>JAWWEN010000048.1:8711069-8786935 GCA_035582955.1 Sycophila texana | reverse complement strand
AGGAATGGTGGGGGACTTCTAATTCGCGGAAAAACCCTTCCCCTCAAGAACATTTGCGGCCTCTTAGAGAGAGTGCACTGTACATTCGTATGTAGGTAGTGTATTTAAAACGGCAATAGAAGTTGATCGGTTCAAAATAAGATGCATTCGCATTCTCGACGAGCGAGTAATCGAGGGCTAATCTGCATGTCTTATGCAAGGACATTCGACACCGGTAAATTCATTCGCGGAGAAATTAACGAAATCCGCGGGGCTCGAGTGAAATGACAGAAGATTCGCATCGGAAGTCGGCGGTAATTTCGATGAAGCGTGCATTTTGAAGGAGCGCCTAGTCAACGTCGTTGAATTGGATTTTTATCCTCGCGAGCTCGCGTGTCAGAGCTCAGTTAGGTACAGGGAGGAAGGACGGGAGGAAAAGATCGCGGCAGACGGCGGCGGAAGTGGAAGAAGAAGAAGAAGACGAGGACGGCGAGGTCGCGGCTCGACTTAAAGGCGTGCTGGAGCGCTATCGCGGTGACTTGTCGCTTGATCGAATTTTCAGTCGGAAACGATCGGTTTTCAAGTCCGCCCACGTAGGCGGCTACCGCGGCAACTCTCGGAATCGTTTTCCACGAGTTACGTTCCTCCTTTTTCTCCCCTCTCTGTTACCCACCCCCGCCGCGGGTAATGAGGGAGCGCGATCCCCTCGCCTTTGTTCGAAGAAACTCGAAAACGCGCGCGTACGCCGCCGATTGTTCCTCGAGCCTTATTTAATTTACGGATGAACGCGCCTTTCTTTCCGAACGAGCCGCCGACGAATTGAATTTCGCAATTAAACGTATATAAACCCGCCCCAAGTATCGACTCGGCTGCCCTCAAATTAGCTAATTACGCATCTAAAAGGGGCCCGGATTCCCGCAGTGTATAATAAAGTAAAATCGCGCGACGATGTCTGGCGCTCGAGGTAAAATTTGAGCGGTGAAGCTAAAGGCCCCGGGGCGATTAATAAGCGTGTCTTTACAGCCGAGGCACCTCGCGGCTGCGGCGCGTCGTTCCGCGCGCCTTGGAGGCGGCATAATTCGCGCGGACAGCCGGGAGACCGGTACCTCTAACGGATGATCCCTCTTTACGAGATCTAGATGCGCGCGGGCTCGCGGACGAGCGACTACTCCCCTCCCCTCTATCTCCGTTCCCTCGGCGCGCGAGCCTCGATAGATAACTAGATAGCTATGTATGTAAATACGTGGTGGCGCGCGCGTACGTGTGTGGGGAATATTTACGGAGGCCCATTCCCCGGCAGGCGCGCACTTTCCCGAGGTCGTCCCCTCGTATATGAGCTAACCGTGAGAATCTGCGCGGGCTCCCGCCTCCGCGCGCAGGCGTTCCTTTAAAAGAGCTTTCGCGGGACCCTCCCTAACGAGCGGCGCGGCCGCGATATTCTTTCAGCCTTTCGCTCTCCAACCAATTTCTCGCGTCGGGGCATATAATGGGCTGCGCGCGCGCGTGTGCGTGCCTAACGCACGCGCGGCTGATTCGGCGCGAGCTCGCCTGATTGTGTGTTGATATTCGAGATTCGATTGTTGGTCATTAGACGGCCGCGCGACAATCAGACGTGCTAACTAACGACGGATTATGCATGCGTTTGCCTATTACCCCCGGGAAAAATCGACTGCGCGGGGAAATCGATATTCCTGATTTTCAGCGTGATTCGTATCTTCCGGTGACGATGAATATCGTATTTTTCGATTTGCTTCCACATTTCCGCCCGGAGGATGTTTTTGTCCCTTTTTTTGGTTATCATCTGACAGGCCAAACTCTATCCTGGTGAGATGGAATGAAAAGGCTGTATTGTGTAACGCAGTTTGTTTTTCTTCTCCTTCTTTCGCTTCTCGCCTCTCTCTCTTTCCCCGTTGCTAAGAATGATAGTTGCTGAATTGAAACAGGAGCTTCATTTCGTTCTCCCTGTTGCCTCTTGTTCCCTGCCCTCCCCCCCGAAAAAAAAACAAACTCTACCGCTTTCAATCAGAATAGCCGTTGTGAGTGCATCGGTCTGACTAAGAAAAGTCAACCATTCATTTGCTTTGTCGATTGATTTGGTTCTAAGTCGGCTTGACATTGTTCGAACAATAAATAACTCGGCTACTATAAATCTATATTTCGCAGAGAAACTTATTAAAACTTATGTTCAACCTCATTGAATTCCGATAATATCATTGTTCCATTTTCCTGTTGTGAATGCACGAATGAGGTGAAGGGGCGGGGAACCTTCAAACTAATAATTAAACTCTATATAGAGCAGCTACGAAAGGCAAGTTCGCATTTCGTGTATCGGATGGTTGCAAACAAACGGCAAGGTATCAAAAAGAGAGGGACAGATAAAGAGGGAGATGGAGAATTTAACTTTGTGACTCAAAGAAGCAGCAGAACCGCAGAGTTTTTACTCGACACCCCATTCGAAACAAAATAAACTCTTTGCAAATCGAGAAGTCGGGGGCGGGATGGAAGCTGGACGATTAATCGAGGAAATCCGATTGGTTTAGTAAAGTATTTAATTGAGTTTCATTTTAAGCGGCGAGGGAAGACCGAGACTCGGCGAAAAAAAAATCGCGTCCGCACGAAAATGTGGCGAAATCGCCCGAGTTTTTCTTAATTGAAAAAGTTCTAATTTACTTTAAACATGTATTGTATTTCCGCGACTTCCCTCGCTCTCTCTCTTAGCGAGCCCAGTCAAACAGATGGAGGCGACTTCTTTGACGACGCACGCGGAGCTCAACTCCGAAAAAGTCGAGCGAGATTGAATTTCCTCCCGCTAATAGGCGCAATTGACGCTCGCGTCTCGCGCCCCAGCGTCGCAATGTCATTTCGAGAGCGGCAAGCGGCTCACGTGCGGCCTCCGCGTCTGTTTAGGCGTGTTTATCCACGAGAAAGTGGGTTACGCGCGAGAAAGCCATTTTTCCGGGCGCCCCCGCGACACGTGAGGAATAATCCGAGGGAGGAGGGGGGAGAAGATGGGAGAAGAGCGACGCGTGCATGTGCTACCCACGGTGCACGGAGTAAGCTCATAACCGTCGGGCCGACTGTCGGCTTTGGCCTCGGCTAAAGCTCCGCAGTGACACTTGTTACGTAAATGCGACACCGCCATTTCCCCTAGCGAGTATCTTTCTTTCTCGCTCTTTTTTTCTGTGCTCCTAAGGCGTTCCCTCGGCGGAGCCAGTCACGCCGACACCTCCACTTCTTTTACTGCACCTCAAAAACGCGCGATGAATGGCTTATGAATTACACAGCACTGTATCGATTCGTCCCTCCTTTCATTTCTCGCGAGTCTCGATATTTTTTTCAGATGCGTTTTCTATTGCCCTACTTTTTACCTCCCATTCTTTGTTATGCAAGTTGAATAAAACTGCACTTGGCGCAGCTGTCACGATGAAACGGTGTAGAGTATAGTCGTTTATTTAAAATATAGAGATCACAGTGTGTCCAAAAAAACATTCTACGATAAAAGTGTCCCACGTTGAATCTCTCGCTTACGTGTTTAAACGATGCGGAAGGTTTAAAAAAGATTTAATTTTCGAGCCTCATCCTATTGAATGGTTGCTGGAGGGAAAAAAGCCGGAAAATGAAAGCGCGTTTTCTAGACGATTCAAGCGTCGCATTAATAAAGTAACGAGCTTGAAAACACGGAGTGCAAATGAAAAGCGTAGCGCGTAAATAAAGAAGGAGGCACTTCCGGCCGGCGAGTCGTGAGCATTCTTCAAAGTCCCTCTCGGGGAGCGGCCCGCCGCTCCTCCCCTCCAATTACCATCTTGGCGCGGAAAAGTAAAGCGCAATTTAGCAGGCCCATTAATTACGAGGGTAAATTTTGCCCCGGTTGTACGTATGTGTGAGCAGGCAACCTCCGGCTTCTTGCGCCCGCATCTTTTTCAGGGGCGCAGGCTCGCGCACGTGCACTAATTACGCCGCTCGAACAGCGACGGCCGTGTGTACCGAAACGCGCGCAGATGGACAGATAGAGGACGGCCGGCTCCGGCTTTTCTTGCTGCTAGAAGCGTGTACGTGCCGCGAACACGCCCTTTATCCGCGCTCGCGTACACCGTCGCAAAAAGTCGCGGCTCAATTAAAGTCCCGCCGGCCCGAAATTCCCCGTTCTCCATCGACGGACCGACTCGACCAATGAGAGAACTGAAGCTTTTTTTGAGAAGAAACTATCTTCCTGGTATATGCTGCTTTTGCTCTGCCGATTTTTATATGCTACTTTATACCGCGATTTTGATGATCGATTTGTGTTATTATTGTTATTATCATCAATACTGATATTAATAATTTATGTCGTAAAGAATAATAATATGTAGTTTATTGAAACCTTACCCTCTAAATCTGAATTGGTGAAAATTCTCCGATTTCACTAAACTTAAGTGAATAGTCACATATTCCTAGTGAAAAGTATCCTAATAATTCAATTAGTGGGATACTTCTAACCTGCAATGTATTACTGTATACATCAAAATTTCACTAATTCAGATTTACATAGT
Organism: Sycophila texana; assembly: GCA_035582955.1. Classification (NCBI taxonomy): domain Eukaryota; kingdom Metazoa; phylum Arthropoda; class Insecta; order Hymenoptera; family Eurytomidae; genus Sycophila; species Sycophila texana. The sequence goes on along the minus strand of JAWWEN010000048.1, from coordinate 8,782,427 downwards.
ACGTTTAAATCATAAAGACTATAATAGATTTTCGTAAATGTGACATTAATATAATAATTATAGGAATTAATAGTATTTACGATTTACGTCCCGCTCAAATAAATTTGTTTTATACTTTATTATGATATTCGTCGGATATTACAACATCTAGCCCCTGTTACTGGTAGCCGAATCCTCGTTTGAAAAAATTGAAAAGCACCTTACAAACATAGCGCCGAAAAAAGACCGTAAAAAGTATAGCAGGATCGAGGCAAAGGGAAACTTTAGCGGCCAAGTCCGCCAGGGCGGGGGGAGTCGCGAATTTCGGAAAGGCAGCTTATAGCCTCTTCCCCTCCGGCCGAAGCCGCAGCCCCGCGGCTTTGCTTTCATCCGGCCTAAAGAGTACACATCCCCGGCCAATATCAAAAGTGTGTCCCGCTTCCGCTTCCAATAATTATATTCGGCGATTATTCCGCGCGACGGGCGGATGTTTGGCCAAGGTCCCACATCTATAAATCCCGGAAAATTCATCTCGGAGCCGGAGGCGCGGTATTATTTACGACCCCCGCCTGCTTAATGAGTATACGACCCTGCGCGTTTTCTTTTTCCAGCCCCCGTGTACGTTTCTCACGCTCCTCTCGAGAGAAAGAGAAAAGAGTTGCAGGCGAGTGGGTAACGAGATAAATCTCACTTTCGGATCTCTCCCGCGGGAGAAGGCATCCCCGAGCTGCTGCCGGTTCTGCTGCCGCGGCTGGTATACGTCGAATCGTTAGATACGCGCGGGGTAAAACGCACATGCAGCAGTCCCTTTATGCCATCGCAAAAGCCCAGGCAACACGAACGCAACCGCGCACCCGGCGCACGGCCAATGAACAGTTTACGCGAAATTAACGCGCTTCGCCGGGCTTATCTGATCGCCGCGCCATTATGAGACTTCTCTCGCGTGCGTGCAGGCTCCCTACGAAAACGCGCTAAGCACACGGAATTTAAGCGAGTCTATTTGACGAGTGCCTTTTCTTAAATCTTTTCAAGCTGCTAAGTAATTAAAGCCTTGTTTTAAACGTCTATTAAAAAAAGGTAACATCATTAGTAGTTTGCTGTTTTAAAAATCAATAATAAATAATTTATTCAACGATACATATTTATCCTTTTTTTAATGAGCTAAAACTCTTAATAAATACATATATTCATATCCTTCTAAATGAGATAAAGAAGAGACTTAGTATTTCTAAACATTTTTTTTTCAAATTTATGTATTCTTTGATGTAGTGTATTCATTGAAGTTAGAAACTGTACGGCAAGATTGAACGTATTGCGTCGTGGAAATAATCGCTGGATTAAGAAACGAAATGGTAGAGCGGAGAATATCCGACAAGGGAGTTAAAATGTATTCGTTGGGTATTATTGGAACGGCATTGAGGAAGGAGCAATATTTACTGTTAGCGAAGGGTAGGAGGAAGGTCTGGGCTGCTCTTATCAAAATCAACAAAGAGATTGAAGTGGGTCGAAAATTGGCTGACGGTACATTCAGACGGGGCAGTAGTAGCCCCATTACTTGAATAACGGCGTATCTCCATCCTCCAATTTTTTACTTCCGCTCCTTTCGCAAGCCGTAGAAAAGACACTTATTTTTTTTCTCTCCTCCGCAGTCCACCACCGGCCTCCGTCTCTCTCTCGCTCCCCATCAGCGGGAATTTTTTCCTTTACGACGCGCGGGAAAATAAAAGTACGCGAGGAGGAGAACATTTCGCGCGAATTAACTGAACCGCACAGACGCCGGGTCGGCGTCGGCGGCGGCAGCAACTCGAAAATCGAGACTTTACGCGGCCGTAAAAGTGCGCCGCTAGAGCGAGCCGGGAGCTGGCAAGAAAACCCGGCCTGGGCTCTTTTCGAGTGGTTATACAGAGACCCCGGGTCAAGCCGCGGCAGGAAAACACCCTGCAAAATAGTTTACCAACTCGTTGAACGAGAGACTCGACCGATACCCCCTCGTTCCGCCCTTTCTTTGCCTCGATCCTCTCTCTTTCTCTCTTTCCCTTTTTTACAATTTCAGCCGTTGCCGCGCAGGCGCAAAAGGTGTACGTGCGTCTCGGCCTCTTCTTTCCCCTCGCGGGAGCGCGCGCGCCTGAAAAACGCGAGACGCGAGAAAATGCGGAGGAGAAGAGAAGACCATGCCTGGAGAGATCTTAGCGAGAGAACAGCCCCCTCTTCTCTCGCTCGTGTTCAATCATTGAATACCGTTGAGAAATTCCTCGAGTGCGTTAACGTCGATCGACTTTTCTGCGCCGCTTGGCTTGTTCCACCTGAAATTTAATATGCGCGCAAGCGCGGTCGACCGGGATACAGAGCGTCCCCGGGCAAAGGAGCACGGATTTTCAAATATATCAAGCCCTACCGGCCTCCCTCCCCGGACTCATCCACTCAGCTGCACTCAATTTGCAAAATTGATTGTACAAAAGACGGGGTGCGGGAGGATAACTTTTTTCTTCTCGCTCGCTCATCGTCCCTCGCAGCAATAAAAAGGAATCCGCCCTCTGTGAATTATCGAAGTGGAACTTTCAGGGCAGACGTATCTCGTTATGAGTCGCCTTCGAATATCGGATTGTAAACCCTACTGCGCTTCGCGTTGTAAACTGCGATACTCCGCTCAAATTTTTACGAGTGAAATCAAAAAGATTATTCCAGCGCAATTATTTCAAAGAGTTTTCAAGTTCCCTGCAATCTTCTTAGCGTTATCTGCCGTGGCATACTGTGCGCGCCCCCGTCCAATATTGCCCGAGTACTTTCTCGCCTGTTGAGCGGATTTTGAATTTTTAAACATTTTAAAATTTCGCGCCCCCTCGCCGGAGCGCACCATTGCGCGAGCTTTTAAGCTGCTTTAAAAGAAGATGAAATAAAATAATTGATTCTCGAAAAGAATCTTCCAAGAGAGCCGATCCTTTATCCTAGTACGAAAGAGAAAGATGAAAAGGCAGGAGCCGCGTTCGATTCGCGGGGGCTCGTTGCGTCGACGTAACTCACTTTCCCGCGTGAGTAACGACACGCTCGACGCAAAAGAAACACCCGCATTGTTTTCCAGCGGCGGCGCTCGAAAATGAAATTTCTGAAAGGCAATCCTTATCCCCCCACCGTCTGAGGCTCGCGCGCGCGTAACGAGCTGCGGGGTCGCAGGTGCGCGTCATTCACACGTCGTAAGAGATAGGGTCATAGCTCTTTCTCGCTCCCGCCCCGCGGGAGTTTACGCGCTCGACAGTCGTAGTCGGGCACTGCTTGTATTGTGGCTTGCACTCAGCTCCCTCTCCTCCTTCGGGCCGTGTATGCACGTCGCGAAGAGAGCGAGAGACCCTCGCGATGCCCCGCCTCGTTTGTTTGGATATTAACTTTGCCGAGTCGCGGTTTATGAAGCTTTTATCCCTCCCCTCCTGGAGGTCTTCCATTAACATTTCGAATCGAACGAGACGCGGAATCGGAAATTGTTCGAGTGCCTTGATACGCCTCGACGTACGCGAATTAACCGCGTTTACCGAGCACCCACTCGCCGAGCGCGCATCCTTCTCCGGGCACTTCGCCTGTTTAATTTGCAATTTCTCACGCCTCACTGTCGGCGAAGCTTGCGAGGGAGAAACACCGAGGCTTTCGTAAACTCGAGTTTATGCGCGCTCTGCCGAAAAGTTCAATTTCGCTGGGAATATGTTAAGTGCAGCCATTTCAATGATTATTCTCGTTCGGACTAGAGGAATTTTAAAAACTATTCTCTATTATTATCAATCGAGTCGAGTGTTTTTCCTCTCCAATAAGAGCTTAAAAAAGCGTAATCGAGTGGGGAAAATGAGCTTGCAGCTCGTACTGAAAATTAAATGGAAATCAGAGAAGCTTGAAGCTGGGGGTTTGTGAGCCGATCGCCAAAACAATGAGATTTTTTTTTTGCCCCATCCAGCGGGAGGAAAAAGCGAAGTAGAATTTCTGCCGAGGGCTTAATAGAGCGCTCGCCGGTAGGTACGGCGAAAGTAGAATGGAGCCCGAGGACGTTAAATTTCCGAGGAGCGGCGTTGCTCGGACTATTTTAGAAGGGATTCCCGGGGCCCTTTCTCTGGCCGGACGATAAATTGCATGCGCCCGCGAGAAGAAAAGCGAGCTTGCGAGCTTCGCGGCAGACGGAGGGTCGATCTCTTTATCGGACGGCCTCCTCATTATCGGTAGATAGCGCGGGGCCCTCTACCTCGGCGCTTTGTGCAGCGCGTCTCCGGCGTTATTAATAGGTCGGCGTCTCCTCTCGTTACGTTTGACGATCGACCTTGCCCCCCCCCCCGCCCCCTCCCCTCGGTGCTCCTTATAACGTTGCGAGCAACCACTCGCGGTCTATCCCACGCGGGGAAGAGTCATAACAGTGGTCGGCTTTATTAGGTATGCATCGGAGAGGAGGATGCCCGGGAGGAGGAAGGGACAAGACAAAGTACACGAGGGAGGAAGCGGAACGAGCTCCCCCCCCCCCTCTCACTCGTGATCCGCGCGGCATTATTAATGTGCAGAACTAGAAGGCGAGTCCGATCGCATCGCTTCGTGATAAATCTCTTCGGTGGCTTCTCCTTTTTCTGCCTCCCTTTCCTCCTCCCGGGATGGACGTCGAGAGAAGAGAGAGAGAGGAGAGAGAGCCGGCTGACTCGGACGAGCCTCGACGTTTCGATTCGCTTGCGTTTCGTTACGCTTTTCCCGCCGATTCTCGAGCGACGCCGCGACGACTTTTCTTTTGCATCCGATCGCGCGCAAAAAGATCAATCGTCTGTCGGGGACGAGTGAGGCACTCGAGGCCAGATTGAATTTTATTGTTTAATTCCGGGGGATTTCGGTTCGACGTACTCCGGTGCGGCGACCTCGCGACTCTCCTCGACTGCATTATCAAGCTCTCGTTGAAAATTCCGCCAACGCGTAAGATCGAGATTATAATAATAAGCCTCGGCGTCGTCAGTCCGGCGCGGATGAAAACTGACTGACGCGTCACGCGCGAGGAAAAAGAGCTTTGAGTTCTCATGAATAATTCAGTGAGCCTTTCCGAATTCATAAGCGCATTGTCTCTTACCGCGACGCCCTTTTTTTTCCAGTGCACCCATCATCGGCCGGCTCATCCTTTATTCTAAGGGGCGCCTTAATTGCTGAAATCGGCGTAACGTCATTATTGCGCCGCGAGAAGCCGGGGCTTAATGTGGTAAATAAAAAAGGAGCCATCGCTTCGAGTGAAGGGAGCTCGGGGAGCCGCTTGCGCCGCGGCGTCGTGCCTTTAGGATCGCTTCGCCTCGAATAATCGTCGCGGCAGATCTTGTAAAAGGGGGACCGTGCGCGGCTCCTATAGACTACCCTCCGCCTTCGCCTTCTCCACCTCCCGCGAGACTCATCTACGTTTTGATAAGACTGGAGGAAGGGGGAAGTGGGGGACGCAGTCCCGGCTCACGGCTTCGCGCTCCGAGATAACAAGTTAATAGAATATTCGACCTTTCCCATGTTCGAGCGATGAAAATTAAGTTTTTACAGCGGTGGTTGCCCTGTGTTTATCGAAAAGTTTGCCCTTCGCTAAAGGTGCCCTTTTTCTTACCGGTTTCGTCTTCACCTGCTTATCGATGAGAGTAAACGAAGGAAGGTTTATCCTTGCTTCACTTTTTCTCCGAGAAATTGTTCGACGTATTTATCAAATTAGCAGCGACGTGGTCCATCGGAGAAGAAGCGATCCATTTTATTATTTCCCGGGCAATTTTTTTCGGCTCTCCACGGAACACTGACAGCAGTTTAAAACCATTCTAAACTGCTTTCGCTCGAGCATTCTTCGGCGTTGCCTTTAAAAATGCGGCAATTTGAATGATCGGACGATACGAATGGTAAAATCGGCATTTTTCACCCCGCAGGGCTGCGAGCGATGAATTTTGCACCGACAGCTCGAACAAAACGCCGGAGCGCGCTCGCTGCCGCGGATGCTCACACACATAATCTCACACATAGAGCCACGAGTACCTCCACACAAAGTCCCGAGAGCCACAGTTCGCTCGGACGGAAATGCAAGACGTTGGTCTTGATTAGACGTCGTGTTATGCAGCGGTAAGAATGCCCGGAGAGGAACAAGGACTCGCGGGCCCTTCTCTCTCGCGCGCTCTCTCTGCCCGATAAGGCAGTTTCGTGTCGAGCGAGAGAGACGGAGCCTCTCTTCGATTCTTGCATCTTCGCGCATCGCTAATAAGGCAGTCGCCTTATCGTCCCTTCTCATCCCCGGCACTCTTCCCTCGTGTACGCCGGAACGGAGAGGAAGAGCTAGCCAGGAGGCGCAGTCGAGAGTAAAGTTCTCCGTCCTTGCGGAGCGCGCGACCCCAGAGACTGACGTTTTTAGTTGGCCGCGCGCTCATTTCTCAATGCCGCAGCATGTGCACTTATAGGCGCGCGCGCGCCCGGTATAATCAGCGAGAGGCGCGGCGCCTGTGTCCCGGCAAAACGCGGCTCATCAGCCGCGGGCGCGGACTTTCCCGGAATCCCGGGCGTCCGCGTGGACGATCCCCCGCAGGAACTGCGCTCGTCCGCGTCGTTTGGATGCCACGTGGGTGGTAGCCCGAGGGCGAGCTCGGGTGCTCAATCATCCGCGCCGGGCCCCCGGCGTTGTCGATCATCCGCGGCGGAGGAATTGAAAAACATCGCCTCGCCTACCGCGAAGCGTCGGCGCATTAATTTTCTCCCGGCGAGGGCCATAATGCGATCAATCGGCCGACAATTCGTTCGGTCCGAACGCCCCTCGCTGCGCTTCCCAGGGTGAGGGGGGCAGCTCGTGCGCGAAAAACCTCCGCTCGATCGACGATGGAGGGGGGTGGAGAGCAGCTCCCCGCTGCGCCGGATTTTACTGTTATAGCGGCTCGCGTGCAGTCGCGATTCTTCCAACCGCGTATACGCTAATTACTCGTAGTTACGTGCCTCCCCCGGCTGCGGTGGATTAGCCTTGGCACCGTTAAATTAGCGCTTCGGTGACACTCGCGGCCGCGCTCAAGCGTAAACTCAACCTTCTCCCCCCGCCGCTTTATATTTGTTCTTCTGCGCGCTCGGCGTTTGCTTTGAGAATTACCCAGGGCGCGCTTCGCAAAGTCGCTCGACTTTGATAAGCTTCCCGGCGGGGGCGTTTTTAATCGCGCCGCTACTCCCGCCGCGTGACTTTTATGGCCGGACCCCGGAGCGTCGTCTCGCTCGCTTCGGCAAACGGACTCTACGCCTTTGTCGACTCCCGCCGCGATTTTTCTCTCCCGGCGCAATAAATCCGCCCGACGCCGCGGATTTAATCGGCAGGTAAGAGTCCCTCGCGAAATCGTAAGTCGCGTCGATCATCGCGTATCCCCCTCTCGCTCGTGTGCAAGCGCATCGGCCTTCAAATTACCGTTAAGCCCTTGATCGCAATTTAACCCTCTGGCGAGTAATACCGGATCGTAACGTCTGGACGATTACCTAACCGTGCGCGTGCACCCGACTCGGCGCTCGAGTGTATATACGACGGGACCCTACTGCTCCTCCGGCTTTTCTCCTCATCGATTTTTTTTTTATCCTCGCCGCTCGCCTCACCTTCTCCTCCCGCGACCTCGGCTCCGTCTTCCTCTTCCTCCTCCTCCTTCTCTGCTTCGACGTGTTTTCCTCCGGACTCAAAGGGAGCGAGGTTATTTCGCGCGGCTTTATCAAACGTGATAAGTGCATAATGAGCCTGCCGTCCGACTAACGCTAAATCACGTTGTATATCAAGCCTCCTTTGAGCGTCCCAAGCACACTTTAAACTGCTCGCCGCTAGTGAAAATGAGCACTGCCGCGCCGAAAGACAAGATATCGTCCGGCCCATTGTTCACCCTGGCGCCACAGTGATTTTCGGTCGAATTTTTCGGCTGCTGATTGAATAAAACGCGGGTTGATACATTCAATGACAGGGGGGGAATGCAGTGCGCGAGTAAAAAAGCAACGACGCTCGCAGAATGTACGTGCTTCAGCTGGAAAATAAACCTCGCACGCGTTTATCAATCATAATAAGGCTTTATTTCCAGCTTTAATTGACAGGTGTTCTGGGATAAAGGTGAGAGAGTCGGAGGGTAAAAAAAAGCGGCGGAGTGGGAGGGAAGAGGTCGGCACATTATGGGTGCGATAAGCCTTAGTTTGTAGGTAAGCCGGGCTGCAAGATTCCGGTAATACACAGCGCGCCCCGGTACACCGGCGGCCCCTCGGCTTATACCAGTTATGGGATTAAACAACTTTCCTGCATGATTGATTGCTTTGTGCACAGCCGAGCGTTAAGACCTTTTTAGCGGCGCGCCTGCGCCGGTCTTCTCGTGTTCGCTCGCGAAAAGGAGCACACCAACACGCACGGGGGCCCTACTCCTATTAAGCGACGGCTGCTCTGCTTAGCCTGTTTTTTTTTGTCTGTATTTTTCTTTAAAGTGAGTCTCGCGCACTGATGTCTTAATTGAAACGGGCCGTGAATCTTCGCCCGGCGACGTTAATACGTCGAATCGATCGAGCTGGTTTGTTATTTTCCTGCACGCGTGCTCGTTTATTTCGCCGGGAGAGGGCCGCGAGCACGCCAATGGCACCTTTTGTGAATGATTAATCGCTTCATTACAATGTCACTCTCGTCGCGCTTTTTCCCTCGCTCGCGCCCGTCCGCGCGTTTTATTTTATTCCGCCGCTCTTTTTAGCCCCTATCGCGACGGCCTCCGGCGCGGTTATCGATCGATATTTTTCGCACAATCGATCGCATCGCCTCGGCCGTCGCAACGCTTCCGCTTTTTACCCCTGCCCTCCCGGCGTTTCTACATCTGTCTAGCGGCAAAGTCTCGAGCGAGTCCCTGTCCAGCTGATAATGTCGAGTCGCGTAAATTCCCAGCATCGTCCATTCGACCTAGGATCTTCGCGTCGGTATTTTCATTCGTCCCTATGTATATGCCCGGTGTAATGGCTCTATTTGCACGCTCGGCAGGCGTTTGTTATAGCGGCCCGGGTGCCTCGCGCTAGATAAGGAAGGAGAGATCGATGCACCTCGAGGAAACGGCATTTAAATCGTGCTTCCACCGTGGCGCTTCGATCTCTCTGTGATTTTTCCGGCCCGTACGTGCCCGGACGCCTACTTACGTAGCTCCGTGTATACCATTCGCGCACGAGCAGACACACACACACCTGAGCGCGTAGAGCGCGATCGGTGGTAGGCAGAGTCGGCTGGCCGCGAGCCATCACGGGCGAACGGTATATCTCTGGTCCGAGGCAGCTCCGAACGAGAGGCAGATGGATAGAGCGAGAGCGCCGAGTCTAAAACCCGGAGTCGAGCCGATATAATTACTCGGTACACGCCAACGGGAGATTTCGCCTCGCGTTAAGACCAGATGATCGCGCGGTGTGTATATACATCGTCTACCCCCTTTCGCCGCGAGATCGAGAGCGGGAGAGGGATATCGCGTTGCCGGAAGAATTCGCTCCTCGGGAATCGCGAAACACGGCAAAAAGAAGCGGCTCGCCGAGCGGCGGGGGAAACACCGGGACAAAAAAGGGATCGCGCCCGGGAGGTGGGGATCGCCGATATCCGATCGTGCAAATTCCTGCGTCCGGTCACGCAGCCACTGGAACGAGGGATCGCGAGAGGGAAAAAAAGGAGGACCGATCGAGACTCGCCGGCGCAACAGCTCGTGGCGGGAGGAACAAGGAATCGCACTAGTCTGTCGTGTAACGGATAACGGGCCGGAGGCGGTGCGGGACCGTTTAGTCCCGGGCGAGCTTCGCCGATCGGCTGGCTAATCGCGCGCGAGGATGCGTCGCGGAGACCGGGCCCCGGAACCGGTCGCTCACCAAATTGAATCGTCCGGGCGCGGCGATAGCGCGGTTGACGAATGGCGAGCCATTAGCGTCGCCCTAACGGCGCGGTATCATATGCGGCGGAATTGATTGGCCGATTACGGGGTCGGCCGAGCGAGAAAAAAAGGAGGAGGAGGGGAGGTAAAAACACCATTAGGCCCGCGGTCGACAGTCACGACACCTCCGGGCACGCCAATAAGGGCCGGGGTATCGTCGCCTCGCGCCCGACGACAGGTAGGAAATTACCGGTCTGACAAATCGTCCGTTTCATTAGGCTCGCGCCGTTACTACCGAGCCGATCGACGATTGTCCGAGCCGGGGCGATAACTCTGCCGGGCGTAAATCACACCGGCGGCGCCCGGGATGAAACTTCCGCTGGCCCGGGCGGGGGCTTTTCGCCCGATGTAAATAACGACGTCGGTATTTACGGTGGCTGCGAGCCGGGGCCTCAGAAGGGGGCGGGAGGCAAGGCACCAGGCTTCAATTATACACGCGACCGGCAACAAAACGACTCGGCGCTTGATTTACCGTGGTCTTACAGGCCGAAATAACCACCTGTTGTTGCGCGCGTTGTCGCGAGGCTGCAGACGCACTTTGTCACGCTAGCGCTGCCGCGCCTCCCATTCTTTTACGTAATTTTCGCGAGATCCCGCGGACGAGCGCCGATGTTTCGGTTATCTGATGCTTCCGCCGTTGCGAGTTTCCACGTACTAATTTGTCTTTCGGAGAAATTCGCTGATAATAAATCAGTTTGCTCGGCTATACGCCGCTCGTTTCCTTTCCATGACAATCAATTATTTTTACGGCTCGGCCTGCCGAACAGTGATGAATGCGCCAATTTAAAATGCTGTAAAACACTAAAGATTGATTTTGAGAAAATCCGAGGTGAAAGATTAACTTGTCCACTCATCGAATCTCAACGACACTATACGCCATTTTAAAAAAATACCGATTTAATTACTTGATTGATACTTGAAAAGAAAAAAAGTTCAATTAAACTCTCAATCCAAGCTGCGGTTAATAAATTTTATCGCAACGGTGGGAGCGTCGCGCCCGATAATTTACAAAAAAAGAAGGAAAGCCATAGACCGTTGAACGTGGGAAGCAGGAAAAGACCGCGAGCAAAAAATCTTGGCTAGGCGATCGAAAACTATTTCGCCCGGTACTCCGCGATTTCCGGGCAAGGCGGCAGAAGGGGATCCGGAGCAGGCGATGGAGAGCGAAAGAGTGGAGCGCGCGCGTGCCCCGAAGGAGCGCGAGAATCTCCCCGTTGCGTTTAGTCGCGCGTGAGATTCCCGAGAATCCTTTCGGGGCTTGGGTATATACGGATTTTTGGCGCCCCAGGGGGTCCGAAATTCCCGAGTAACTTTGTCAAGCTCGCGCGCGCCACCGTATCAGCCCAGTTGGCAGCCGTTCAAACGCCGAGGCGCCTCCTCGGCTCCACGTCTTTCCTCCGAACAATGAATTTCGCACTCATAATTGGAAGTGCCATTGTTGCAGCGCGCCGGCTCCGAGCGGCCGGCTGCCCGCCGCCTCTCGCTAATGGTAAAGTGCCCGGGGCCGAAAGGAGGGCTAACTTACTTCCGCAGTGTGGAGGCAGCGGCGGAGGTAGCCAGAGCCCCGGAGAAGTATTATCTCTTTCGGAGCTCACTCCCCCCTCCCTCTCCTTAGGGAGATGCTTGTTCCGAATTGTGTGCACGAGCGACCTATTCCCCCCCGGCGACTGGCCTCTGCTTAATGATTAATAAGTTCGCAGCATCTTGTTTCAGGCCGCCCTTCTTTCCATTGTTCGAGCCTTTTGTTTTTCAGAAATTCCCCTTTCAGAGAATTATAATTGCGCTCTCGCTATAAAAAAATAATTCGCTCGCATTGAAAATTTTCCTCTCTCCCAATTAAAGTTCCCGATCCTGAGTTTATATCTCCCGGCTGGCATCGGAACGCCGGATTTTCGTAAAATATTGAAAAGTTAGTGCGCGCGTAATAAAAGCTTTTAAAAAAATGTCTCTTTGAAGCGCGCGCGTCCTTTCAGCTCGGCAGCGATAACCAAGTAAATCGTCAAAACACGCCCTCGGCGTCGTGTTAAATTCGTCAAAAGCTCCCTTTTTCCCGGCGCATCTCGCCCGGTCGGACGGGCAAAATGAAAATCCACGGACTCGCTCGCTTGATTATGTCGCGGCAGCAGCTCGCGTGGGCGCGTCGCGCAACCTCCCGATTTTCCGGGGGTGCCGCTTTAATCTGACAAATTTATCTTCCTCCGCGGAAACGCGGGTGCACCGACCCGGGGGGCGCGCGAGCGATGTAGTGTGAATTTTCGAGAGCCTCGGCATAATTCGTTATTCGCCGGGCGGACGCGCTCACGTCATACGCACGGTGAGAATTTCGTGTTCGCTCGGCTCTCTAGAGCTCGGGGCCGCCTCTCTTTTTGCACACCGCGAGCGCACTCGACTGGCAGCCCGAAACCAGAGAAAAAGCGCGGATTTTCGCCGCGCGGGGCGCCGGCGTATCCGGCCGCGCATTGTTCGACTAATTGCGAATAAATTAATTACTGACGCCGCGGTGTTTGAACGAGCCGGGCCCCAGGATTCGGGCTGGACCGATTAATTTCAATTTTCAGCGGAAATGATTACAAACTATCGGAGCTATTCCAATAGTCTGGCTAATTTTGCCCCGAGCTTTCAAACGCGCAGCTATTCGGAGCAGCCGCGGGAGCATAAAACGTTCAAATTCGCTCGATATGACTAACGTATTAATTACAGGATCCATTGTTGAACATTGAAATAATCTTGCCGTCCGTTTTTCAGCCGCGGCACATTCATCGGCGCGCGTTCGCCGAGTGCATTAGCAGTAAAATCGATGGCCTCGGCGGGGACGATTTTTAATCGATAGCCCCATTGGCGGCGTCGCGCATACGGGAGCGTCGTCAAACCATAGGCGGGTGAAGGATGCACACCGAGTCGCGGGTAGAAAGAGGCGTATTCCGGGCTCTTTGTGTCGGGGCGAGCAGAGAGGGAGAGAGAGAGAGAGTCGGTATCAGCCTGTGTCTCTCGGTATCGCGCAACACGGCTCGCGCGCAAGCAACCCTCTCATTAGGCCGGGAGCTCATTATAGCGGCTAGCTGCGCCCGTTGGGAGCTCTCCTGTCTCCCGCGGCCTCCCTCACTCCCCCGCCGCTCACGATTATATTACATTATTGTAATTGATAGCGGCGGCGCGTTCGACTCCGGCGTGACTCTTAAACAATAAACTGATTACGCGCGGCGGCTGCGGCCCCCAATAATAACCGATCGCGGCTGCTTCCCCTCGCGGATGCGCCGGCCCGTAGCCGGCTATCGGGCCGAGATCTGTGGATCGATCGTCCTCGATCCGCCTCGTTCCGGCAACGAGTGAGCGAACGAGCGGAGCATCCCCCTCGACATCGATTTAAAGCCAATCGTAATCTTGATTGCCTCGGACGTACGCTCGCGCGCGCCCACCCCGCGCCGCTTCCTCCCGACGCGTTCGTTGCCCGCCTCCGCGTTGCCTTTTCTTCTGTGCCTGCGCTTCCCTTTTTTTACGGACGCTTTGCTCTACTGTTTGTTTAATAACGCGCTTTTCTTAATAACTGCTGATTAGCGATTTATTAAAGGTAATTGATTGGTCGACCGGTCGTTTATTAGAGTCTCGTTGAGTCAACGGTAAGCACAATTATAAGGGATCATTTTCTCGGCCGATTACGGCGGTGGAGTTACCGTCGACAATGTTACAAAATCCCGTCGATCGCAATCATTGCATTCGTAAAGTACACGGAGAAGTTTTAAATTGTATTTGTAATGGGAACATTCTTCGGCGGGGCAGCGCGGGAGAGCCGGATGTGTACTTCTTTTTAACCAGCGGAGCCGCGGCCGGATTCTTCAAGGGGCAGTAAAATATCGACGCGCTGTTGCGCGCTTTCTTTTTCACCCTGGCGATTCTTCGTCGTTATTATCGCGGCTGCTGCGGCAGGTGCATGGAAAACCGAACGCCGCCGTATCGTCTTGTCGATCTTTTTCATTTACTATCCCTAGAACTTCGCGCCGTTACTTACCCCGCCTTCGTTTTTTTCTCTCTTCTTCCCCCTTACCCTTTCGCAAAACGCTCGTTGATGCGAGCGTTTATCGGAAGATTTACGGAGGTTGCGGCGTGAAAATCGTAACGATGCGTGATAGCAGCGGGGGAATCGCAATTCTGCGTATTAAATTGATAGGAATATTTTGTTGCAACATGCGGAATGATTGATTGACGTTTTCAGATTTGATCAGTTATCAATAATCTCCACGCATTTATTTCATTGAGCACAGTCTGTTCGTGCACTTTGCGTTTTGTACGCGCGAGGTTCAGGATCTGAAACTGAATCTCAAATTTCAACATCTGTACCTCGCATTACAAAATCCGGAACACGGGTACTCAGCATAAAAACGTGGTTGAGACGCGCTGTAAAAAAAAAAAAAAAACAACAACGAAAAAAACAAAGAAAAACGAAGAGAGTACACGTTATTTTTTAAAACCGCAGTCGGAAAATAATTGCACCAGACCGTTATTTTTCCTTGAGAAATAATTAAGAAAATCGTACGTTATTTTATCAGTACTATGAACTACTGTATTCTCTCAGCGCAGTGTGGCGTAATTGCAGTGCGTACCGTCTACGGGCACCGGTGACTTGCATTATCAGTTAAAAAAAAAACGTTAGTTTTTCCCGGGACTCTCGGCGCGACTCGCAATAACGCGGCCGATTCGTGGAACCGCTCGGCGAGCTCGACGGACGCGTCTTTCCGATAAACGGCGCTGAGCTTGCACAGGCGGACGTGAACAGATCGCCGCGGCAAAGGCGAAATGACGGACTAAACGGGGCCGCGCGAAATTGCAACTCTCCCAGCGGCGCAGTGGCCGCGGCTCTCAGCCGAGGCGAATGACAGTATCGCTTCATTCCTCGGTCCATCAATCCGCAGCGGCACTCCATTCCGTCGGCGGGTGACCCGTGCCGGGGTCGGCGCGACGATCATCGATCCACTTTCCCGGGGCTGCACTGCTCACTTGCCCTCGCAATCGCGTGTCCCTGTCGCGGGAAACCCGAGGAATTCCTTGAAACCCAAGAGGCTGCTTTTTCATCGCGCCCGCCTCGACGATTTATGCAAAGATCTTAATTGACCGAGGTAATTTACGAGAGGAGACGCCGCTGCCGTACCCACGAACCCGAGAGGAGATCGAGCCGCGAGGGGGGGGGGGGGCTATCGCTCCTTCTCTACCACCTTGTCAGATGAGCTCTGCGAGAGGAATACCGTTCCCATAGAATGTTAATGCGATCTTGACCAGGTGGCTCCCGCTAATTCAGCATCGGCTCCTGTTACACGCTCGCCCGATGCACTACGCATTGTTACGCTGCGCGATACTTTGACGGCGCGGGCGAGTTCCGCGCACTCCCTCTCGCTTGTTAGCGGGGGAGACGAGGAGATCCGACTGCGCGTGACGCAATGCGAGCTACCGGATTCCGGAAGAATTCTGAGGGAGCCTGGGCTTACCTTTCCAGCCGTGCCGGAGCCCTTTGCCTCGTGCTCCTCTCCGGATTTTTCTCCCTCGCCCGTCCGTTTTTCTTTTGTGCCTCGCCTGCCGCCCCTTTGGCGCGCGCTCTTTTTTTTACATCCTCGGCTTCCTGCGCTCGATCCCCGGCCTCCTTTTTGCCGCGCTCCACTTCGCGGACGTGTCAGTGATCAGGAATTTCTCTGGGAATAGTCCCTTGTTGCACTCGGCGGGAGTACCTTTGGCCCAATCGATCGGAAAAAGACGCTCATTTTTCACCCGGCGACTTTCTCGCGAAGCTGCGATACAACTGCTCCCAGAGTTATTATTTGCAGTGCGGGTGGGATGTCGATGCCCGCGGGTATATACACGAAACGCAGTGGCGCTGGACTGCGTTCCAAGCTTTTACATTTTCTCATGGGAGCGCGCAACGGGCACACTCGCTCTATGATTTACTCCCATGCGTTTCTATCGTAGCGTCTAGTATTCCGGCGCGTTGTATCACTGCTAATGACTCGTTGATTCCGCGGGCCGCTTACAAGCCTCGGTCGACTGTATCTAGCGAATCTGGCGGTCGCCGCAGCGGCGGCGGGACTTAATCGCCGCGCATAATTGTAATGGGCAAGACAAAAACGGCGCGTCCCGCATAATTTATGCGAGTTACCGGGAACAGTTTCGTTCATCATTAAACGTAATTGTGAAATTCCTGAGAGCACGCGCGCGAGGCAAGGAAGAGAGAGAGAGAGAAGGGCCTTCCTTATACTCGGTGCCGGGGCTCACCTGCAGCCGGGGCGAGCGCGCGCGCCTGGCCCCTTCTTCTTCCTGCAGTTTTTTCCCGGCGCCGCTTCCGCAGCGCTCGTTTATCGATCGCTATCGCGTAAGCACCGGCGTGTCGGGAATGCCGTGAAACGCGTCGATTGACGACAAAAACGAGCTGCACAGGGCTTTCGAGGCCGCTCGCTTCGGGGCCCCACGACTTTTTGCTGATCCCTTCGCACCCTCACCTCCTCCGCAGTTAAGGCTCGCTCACGGTCAGTCGAGTTTGCCGAGATTCAATTTTTAGAGACCAGTGTAAATTGCTCTGGCTATTTCCTGCCCTGCGCGCTCTTTGCGTTTGCTCTATTAATTTTCTCGGGGTATATAATACAGATTTTCATTTACTGCTACGAAATTCCACGCTCGAGGTACTAATCGTGAAATTCTTTTTTCTTTTGCAATTCGCTGAAAACGTTAATGTTAACTTTGTTAAGGTAAAGCAATAATTTTTTTTCATTCGATGAAATCGGAATATCGGATGGGTTAGATACGTACTACGATGCAAGAATTAAATATTACAAATTCCTTCGACGTCGCAGAGGTGCTTAAATTGATAAAGTTGCATTTAAAAATAGTCGTTGACGCAGGTAAATTATTTATAGGCAATTGAAAGAAACGATTCATTAAATGGAACGAATCCTATTCTCGCCTTACGCATAAAACGAGGATGTAGTGGAAGGAGAGTTCAAAGAGCCATTCAAAGCGAATCATCAACATGGCGAAGACGCAGAATACATCGTGCGGTGGTCGGGGAATAAGCGCTGGGGCCCAGACTACGCGGCGATCATTACGGCTCTTGCTCTCTTGCTCTCTCTTTCTCTCTTGCAGCTGAACCGCCCCGGCCAATGTAAACGCATAAACAACATATGACACGGAACCGCATTATTTATATCCAGCCGTAAAGAAGCGTCTTGATACGCATAATTGCGTCTGGTTACGCACGGTTACGCAGCCCCGCGAATAAGATCAGCTAGAGGCGAACGAGAGGAGGAAGAAGCGCGCGCTCGCGAATACGAAGAGAAAAGGAGGAGGAGGAGGAAGAGGCGGAGGAGAGCCGCGAGAGGCTCTTTACGCTTATCCCTCGCAGCTGGGCTTGTTCGGAATACCTCCGCCGGAGAAAGAGAAAGAGAGAGCGAGCGAGCCCGAGGAACGCAACGAGAAGAACATCCGGGTGTCGGCTGCACCACCGGGCCGAGGCGCTGCCCTTTTCCATTATGCTACACTCGATGGAGTTTTCAATATTTCATAACACATATAATTCAAGCGCGCCGCAAGTATCACCGCCTCTCGCGCTCGCGAGAAAGAGAGAGAGAGAGCCGGATAAATATTTAGCAGGGCCGCACGCGCGCGAGTAGAGGAAGCATGTCGTAATGGACCTAAGTGCATTACGCAGGTGCCGACACTTTCCTCGCGCAGGCGGCCTCGGAATTATTTAAAGGCCGAGCGAGAGCTTGATAAATTACGCCTGGTCAAACAATATTTCCGCGGCGGGCGATTTCCATTTTTACCGATCGCCCGTAAATCAGTCGCCGCTGAAAATTACGGCCTCGCAGCGAGTCCGTCCGACCGGGCGGAGAGAGAGAAAAGGCCGTGGACGTAAGAGAGAATTAAGAGTCGAGGCAGGAGAGGAATTAAAAAAAAAGGGCGAATCTCCGATTGAGCGACCGCCGTTTTCCCGCGGCGGGGAGAAAGAGAGAAAGAGTTGGTTTACCTTAGCGCCACGTTAAATTGAACGGCTAAAGACATGCAAATAAGGGCCGCGGCGCTGTCGGGGCTCGCGCTTCGACAGATTGATTGACTTAGGTCGCGGTGACTTTTTGATCGTGGAATCGTGCTGTTAGCGCCTCTCTAACGATGCTCCGGTCGCCTCCCCCCGGCCAGGCGCGCGCCGAAGCGTGCGAGACATGACGCGGACGATGTACCGCTCGGCGAGACCCCGCGCTCGTGTATTAAACGCACACAATGTTGCGACTAACCAGCGAGCGCGCACGCGATACCGAGCGCGCGATTTTAAAGTGTCTCTATATCGCGCGACCGCTAAAAAACGATCGGCGGGAATTCCGATTAACTATGTTACTCGGCTTGCTTGAAGACCCTTCCTCGCCTTTACTAATTTAGCAAATTAATCTCTGGCGCGCTTCGTTTTTTTTCTCTTCTTTTTAGCTAAGACTAACCGTTTATTATTATTTAAATGGACGAAACTCGATTTGATTCTTTGCTCTTTTTACGACATCCAATTTAGTTGGAGAATAAAAGACTCGAGCGCTCGGCGGTGCACGAGTAATGGATGGATGCAGGTGAACTCGAACGATCACGTCGTACCAATAATTTTTAATTAATTTATTTGTCCGACGATACGGCATTGGTCAAAGTACCAGCTTCGGGGCTGTACTGAGAGATAGAAAATTTATTTATTATGTGTAACTGTTGAGAAGTTCGTGTGATCAATTTAAAATTACTGGTTCGACGGGATCATTCGACTTCACCGACATCCAATTTAATCGAATGATTATTATATTCCGACTCCTGACGTCTTTTACTAGTTAAATTAAATATAAAATAGTACGTAGATATAACTACGTTTTTTTTTAATTTGACGTACACTACAGAACTTTACAGTCCTAATTGCTCTTTAAATCTAAGACTATGATTAGTGACATACACATTTTGCCTGAAATGTACCCACTTATTCTTCGTGTCAACTATTTTTCACGCGTAATATGTTACTATTTTGATTTGATGAAGTTATTGCACATATAGTAAAGTTACGCGAATTAAGTTTTCCGGCAGGTTGACTCTAAAATCCTTGAGCTAGACATTTAGAGTGGCCTACCGACGTTACGCACTTTATTTCTCGTGTTTACTACTCATTTACGAATTAAAATCGTTAAACGCAATTAATTAAAATCCTACACGCTAATCTCCCGGCGTAAAGAGCTATCTCCCAGCGATATCAATCACCTTATCTCATCTCGCGCAGTTTTTCGCCCCGTCGACTCGCCCAGTCCCCCCTCAATTATCGGTGCAGGAAAAAAAGTGAAAACGCGAGAGGGTACGGGGAAAAAAGTCGACGGCGACACACGGAAGTGAGCGCAGGCGATCGGCAGAGCCGCAGTGGTAAGGCAGCTTATTAGTACACTTTAAGATGACACGTATATCGCTCGCTCGCATCGGGGGAGCCTCCACTCGCGGTGCGAGCGGAGGAATATACGACGTGCTGCGTCTGCGAGTCGTGACGCGATGTGCGCCGTGCACACGGGGCTCTTTTTACTCACCGACAGAGGAAGTCCCTCTCGCCGAGGCAGAGCTCGAGGCAGTGTTGGCGCGACGAGGCGTTGGTGGTGCGCCGCGTGTGACCCTGGAGCCGGTGTCCCTGCACTCTGTCGATGCACCAGGCGCGCTCGCACGGCTTCACCGACAGGCAGCTCTTTTGCGCGTAGATCGTGAACACCGGGAATTGTGACTGCGACAGCGCACCTGTAACAAATTTTCCAAACTTAGATTTTCATTCCGGTAACTTTATAGTCTATTTATTATTGTAGTTTTTTTCCTATCGATTGGATTTAATAACTGGTGTTTATTATGTTAATGAGTTTTTACTCATTAGAGAAGGAGCAGTTCCTCTTCGGCACCGTTATAAGTGCAAGATAAACAAAGAGATTTTAATTTTGTTTTTATTTCAATGACTTTTTCTGGTTTTATGGGCGTTAATAAATTAACAATAAAAATATCTGGAAATAAGAAAAAAAATATATTCCTTTGCGGAAAATAAAATGCAGGCTTAAATACATGTAAGTAGTAACAGGCGGGTGTGGGCAGACACTGCATTTTAATGAAGTTTTTTTATTAAACCTTTAGTTGATTCTATGCAAATTGTTTTAACACTCAACTAATTAATTTTTATTGAAAAAGCGAACACTGTTCTTTCTCACGGTTAAACATTGAACTACACATGCAGTGTAATAATACGTTAATTTATTATTTTATGAAAATCCTGCTTTATTCTATTTAATATTATAAAATTTATATAATACGTAAGTACTATTAAAATTAATTTATGATGTTGAATGAAAATGTAGAGCAAAGTCCTTAATGGGAAAGGCAGAGGCATGCCTTATGTGACACTTTCATCGGAGTTTATTTAAAAAGTTTTCTATGAAATTTTTATTCGTTCTAACGCTACTATATAAGAGAGATTTTTTTGCAGGATTTTTTGTCGCTAAACTGATAAAATACGACGGACAGGCGTGAGTCCCCCTAATTATATAAGTTTGATGAAAGATTCACTTGACAACGAGAAGGGGACGAACTTTCCTCAAGTATCTTAAAGAGGAGAATTCATCGATCTTCTGGAAATACAAGTCCACCGCAAAGTCCCGCACAACAAAAAAACTTTTATATTTAGAGACCCCCTATCGGAAAAGCGAGGCCATAACGACGATTCCATCCACTCGTCGCCGTGAACCCTCCCTCCCTCCCGCATCGAAAAGTCAACGAGCCAATTAACGTAAATGAGATATTTATATCGTCGATTGCGAAAAATTAGGTTAATTTGCACGGGCGCGAGGCAAACAGCGCGACTCCATCAATCAGCCGAGCGGACGCGGCCCTCTGGTAATTTGAAAGTTCATAATCAAAGCCAAACAAGCCTTGGATGCCGCGGTAGGCGTTCGATGAAAACCCGCCGCGGAATTAACTGCGGTGGTTCGCGTCTGCACTTCCGCTCCCTCTAATTTCGTAAATGGGCTTCATCGGAAACGCACAGGCGGCGCAAGTTGAAGGTCGTGCGACTGCCGTAAACTCCGCGGGGGGATCGAGGCGCGTCTGCGCCCGCGCTGCGGTGAAGCCGGTAGCGTCGATTATTCATTCCGACTGTCGATGGAGAGGCAAAATTGCGGGTAAGAAGACGTTACTCGTTTCGAGTCCCGCTTATACACTCGACGAGACGCCTTCGCCTCCATCTCCGTCTCTCCCTCTCGCTCGCTCTCCCTCGAACTTCCGGGGGCGCGAGCGGCTCGAAGACAAGCATCTCTTACAGTTATAATGCTACCGCATTACAAGATAATGGAGTATTATACGCGCGTACGGGGCGAGAGACCGAGCCTATCTCTCGCTCCCCTCGTGGAACTTTCTCGCGTGTGTGCGCCGGGAGCGAGAGAGACGAGCAGATTGCAAACCGCGCGATGAGCGAATATTGAAAGTTATATTTGCACTCGTCTTCCTACCCGTTGAGGCGAGCACACACAGATCGTAACCTCGGAACCATGAAGGATAACTTTTCCGGGCTGCGCCTCACTCACTCGGACCTTGAATACAGGGGGCAAATTCCACAAGGATCCCCGACCGCACCCTCGAAAATTCGTCCCTGCAATTTTCACGAGATTATTTCAATGGATCGGCTCTATTGATTTTTCATTGGATTGAATCATTTATGGCGGAGGTTAGAGCATTCGGGTACCGCGTACGCCACTGCGATTTTATCTCTTCATTAAATTACTGAATGATGTTTTTCAAAGGTCCTTTGTGGCGCGGTAAAATGACCCACTGACTATTGTACATTTTTTTCAAAAGTTTCTTTTGTTTTTAGTGAAAAGCCACTTTAAAGTCATTAACATACAAAAGGGGAACTTTTATATTACACGAACGAATGTAGACTTTATCTCTCAATAGTTTTCATTTTTTTTTTTTTTTAAGAAAAAAAGAACGATCTGCAGGACCTTTTCACAATATCGGGGTAAAGAAAAATTTACTTTTCATTTAAAAAAGACCGCAGACATTCCAGCATAAAGTGCATATTAAGCGAATCGAAAATTTTCCTTCATCACCGCGTAAAATTGAGTTTCCAGCCGCCCTTACGAGCTCCACTTTCCTCAATACGTTCTCGATATCGGTTTCGGTAATTCATAACGAAAGCCGCCGGCAAGAGCCTTGGCGGCGGTGGTGGCGGCAGTTTACGTCGGCCCTCGCGGATATTGAAAAAGTCCCTCCACGGCGCCGCGACTGTACGTGTTCGTGTACGCGTCGGTGCGGCAACCCCGAGCGACTCCGACGCGCCGTAACTGTACGTTCAATTTGCGGCCGTGATTTACATCGAGCCATCTGCCGCCGCCGCCGCCGCCGCCACCGCCGCGGCCGGCAAGCTTTGCTCTTCTGGCGCTGTGTGAAATCCAGCGTAGCGAATAATTGGCTACCGTTAATTTTGCAAATTAACGTAGTGTTGCGCGCGAGCTGACTTAATTACGCCGGGAGACTTATTTCCTCGGAGCGTTGACGAAACGCGAGATACGCTCGGCATAAGAGGCCATTTTTTTCTTTCTTTAACTTGATGAGGGGGGGAGGACGGAATAAGGTTTATGGACTAGCGCATGGGTCTGGATGTACCGCGTTTTTCGTGAGGCCGTAAAGTTCGGCTTTTTACGGGCGGCCTGTAACGGCATCTGCGATAATTATAAAGTCGCCTGCATTTATCAAAGCGCGCGTAAAACGCGCATTAACCCATTACCATGGATATTTCGACTGCTCGGCGATGTTTTAATAATGTTCTGTCTTCTTTTTTTTTTTTTTTAATTTCGAAGGTTAACTGCCGGGAATTCGGGCTTTTTTCGCGCCCAGCCGATAAATTCGCGACCGTTAAGCCTCGCGATTTTTCAACTGATCGCCGTTCCAATTGTCTGTCAGCACGCGAGCCGATCTAATTCACTCGTCCGATCGCGAGCTCGCAGGTGGCCCGGTCGAGTGGGAAAACGTGACGGGAAAACGTCGGGGATTCAGGATCGCCGCACGCGTGCACGAATGCGATATTGCATAATATCGCGCGGGCATCGTATATACACGGGGCCCAACAATAAGACCCACGGAGTGCCCCTCTCCCTCCGTCGCGCTGTATCTCGATCGGCTCGATATGTATATGCCGCTCGGGGAATCCATCCCGCGGAGTTTTTAGGAGCGCATGCGCGAGAGCGCGCGTGGGATCCTAGCGGGACGTCGGAGATGCATTTCCGGTGTGCTGACAACAATGTCTTACGGTAACACCGGCGCGCTAAGTGGGCGCGCGCGCGCAAGAAGGCAGCCATTCAATTGTTCATTATCGTTTGGCTGCGCGCATTCGACGCGGCGCACTATTAATGAAAAGGGTAATCGATGAGGGCCCGGCGGAACGGGAAATCGCGGGTGTCTTCCGAGGGGGAAGTTTTCGGCCTCAATGGGGATTGTTAATCGGGCGGCGTCGATTCATGAAAATAATTAACGATTAGATCGGGCATCCTCTCTTATCGGGATTTGGGATAGACCGATCTGGCGCTCGACGGAGCGCGGAAGGGCTTTTATAACCGAGGCATGCGCTCGTAATAAAATTAATTAACATGGGATAAATTAATGCGATTACGTGGCATAAATTCATAACAATATTTTTGAAGACGATACACTTTTCTGGAGCGCGTGCTCGTGCGCTCGCGTGTACTTTTGTGGCGGGAGGGTCGGGGCATCGGCGGCGATTTTTTTTTTCTTTTCTGCAAATTAAAAGGCATCCATGTTGCCTTTATGTACGTAATTAAATTTTACGACGCAACATCCGTAGCATTCGTGTAATAATCAAGAACTCGAATTATGCGGCCCCGTGTACGATGCGCGAGCGCTTTAATATTAATTTTCCATTTTAAACGATCGCCGCGCTACCTAACAAATTATTCCCCGGAGCAGACCAGGTACCCGCGTTCTTTATTGCCGATTCGCAAGTAATTCCCGACAAGCCGTACGCTCCACGCGGCAGTCTAATCGAACGGTCGGCGTCCAGTCGCCGCGGATCAAGAGGGACAGACGGACACATTCGGTTGAGGCCCGATCCTCGGAAGGAGATGGCGGCGCATGATTACCGCGGAAGTTGCGATCCGCGCGTGTAGGAAGGTGTACACACGCGCGTGGGTGGCTTTTTCTCCTCCCGCCCGGCAACACGGAGCACCCCGCGGAAAAATGACGGCGCGGGCGATTTCGCAGTCTTGATAAATTGTAGGCGGAATGAAATGCAATTATGTGCTTTCCATCGGCGAGAGCGAAAGGGGCGCCGAGGCGGTACAGAGAAGGGACGAGCGTTCGATATTGCGCGGAGAGCCGTCGAACCTGTCCGTGGAAATAATATTTCAGAGACGCGGCGCGGAGGAGCCGGAGGTGAGGAGGGGCCGAGTTTAGCATGTATGAGACGCTTGAATAAAGCGAATCTTGAACTACTGCCAACATTTTCAATCGACCTTTTGCGATAGCACGCTTCGCGCTCTCCTCCGCGCGCATAACGCGCACGTAGGGCGGCTTCTACTTGTTTTTTCCCCTCTCTCTCCCTCGCTCCGGCTCTCTTCGCTTTCGAGGACTGCCGCTGCCGCCGCCTCTTTTTCAGCTTTCAATAGCCATTCCTTTATTCGCCGTAGTGGCAGACAGCGATGTAATTCCGCGAATCGAATGCGCATTCGTACACATTCGGAGCGCACGCAAGCGCGCCCCATTCACGTACGCAGGCGCGCCTTTCGCTCGCGTCTGAGCAGCCACTTCTTTGATCCTACGGCGAAAACTCATTTTGGCCCTTTTCCTGTTTTCGAGCGCTGAAAGGCTCCGGTGCGAATTTTACTTTCAAAATTTACTCGAGGCGAACGCTAGACGAATTCACCGTTTTCTCTAGATTTTTTTTTTCATCTTTTTTCTCCTTGCATGCTGGGAATGTCGACGCGGCTCGAACCTCGCGGAAACATTAGGAAGATCTAATGCTCGCGCGATCGAGGCAACGGACATTATGGCATGTGCCGACGCGCCTCTCGCCACCTTACCGAGGATACACTTGCCGATAGGATTGGCCCGCGAGGCCCGGCGTCTGAGCGACTCGAGGAAATAATGTGTTTTATTTATTGCCCCGCTAAAACGGCGAGCATAAAGGATTAAACGCGCACTCGGCTTATCGCGGCAACTTATGCGCAAAATTTACTGTTATTGATTATTCCACGATGTACCGCGACTTTTATCGCTCCCGGTCACCGGGTCCCGTTCAAACGGATCGCATAGCCCGAGCCTTCTTGTCCAGAGACACGCTTACTTCCGAGATGAGTGGCTCGTCCATTCGAGGTCTCTTTAAAGTGTCCTCGATGTATTCTAAAATCTCGAAGTGAAACGGTGTACCGATTTAATTAAAAATACATGAATTTTACATCCCTTTGACAGAGGATCGACTTTTTAAAGAAACTAAAAAAATTTAAGTACTTTTTAAAATACTTCACCGGAATGAAATTTAGTTAAAATAATGTTTCAATTCATAGTAACCAAAATTTGAAATTTCGCATAAAAACGAAGTGACGTCTTTCTACGAAACAAGCCACTTGAAAATTCAAAACCACACTTTATAGCACGCGAGACACTTCCTCGTTACTCGAATTTCGCCGAGCTTTGAGATTTCCCGTTTACTTTGACGTGGCGCGCCGATGGCGTTGTCGCTTTTAAAATTCGTCGAGAATAAAAACAGAAAAAAAAGGCCGCGCTGCGGATATGAATTTTCTAGACGACGCCATCGGAAAAAGTGCCGGCTTTTCGCGCTGCGGGGGCGGGACACACCCACGGCGGCTCTGTAATTTGCGCACGTTTGTCGATGTGTGTACGCACGCGTGCCTTCACAGCCGCGGGAATTTAATACTCGAAACCGCGCCCAGACGTATACAACCGGAGCGGCACGCGATCCCTCGACGCTCGCGTAAAGTAAAATTAAACACCGGCTTCGCAGATAGCCGAGTTTAACGCCTTCGCCGCTGCGTTGATAGTTTTAATTGCCGGTTAATTCATTTATTCGCGAGAACAGAAATTAACTTACGAAACGATTCAATTTAAAAATCCGCGGCTAAATTTTCCTCCATACCCATCCATCTAGTTCTTCTCTCTCTCTCTCGCTCTCTTTTTTTCCAAACGCAATTTCTACGATCCACCTTTGACGAGCGCGAAAGGAAGAGCGTCAAAAAATCGCTACGGAATAAATAGAGCACCGCTGAAAAATATCTGCGAGAAAAAATTCAATTAGCCGCCGTGGATAGCAGAAGGAAGCGGCGCGGCGTGAGAAACACAGTTCCCCAGAGGGGGGCGGAGGGTGCGAAAAAAAGAGAGTGCAAAGAGTGACAAGCGCCGGAGCTCGAAACGGCAAAATTGAATTCCGGCGTGACTCGCCGGCGCGGAAGACACCCCAGCGAGCGGGATGGACAGCTGGCGGGGTCCGAGTGCGTTGCGGGCTGCGCCGATAACGCAATTACTCTCAATGATTCACCGGAAGCCATTGTCGTCTCCGCGCAGATTGAAACGCGTGAATCGAGTTTTCGCGGGGCCCGCGGACGAAGACAATTTCCCGCCTTTGGCCTTTTTTCGCAGCGGCCGCACGGCACCTGCGCGCGATTAACGGCCGCAAATTGCTCTTCGAAAACGCGTAACCAGTCTCTCCTCTTCCTTTTTCTGCTCGCCTTTTATTTTTTTCTCTCCTTTTAATTTCCCTTTTCGAGGCTCGTTTACGGGACCGCTGGAATTCAGCTTTTCCACGGTAGGTCTGAATTAAAACGGCATTTCGCGGACGAAATTTCGTAGGGAATAAAAGTTTTAACGGTAACGCATTATGCCCCGCACGAATTATTATTGTGCAGGTATAATGCCGGCCTGGCGTATACGGTTATAAAGCTGAATTAGTCTTTTAAATTAATCGGGCAATAAGCATTCATCACGTGGCATTGTTGCGATATTAATACGATACAAATTGCGCTCGCCATGAAATTTGCATTAATAAAACGCGGTAAAAGCAATTCGGTTTTGTCGTTAAGTGTAATTGAAATACGCCGGCTTTTGCGGATTATGCCGCTCGACCGACCAAACTATCCCCCCCCCCCCATACCACCCTCCGCCTCCACTCTTTTTTTTTATCCAAAATGAAAGATGTCGAAACGACTATTTTCACGGCGGTCCTTTAAAATCATCCACATTAGATAGAAGACATACAATTGTGTAAACGATGTTGTTTTTAACGACGCTTATTACGCGAAAAAAAGTCCACTCGCGAGGTATCAGCGCCTCTGTGAAGGCGTACAAAAAAAAAAGAAGGAAAAAAATTCAATGGCTCGGAAGCTGCAACTGTACACAGGCCATAAAAGCCACGGCGGCGGTGTCGGTGCGTGAGCGTAAATCGTAACGGCAATAAATTTACGCGCTCGGGCTCGCGCGCGCGCGCCGGCGATGTATGTGCGAGCTCGTGCTGCCAATTCGATCCGGTAACGGGAAACGAGTCCTTAACTACCTCGCGCCGAGCGCCTCGCGTCTCGCCATTGCCCGCCGCGACTTTTCCGCCCGCTCCGGATCTAATCCCCTCGGCGAGCGAGCGAGCGAGCTTTTCCCCCTCGAGCGACTTGATGAATCGACGGCTCGTGCTGTCGGTCGCTTTCTTTCTAACGGCCTTGACGAAAACGTTATCTTATTATCTCCCAAGATTCGCCCCGTTCAATCTCCATTCGAGCGAGTGATGATTCGCTTTTATTGAGTGAGGCTGCTAAAGTGGTTTGCCACGTGAATAAAAACTGTCATGTGTTTTATTAACTTTTTTTTACACACTGCGCATAAAGTGCACACTTGATTCCCTAGCAACGGGAACAAACGTACGAATTTTATGCGCTGTGTGAAAAAAAATATCGTATGCACCAAAGGAATAAATAAAGAATGTCTCGGATCGCATGAAATTTCATGCACAATATACTATTTTATGGGTAACGAACGCGATAAACAAATTGGTAAAAATTGCTCTTTAGTACGAAACGACATTTCATTCACTAGTTGACATAGTAGTATAGCTTTCGAGCTGCTTCGAATACTGGGATAATTGTTTTTTTTTTTTAATAAATATATTTTTATAAAAGATAACGTTCTATTTTCAGCGATGTGTATCGTACGTAAAGTAATGCTTACAGTTAAAAATAAATACATTAGATAAAGTACAGTTTGAATATGACAAGCATTAAAATCTCACGAGTCAAATAAACTTATCTAGCTACTACGATCTATCTACGATCTTTATAGTAAAATATTTTCGTTTGGATTTAATTAAAGTTATTGAGGAATGAGCGGCTTTTGATCAATCGTAAAGTGAGAAGATATTGTTATTTCATTATTGACGGGGCGAAAGTGTCAGACCGCACAGGTGACGTGGTGACTGACAAGAGCGATTCAGCCATTGTGCTGTGTTACAACATCTTGTGACGGTAACAGTTCATAATGAAAGAAATATATGCCGAAGGAGTAACTAATTTATTACTTTAATAGGCTTTAAATGATTGCATTATGTCCGATACTTTTTGTAGATGACGCGTGCATGATTTGACGGTTTCTATATGAATGCACTTGAAACAGCTGACGCACGTGTGTAATCAAGTTCGTGTATGTAACTGACGGAGTCCGTCTTTTTGTTCGCATGACTGCATTCCAAATCGTCACATTCAAGTTTTTTTTTTTATTATAATTTGTAAAACTTAAAGATTTTCAAGCAGATTCTTTCGAAACATTTACAGTACCCGCACGCAATAAAACTGTCCTTCCCTATAACAGATCGTTAAAATCAGCAGTTTACACTTCGTTAACGGTGCACTTTGCTTTTGAGAAAAGCAAACTTCTGTAATTTTATCGAGAATTTTGTTTTATTCAATTAAAAGTTTATGGCCGTCTCGAGGTAGAACAATCGAGTTTAAAATTTGCATTCCCGTAGTTTACAGTCGATCGTGACCGATTCACCTGTGCTAGAAATTGGGATAAACCCTCGGCGAAGCTGGCATTCTTTCAAAAAGCCACAAACCAAGCCGGGGCCGGGCTAACTCGGCTAATCCAATTCGTGCTTATACGTATCTGACCTCTAGACCGTGTAAAAAATTCCGGACAACGCGAATACAACGCCGAGTCTCTCTCCCTCTGCCGGCAAACAAAATGAAATGCACCTACGGGCCTGGCTCGCTCGGGGCTATTGTTAATCGAATCGTCCGTTAGCGTGTCCGGGGCCCCTCCTCCTCCCACGGGCGGTAATACTCGAGCGCGAGAAAAGTGCCTCTCTCGCGCTTATGCGAGAGAGAGAGTCTCTTAAGTGGCACGGGGAGCAGGGTATCCATCGCGAGATACAGGGCCGCTGCACCTCTCTCTCTGGCCGCGCGGTTATCTCGAACTATTAGCAGCGACTCTATGCAAATTCAGCGGGTAGTAGACAACGCTAGGAAGAAGAAGAAGAAGCGGCTGCGGTGGCGGCACGCACGCGGCGCGGGAGCATCCAGAAAGAGAGAGAGCGAGAGAGACGAGGCTAGAGGAACAAGACGAAGGCGAATGCCGGTCGCGAACGAACCCCATAAATTCTGGCGAACACGAATGATCTCGGTATACGGTATTCGTGCCGTTGTCGTTTGGCGACACGTAGCTCTAGCACGAGAGAGGAGCGCACACACCGACTCCCCCGTCCCTCCCCCCCCCCCATTCGGCAACATAGCGAGCGGTGGCATGGCATACGTGTGCGGCTAACAGTACGTTCCGGGAAGCCGACTTCCCGAGCTTCACTCGTCCCGAGAAGGGCCCCGATATCGTTTCTCCCCCCGTCCCGCTCTCGGGCCGCCTATACACGGCATTTCTCTCCTTCGCCGTCACTCCCAGAGCGTCGCGGGGACGCGACGGCGCTTCCTATCTCCCTCTCTGTCTCCGGTGAGTCGATGCGAATAGTATGCCTCGGCGCGCGCGTATACACGTGTATTTAGTATTCCCGGCCAGTTGGGACCGCGATACTTCCCACGGCCATTTGGAATCCAGCGCGAGCCGAGCGGTCCTTCGGTATTCAATGCGGCCAGCCTGCCGTACAGCTCCACCTCGACACGCAATGCGCGCGCCTGTCGGCCCGGGGAATGCGCGAAAAGAACGGCCGCCCTCTACTGGCCGACCTCGCTCTCAAAGTACGCAGCGCGAGGTATCCTCTCGAGTGTATGCGGATATATCCCCCTAGTCGCACCGGCGAAATTAAACGAACAGCTCTACTTTCCTCCTTTTATTCCTCACCAGGCCGGCGAGATCTGTTATTTTGCACCGAGGCTTTGCGGTTCTTACGCGCCTTCCTCCTATTCTTCGCCTATGTTTCTTTGGCGCGACTGAACTCTTTTTTTTTCTTCTTCTTTTGCCTCTTCGCGAAACGTGAGATTCGAAAATGAGTCTACGTGCGTGGGACTGCGTTTTAAACGACGCCGTTAATACGGAAACGCTGGCTTTTCGCGGGAAACGGGTCTGCCCGTTGTTGTTTCGCGAGTCCGTTTTTTTTTTCTTCTTTTTTTGCCGACTAAACCGAATGCATGCGAGCAGGATTGGTTGTCGAATTTTATTTCACTTTCGGACCGGTTGAAAATTTATTTTTCAATCTCGCGAAAATGAAGTCGATCATCGAGTGCTGCCGCCGCGGCGTATATTAAAATTGAAATTGAATTTAATGGGCGAGGGATCGAATGATTGACGAGCGTCTAATCTGCGCTTATTGAAACGAGAATGCAGGTGGCTTCATACATTATCAATAAGTCCGGACTATTATTTTCTCGTGGCGGTCAATGTAAGAGGCAATTATGTAAGCGGTAGACTTTATGAAGGCAATTCCCTTATATAGTTAGGAGAGGATTTTTAAGTCTCCGGCGACGCGTGACAGGGCAATAGCCGATAATAAGCGAGGCCCGCCGAGAGCGCGATAAGGATCTCCGGGCCCGATCAAAACTCTATATAAGCTCGGATCCATCGACATCCCCGATCTCGCCGGGGCGCGCTCCGGAAGCCGCGCTCGCTACTCCGAATTATCAATAATGCATCTAATAATAAACCCGAGAAGGCCGAGGCGTCGCGATTTAAAATCGCGCCCCTCGCGAGCCTACGGCCGGCTCGCATGAATAATGCTAATAATCCAATTGAATCTCGCTGAAAAGCGCCGACGCGCGCGCGCAAGCCGGCTGATTGTGTCTGCGGCTCGCGTGTGAGAATGCGAGTCGCGCGGATGATGCATCGCGCGCGACTAACGGTGCAGCCCCGACTGACGGGTGTGACGCATGTCATTCTTCAAACGACGCAATCGTCATTATTGCCGCGTGTGCGCATTTGTTATTCGCCGCGCGCTCGCCGCCTTCGCTTCGCGACGAGAAGAGCAAACTTCCTTCTTCGGAGATTTCCGCGCGAGCGACCGAGCGAGCGGCACAAAGAGTCGTTTAATGCGCTTCAGGGCAGGCTAACCCGAGCATCCTTGGGTGCGATATGTATATATATTGGGACGTGTCAACAGTCGGAGGAAGAGGAGAGACGCGGAGGGATCCTGCGAGCGATTGTGAATGGGGCGAGCGAGAGCCCCGAAGAGGGAGCGACCCAATTTAATTACGAATAAACAGCTCGAGTGCTTGGCGCTCAAAACGAAAACGGCAAATTACTTCTCTCAATGGCACTTTTATATGGCGCTTATATTTTTTTCGACGATTGTAGTCTAATTATCTCGACGGGAGTACGATGAATACTCTCCTCTCTCCCCCTTCGTCTTTCCTGCATTCGTCGACCCTCTCCTCTTTTTTCCTCTGCCCTCCCTTTGACGAGCGGGCTTTATTAATACTTTACTTTGTAACCATTTCACCCTCTTTTTTTACAGTTTTAATTAAATGCTTTAGAAATTTTTAACAGTGTCGCGCAATTGTTTTGACTCTTTTATTTTTAATTCGCAACCTTTTTTTTTCGAAGCCTGAACCAAAGTAGCGTTTTTTGTTTACTTTGCCAACTTTTTCATAATGCAGCGATCGACGTACCGTAAATACGTAATGAAAATTTCATTGTTTACTAATTACACTTAAATAACATTATTTTAATGTTCTACGTTTCCTTGGAAAGATCCTCTTAAAATCGCTGGATAAAATATTTCTCTCGCTAAGCGAAACATGGAATTAAAAAGAAAAATCTAGTGTCTCATACAGGAGCCGTATTCTCGCGGAAAAAACGTGAGAATGGCCGCAGCGAAGGATCGACGAGGCAGGCGACGGTCGGGAATAAAGAGGCGCTCATGCATCTGCGGCCGCTAATTGGTGCGGTGTGTCTCGGAGTAATTGCCGCTAAGAGACTCTCTCCCACTCGCAGAGGGGGAGGGGTTAGCGATGGGCAGTTTAGATCGCTTCCGCTAGCTTGTAAGCGCCCGAGACGGCTCGACGTGATAGGCCGCAAAATCGGCCGAATCATCGGGCGATCGCGTGCTAATTGCCCTCCCGGGGATGCGAATCCTGGCGCAGATAAGGGCCAGCGGGTTATCGCGCGGTAGGAAGGTCCCCCGCGCACAAAAATCCGTACCAGTGTACTAACGTCTTTTCTACGAAACAAAAATCAGCCCCCATAGATCCCAGCTAATTAGATTCGCGATTTCCACCCTTGTTAGTCAAGACTTTAATTCCTGCAATCGAAGAAAAAAAAAAGAAATGGAAGCTTCCCAGAAGGAGTCAGCTCTCGATGGAGTCGGGGCGCCGCTTTCCGCGATAGGAGTCGCGTACGTCGAACCGCTCGTATCACGAGCAACGGTTTTAATAATTCGTAATCACACGACGGAGGGGGGCACGATGATGAAAGGCCCTCTCGGCGCGACAGACAGTTCGGGGAAGCTCCGGCCAGCCTAGCGGCTCTCGAGCCATTCGCCGGGTGAGATTATTTTAGTGCCGCAACGGTACCTCGCTGCGACGACGATGATTTTTCCCCGGAGTCAATATAATCCCGCGCGAAAGTGTCGCTACCGCAGAAGGCGTCGAGGAACCGCAAGAGGCTAACCCCAGGGGCCGAGCAATTCTCGCCGCGATCGAAACTCGGCTGCCACGCACCTTCTCTCCGACTCTGGGCCCCGTTACTCGCGCGACTTTCCTACGGCGTCCCCCTTTTTCCGGAATGTCGATCAGCCGCGATTTTTCACGGGCGTGAAGTTTGCCCGCAGAGGTCGTGACCTCGGTCTTACGGCATTATGCTAATGAGGCGCGAAGGAAGATGTGGACCCGAGCAAACGTTTATATTTATATGGGAGGGGGGGAGGGGAGAGCGATCCGGGTCGGTGATGAGCGCGCGCGTGTACGTAATTTAAATTCAATTAAACGGCCGTAAGATGGTTTCGTGCCGCGGCGGAGAGTAGGCGGCCCGGCCGACTGGCCGAGAGGTAACGGTGTGCTATAGACTGCGCGCACGACTTGGCTGGGCCGCGTGTGTATACGCGCGACGCAGGGGAATAAATTCAATGGATTCCGCGGTGGCAAAGAGTCCGTCTCTGCCGCGTCTGCTTCGATTCGTTTTGCCCGTATTTCCATAGAAATCGCGCTTACAAAGGATGTATAAGCTCGGGGCCAAGGGGACGACACGGGCGCCCGCGAGTCCATGGAAGAGGCAATAGGCGCGCTTCTATGTATGCATATGAATTCATAAATAAACAGGCGGCTTTATTACCATCGGTGGCCGCGAATTCCTACGGAGAAAACGTAGCTTCCACCCTCGGCCTCCCCCCCTTTTGCCGCGGCGACTGCAGCTTCGGGACCGGCCAGGGAATGGCTGAATTATTTTACTTCGCACAAAAGAACCCTTCGTCAGGACTATCGAGGACAATGAAGCCGTGAAAAATGGTACGCCTCGCACGTTCTCTGCCCCGGCTATTCGCCGCGCTACTCCTCTACATTTTCCCGGGGAATGCTCCATTCTTTCGCGGGGGCCGCTCGCGCGGATGGCCTTTTGTATTTGTCAACGTTAGGTGGTACGTACGTGCGTACGTCGGGGAGTCCGACTCGCTTGGTGGAAGGGGGGGGGGGAGGGAGGAGGATTTTATTATATTTTCCGCAAATAGATTTACCTTCCCTGACCTACTGGCGTCGCAGTGTTCCGAGCGAAAACGATGTTTGAACCTGACGACCTCGATGGTTGACGCGTGCACGTACTCTTTTATTTACTTCCCAATGTTTTTTATTCATCCAACAAGTGTCAACCTATTCTCAACTGATAACTTCATTTTTCTTCATTCGATATAGATGATATGTTCATGTTTTAGCAATGCTAATACCGATAATTACTGTATTTTTTTTAGTTCTTAAACTGAAGAATATTGATAATTTAATTTTAGATTTTTTTCGTGATGTTATTATATCACTAATAAATGAGATTTTTTTTCGAAAAAAAAGCAGTTATCGACAGCTAAAGTTCAGAGTTGTCTGAAAAAAAAATTAATAAACCCCAAAGTTTAATTTTAAAAATCAAATATAATAAATGGTAGATTATCGTTTCACGAAGCACGGCGCGACACTTGGAGGTTCCCCGATTTTAAAAGCATCGGCACGTCTCACCCACTTAAACGTCGAAAAAGAAGGACGTGACGAACATATCCGCTCGGACGCTTATCGGGCAGGGCCCGCAGCACCTGAGCCGCTCGTACATGCGCGACAAAGTTTAAATCCCGCCGATGCGCCGCGCCAACTTGCTATCGGCTCAAGCCGCCGTCCAGTCCGAAAGTGCAACTTGTATTCCTCTCCTTTTTTTTTTTTTTTAAACCAAGCTTCTCCGCCCGGGACGATAAACTTACTCCGCGCCACTTGAAGCGCCCATCTCAATTTTTAAGTCTCGTAATTCCCTATTCCGAATAACAGCTACGGCTCGAATACCCCTTTTTACGCGCAGACAGGCAGTTAATTAGGAGCGGATCTCGCGATAACGCACCTCCGGCAGGACATTCATTTAAACTGAGACATTATCCGCTAAACGGCCGTGCGCACTTGACGATCCTCGAAACGCGGCGCGACGCGATGGCTCCTGGATAAGCTTTAATTGCAACAAAGTGCGCCGGATTCACGGGGCATGAAGCGCGGCCGATCTGTCCGCGGGGCGTCGGCCGGCTTTATTATGCCGGTGCTGCCGGCGATTTACGTGCCTGTATTAAGCGGTTGGCCGCAGCGCTACTACGTCCGAGAGCGTGAGAGGACGCGAGTGGAAAAGGGGGTAAAAAAAAGGAATTGAATCGGAGCCGGGGATCGGCACGTGTACACGCTCCGTAGGAGGGAAGGAGAGCAGCTGCAAGCACGAACCGCCCAAGAAGTTGGCCAAGCGCGGCATAGGCGAGCGGCGGCGGCGACGATCCTGTAATCGATTAACGGGTCCCCCCTGCGGGACTTCGTGATCTCCCAGTGACGCGCCTCGTCCGCCCGTCCGTCCGTCGATCACGAGCATCGCGCCTTACCGCTCGAGCACTGCACACAATTGTCATGCGATGCTCTACTTCGGGCACCCTTTTTTTATCCCTCCCTGCCGACCTCTGGCGCGGTCGTTAAAGTATCGGTCACGTCGACCTTTTTTTGTTTGTACTATCGAAGCGGCTTTCAGATTTGATCGACTCGTAATTTACTTCGAGAAGCATGACAGTTTTTCAATTTCATTTGCGGAGAATCGGGATCTTTTGTAAATTTCGATGCACTCGAAATTCTCGAGATGAACGGGAGTAAATAAATGAGGTATCAGTCTCACTGAAATTCGGTAAAATTTATTAATGAATTCAAATTCAGTTTCATCCACCCCCCTATTAATCGAATGATAATAGGATGATAAATATTTATTCGAAGCCGCCTCGATGGGGTACAAATTTAATCATTATTTTTCCACGAACGTGAAATCGATAATTTTGCGGCGACAAATTTGCGTGGATTATTAACTATTCTGAAAATTGAAAATGACCGCGCGATAAAGTGATCGATAAGTAATCAAAAGCCCAGGGACCCTAGTACGGAAACTAATAATTAGTCTCAATTAAAGAGTCTATTAAATTGGCAAGCTCGTTTTTACGCTCGTCAGCCACGAACTTTGGGTTGTTAAGGTGAGTAACACAATTCGACTCTTGCGCTGCATTCCCGCCTTTTTTATCGGACCCCGCTTCCCGCGGGACGTTTTTACACCGACGTCGACTGGAGGCTCGTCTCTCGCCCTCTTCTCCTCTACCGTCTAATTACGATTTTTCACCAGTGATAAAGCTCATGCGGCGACGGGCCGCATTGCCGAGTAGAATGTGAGACGTCGATCCCATATCGTTGGTTGCGTCGAAAAACGGTATTTTCTCACGTCGTCGGTTGGCCGAACAATACGCGCGTAAAACGCTCTCGATTCCCTGAATCCGACCCATTTCTCTCTGCCTCTCTCGCGCTCTTTCTCTCTCCTTCACTCTAGTGCTATTTTTATCGAGTGCTTGGGTTTTTGCCAGGGACCCGCTTTTTCCAGTGTCACTACCCTGTACGAGATCGTCTTGTCTTATTATTCTGTGAAATTGGATCGACAATGGAATGATACTTCGAAGCCTCGACTCGCTCTGTCCGTCTCGGTCGCTCCCGTCATTTTTTCCCCGCACGGTGCAACGCGCGACGGGCTCGCGCGAGCTGCACCGTTAGATCCGGCCCCGCTCCGTGGCCGCCGACGCTGTCGGGCACTTAGCGTACTCTCCTCGGGATCTTCAGTCCCGGCACTATTTTTGGATGCGCGTTACGTAAGCGGCCCCGCGATTACAGGTGCGCTACGCTGGCCGCTTCCGCCGCCGGCGCCAAACGGCCGTAATTACAGACTCGTGCGGCCGCTCGTTACGCGCCGAGAAGTGAAAAATCCGTTCTTATAAATATTCCCCCCCCCCTGGAAGTCTTTGTAAGCGCAGCTACCGTTACACTTTCGGGTGCAATTAGAGGCGCGCGTCTGCGGGACGTCTGAGTGCGCGAGTCCCTGCGAGGGAGGACGTCCGCGAGCCTGTGACAAATGACTCGGATCGGCGCGCTCCTCAAGCGAGACCGGAGATTCGCTCCGTCAGCCGAGGTGCCGGACAGTCGAGCGCACCGCCGAGGAGGAAGCGAGCGTGAATTGAGTGCCATTCCTCCTCGCTCTTTCTCTCTCTATCTCTCGAGCTGGCGAGCTCTCGCGGAACGGTATTCTCTTCGGCTCGAGCGAGCGCACCGGACCTGCCCCTGGCTCACTCCTACGCCGATCCGATGTCTTGCACGCTTTGCCGACGTTTATCGCTCGCGTGATAATGAAGTTATGTTATGCCGAAGGTTACGATTCTAGCGGGTTTTTTATGGGATAGTTTACTTTTGAGCTATTGCTGTAAATGCAAATTTGAGCAATTTGTGCTCCTAAAATTTTCACGTAACGTTTATCTTCGCCTGGAATAGTGATAGCCGGAACGAGCATTTAAGAGGTTCATAGGATTTTCCTATTTGATACTGGAATTCAAAAAATTCTGCAATCAGAGTTTGGATATGAAGAAGCTAGTTAAGAGGTATGCAAAAATAAGGAAATATTTTAACATAGTCTTAATGAACTGCCTTTTTTAATTGAGAAAAAACTGGCTGTTCGTAAAAAAAAGGTTTACTTTAACTGTAATAATTTTTTACTGCTGATATAGTATGTTAAAGGAGCATACTATACTAACCAGGAACTACAAAGAATTAGTGATCTAGAACAGGTCAGCAGGTGCATGATAAGTTGTTGAACAGATCAAGTTTAAGTATTTCACACAAATCACTATTTCCGATTAAAAATCTAGACATATTACTTGTTAAATATTTTACAACCTCAGAATCTAAGGCGAATAAAGATCCATTCAAAGCGAATGGTAAATCAATCTCTATAATAATTTTATATTTTATAATGCGTTATAAAACAATATCGATAAATCATATCCCGTTGATTTAGCCGCTTACTTTATAGCACATGACGGGCTATTTATGTTATTCATAAAGGGACCCTCGATTATGTAATTCCATCTCCCTCCAGTCCCATAGGTAAGTCCCGTCCTCGGCGATCGTCGCTTGCACGTACATCGAAGAGTCGCGGACATATTTGTATAAGGCACGTTCGTCACAAGCGATTGGCATCGAACATTTATTTCCCAAAGGCAGAGGCTTGCGGCCCGATGCGCCTCTTCCCATGCGGTAATTTGCGGGGTCCCGCGCGCAGTCCTGAGCTCCTCCGATCGCGCACATAACCTTACCTATAATTTCCATCGCTCAGCGCAACCACACGAAGGGAGAGAGAGAGAGAGAGACGAACGCCGCACGGCGACATCGCGCAGTTTCACTTTTAGAACCGCACGAGCGGATCCCTTTCCCGCTGACCTCCTTATGTACTCAGAGCAGCTTCCAATTCCGCCTCATAAGCGCTGATTCCGGAGTCCTATAAATATTCAGAAGGCCGTAGCGTATGCTCGACATTGAAAATTTACATGTTCAACGATTTTTTTTTTGTTTCAGGTAAGTTGAACCAGGGCGGAGGTGAAGAAGGAGCGGCCGCGGGCTTCATTAACGTAAGTTCACGTGCGGGGGGTTGTGGCCTGGCGTTTCGGGGTCGAAATTTGAATTCGAAAGTCACGAGCAGCACGATCATATCTCTCGTCGCCGCTGCATCTGGGTTACGTGTCTCCAAGAGCGCGACCTTTTTGCTGCCCCTCGCGACCTTTCGCCGCTCCCGCGGCATAATTCAATCGATCGCCGCGGTCGCATCGGCAAAAAGCGGCGAAGTTACGGCAGGAAAGAAGGAGGTGTATGGCGTCTCACGCTCCACTCTGTGGCCTGTCGAAAAATCGGCCACCTCCACACGCAAGGCCGTTTAATTAATGCCCGAATCGCCGTCTGGCCGCGAGACTGCTCCCGCTCACCAGACCGTACGGACGTATGGTTTATATTAATTACACCCCGGAAGATTCAATTAGTGCGTTTCTCATTACACTTACACATAATAGTATCCATTATTCATGAGAAGCGCGGGGAAAGATCGCGGAGGAGTAAAAGGCAGGCCCTCGACAATGGGGCTGCAGGGTCGCGGCTCGCCGTCAGCGCCTGTGTCTCGAGAGCCGAGAAGCTCCCCCGCGAAATCTGATGTAACGCTGCCAGCTTTTGCATTCCATCCACGGCGGGACGTGCGCGCACTCGTGGCAGCTTTTATTTCAATCCGATGTGAATCAGCGACTATCTACGAGGAGCTGCTCCGTGCCCCCCTCAGTTTCCCGCTGGTGCTGCGCGTGTAATGCGCTTTCGCGTTCGCGGCGACAATGTAATCGCCTCGCGCGATTATTTTTTTCTTCACGCTCGTCTCGTGATCACGACGCGGTGCTGCTAGAACTCCATTTGCTTTCAAAGTCGACGGATTTACGGCTTTCCGCGTGCGATGCTTAGAAACTTCATTAAATCCGCTATGTGTGAGATTGAGTGAATTAGTGAATTATCAAGATGTTATTAAATTGTAATTAGTTTTGGATTTTTTTCATTGAAATACTTCCGCGGAATTTTAGATTGTTATTGCAAATGAATGTATCAGTAAAATCTCGTAATCTTTCGCTAAACATCGTTTCTTTACAAGAATAACGGGTACCCGTGTAACAAAAAACAGTAGTACCTGCTTTATTTGTTTCTAAAACAAGCGCGATTTTTAAATTTCGAAATAACTCCCCCTGCAAGCGCAATGAAAAAAACTCGAAGCAAACAATTTTTGTCGCCGAGGCTGATCCGTCGGCCAGTAAAACCTCGCGGCTGGCAGCATCGCATCGTTTGAAAATTCCAGCGAAAATTAGCGGCCGAGCAGCGGTCGTACTCCGTAAAAGCCATCGTAGCGAGAATCGTCCGCGTCGTCCAGCCGGGAGATGACAAATGATCAGCTGCGAGGAGCGGCCGCCGCGTATCTGTCGGAGATATCTCGTCGTTTCGCAGCGTTGCACGCTCTCCGCGCACACATCGATTGTCCAAGCTGGTGGACGTCCGTCGCGCTCGCCGCTGCTTCGATTAATTCAATAATCGCCGCGACTTGCACACTGCCGTCGATCGACTCGCCGCTCCCGGGAGCCCCGGCTGCTTATACCAGCGCACCTGCTACCGAGCATCGCCGGTGACGATTACGCTGCGAAAAATTTCCGACGACAGTCACGATTGATATCTCGCGGTGGCTCCCATTGTTGCGAGCTCTCCTCCCGTTTGCTACTTTGCATCACCGTCACGACGCGATCCGATCGCTAATTGAGCTGTTTAGCGGGAGATTTTTCAGGCGGGATGCGGTCGAGCAAATATTTATCGCGGAAACAAATCGAACGTCGAAGCCCTATTATGGCGCGAGATTTATTAGCCTGGAACAGGTTAGGACGCGTGGCGCGATTTGACCCGACCACAGTGCTATAACGACCAAAAGCTCGTTTCTACATGGCAACGGCGCGTTCGCCCGTCAGCGCGAGATTGTTTTACGATTCCTACGAGTGTCTTCTGCTTTTTTTTTTTAATTTTTTCGCCGATAACAATTTACGCTTGGACACTTTATTTGATCACTAGCAGATTGTAATTATGTAGTTTCCTTCTTTTTCGTTGAAATTTTCATCGTTACGAGGATGCCTTAATTAACATCGGCAGGTCGTCGAGTAATGTCCGGGCAAGGTGCTACTTATCAATTAAAAAGTCATTATTCCGATGAAATCCATTTTTTCCCCGGTAGCTCGACCGGTTGCTCATTTTTCAAAGTCCTACTCGGGCAAGGAGTTCTTGTCCCTTCGCTAAGATAACTAAAACGATTAAAAGTCGAGGAGTGATATTAACGGTTCGAACGTCCGAATCTCTCATCAAGGAGATTATTTATCGCGATTCCGTCGACTGGGCATCGAGCCGCGCAAAATAAAGAGAACGTCCCCTCCATCGACCCTCCTTTTTTA
Organism: Sycophila texana; assembly: GCA_035582955.1. Lineage (NCBI taxonomy): Eukaryota > Metazoa > Arthropoda > Insecta > Hymenoptera > Eurytomidae > Sycophila > Sycophila texana. Next base: position 8,741,525 of record JAWWEN010000048.1, on the reverse strand, counting down.
CCTCCGGAACAGAAGCGTCTCCGCCAAACGAGGCCAATTACAGAAAAATACGCTCGACAATGGGCGAGAGGTACGTGATCGAGGCCCTGAGCGCGGCGTTCCGGTAATGGATATCGACGACTTCCTTCGCGATTCTGCTCGCACACTCACGCACACACTAGATAGAGAAAGAAGCACGAAGCGGCGTCCGGCTAAAATAAATGAATCGACCTATCGCTCGGGACCGATCGCCGAGCGCAAGGTGCGCGCGCCTCCCCCGATTCCGCCTCGGCCGTCACTTTATTCCGCGGCTACCGCGCAGATAAGGGGGACGCGGGAGGAGGATGCATCCAAAGCCGGAGAAATTGTGCGCGAGACAATGGCGCATTAACATCCCGACTGGATATTACAAGCGGGCTTACACGCCGTGGCAGCCTCCTCTGGGCTCGGGTTGTGGGTGCGCGCGCACGCACCAGGCCCACGGAGGGAACGCGTGCACACGCGGCCCGCTCCTTTAAGCGCGATGTTCATCGTCGTAATTATTCGACGACGCCGTGCGCTACCGCCGCGGCCGGGTAATTGTATTTCGTTTCTTAGTTAGTGGCCGTACTTGGCTCGGCTCATATTCATAAGGGCCCGCGGGAACCTAACCCATTCGAAAGTAACGCGCTCGGCCCCTTTTTCCGCGGCGGGCCGCTTTGAGCTCCTCGCCTCTTTTTCCTTTCTTTCCGCCTTCCCTTTTTTGCCTCCGTTAAGCGCCGCGGAGCGGACGTGCACGTAACATCGTATCGCGAAGAAGGAAGTGCAGGAGAGCTCGCGGACGATTTCGACCTTGTCCGACATTAGGCGCCTGCCCCTCGTGACGATTCTGATTTATCGGCCTCGCGGATGTAATCCCTCCGCCTCCTATCATCGACCATAAATTGGAGACTTTGCGCTCGGCCGCGCGCACGATAGAGAGGGACGGAGGAAAAGGAGTATTTATTGCCGTCTCGAAATAAATTATCCCGCGGCGCGGTCCGCGTATACGTAACGATGATATAACGTCGAATCGTGAGTGGCCGGGGCACTGGGACGTCCGCGGCCACTATGGGAGCTCGTCCGCGGAGTCAATGAACTCCCCCCGGGACGCTATTTGGACGGCGCTTTCGGAAGACGCATGCAAATCGGCCGATGACGCACGCGCTGCTCCCGAGAATTTTCACGCGGCCGTAGGTGCGAAAAAGAAGCGCGCGCCTCGTAACCAGCCGACGAATTTGCATGCAAACGAGGCCGAGCGCTGGGATACCGTTACGGGCAGACCGCACGCGGCGCCGAAAAACCGGGAGTCCGGAAAGATCGACGCTCGCGGCGGCGCATCCCCTTTGCGGCCGGCGAGCAGGCGCGCACGCCATGAGGAACGCGAAACGCGGATGCGCGCGCCCGCGCCCGGCATTATGATTTATGATGGCAACACAACCGAGAGTTAACTGAAATACCAGTCCCTTAATACCCGGGTGACCCTCACGCTCGCGCCTTCGCAAGCGGAATTTCTCCCGTGCCAACGCCCTCGCGTTCCTCCCCCCTCGCCATCCGCGCTCTCGGAGGAGTTACGCTAGAGCGCTTCTGGGAATAACGAGAGATCGCCTCCGCTTTTCTGCCGGGCTCGAGTGCTCGCGCCGATTTTTTTCTTTTATCTCGGCCTTCCTTCTTCTTGCACCCCCGGGTTCTTCCGCACGGAGCTTATTGTTGCAAGGCTGGACGGGAAAAAGGAGCAGGGCAACTGCTTGATCGGATAAGAATTCGTCCGGTTTAATGAGTTTTCGCGGAGTCACACCACTCCGACCGATTATCGCCGGCAAAAAGCGCCGATGAATCGGTCTTTTAGGCGCGCTGATTAGGATTGCCAATGCGGTCCTGCTTCCCGAGAAATTTCCCCCTCATTTTTTCATTCGCTTCTCGAGCGTGAAGAAGAAGAGGAGTGCGGACGAGAGAGGAAGTGGAGTCTAATTAATGGATGAGTAGTCTCGTTCGCAGTTCGGTAGGGAGGCGCGAGCCTGAGCGCGCGGCAGGAATTTAGCGGAGCGAAATTATACGACGCTCAAACAAAACTTGGATTTCAGAGGAGCTCGTTTACATCTGCCTAACACCCGGGCGTTTGTATACACGGGGTAACGCAATTATCGCAGCCAAGAAGAGAAAGAAGGCGCAAATGAACTGGGTACACCAATTACCCGTTGAAATTTGAATCCGCTCGCGGGACCTGCTGGGTTCGTCGCGAGTGAGCTTGCTCGGAAATTAATTGGAGCAAAATTAATTCTAACGCGAGTCAACGGTTTGGATAAAGTGCAAAAACGTCGGGGCGAAAAAAAAGCCGATGGATACAAAGGACAACTCGCTTAATTCAGCGATGCGCTCGCTCGAGTTGCTACAATGCATCGACTTTCTTACGTACGCGCGCGCCGTGCAAAAGTACCGTCGTCGTTAATTAACGGACGAGTTGTCAAAGGCGAGCGTGTCTTTAAACGTCGAGTTAGACGCCGCCGGGCGACGAATGTGTAAGGAATTATGTGTCCCGGAATTATGTATCTTCAAAGACGGGACTCCGAGCTCGCAAGGCGCGCACGCCGGTTGTGCACTGACGAACGACTAACTTTCAGACGGTGCAAATAAGCAGGAGGATATGCAAGTCGCGCAGATTCCCGTTTCCATTGATAATTAAACTCGCATTGTAATAACACTCCAGTTGCTCTTCCATTTACGGCGATTCGAATGGCAACCTACAATTTGTTTGATCAAATAGAAGCTTTTGTTTGAAAAATATAGATTATTAAAAAATTGTTAACTCCACGATTGTTGATTAATTTTAAAATCGCAAGAATTTAATAACTTTTTAGTCGGATCAGGAAATAAACTCTTTTCGAAATAGTGAGGCGTTGAGCCAATTTTAAGTAGAAACAGACACGTCAGACCATAAGTAGATAAAGTCTAACCGGTAAGAAAGAAAAAACGACATTTTTTTCGCCGATAAAAAAAAAGACGAGCGTGTTCGTGTAAGCAATTTTTCACGGCGGCAAGGGTCAGCCAGGAAGCATTTTCAGTAGATAGATAGCCCCGCGATGGGCAAGAGTGCGCAGGAATTATCAGCGGCAGGGTGAGCGTTAAGTTCGGTTACGTCAGCCGGCGAGAAGGCAGGACGCGTAGAGTCGTTGTACGGTCCGATGCACAATGCGAGTTAAAAGCCGGCACGCGGCCGACAGCCGGCTCGGGGTATAGATCCGTCAGCGGTCGGCGCGCTGACCAGAGCGGGGTCATGGTCCGAGGGTCGAGATCCCGGCGATACATCGGGTCGGCCGGTCAATCTGGGCCGGCGCTCGTCGGCGCGATAATAAGAGCTTCGCGGGGCTTACCTGGATTGCTGTCGGCGTTCGAGCTGAAGAGGACGCAGAGACCGGTCTCGTAGTTGACCGCCTGGCAGGAGTCGTTGGCTTGGCAGGTCTCGAGGCACTCGGTGAGCATGAGGCTGCCCGGTATCGACTCTATCAGATTCTTGGGGGCCGTGTAGACGTAGCCGCTGACGAGTTCGAAGCCGACCATGTCCGGGTCGCACTCGTCGGCGGCGGGGCTGCCGCCGGGACCGCCGCCGCCGCCGCCGTTCGGGCCGGCATAGTCGGCGTCCGAGAGGAGGCTGCCGGGCTGCTGCTCGGGCGCGTAGGCGCCGAGGACGCGATGCTCCCAGAGCGCCGTCGCCGCGCTCTGGAGCAACAGCAGCCTCGCCAGAAGCTGGCCCACCTGCTGCTGCCTCGTCGTCGTCATCCTGGTCAGGCTCTTCTGGCTGGCGCTCCCTGCGTCACTCCGTCACACTCTCGCTCCTTCCTGGTTACCTGCAAGCAACCGCCACGTCCGCCCGTTAGTCTCTCACTGTCTCTCTCTCTGGCGCCCTCGTGCCTGAGTGCGTCGCGGCTCGCGCTCGGTTGCGCTGAGGGTAAATATTTAGAGGAGACGACGCGCGCCACTGTATACACTGTCGACGTCTCCGCCGCCTCCGCCTCCGTGCAGCCGCGGATGGATATAACGCGAGACTAAGCGCGAGCTTCCGTGCGTGTGTGCACCGCTGAGGAAACCTCCACCCCCCCGTCTCCCCCCCCTTGAGCGTAGGTACACATCATTATCTTGGCTGCGCGGCGAGGGGGACACACGCCGGCGTAAGAGTTGGCAAATTAGGGAGCGGACTCGACGGCCTCAAAGAAAACTCATGCATGCGCACCTTTCCAAGGGATTTACTTTCCTTTTCCGCCGAGCGCGCTTATGCCCTTCCGCGGAGGCCCCGACGCGGAGGTACTACTTTGACGGTTGCTTTAAAAAGGAGAAGAGGAAGAGGAGAAAAAAATCGCCGCGTTACTGCCGCTTCGTTCCGCGGATCCGCGCGGTCTTTTACTCCGAGGCGGAAGGTAAGGTCCGCGGGATAATTTTATAGACGCGGTGGAGGCGGTCCGCGGCTCCTCTTCGTGTCTCGCGGCTTTTCTGGGGAATTCAGTTTTTTTTTCCTCGGGATCGCGTGGATGTGGATTGATTTGCGTAATTAATTATGCGCGCTCGCTCGCGCATACAGCCGTGGATGGGGAATGAAAAATTTAATTGGAAACGGTAAATGCGAACGGGAATGCTACTTGTTTGTTTAAGAATTGCTGTAATTGTAGTGTTGAAAAGCAGTTAGGCGATTGTTGTTAACGCACGAATTTATGAGTGGTTGCTGCTCGAATTCAGGATGAATTAAATTTTACGTTTTGAGTTTCAACGAGCGATTACGGTGGAGGCGAGTTTGAATTTCGTTACGTGCACCGGTCTCACCTGCTGTAATTTACGTTTGGAAACGCTAGAACGAACATGGAAAAATTATTCACTTCTAGGACACTAACTGTAGTTTATCACAAGTATAACTCTGTTTTCAACACGTATACACACTTTCTTAGCAGCCTTTTGCGCGTTCCCCTTAAAATTTCCGCAAAATTCCTTTTTTCCTTCTTAAATCAGCTATTTACTAATTACACGTCTACTTATGAAAATTCCTTGATTAGATAACAGGTGTAACACATTTTCCGGAGGAGGATTTTTTTAGCCGCAATTCCAGTTAGCGAATAACTGATCGCACCGTTTAACTCCGATTAATGAAGTGTTACAGGCAGCACTAGGAACTTGAGTTTGATAACCGGCGGACGAAAAAAAAAGGAAAGCAAAATCGAGTGCGGTAATTAGCACGTTAAGGAAATAAACTAGTTGGTCTTTGTAACACTTAAAGTTACAGTTGAGCCGGCCAAGCGCTTAATAGCTCTAATATGCAATGGATAGTAACGGTCGAGTAAACTAGTATTCTGATTGAGGTCATTGTCCTTGTAACGTATTCGTTATTACTTTCCATCTAATCTTCATACTTATCGCGCGGACGTGCGATTTTTTTGCCAAGGTCATTGTACAGTTATTTACTGGAATCCGCGCTTTTATCACACAGTAGCGTTTCGAGGCACTCGTCCGTTTATTTCCGTCTGACTCGATGCGCGAAACGTTGCGTCGCGCGTCCGCAGAATCGGCCTTTCGGAAAAACACGAATTTCACGTCGAGTTACGGCACTAACCGGGGGGAGCTTTTCAAGGCGAGCCCGCGGATCGGAGGAGCGATTTGCGGGCGATGGAAAAACAGCAGGCGAAGACGGCCGTCGACGTCCGTTCTAAAACAACTTGTCATCGCACAATTCGCTCTCTCTCCACAATTACGGGCGTCTGCCGCGCAAGGACACCCGTAAACATAAAGAGGAGCGAGAAGGCCAATTATTTTTTTCCGTCCGCTCCGTCCCGCTCCGTCTCGCTCCCTTTGAAGCCGTGCCAGGGTCCACTTGAGCCGAGATTACCGTGAAGCATATACTTGAGGAGCGGTGCTTGCGCCGGGGCTGCGCTCTCTCTCTCTCTCTCTCTTTCTCTACTCTACTCCAGCGCGAGCGTCAACACTTTAACAACCGAGGGAGATAGAGAGATAGCCCGGGAGAAACTGAACCCGGCACTTTTCGCGGAGTAAAAACATACAGGCGCGCGTGCTTCTCGCAGCCTGTCCGGGGGAGCCCGCTCGAGGAGGGACCGCGGGTGATACCGCGAGCTGCCCGGGGGGGAGGAGGGGGACGCACTTGCACTTGGCGCGTTCGCCGAGTTCGATAGGGCGCACGTGAGGGCACGCGCCGGCCGACGTACGTGCCGCACATGCGCGGCCGGCCCGCGTCCGGAGGAAGCACCTGCGACGTAGGCGATCGACGTCGCGCCGGGAATGCAAATACCGCGGGTAATCTCGCCCCAGGAATTTCCGGTGTCCCCCCGAGCGAAAGAAAGAGAGAGCCAGCGAGAGACGGGGCGGATTCCGCAAAGGGCGAACACAGGCGTCAGTCAGGTGGCGGAGTGCGGAGCGACGATTTTCTCCTGTGGGCTGGCTGGCTGCTGCGACGACGCGACAGAACAAGTCCGCGGTACACACCTGGCGCACACTTACACCGTGAGGGGGGCTCTTCCTCGAGCGACCGACCGACGACGTCTGAAGAGACCGCAGCGGAGAGCCGCCTAAGGAGGACAGAAACGGTACGCACGATCGCCTCCACCGCTGAAACACACCGCCGGTTTTCGATCGGCCTCTCCTCTCTCTTTCTCTCTCCTACGATTTCTCTCTTTTCCGACGGGGCCTCCCCCCACCTCCGGTTTACCTGCCGCTCGCTCCGCTCCCCCACCTCCTCACCTGCGGAGGCTCCTTCCTCTTCCCTGCGCCTTCCCTGCGCCGGGCACGTACCGCCGTCTCTCTCGCTCCAAGAGCCTGCTAGGCCCCGTGCCTATCCTACCTAGGCTATCCTTCCCTTCCCTGTAGCGGACGTTCATTCGTTGCTGGCTCCTGCCGCCGCCGCCGCCGCCGCACCGCCGTACCGCCGCGGCCGCTGTTCCCGCGCGCCAGAGTGTACCGACCTCTTTTAGCACATTCTTCGGATTCGTAGCGCCAGATTCCCTTCTACTACTCCCCCTCGGCTGGTGCGTGTGATACGCTTTTTTCCGTATTCACCAAATGACTTTTGACGACTCTCTTTCTCTCCTTTTTTTATACCGGTGTGCCAACTTTTTTCCCTCGATCCTCGACGTTTTTGAGAATTCGCGAAAAAAAAGGCTATCGCTTCCTGGTGGCCGGTGGCCTCCTTTTTTTTGTAGCGCTAGTTTCGATTTTTTGCCGATCGGCGGCAGTTTCCATCGTCCTTTTTTGCGGGGAATAAAAAATAGATTTAATTAAACGCGCGCGCAATCGTGGGAGGATATAGTTTTTTCGGAAAGTCCCGGCTAGTTGGGCGAATCGTGCCGGAATCGCGACGTGTGAAATCGGAGGCTTGGAGCACGGAAAAGAATTTCGTGGCGCTAATTTCTCGTTCGGATCGCGTCGGAAATTACACGCTGCTCACCGGTTGATTCGTATTATTTTGGATACCGTAATTTTTATCGTGCTCAAAAAATTTCGGATAATTAATTTAATAGGTCGTGCGCGCCGCGAAAAGAGACTATTCCCTCGCGCCGACTGCGCTCATAAAAATAGCATCGCTCCCCGTCGCCGATTCTTAGCTCCAATTAAACTCGTTCGCCATTAATACGCGCCGTTTATTTTCAATTAGTCCAGTATTTACAGGTAGTAATGTCGCTGTTAGCGAATGCAAAAAAATTCATTAGCAATAAATTATGGGATAATCTAATTATAGCCGGCACGCGGCTATCCCCGCGCGATGTTTATCGGCCGAAACGTGTTTCGTAAATCCCCGGCGATACCTAAAATAAGATATTCCGACAAGGAGAGCCGCCCCGAGTGCAAGTGTTAAAGCGGTGTTTTCCCATTCACATGTAAATTCCTGCGGCGAGTAACGCGCACTTTTACGGAGCTGCGCGATCATTAATAAACAATGTTACCTCCTTCAATAATATCACAAGAGGCATCGTGAACACGCTCGTTCGATTTTGTCCCTCCCTTCCCCCCGCACGCTGTCCCTCCTTCGCCGGAATAGAATCGCCACTCCGGAAAGCTGCAGATATCGCTCTCTAACTGTTATTGTTATTAACTCGGAAATTTGCATATGAAATCGTTATTAGCTGACTATAGATTTACATATGAATGCGCGGGCACACGCTGCCCTGGCGCGGGGTTTCGCGGCGTGGCATGCGAAAAATTAGTCTGCCGCGCGCGGCGGAACGTGCGAAAAATGCAGATGCGGCCCGCCCGCGGCGCAGGTGTAAAGTCATTCGCCTCGTGGGGACGCTGGGGGCAAAAACCGATGGAATATCGACACTCGCCAGTTGCCTCGCTCTTTTTTTTCACCCCATCACGCGGCATATGCCGGCAAACATTATCATTTGTTTTTTTTTTTTCGACGCGGCGCCAGCTACGATTTCGATCATTTGGAACGAAATTCCGGGACGAGGGCGTTTTGTTCTTCGAAGCTTTTTCCAACGGGAAATCATTCGGAAGGAATTTTTTTTTTTCAGCGAAGCGACTGAATTTTATTTTTCGAATTTTCAGGGGAATTCGCTTTTTCCTTTTTTTCCCCCGCGGAAAATCGTTTGCATATGCGGTGGTGTGAAATATTAATTATCGGCCGAAGGGCCGCGGCGGAAGAGAACAGTGCGTGTAATGAAATAAACGCGCGTTAAGTCACGCCTAAACGCAATTTCGCTCGCTCGACTTTTCAGTATCCCAGGAATCCTAATGAGAAAATACTCGTTACGTAATACACATCGTCCCATTCCATTTACGCGCGGGCAACATAAACCTTTTTACGAGGATCTAAATTTTTACGTCCCGAGCGCATTACAACATTATAAAAGGGTTGGTCCACCAATTGCTGGTACGACTTCCGTTCCCAGCGCCGAGGCAGTACCGCCACTGGAGGGGAGGCATTAACGGTGCGGCTCGCGCCTACGAAATCCTCGAGAGAAGTTTTCCGTAGCAGTCATCCGAAAAATTTACGATCGGCAGCACCTCCTCGGGAGTTATCTCCACCGCTCGCGGGAGGACAGAATGCCGCGGAAAAAGTCGCGTGGAAGTCTCGCCCCGCGCGGAATGGTCCACGCTGTGCGGATTCCCCAGGGCCCTGCTATCAGCCGGCCGAATCTCGCGGCAGGTGTCTGCGCGCCGCGGAGCCACTGAAATATGCGGAGTCCCGCTTGATGGCGCGGGGGGAACAACGCGCGACTGCGCGGGCGTATCGGAGGAGAAAGAAAATGAGAGAGGAAAGGATAAAGACCGGCGCCGCGCGCGCGGGGCATCTCTCTATCTGCGGAGGATATCGCGTGCGGCGCGCGCGAGAATCAGGAAGACAACGCGGAAAATGACACGAATCCGTCATGTACTCATTAGGCGGCGTTTGTGTGCGTAGGGAAACGGTGAAAGGCTTCCCGCGCGGGCTCTCGGGAAGCATGATAAGTGGCGCATAAATAATAATTACGGAAGAACGTGCGCGCGCGCGCGCGTCTCCGGGCTTACGTGCGCTCTCGCTTAAATATACATGAACTCGTATGTATTGGCAGCTATACCGGCGGCCGGCATGTATCTGCGCGAGCGGAGCCAGTCCCACGTGCTCTCGCGCCGAGTTATATTCATAAATATACGCTCGCATCCTCCTGTGCGTGAGCGCCGCGCGTATCCGCACGTGTGAACGCGTCGTTATTTTCTCTCCTTTGCCTACCTGCCACTTCATTTTTTTTCTCTTAACGCGAAAACACGCGAATCGGGCGTGTTCGGAGCGCCGGAGAAAGAAGCCGGGGAGGCGAGATAAGTCGGAGGAAAATCGGCGCACGTGTGAACAGCGCGAACCACCAGTGTCGCCGCGGAGGACATAGAGGCACCGCCTAACGGATCTCCTGGGATGCTCTGCGCTTTCGATCACCGCGCATCCAGATTCCGTTTTTATTTCCCCTCGATACCCTTTTTTATAGTTCTCCTTTTGACAAAACTATCACGGGACTTATATGTGCCTCGTAAAAAGGACGTTTCGGCCGGGATTCCACATTATACTATTTTCGTCTAAGATTAAATCATGAGAAATTTATGTGTAGTAAAAATTAGAATTTTCGGAATGCGTGACGGCAGTTGCCTTTGATGGTCGGTGCGCTGTGTACCTCATAAAACATCTTTATTCCCGCATACTCGTGCCGGACTCTTTCGATGAGTTTATGACTGCAATTTTCAATTATCTTTTATTTAAAGTTAATTGGAAATCGATGACGTGCTGCATTTTTCAAATTTTTTTTACCGAAATTTTCCACAAAATTGGCTTGACGAGCAAAGCTATCGGGTTACGAGACTCGCTTTCAATATACTGCTCCACGGTAGCGAATTTTTCGCTCATCGAGTACTACGCATCCGATCGCCACAAAGAGAAACTCAAAGCTGATGCTATAAGCTCGGACTCGTCTATTTTTCCCCGGCATGCTAAATCATCAGCGTGACGAAAAATCATAATAGGGAAGTCATGAATTTCCGATCGACGGCGGAGATTTAAATAAGAGCTCGCGGCCGTGAGTAAATTATCCGCGGCAAAGGGCGTTCTCGCCGCTCAGTCCCCGCGGCAGCTTTTTTTTTCACCGGTAGTCGTGCGAGTATGTTTATTGAAAAATGAGGGAGCGCGTGCGGATTTCTCGGTGGAAATCGATTTACATCGAACAACGGTCGAAGGGAGAACAGAGCGCGGAGGCTGCTGCGGCGAGTAGTAGGAGGCAGCTCTTCGCGGCGAAGGGGGATAGCGAGCGCGACTTTAACGGACGCTGATTTATCGCGTAACGACCGTCAGGCGCGTTCTCGATACAGGTTCTCGGTCAAGCGAACTCTCTCCCTCGTGGCTGCGCTCGCGCTTGGGCAAAGTTATGCAGAGGGTCATAAGAGTGCACTCGAAAGCCTGGGATTCCGCGGCGGAGTCGCGATCGGCCCCGACGATCTCCTTGAATTTACGCGCTCGTCGATCTTAAACCTGCTTTCGTAACACGCGCGCGAGCGCCTAGGCAAGGGAGAGAGAGAAAGAGAGAGGAGAGAGGAGAGAGGAGCGGAGGAGCCTTTCCCCCGCGCCCGCGCGTCCTCATGCACGAGGAATTCTATATATCGCGCTTTCCCACGTGCGCCTTTTATAAAAGCGCCGCGAATCTATTGTGCGAAAAAAAGCCGGCTTTTTCGAGGTCACGATCGGCTCCTGGGACGTCGGCGACACTGTCCGAGGAAGCTTTTTGCGCGCTTCCTTTTTTTTTTTTTTTTTTTCCTTGTCGACGGATTGACGTGCGTGTGTATGCGTATGCACGTTACGCGCGCAGTTACGGCGCCGAGTCGGACGCGCGGCGAAGAGTAGCCGTCGCGGCTCTCTGCAGCTATGAGAATATTTCAAGCATGGTATTTAGGAAGGCTCTTAACCCACTTAGAGTCGTGTCATTGAAAATTTCGAGTGCTTTTTTCGTACGCTCAAGGAAATAAATTCCGAGTGAATTTATCGTCCACACGCTTGGCTCGCACATATATACCGGATAAGAATTTTTCGGCCGAGCCAAGTTTAGCTCGACCGAATTCGCGATGAATATGACAGATGCTGGAGTCATTAAAGCCGATGAAAATAAACGGCGAAACTCACATGGATTGACTCTTAATAAATGCAGCTAATGCGAAAGGATGATTTTAATATCTTCGAAAAATATGCTGAAAATCATCTCATTATGACGCAACTATTCCACGGGGTGCATCATTAAAATCTTGAGGTATTTTAGTGCATCGCACTCGAGCATTAAAATATTTTCTGTGTGAATTTTCCTCAATGGCGCACTAAAAGAAAATAATTATGGGACTTTTACTGACACTACTTTTTTTCTCTTTGCTGGAGCACAAGGAATTTCCATATTGCATAATATTAAGATGAACAAGGGAATTTAATTTTACTTGTAAAGTTGTATTATAATCCGGTATATAATGATGAGGAAGTGCAGTTACAATTCCGATTAGATATTCTTCTGGGCCGTAAAAATAGCATCGAGCGCGCTATCAAAAATCATTTGAAAGTCTAATTTCGAATTTGTTTTTATTAAAGTCTCAGCGCATTTTCTTAAAATCAAAAATGTTTTTATCTTTTCAATACCGCCTCAAAGTATTTTTCTATGCAAAGCCTTTTATACGACTGAAAGGTACATACTTTGTAGAGACTTGGGCTTTTACGACTTTATTGTTACTACCGGTTTCTCAGCCTTAAAAAGTAAGTCTCTTTACTAGGGTGTAAGGCTGCGTTATTTCCACAAATAAGATTCACAAGTGAAAATTCAAACATTAAAATTACTTCTCCTTAAAATAAATTAACTGCTTATAGGCTCAACGGAATATTCTAAATCTAGAAAGGAAACACACGCACCATTAGATCCTCGATTTTAATGCACCTGCCCAAGTATTTAGAGAGAAAATTAACGATTTTTCGAAGCGCTAAAATTTCCACTCTTTATAATAAGTTCCCTGCTCACTTGAAAGGAGTGACTCGGCACGTCGCGATAATAAACGAGTAGACTTTTTAAGATTTTCACGATTCGTTTAAAAAGCACTATGAAGCCCGTGCAGTCGGGCTTTTCTTTTTCGCGCGGTGACACTGCTCTTAGCGTCTGCAAAAATGCCAACCGCGATGCGACGCGTATATAATAACCCCGGCGCCGGCGGTGATTTACAAGCGCGCGCATTAAAAAATCGAGAGAGAAAGGGAGTAGAGTCGGGGCGCGAGATGGTATGCGGTGGCCGGAGCGTCTTGAAATTTTTCAGGGCGGTGCGGGGGCGCGGGGGGGTGGGGGGGAAATCAGCGGGAGAAATCGTGCGGGAGTTCGCGCGACACTAATGGCACGTTGCGCTTATACAGCCCGCCGAGGAAAAAGAACGCGCTCCTCCGATAACCGGGAAACTGGTTTACGCGTTCTCCTCCCCCTGCGGAGGAAATGGCCCTCGCGTGCTCTCCCTCTATATGGGCCAGGTCTATTTTTGCGCTCGTCTCGTCTCGATTTATTCTCGCCTCATATTTATGGCCGAATTAATCACCCGGCGCACGCGGGAGTGATTTATACGGGCGGGGCTCGCGCGCCTTTTTAAATTCATTAGGTGCAATCGACGATTATCCAAGTTAAGCGAGCGGTGCGTTCCTTTGTGTGGGGAGAGGACGAAAAAAGGGGGAAGAGGGGGAAAGGGAGGTGTTGACGCGGTGTCCCTGGGGCTGCTCACACCCCCGCGCGAGCACCTCGGATCGAGTAGGCGGGGGCGGCGAGGCCCGAGAAGGCTCGCGGCCTCGAGTAATGCGGTAATTAAACTTTGGCCGCATTACGCCGGGAGTCGGGACGGATCCTTTGCTCGGCTCGCCCCGCACTCGTGTCGCGCTCGAGAGATTGATGATGTGCTGCCAACGTCTCCAAGCACTCCCACCGCTCCCTGCTCCGGGAAACCCTTACGCCCTTACGACTTTGATCCTCCTACATTCTACATTCAAAATCCGATCTCATTCTGCGTGTACTCCTTGAATGCCTCGATCCACCTTGCGTAATTACCCGGCGTCGGCGGTCTATTTTTCATCACTGTAATGTGCGTCAAATCAAATTAAATTTTTACTTGGAAATCTTTTGTGCAGTTTAATAAAGAAAACAGTTATAACGTACAGTTTTAATGAAATCCCCGACGTCGACGTCTGGAATTATTTTTTAAGTAATTCAACGTTCAATGTAAAATGTGAATTTAGAAAATTGGCTTTAAAAAACGACGATGAAGGGAAAAAAATATTTCATCAGGTAATGCATTTAAATGAAGAATTAAACAGGTACGGATTATCATTTTCGTCAGTGGCATACTTAATCATTCTATATACTTTATCCTTTCATTTGCTTTACCTTATTTAGCAACTCAATTTTTATCGCGAATGTTCTTTTTACAAAATATCAATTAACATTTATATCGCCAGGCAGCCGCGCATTAATTTAAAATGCGAAATAATTGTGGATGAAAAACGAGTTCAATCCTAAACGTAAAATATTCAGTAAATTCCTATTAAAATAATGCGATATTAGATCTCCCAGTACGATAGAGCGCATACAACACGTGCGTATTGCGGACTGAAATTCAGCCAGATATCCATTCGGGGGCAAGGGAAGGCCCGCAAACATATGCGTAACATTTACCACCCCGCATTCATCGCAATTACGCATTGAAAGATATGACCGTAATTAGCGAATAAACAGTGCCCATTTATTAAGCGGCCGGCGTGAGGCCTGTGCTCCTCGCAGCCAACGGTCAGCCTCGACTCGCGGCGGCCTCGTCAGTGGGTACGCGTTACATTTGGATCTCGCGGGCAACTCGCGTCCCCCTGTTCAATTACAACGCGCAGGAAAGTGCGTCGTACCCCCTCCCCCAAATGTCTCGAAATTACAGCGCACGTCCTCAGAGTCTCGCGCGATATCCGGGCGGAACTCCGACGGCGGGGGCGAGCGATGATTAAGCTGGGTGTGTCTGCAACAGCCGACGGCGGCGATCGTTCCCGGAAGGTTCCTCACACTCTCTTTCTCCCTCCCTCCCGCGGATCTCGCGGCTTAACGAAGTAACGAGCGGACGATTAACTCGCGGGGCTCCTCTCGCCGGTGATAACGTCCCGGCGATCTCCCCTAATGAGACGGTAATTTCGACCGAATTATCCTTTTATCGCTCGTCGCAAAAATCGACGCGTCCATTAGGATATCCTCGAGCAGAGCGCGCGGCCTTCCCGGAAGTCCCGCCCCAGGAGTGGCCCCGCGCATAATCCGCGCAAATATTCAATTACGGCTTAGATCTCAATTAGGCGTCTTCCCGGCTCCTGCATTATCCCGCGAATGTAAATCCATAATGGGGAGACGCGCGAGAGGGCCCGGGATGTAACGTCGCGCCGCATCTACGACGAGAGAGCGCCCGGCTATCTTGGCTCCCTTCCTCTCACGACTGTTCTCACAGTGGGCTCCTCGCGACACGCTTATCGCGGCTCGATAGGTGGCGTGTCGCACTCTCGGCTCCGCTCTTTTCCCCTCGAATCGCGATTAAAGATCTTGTCGCCGCGGCGAGCGTGTTTGGTCCCGCGACCGCGCGATACACCTCCGGCGTCCATTTGCATCGGGCGGAGTTTATTCTCTCGCTTCCCATAACTCCTTTATTTTTAGCGCCGCGCCATATGGGCGCGCTCTATCTCGATCGTGTTGCCGACGCCCGAGATAAGGCGGTTTCGCGGTTAGCCCCCGTCATTTCTCATGGGGGCCTTTCTTCTCTCGCTTCCTTTCTCTCGCGGCCCCCTCCCCCATCTTTTGTCTCTATCCGCCTATATACTATAGTCGCGGCTGCGAGGCGAAGACATCATTAGTTCGCCGGGGCGCGTCTTACTTTCAGGGCCTCATTGTTGCCGCCGGATTTTTACCGGGGCCGCGAGGCCCTTTTTTGCGCGACCAGCCGGGGCGATGAATGAGCCCTGCCTTTCCGCGGAAGGGGGTGGAACGCGCGAGCAATTTGCTCGGACGTGTATATACGTCTCGGCCAGCGATAATCGCCTCTCGCGTTTTGCCCATTCACCGATTAGTTGGCTACTTCTAAGTAATGATTGCGTCGATGTAAATTCTACCGACGAGCGACGAGCCTACGTCGGCGATTTTGCTGCCTCACTCGATTATCCAATCGGCAATACAAGAAAAGGTTGGGATGCGGTGTGCGCCGCCGGTTCCGGGGAAAAAATTAGCCGAGAAATAAGCGGCCGGAGAGAGAGAGAGGAATCCGAGTGAAATTCCACTCGTCGAGTACAAAAAGTAATCAGCAGTTGGAAAAATGGTAAGGAATAATGAAATGGCGAGACCGCCGGTATAAACTTCGAAAAGTTTCGCCGTATCGTGGTGGGGAAGGAGAACATTTTCCTTTTGATATTTCGAAACTCCCGCATTAGAGGCTTCCAGCATAATTGCCACGACTTTGATCTCTGTACTTTGTCGATAATTCAAGCCCAGGAAATAAAAAAAATTAACTGTTTTAGGAATTCTTCGGCCCAGCGCAACAGTACTAATTTAATTTTACTAGGTAGAATTCAAGGAATAAAATGTTTTTTATTACACCTTTCCACGTTGAATGAGTAATTTATTCAGTTAATCACCCACGGAAGGTACAATTAATTTAAAATAATCAATTGAGTAATGCACCTCGTCAGTCCCTGAAAAAATGTTTCTCTTTTATTTGATATTTGATATATTTTATTATTTTATTATTTTATTATTTTATTATCGTAAGTCCAAGGACTCACACTCCTGAACATCCATGACAGTTACAGTTAGAGTAATAAAAATCGGGACATAGTTACAGTGAAAATGCGAGACAGTAAATACATCCACGACGCAAGAATTTTAACGAACTGAATGACTTTTCCAATTTCACACCTATTAACCCGACGTTACAACCGCGATAGCTGATTTGCCTTACGAAATTTTCCAGCCTCTTTGAGCAACTTTCCTCTGCCCTTCTTAAAATTTTAACAAAATTAATCTTTGAAGTCGTCGATCGCGTCAACGTCACGCCGGCACACGCTGCCGGATGAAAGGTCGACGCGGAGGTTTTCCTGTCGAGAGTGGCGGATCGATTATAAGGAAAGCTCGCGCTGCGAAAGGGAGACAGCGCCGTGAATTTATTAGCTCCCGCGTACGTAACGACGACGGGGGGGGGGGGGGGGCAGCTCGAGCTCTTGCGGTCGGCTGCGTTCGTCACATGCCGCGACGGCGGCCCCCCTTAACGATGACTATCTTCGGGGTCCGAAGTTTTCAATCCCCGCGGCACCGGGATGACGCGGCATATTCTCCCTCTCTCTCTCTCTTCCCGCACCGCCGTTTCACGCTCGTCAATGCACACCGGAATCGCTTTTTACACCCTCCCCCCTTGGTCGTTCACCCGTCGTTTATTCTTTATTACGCCAGATCGTTTCGCACGTTCGTCTCGTTCCCTCCCCTCTTCCTCCCAGTGCCTCGGTGTCACTGCTTTCACACTCGGGCCAGTTTACTGCCGCGTCGAAAGGCCGTTGCGCGCGAGCTCGTCTATTTCCTTCTTTTGCCGCTCGCGCCGAGTTAATCGCGCGCGTAGCTTCGCGCACCGGTAGCTCGTTCGAGCAGGTGTTGCGTGATTTAAGGAGCCTCCGAGCGTTGTTTTTACTCAACGCGCTCGGCTAATTAGTATGCTAATAATGTCAATTTGGCGCAATCAAAGTAATTGGCCGGTCGCGAGAGCGCGACGGTGTCATTACCGCTGCAGCGTGGTTTAATTGAACGCCCGGCGTCAGGCCGAGCAAGGCGTCGAAAAATTCGCACGAGCCTCAAAGACCGCGAACAATTATTGCAATCGCGCGCCTCGGATGAACGGCCAGCGTAACGGAGCGCATCTGCGCGAGCTAATTTTTTAAAGCGCACCGTGGAGAGTGTGAATGCCGATTCCGATAGCACATATCACGGGGGGGGGGGGGGGCTAACCATTGATTAGTTCCATTGTTGCGCTCTTGGTTATCGCGCCGCGGTGTATTTATTGGAAGGCGAGCCCCCCGGAGCCGCGCCTCGCTTTTACGCGACCAATTTTATGGAATATTGTATAAGCTTCGTTGATCGCGCTTCACTGAAAATTCGCTCCATCGTGTATTATTCGACGTACGCCCGCGAGTTCAAGCACATTGTTCGTTCAATCGCACTCGTATTCGTGCTTCCCAGCCCTCTCATATTTTTTTAATTGACTCCTTCAAGGTTGGGGTTGAAATTTAATATTTTTAGCGCGGAAGAGGAAGCAAATTTTGTTTTCCGACTCTGAGGTGTTCGTTTGTATTGCCTGGAACTTGTACGTAACACTATTTGGAATATTAAACCGCCTCTCTGTGGCAATTTAATTTTGCAAAATTTCTACTTAATGAAATTAACCGATGCAATGTAATATGCAGGAAAATTCAGAATTAAAATATTTATTAATAGTGTCGATAATTGAAGTCCATAGATTCCATTTGAAAATTGCACATTTATAATAATAAAAGGAAGAATCATTAAAAGTTTTTTGATTAAGCACCTCTTGCCCGTTTAAATAAAACATCGCGTTATCTTTCGTTTTGCGCCAGTCCCTTAAGGCGGCGAAAAACTTGGAGTTCTCCGTCTGCTGCGCGATATTTTAAACTGATTAATTTCGCTTCTAAACTCGAGAAGCGGGAAAAGCACGGTAGATTAAGGACGTCAAAGAAATATTGCGATTTAAATATTTGGAGGAGCGGAAGGTAACGCGAGAGATACAGAGACAGAGACGGACGGCTACTTCCAAGGCACCGGTACATATTTTGATGGAACAGGTTGCCGGAAATAAAAAGCGAGCGGCGCGACCTCCTTGTCGAACTCATGCATAAAGATTGCCCTTTCGCGCTCTTTTTTCTCCCTCTCACTTGCACACCTACAATCTCGCAATGTCGGAAGTGGTCGAGTGATCTCGTCCTGCTCGACGGTGGCCGGAGGGAGTGAGACGGAAGCTCCGGCTGCTCTTCCGATTAAACTTCTTAAGTTAGTTTCTATATACAGCGAACCAGGGAAAAATCTCTTTTAGCTTCCCGAGACCCTTTTCCTGGCGCAGTTTTACGTGGAGACCCCGGGCATTTGATCCCGGCGCGATCCGAGAGCCTTCGCCACCTTTCGCCAATCCGAGACTCTTAGCGGAGTCCGATGAAGCGCTGATCGATCGATATTCATTGCTTCTTCTTTTTCTTTTTTTTTAATTGAGATAAGATTATCTTTTATTTTATTTTTAGGGCAAATACTATATTCAGAAATGTGTATACTGTTTTATAAGAAATGAACGAGTCGTGTTTAATGAAACTTTAATTCGAATCATTCTGACAAATTGGTACGAGCTCGTTTGAAATTAATTTCCGCGGTGAAAAGTTGCGGCAGTAACTAACAATTGAAGTTAAAAGCGAACTCGAGTAGGAAGAAAAGGAAGCAAAAAAAAAACACGACAGTAACCAGCGGATGACTCGGAGCGACTTTCTCTGCCTCGGTGGCAACTCGCGTTTGCCCTGCCCACCGGGCTTATCTTCTGTTTAGCGTTTGCTCGAGTGCATTAAAATGCGAGTGCGATAGTACGCGCGCATATGTACGCTCGATGTACGGACAGCCGCGCCGTACGCCTCTAATTCGAATTATCACTTACAATTAGCATTAAAGGATCGGGGCGAAAAGAGCGAGACGGAGGAGTGCGAGGGAGTAGGCGCGAGCGAGAGGGAGATAGAGGAGAATCTGAGGTGCGGTGCCGCGAGACACGAGGGACGTATGCGAGAGGTGTGTAATCTCGGCACCATCGGCTTATCGCGCGGCCACGAACCGGAAGAGGAAACCCCGCGAGGATCTCGCTCGGGCCGAGCAATTCTCGCGGGTGTCAGTGCTCGCTCGGCTCTTACGCCTCCATCACGCCCCTTTTTGCCCTTTTCCCTGCTTTACCCCGTCTGCCGGCCTATCGGTGCGCGGTACAACGTTCATAATAATTATTTTCCCATATATGCGTGGGGCCGCTATATGGGTAACGAACAAACCAGTAGCTAGCGGCTACTGTCCGCCGTGATTTATAACAATTTCACGCGCGCCCGCCGGTCCGAGGGCACGCCGCTCATTCGCGATTCCCTTCCGTCTTTCAGCCGAGCCTTGCTTTCGCGCTCGAGGGGGAGAGTCTGCGCTCTTTTTTTTTATTTCGATACCGCGAGGAAAGCTCCGCGTGCACGCCTTTTATTTTTGGGTTATTGAGGAGAGAGATTCGCCGGAGCGCGTATATTAATGAATTCCAAGTCGCCAGGTGATCGATTAATAACGGCTCTTGCCGATCGATAGACACAATGATGCTATTCGCCTTTAATTATGTATGCTATTTTTATCGAGCCTTTCATCGCGGGACGAATCGCCTTTTTTCGACAAAGTATGATCGCGGTATCTGATTGAGAAGCCGGTTCGCTCTCCTAATGAATTAAAAAGACAAATGGCATATGGGCGGTTCGATTCAATCTTCTGTGTACTTTTAAATCTTCATTCTCCGCTGCACCGATATCGTTCCTCCTTTTAGTTTCGGAAAGGTATAAAAAAGAATAGAATTCGATGCGATTGGATAGTGGATGGATACACCGATTTGGAGACGATAGTGTCAACTTTTTTATTCGTATAGCTGTGTAATTGTGACCGATGGAGCGAAGGACCGAATTTTTTCCCAAACTGCGCTTATCACTGATCTAGCATCTAAACTACTCACTTAACTCGATATTACATACTCCAATTGCTCGAGATCGATCGCGGTAACTCGGTCGAGAAACGTAATCGCAATCTACAATGTATTTTTCTGCTTCCCATCTGCGCGTGATTTATTTTCTTGTATATTTAGTACAAATAAGTCAATATCTATCAATGGGTACATCTATCTTCGATCACATAAATCTGCTTTAATGAAGAAAGAACTAATGACCGAATTAATTAATCAAGCGATTCATCAGTAAATCCATCCCGACTAAAAACAAATTAACCGTTCGAAATGCAGAGGATCCCAGCACGAACTTATATTCGCCAGCGAGAAAGAGAGAGAAAAGAGCGAACCTCGACCCCGGCCATTAGGCCATATACCAGTGTCGATCATAGAGAGACTCTCGGACAGTGGAGGGGCGCAAAAGGTCGTCGTCGATCATCGAGAGGCCGCGTCGTCGCAAGCGCCTCGACTCGGTATGCGGACACGATTTGTTATCAGCCCCCGGGGTTCAGTATTTCCCAGAGGTGCGAGGCACACGTCGCGCCCCCACTGGCCATTATCTCGCAGCGGCGCTGCGCGTTTCCTTTTTTTTCTTTCTTTTTTTTTTAGGCTTTGGCTCGCGATAAACTCCGGGGCTCGCGCTCCTCATAACGATCGCAGATTAGTCATCGGCGCGCCGGTGATCCTTCATTAGGCGCGCGGATCACGCGCGTGAAACGCTAATTACGGCTCCGCCGGGGCGAGAGAGTCCTTCCTCGTAAACGCGCTTCCGACCGGAGGAGGCGATCGTACACACGATGCCCCTTCGCGGAACCCTCGGCCAATACCTCGAATGCCGTATTAGCATGGAAGTGCACGCGCTCATCGCGACAGGTGCGACCTTACCATTCGAGAGATACCGAGAGTAGCGCCTGCAGGTGATTTATGCGCGGCCGGCGCGAAACGCTTGCTCTTGATTCGGCGCCGCGCTCCGGTATTAACTGGACGATATTAACCTGCTGGGTTTTACTTTCAAGCCGCGCAGCGGATGTGGCCTCGGATAAAAATCATCCCTCGAGCAGCGAGATATGACACCCGGCAGAATGCTATAAAAGGCCGCGCCAAGCGGCCTTTCGCTGGAAATCTAATTACGAGTATTAGCACGCGCGTGCCGCTTCGAGCTCCAGCTCGTTTATGGGGCGCTCGCTCGGAGGCGCGCGCGCCCGGCTAGCAACGTTTTAATCGTGTGTAAAAAGGGAGGAGGCGCGTTTTTGCCGAGTCGCGGCGCGACCTTGGCCGCGCTCTCGGGAATGCAGCCGGTCGCGAGGCCGACAATGGTGCCGATTCAAGTCTCCCTCCCTCCTTCGGCTGGACCGATTCGCGTCCTTCTCCGGCGTCGCGCCATTTTTCCCCGACGCTAATTGCCTTTCTCTGCTACGCCGGGCTCTCCTCGCTGTGATCCGCGCGGAAATTTATATGCACGATATTACGCGGCTGCCTTGCACCGAGGATGGGGGCCCGAGAACGACTGCAATGGATGAGTTTCGGAGCCGGACAATCGGAATCGGCCGTCGTGCAGGCTGGACGCGCGAAAATTATTTCGCCGTGGCGGTTAATGGAGCCGCTTTGTGCGAGCGCGAAACATCCGAACTGGGACGAGCCTTTTAAATTGAAAAGCCGGAGCTTTCTGAGAGCCGAGGCGGCCTTTACTTCAATGAAAGAAACTCTTGATTGACGTTGATTTGTAAAAAGTGAAAATTTAATTATCGATTGCATTCTTACCAAATTGGAGTCATTTAATTTGGAAAAAGTGACGAGATAATAAGTCATCATGCCATTCGTAAATTGTACCCCTGTCTAACAGTTTCTTTTTTTCATTAAAAATGCAAAGCAATAAGATAGTCAATTTTATTTGTCTTCTACATTTTATTTCTGCATAATATAATGAACTCGCGAGCAAATAATGTTTAACTTCTTTTATCCTGGAATAATAAGTGAAATGTGCAACAATAAAAACAAACTTTTTTTTTCAAAGCAAAGCAAACATTATCCAAGGATAATTGTACAATATATTTCGACTGTCGGATATTCTTTGCGGCTTAAGCTCTCCGCGAGAAGAAAGAGAATAAGTGTTAATTCTTGTAATCGCATTAGCCAAGTAAAATCCGGAGTAAGAGACACTCCCTTCCGCTTGGCTCGGCAAAAAATTACGCGAGGACTTAAATTATTTTCTCCACGATATTAGACAACTACACCGCACGTTTAAAATATACCGCGTCTCGTCTCTCGCGGTGCACTCGCCGCGAGACTTTTCCCTCCCTCCTTTTTTTCTTCCCATTATCCTGCGTAAGAAGCCGGCCTCGGTTTCAGCGTTAACGCGAGGCCGGAGGGGCGTAGATAAAAAGCAGCGTCCGCGTGAATTGGAGCATGGGCGGGGGCAGGGGGCTGAGATTATTCTTCGGGGCGACGGGGCGCCAGAGCAAATAGCCCACATTACACAATGCCTTAACGCGCCTGGGGGAAACCTTTAGCGACGCATCGTATAACCGCGGCGACACGCGCCACCGAGAAAAGCGCTGATTTAGGATAAGCGGCCTGTCCGGCTTTTCGAGATTCTATTTCCATTACGTCTAGCGCGAGCTATTATTTTGCCGAGGGGACATTTTCCGAGCGAATTTTCGTAATGATAGAGCATAAACACCGTCTGCGGTTTAATGCAATTGGTTGATTTAATTCTTACAAAATTTTTTTACGGATAAATATTTCGAAGATTAAGTTTGACATAAAAAAAGCTTTCATCATCACAAAGATGTAATAAAAAGTAAGATTAACTTTACGCGGGCAACTTGCACAATAAGTGAATTCGATTGGCTTATCTTAAACAGACGAGACGTAAAATAGTTCGTTGAAGCGATAAAAGGGTAAGAGGCTTTATCTCAGGCATATACCAGAGAACCGCCTGGTCGTTCGCGGTAAAAGCAGCGAGCACGCGGAAGTGACACGTATGTAAACGCAGAAACTCGGCGAGCCGGAGAGGCCGTGCCCGATATGTAGGATGTATAGATCGAAGTCAGATTCAAGTCCGCCTAGTGGCTTCTATAAAGTTGCTCGCATTATTAGGCGGTGAGGTCGGCTACCGACTCGGGCGGTATACGCGCTCGCCGAGTGAAAATATAATTTCCGGCTCTCTTCCCTCCGGAGAACTCACTCTCTAGCCTCTCGGCTCCCGAGAAATCGGCTCGCAATGGCCACTCCCCGTTGGCCGCTGTGTACACGTGCGCGGCGCGCTCGCGCGTATGTATTTAAATTGCAGGTTCATTGAGCTGGACGACGGCCTTATCGGCTCGTTGAAATCCTCAATTTTCCGCCGGCGTCCGAAGAGTCCCACTTCTCTCGCCCCGGACTCACCCAACTCGGCTTTTACTACTCACTTTTTCTCTCTCTCGATATGAACTTTTCGAGCGAGCGGCTTTTTCCTCTCGCTCCTGGACCCTTCGAATTCGACTTTTATGACTATATTTGCGCGAGATGAAGTCTTGGGAGAAGCGATTTTTTTTTAGTAAATTAATTCTATGTGAAGTGGGGAATAAGAGCTCGCACGTCAAAGGTACGCCAATGTAATGCAAAACGTCCAGATCTGTTGTTCATCAAGCACTTTTGAATAATGCTTTAGCGGATTTTTCCATTACATAGCACTCAATCTGTTAATGCAGGCTACTTCTTTTTATTTGCCTCGCTCGGTTTTTACGGGGCAACGATATAGCTTTAAATATTTTTTAAAAAAAAAGGTAATGGACTTGAAGTTTGGAGTTTGCGCACGGCTCGACTCATTGGAATCATTTAAAGACTCGGCACAAATGTACTATATACAGCAGGAAAAAGCAAATCAAATGAGAGCATATTCGCGGAAACGACTATTATTTACGAGGATAAAATAAAAAGATTGGAAAGGAAAAAATTTCGTTTTGTTCCGATGGCGAAAGAGCACATTTTTATATATATAAAAAAATTCTTTTTATATAGACATTATCGCGATGAAAACCATAACGCAAATAATAAAAAAAATTTTTAGACAACTTTTACCGTACTTACTGGCTTTGGTCTGTAATTCCCAAGCGCCAGCTTAGTATAATTTTTATCCCAAGTTTTTCTGCACGCACTGTAAATTTTTTCATCCCGAAAAATTCATTCTTTAAAAGGCAAACGAATAATCCTCTCCCAAATAAGCGGATTTCTTATATTAAATTCATTACATGTGTTTGTTGGAGTAAGTATTTTTAATGAACGCTCGCCGAAAACATAATTAAAATTTACATAAAAGAAGCATTCGATCATGGACAATAGCAAAAATGAGCGAGTTACCCTAGTAATTACTAAGCAAAATGGCAGCCATTTTTCGCGTTTATCATCGCGAATAAAATCCCTCATTATAATCGGCCCGTGGGTGCGCTCGGAAAGTAGAAACTGGAGAGGACCGGGGCGCGGAGTCAGCGAAGCGCGAATCTCCCCCCGCATTATACCCGGTGAAAACAAACATAATTAAGAACAACGCAAGGAGTCAAGTTGCCGGTGAATTTCTGAAGCGCGGTCGCCTTTACGTTATATATTATACTCACAGCCGTCGGTCAAGAAGCGCTCGCGAAGCGAGCATTCGGCCGGAATTCATCCCGGCGGAAGGAAATTGGCGCGGGCCAACCGTCGGCCTCCTCGCACGCTCCGCTTGACCGGGGGAAGCCCAGCGTGAAAATCCGCTCCGCGGCGAAATTATTTTCTTTAGCATGACAATGCGACAAACGGCTTCTCGCGAAATTTACGCGAAACAATGCGGTTGCCTCGACGCATAATCAGACCTCCCCGGACTCGTGCTAATATCTCCAGTTCCCCGCGTTCTTTAAGCGGCTTTTCCGCAGCGATGTGGACGAGTCGTTCGCTCGTTTCTTCGGGGTCGACGTGGTAGTCACTTCCACGACCCCGAGGCGGGGCAAAAAACTACGCGCACTGACTTTTTCTGCTAATGCAGCTTCGTTACGGCTTTCTTTGCAAAGCAAGCTTCGGGTGTCTTTCCAGCTCTTTTTAAATCCAGCTTATATCGACGTGGTGCACGGCGAGGTCGCTCTATTAAGGATCTAAAGAGACGACTAATACTTTTTTTCCCCTTTGATTTAGCTCCCGCGGTCATTCCTTTATGGTTGGAGAAAAATCCTAAGAGGGAAAGTTAAGAGGCATTTTATTTCGAAGTACAATATCTCAGTAATTGTCGTTGAGAGTACATAGTACTTTGATAGAGATTATTATTTGCAATTGAAGTTATTGGACGATCTTCTTTAGCGTAGCGCATTATTATATCGAAACATTTAATTTTAATACCGCTAACAAATTTTAAAGCCGCCTTGGTAATGCGCCTTTTAATTAAAATTCAATTATATGTTTGGAGGGGGGAATACGAAAACAATAAAAATTTCACTATACATTCGAAGCCTTCGAAAGTTAATAAGATGACCAGACGGGAACCCCGTAGGAAAACATTGGCACGAGCGTAATTGCCCGGCAAAAAGACGCACGCATCCCACCGATGAAAACTCTACAAAATGCCTCGTCACTAACGAGGTCAGTGTTTTCAGCGCTGTGTGTTCACCAAACACGGGGTTGAATCAAATTCTCCTATATCCGTTTACGCGGAGGCCGGGGCGTTTTGTTAACAAATCGGAGCCCGAGCGCAGAGAAAGCTCTCGCCCCCCTCGAAAATGTATTTACGGCTGTTTTTGATTAGCCCCTCTCCCCTCTGCGCTGCGCATACACTTGAGCGGTGGCGCGCGAAAAGCGGGTCGCGCCGCATGCAGCGGTGATATCCCGCGTATTTTGCAATTACTCCTAAATACGGTTACGCGAGATTAGAGCCTGAATTAGCGCATTCAATTAACATTTACCAGAGATAGCAGTGTACCGTTAATGGCGGCCCTATTTCATTGGATTTCTCGGGGATCCCGTGGCGGCGGCTCGTCGGACTGCCGCGCGATAATAAGAACATCCATTTACCCAGGGCAGGATTTGTTTTTCGGTGTGAGCCGCGCGAGTGGAGCTCAGGCGCAACACGTATTCCCCCGAAAATACGAGCAAGCTCCGCCCGATGCGAAATTCGGTAATGGAATGCCCCGAGATACGCTCTCTCATCCGAGAACTTATGCAAACTCCGCAGGGCGATTCCGAATTTTCGAAAACAACGTTATTTTTACTAAAGGCCGACCTCACCCTCTCCCCTCCACTTTAACCTCGGCGAGAGCTATTTGCATTGTTATGAGGTACGTTTTTATTTCGGCTCGGTTTGATAATGCCGCGGTAAAAACATGATACTCCGTAACTCAGATTGAACGAAATGTTGCGCTTATACCGGGGCTCGGTGCATTTTGAAATTATGCCCTCGCGATAGCGCCTGCTTTCTGCTGAAGAGCGTAAACGCGAAGAGAAATTTTAATTTTTACGGTAGATAAAATACGATTCCTTTTTAATTGTTTAGCTTTTAATTAGGTTAGCTTTTTTTAAGGACAATTTATAAATTTATTGTAGATTTACTCAGCTGTCGCAGTAATTTTTATTTTAGTTTTATATTAGTTTTTAGTGTTGACTATTTTGTCATTATTTAGCTTTTTATTCGCGTTGGTACTTTGTTACTTTGTCCTTTACCTGACGAATGCTTGTACGTTTTTCAATAAATCGTCGGTCTGGAGCAAGAAGGTGCCACCTCGGAATCCAGTTAGAAAAGGTGCCATCTCGGGCTCCAGTTCGAAAAGTGCCATCTCGGAGGCCGAGTTGGGAAAGGTGCCATCTCGGAGTCCGAGTTGGGAAAGGTGCCATCTCGGAACCCGAGTTGGGAAAGATGCCATCTCGGAGCCCGAGTTGGGAAAGGTGCCATCACCAATAATAATTTTTGCAATCGAGGCTATTCTAATTCTAATCAATTTTATTCGATTACTCATAAATAAAGACAACTTTCTAATAAAAAATGATCGCTCGGAAACCGTGCAAAGGGGTTGTTGAAACGGCTGATTTTCGTTAGCAGGACCACCCTCGATATTTACAAAATCTATAATAACTATTTTCGTAGTCGAGGCTCCCTATTCTAATCAATATTTTAATTTGAATTCGTGAGAAGCAAGTAAGCTTTGTCAAACTTCGCCTAACAGTTTCATGTGAAAGTTCTAATCCATCGTCAGCGTAACCAAGTCTCTCCAATTAGAAGTTAAATAAAAGCCAAATCTCGGACCTACGTAGGCAGGTCCTTTCACCGCCGAATTTTGCGTAGCTTGTCTCAGGTCATTCGTCGGCGGACTCGCGCAAGGACACACAGAGAGAGTCGCAAATTCACGTGGCTGTAATGAAGTAATTACTCTCCTTTGAGGACCTATACGACGCTCGCGCGAACGGCGGAAAGGAGAAGTAGAAAGAGCGAAATGAAAGCTTTGCAGCGCGACGAAATCCGAAACTCGGACGCTGCACGTGGAGAAACAAAATAAAAGGGAAAAGCCGTCCTTTGCCCCGGCGCGAGCATCGGGATTTTCTATTTTTGTGTCAGAAATTCCCGTCGACCATCGAGCCCTGTGTGTGGGCGGGTGCGAAGGCGGCGCAGACGACGACGATGCGGGAGGTTTAATCGAATAACGCGTAATTCCATTTGACCTCTAATGCCGCAGTGGCTCGCGCTCCCCAGGCCGGGAAGCTGCGTGCACTCGCTTCCTTTTCCAGCCGAAATAAAATTTCGCTCTATATATCCTCTCACTCACGCCGTCCCCGGTCCCTTGGCCCATTTCAAACGCAACCATTCCCAGCACTCTGTGTATACACAAGTTATGAAATTTCGTTACAGCTGCCTTTTTACGCGGAATCATACGCGTGCTCCTCTTTTTCCCGATCCTTCCCTTTTTCTATCGTGCGACCGAAATTATTGCGCGCTACTTTAATAGAATAAATCCTTTTTGAAAAAGTTTTTAAAATGCTGATGACCAGCCGCATCGATGTAAAGAACGCGCGGGGGCTTTTTGGCTTTAAGTACCTTTATTGGCTAATGCAATTACACCGGGGCGGCTGGGATTTATAATTTTTCCTTTAACCTTTTTAGCCGGACGTAAAAAGTTTTTTTTTCTTTTATGGAACAAACGGAACTCGTAATTTTTGCGAACAAATAGAAATGTACGCCGATGCTCCACCTGCACGACCAATAAATGCGCTAGCATTAAATAAATATTTTAAATTACAATATAAACTGCATTACTTTCCTTTATAAAAAAAATCCTACAAACCGCAGTGCAGATGTGCTTTATTTTTGTGACAGCATACATTTTAAGACGAATCCTTAAAAATATTTTATTTTTTTATCTTCCTCGATTTCACCTCCGTTTCGACTCCTCAAAATATTTATATACCAAAGAGTATACTTTAATGTGGCATCACTTATTAATTTGGATTTGGAATGGATTTTTTACACATTGGATTTTTTATGTTTTGATGCAAAAAAGGAGGCGCTGCAGGTTAATGCGGAAAGGCTACTAAGCCATCTCGGGTGGAACTCTGTGGTGCAAGTGAAAAGGGACAAAATAGCGAAGGTCTTTTCAACGCGTATACTGTAAAGGAGGGGGGAGGAGAGGAGCGAAAGAGAGAAATAGGAGCTGCAGCATAAGCCACGCGGTAGAAATGGGCTCTCGCTCGCTGCGTGCGCGTATACAGATGCGACGAGGTCTCACAAAAATTACCGTATCTAAGCGAGACAAAAGGGTTGCCGGTGGAACGAGCGAGAGAGAAACGATCGCTTCCACATACAATGTCGCGTCACGCGGCTAGCATACAAATCGAGGTCTGCCCGTGTACGGCATACCGAGGCACGCCACCTCTCTCTCTCCGCTGCTCGCTCCCTCACTTCGGGAGGCCGTCGTGGGTTAAATTTCTGCGACTCGGCGGCGTGACGTTGACCGATGCCGACGGAAAGAAATCGTGCTGCGGCTGCATATGCGCCTGCGCCTCCCCCTCGTGCCTATCAACCGCGTCACTTGACTTAGCCGCTTTAAGCCTCGCGCGCGCAGGACATGCGCCGCTGCTCGGTCGCCCGGCTGTACTCCGCGGGTCTCTCTTTTTCGATCCTTTCTCCCTTCTCTCTTTCATTCCTCTGGCCCTTTTTTGTACTCTGCTTCCTTCCAACGGACTCCGTGGTTACGTCAGTTTTACACGCGCCCGGGTAATACCAAAACGCGTTTAACAAATCGACGCGTGCGTGTTTGGGTATTGTGCTGCGACTCGCAACGTGAACTGGAACCAAAAATAGACGCGCCTTTTTTTTTATTTCGTATTGTTTTGGATGCTTTATGTTTATACGGAGGGGGACATTTTTTTTCGAAAGCACCGTTCGATGATGCAACGAATTTTCATACGTCACGCACACCGGACTCAATTTCAAAAAGGCTCTTCGATTCTAAAACATTTTTATTCAAAATTAAACAACAGTCTTATGAAACGATCAACAATTTAATTTTGTAGAAGAAAATCTTTTGAAATTGTATAGAATAACTAGAAATTACAGTATTTATATTATCATAGATTATAAGAGCCTGGTGTTATTGGGAATAAAATAATAAAAGGTTTGGGTTCCGTATACAAATAATTAATTATTATTGTTTACGCGATCTCCATTTTATGGTTCCCCACAGAATTACGGCGTCCGACGTGTTCGGTAGGTGTAACACAAAACCATTTCAACACAAAACCATTTCCTTATCCTCTCTTAAAAAAAGGATGACACGATATTGTAAAGGAAGGACGTTCTATACTAAATCAAAAGTTCTTCGAGATGGATGAAACTTTGGGAAGTTGTAAATGAAAGTAATAGGGACCCTATCTCAAAATATATTAAATATCCACTTAATCTTACCTGTAACCTGCTGCAACTCCGAAGAGGAAGCTGAACTGATTGAAGAACTGCAGAAAAACACAAACACAAACACAAAGAAACTTCAATGTCCATCTGGTGTCGCCAAAAACTTCCCGCGAACTGGACCCGGTGCAGGCCGGATCGAGAAAAAGCACGTGGGCTTGCTTTCACTACTTTTATAAGTCGGATAGCGATCAAAGCTCCCTCTGCCGACGAGTCTCACATGATGAGGTGATTTTTGACGTAAGGGCCGCCTAGCGGTTAGCCCGACATGATGA
>JAWWEN010000048.1:8590313-8710969 GCA_035582955.1 Sycophila texana | reverse complement strand
TATTTCTAGAATATTTAATAGAAAATATAAATTTTATTATAATTTTTAATTTTCAAATTATTTTTCAAAAAAAAAAAATTTCAGGTTAAACCCCCCTTAAAAAAATAAGACTTCTTATTCTCGAAATGTACTATCCTTTCGAATATATTCTCGCTGTTATTCCTCTTATTTCTTTATTCCCCTATTATTTCCTTATTTCCACTCCTTAACGCAAGTGCCTGTCTCCACACGCCCAAAGGCCCATATCTCTGACGAAAATACGCGACTACGTATGTCAGTATAGCAACCGAAGTGCTCAGTTGACTTTGGTTGTAAGTATAGAACGTCCTTAAAATGCAATTTGATTGTCGTATGGGCATAGTCGGTTAAATGGCGCTGAATTTAAAAATTTAACCTCAAAAATCGCAAACACGACCTAAAAAAAAGTAAACGCGCGAAGCGCGTTGGATTTTGCTAGTTCTCTAAATATCTCTTCATCAGATGGTTTTTCCTCAGAAACCAGAAACGCGTCGCTCGAACAATCCTATCAATTCAGTGACCATCAACTCAGTCGAGCGAAATTCCGAAAGTAATTCCGCGGAAGATCATCGGTAACGTCAACCGCAGAGAAGTGCACCTCCTTCTAGCACCTCCCTCCCCCGTTTATCCTCCAGTTTTTATCATCTCCGGCGTCGCGTTAAAAGTCGGATCTATATAAAGGATTAACCCAGCTGGCGCGAAGGGCTCATAAAGGACGAGCAGCGAGGGCCTCTCGGCCCAGCTCGACGCGCGCGCTCGTCGAGATCTCTCCTCGGCGCGCAAACGAGCGGACGCTTCTGCGCTAAATGACGCTCCTACGTGTCCGGAGGCGGCCCCGCTCCTCGAAATCGACGCTGAATCTCGCGGCTCGATTCTTGTTACGGCGATCGACGAGTGCGCCGAGCACCGAGCCCCGCGCGCCCCTGTATACTCGCATTACCAACGCCCCGCCGTAACATGCACACCGACCACTTTTGCCGTGGCTCGATAAAGCCATGAGTTAGTGTTGTTTGACGAAGATTTCTAGCAGTCGATTAGCTCCCTTTTTTTTTGTTATTTTTCGAGATTTTTATTTGCACTATTTTTTTGGCTGGCAGTATTTTTTTCGAGGGTTTCTCTTATTCCACCGGAAATCAGATACGAAAATGGTTTTTCTTTTTTCATCGCAGTAGAGCGAATATAGCCTGGACGTAGAGAAACATGACGTTCCGATTTGGAAGTTTTTTTTAGTTTTAGTATAGCGATATTTTTGAGAATATTAGACGTGCTGTTTTTTTTTGCGCCGTAGGCGAATTATTTATTTTTACTAGACTAGATTATTACATTCTAATTCTCTTACGAATCAATTAAGCTTTTTTTCTTGGTATAAGAAATGGATTGAATAATCAACAATCTAATTTCGAATTTTACTCACTCACTAGGATTAATTATTCGAGTGGACAAAAAACTCATTTATCAAGCTTCAAAGGGCAAAAAGAATCCGAATCAATTACTTTTTCCGCGTCCACACGTGTCGGAATCCGTGCGAAAGTCCAAGCGCCAACATAAGAAGCATTCAAAGCAAACGTGACCGCAGTTAATTCGCTTATCGACTCACGCTTCTCCTTAATCACTTAAAGCGAATCCGATCGAGTAGCTCCAACAAAAAAAAGAAGACTCAAGAGAGCCACACATATAAATGTATATATATAAATGCCCGTAAAAAAATTGTTTCCACGCTCGCGAGCGAGTCGCGAGACGAACGCAATGCGGTAAGAGATCGAATTCGATTCGACGCGATGGCGGATCGAATCCGATCGTCAAAAGTGTTTACCTTCGGAGAGTACGGGCTTCCCCGCGCCTCCTAAACGGAAAAATGGGTGGTTCGGGTGAATTCGCCGAGGCGGCGAGACGTAAAAGTCACTGGAGGGGGTGAGCGCACCCGCAGAGAGCAACCGCGGATGAAATGGCAAATACGGATTCCAGGCGTCCCCGCCGTTTGAGCACGTACGATGTTTTGAATAATAAATAATTAACGAGGAAAGCACTTTTCGATGTTGGCTCCGTCTCGAATCCCGCGGACGCCTCGTCATAATATTCCCATTAATTTTGCACGCCTCCATCAAGACGACAATATGCATAGCCCGCATTTATGCTTCATGACAATTCGCGCTGCACGCTCGAGCTGCATTTCCGACTCAAATAAACTATTCAGTTTTGAAAAAAAATTTTTTAGTCTAAATGTACTATTCCCACGTCAAGACTATTGACTACAGAAAGAAAAAGAGAAAAAAAAACAAAAAAAATCGAAAAGCCTCATTGAGTCGCCAAATATACCAAGAGTAACTCGCACTGGCGATCTAGTATCTCGCGTTTATCGGGGGCCGAGCAACTTCTCATCTCGGTCGGCTCGGCGCCTAAACTCAGGGCCGCTATCTTCCGACTACTCGCCCGACGCGATAAGTCGCTCGCTCGGCCCGGCGTGATCGGAATTTCGCGATTGTATCCGCGGGTGCACGTGAATTCAGCGCGGCCCGTCGCCCGCCCCCCGTAAAGAAGTCCGCCGGGGCGCGAGGCGTGGCGGTATCGAGCCTCTTTAACGTAGGCCTTTATCTCAGTCCCATTGTGTACATGTGTTGCCGCTAGACACGAGAAACCCGAGCACCCACGCTAAGGCATTAGCATCTATATTAGGCGACTCGAGCTTTCTTCATTTGGCGGGCCTTGTTGCGGCGACTTTTTCCGAGGCGCCGATTTACGCAATGCTAATTGAACGAGTTCGGGACGGCGTTGATTTTATCGCGATCCTTCGTAAAAATAATTTTAAATTATGTTCTTTGCTTTGCTGAAGCTTATTACATATTATTACCCATGGATAAGATATTACGGTATACTTTATCGAGTAATTGCGATGTGTTTTATTCTAGAGTCTTGCATTATTTTATCATTTATTATTAAGTTCATAAGAACACGATGAAATAAATATTAATGGTGCAGCGTAGCTTCGTTAAAAAAATATGCATTGTTGCCTGCATTCCATTAATTTTTAAACTTCAAAGTACCTGACTGAGGGCTTCGCGATTTATAAACACAATAGTTGCAGCTTGAAAGGCCGTATCCAGCTTCCTGTTGTTATTTTGCAAAATCGAGGGTCTATGCATACGAAAAAACACCCGCGGATCTCTTGAAACTTCCAAGGATGTTTACAGCTTACAATTTACAATACACTCAAAAGGTCTTTTACTCAAATTTTAATTAAGTCGCATAATGAGTATCGCGGATAGCGGACAACGCTTTGCTAGAAAAGGCGGTGCTGACCAGTGGTCTCGCGAAACGCTGATGGGACCGTTAGGCGGCGCCGGTGGGTGGTGCGTGCGCGTAATTTTCGAGGCGACGTCCGCTGACTCACTTGGCGACCGTACCTACGAGCCAGTTTCTCGAATTGCCATGCGAGCGAACCGGTACCGGGGTCCCCCCCGCGATCGGGGTCGGGGGCACCCGCTGTCCCAGTGACTCGCGCATTGTCCGGTAGCCCCCGCGTAGGCGGACCCGCTCATTTGTAGGCCGGAGCCGCGGTGGCGCGCACCGTTACGCCCGCCGCCGAAAAAGCCGACCCGTTGCCTCATCCCGTAGTGGCTGCACTGTGCGGGTATATACCGTTCACGCCGAAATTTTTTTTTCTCCGAGTCTTGCAGTCGGATTTAATATTGAGATAGCTTTCGACGACGCTTCGATTTCACGCGTACACGCTCAATTAGTGCACACGCGACGGGAATCGAGTACCTTTTTTTTTATACTATAATATACCTGCCGCTGTGCTTTTCAGGGCATGAGAAAGTGAGCGCTCGGCATGAATCAGCTTAAGTCTCACGTTACATTTACGCAGATTTTTTTAAAAGAATCTAATTTTAACCTACAGTTATTAAGTCTTTAACTTTAATCGCCGTGTAATTAGAATAAAAAAGATAATCTCCGTTACATTTTAAATTTAAATATATCGGAAGTGCAGTACGAAGTACAACAGCCTGTATATGTAAACTAGAAGCGGTCATATTACGGAACAGCCCATAACTCTCTGCCCGGCGTCTTATCAACGAAGCTTGGAGCACGAGCCCGACGTACATCTGCTCGCTCCGATACATCCGCTCGTGTCATTCGATCAAGCGGCCGCTATGCGAGCCTGTATCCGCTCGCGGGCGAAACGCCCGGGCGAAAAAAGCGTCGTAGAAATAAAAGAAAGCAGCGGGGAAAAAAGGAGCACGGCCGCCTCGCCGTCGATCTCGATACGTAGGCGTAGCCGGGAGAAGGGAGCACCCCCCTCGTGTGGCGCATCCGATCGGACGTTGCCGAGTCCGCGGCGAATCGCGGATCTATGCGCGGGTCACGCGCATCGCGTGCGTGCCCTAGGCTGCGCGGCGCCAGCCGAGCCGGAACTTGGGGCCCCGTCCTATCATCGTGACTCGGCCGTCGATCGCGAGATGTCCGCGCGCGGTTTTCCGGAAAACGAGGGCTGCGCCGGGAGAAAAAAGCCTACCTCGTGCGCTGTTATCGGCAAACTTCTTTCCGAAGTGGACCGGGATACGGTGACACGGTTGTAGAGGAACGGAAATCACGCTCTTTGTTTTTTGGGGGCCGTTGACTAGCGGCCGATTTAATGACCCTGGGCTTTGTCATCGTGTTTCGTAGACTTTTTCTTCGATTTAATTGGAAAAGCAGTATTTTTTTTTTCACCGATTGTTCGTATGAGGGAAGTACGGTCTTTTGCTGTAAAACAAATATGACAATTAAATGCCGGGGACTTGAAGCAGTACCCGGATTTTTTTTTCTTCTTCCAAGCCAATGATTAAGAGGAGACATTAACCGGCTAATGAAGAGCTTGATGAAAATATAATTGTAAAATGAATAGCGTCGAAGTAAGCGTGAAGCTAATGTCCCGACGTAATCCAGCAGCGCTATCCCGCATCCGTCAACTTCTAAACTTCTATGAAATCGTTATCAAGCATAATAACCGTGCAATTATCAATAATTAGCGATACGGATACTTAATTAAGAGAAGAATCGCTGCAGAGGCGTCTTCCCACGTGTGTACTGTTAACGCTCGGCGCTTCCTCGTTAAGGCGGCGAGGTCGTTACGCGAGTCCCGGGGGCGAGCGTTTGTTTTACCGCGCGAAAGCTCGCGTGCGCGCCGCTCGCGAAATGAAGTTCTCGAAAAGTGAGCGGTCCTCTCCGCCGATTCCCCGGCGCTTCCGGCTCCCCGGCCAATTCCACGCGTAATGACACGCCGCGCGATTCGGTGGAAGAGCGGTTTATATACGGTGTCTCCTGAGCCGCGGCTGCGTCCTTGCGCCCTTCTCACGCGGGGCTTCGACCCCGCGGCTTCTTGCCGTCCGGCTCCTTCGCGGCAATTAGCCGGCGCGATGGAAATAATCACCCCCGTTAAACGAGGCGCTGGCCTTTTTGCCGGCCGCCAAAAAAGGAGACGACTCGTTCCAGTTTCCTTCCTGTTGATTCTTATCCGCGCCTATAGCCTCCGCGCTTCTTGCCGCGCTTTCGATTTGCTCCCCTCCTCCGCCTTTTGCATCTGGCGAGTTGGCCACTCCTTTCTGCTGTTCGCCTTTTTGTCGATCGCCCTTCCCTTCGGGGCTGCTCGATATTCCGGCGCGCGCTCCGGAAAAGTCCGGCCCGTATCTGAAAGTAAAATACTTTCGCGGTATCTCTGCGACACCTATTCTTTATCTCTCTTTTTTCGCCGTTACTCGGCCGGCTGTTCATTTGTGCGCCAAATCAGGTTTAGGGTTGAGCGGTGGCGCACAAAGGAAGCGGCCCCCGGAGTTATCTGGTGGCACTCGTGGGGATGCAGGCAAATCGCGTTCGCGATGGACTCCTCGGCGGAAAATGAAGCTACGCGCTCGCAGTCGGTGACCGAGAGCAACAGATTGGACTCCGCAGAGGGATAAGCCGATTTAACCGGAGACCACTTTTTCTCCCTTTTTCGCTCGCTCCCGTGCCTCCTTTCTGCGCTCGCTCGTTTTCCGCCGTGTATCCGATATTCGCGGATTAAGCTACTTTTTATTTTAAATTCCTCACGCGGCTGCGATTGGAAACATTATAAAAATTCCACCAATGGAGTTCGGCTTGTTTATCAACTTTGCTTGCATAAATTACGGGGCTTGATTGTGCTCGCGGTTTCGATAATATTGTGAGTGTCATTATTATCGGCGCACGGGTTTGGCGAGCTTTTTGTGTGTACAATCGCTATATCCAATAAAACTCATTTGAAGCATATTTTGATCATTTAAATTGATCAGTCTGAACTTTTAGAATCTTTTTTTTTCAGTGAGTATAAAAATTCCGAAATATTATGAAAAATGTAGTGTAGTTTATTTAGTGTATAACATTTCCGTCAACGACAGATCTCGGTTGAAGCGAATGTCTATGCGCTACTAGAAAAGCAATTACCTTCAATGCGATACAAAAATTTCAATTTGAAAAGGCCGTCATTATTGTGACGCTAGTTTATCGATGCCTTTGATACGATTCGGATTCACAATCGTCAGTAAAGCCAGTCTAGAGGATCGACGTACTATAACGAGCCAATCGACGAGATGTCATTCTGTATTTTTCCAGCCGACACGGATATAAGAGAAACGAATCTGTATCACCGATAAAGTTTATATTTGCCGAGGCGTGAAGGCAGAGGAAGACAAAAGGGAGGCGCCCGGTACTCCCGGAGGATCGCGCCGCGCGTGGAATATGGGTAGGGAAAAGTACGACACTCGGCACGCGAAACTCGAGGAAATTGCCGTGGGGACGGGGGAGGCTTGCGCGCGAAGAAGCCGCCACTTTGAAATTCCATGAATCGCGAGCAGCGGGAGGGACAAGTTGTACAAGTCGTCGGAGCGGACAATCGAAGGTGGCGCGCGTGCCAACTTTTACCCGCGCACACGGTTAAATAGCAGTTTGGCTGCCAGCGACGCTAATGACCAGGCGCGGGCCCTCCGGCGCGTTATCGTCGCTCGAAAATTGTCGGAGTTCGTATACTCCGCGGTAAATATAAACTCACTCGCGCTCGAGTGACAAGCCGCGGTCGGAGATAGCGGCTCGCGCAGCTGTCGCGGAACTTTCTGCCGGGGCGATAAATTGTTCGGCGGGCGCTTTTGAAGCTTATTGAATTCGCTAGCGCGAGCGCATTCCACGCTCCGCCGAGTGTAACGCGCGGTTAATCCACAACAGTTGCGAACTCGCGCGGCGGCCTTTTTATTAACCGTATACACGCCCGGGAGGGGAAATGTGGCATCATTCACCTTCGGGAAAGCGAACGGGCCGTCGGAAACGCGCACCCGGACCAGCCTCGGGGATTTCAATTAAGAGGCCCCCGATCGGTGAAAAGCGCCTCCCGCATGCGGATGACGCAAGAGAATCAATTTCCTTTGCCGCGGATTTTCGTGCGCGGCAAAGACGCGCCACTGGAATAGAACGAGTCCGCTGCGATTTTCTATCACCGCTTGGCTGGCTATTAAAATTCTACCGCACTCAATCACGTTCACTTATCTCGCACTTCGCAGCGCGACTCTTAAAACGCCGGCTAATGCTTGACCCAGTATCGGTCCCGGTGCCGACGGCCTTCCCGTCGCTCGAGATAAGCATCGGGTATTTTCTAGTGGCAGTATTTAATTAACCGGCGATAATGACTGCATGCGCGATCGCATCGGGCAAAAATTGCGCGTCACTATCGGGCGAGAGTAATCTTTTTCTGCCAGGATTTTATCACTTTTCACTTTGTCCAACGAAATGGATGATTTGATCATGCGCAGTACCCCCGGCAGGATTGAAAATCAGCTATCGTTGGCTCGAATCGTTTGATGTATTGTCCCTCGGTCGGCGGGCGAAAAAAAAAAATCGACTTATCACGACTACCGCTCGCACAAAGATAAATTTTGACAGTGTCGTGTAAAGCTCGTCCGGGTAAACTATAGAAGTTGCGCACTCACCGTAATTTTCACAGTGAATAAACAAAGTGAATCGATTATGCGAGTTTAACTCAATTTTAAGTCAATTATCAGCGCCTGTCGTGTAACATTTCCAGCCCCCCTTTATGAGTGAAATTATATTCATTACCCCACAATTGCAAGGCTATTGTTGGCGCTCCTGCTGCAGTATCGTGGGCAGTTTATTTCTACTTTTACAATTTTAATATTGCGAATAATACACTTGGATTAAAATTCAAGATTTCAACAAAAAACAGTCATAGATTGCGAACCGCTGTGATCGAGTGAGTCAACTATACCGAATCAATTTTCTCACGCGCGTTAATTAGTTTTGCGGGTGCACGTCGGAATTCGAACGGATCGTCGCTGACTTGCGTCACACACTTTCCGCCTTCGTCCCATTCGAATTCACGAAGTGCCTCCTTGAGTGCCTCGCGCGGAATTTCAGCCGATACAGCGCTGCACCCGACCTTAAACAGTCACCCTCTCCCCCACCCTTATATTCGCACCCACGAACGTCGCGAAAATAATGCGCGCGGATTAATCCCCGATCATTTGTTCACGCGCTGCTTTTAACGAGCGCACCACTGGGAAACTGGACCGCGAACTGGTTGCTGATATGCGCTCGGTTCTTCTTTTTTTCCCCGGGAAGTCCGCGTGTCTCCCGCGACCAGGTGGGGCAGACAAAAAGAAACGGATACGCGCACGCACCTACTTACTTACGGATGCTCCGACGATGGCAGGATATTGATAAACTCACCTTAATCTGAAACAGAAAAAAAAGCACCGAGGACGTTAATTAGGCTTATCTCGGGGAGTGCGAATGTAATTATAAATTCTCCAGATTATACCCGCAGTCTTCTTTATTAATCGCGTCTCTCCTTTCTCTCCTTGCTTTTTAACTCGAATAGAGGACAGAAATTGTGCGCTCGGGCGGTAGCCCGTACAATGAGCAGCACTTCTATGAGGAGCAAACGATGATAAACAGGCTGCGAGCCCCGGGGGCCTTTCAGCGAGCGCGGGTAACGAGTGCCTCGCCGCGGAAGACGACGAATCGAGTCACTCGGGCAAATCGGGGGAGAGGCGCCGAGAGCAATTAAATCCAGTTCGTCGCTCGCGAAAAAAAAGAAATGTGACGAGCTGCTACGTCGGTCTTTCTCTCTCTCTCCCGTCTATCCTCCTCTGCCTCTCTCTTTTTTTTTAATATAAAAAAAGGAAGCCTCGGCGCATTCAGGAGAGGCGCGCTGCGACAACGAGGTAGCGGCTGCTCGAAATTGCAGCCGCGACTCCGGCCGGCTGCCGAGGGGAAGCAGGCGTTATTATACGAGCACGCCTCGCCTTCAATCGCGCGGGACTCGCATTTAAACTCGCGCGCCATTGTAAACGCGAAAGACGTCGCTCTCAATAGTTCCGGGACTTTCGGCGCCGGGAAAGGCTGACTTGAAAGAAGGGTGTGGGAGGGAAGGGGGAAGATGATCTCGACGACGAGGAACTTTCCGGCAGCCGCAATAAACTCGGCGACGGTTTTGCCGGCATTGTTTATCCCCTCGCGACCCGGGACTTCAGCGCTGGAACCGACGACGACGCCTCGGCCACGGGAAGCTCGAAAAATGGGTGGGATCCGCAAATGAATTTTACGCGGTGCGCTCCGGTGGAGCACCTTTCTTTTCTGCAGTGTTAATGACGACGCGGACGATAATCATCATTTCACGGTGAAACTTTTTCTTTCTTTTTTTCTTTCTTTTTGTCGCTCTCGTTTTTACACGTGGCATGGATTTAGGTGATAATTGCTTTATTTCACTTTCAACGTTGCAGAGAATAAAATGAAATGTTCTTTATGAAATGCACGTTTCGTTTGTAAAGGGGTTTTTGGATAATGAATAAAGGAGCAGTAATTTTTACCGTTTAAAAAAGTAACATCGAAGAAGCGTAGTGAAATTCATTTCTACTTTATTAGAAAATCTCCCCAGTATAAATTTTGTGAGAAAATGTTCTTTCATAGCGTAATTCATAAAGCGATATGATTAGCTTTAATAGAGACTCATAAAGTATTGCAATGTATAATAGATTCACTTTATTATAAAATTCTGTTTGCTCAGAGAGAGGCACTGTAGTTTCGTTGAATCCCTGCGAATTCATAGTAATTTGTGAAAAACAGGTTCCAGCGTCTGTTGAATCGCCTCCTTACCAATTAGAGACTGCGCACTGTACGAGTCTTACATATCGTATATATTCTAAGCTGTATTTATTACAATTACGCAGTAAAGCGTATACACGTACTGTAATAACAGAGTAAGTAGGCGTTTGTTCATCATCAAATACGTAAACTTTTCGAGCAGACGTGCAATTTTATATTATGGCATAAATTACGACGTGCACACGTTGCGTGTATCATTGCGTAACTGCAAGGCTCGACACATTGGAATTTAATTGAATGTCAAATCGGGACGACAACGAAATAAATTCTGATCAAATGATTTATCTTCATTTTTCGAGTGGGTCGCT
Source organism: Sycophila texana (assembly GCA_035582955.1). Classification (NCBI taxonomy): domain Eukaryota; kingdom Metazoa; phylum Arthropoda; class Insecta; order Hymenoptera; family Eurytomidae; genus Sycophila; species Sycophila texana. The sequence continues at coordinate 8,700,479 of JAWWEN010000048.1, read as the reverse complement.
ATTAATACAACTTAATGACCGGAAAAAGAAAAACTGAAGTACTTTATAACTCTATACGATTAGCTGCTGGATTAATAATTAAATTTAAGTATCCAGCATAGTCAAAGAGGCAAACAGAATTTTGCAATTTTTTACAAAGTTAATAAATGTACACCAAATAATAAATATCGATAAATAAACGCAGGTGAATTTATGAAAAAATAAATATGAAACTTTAAGTTCCAATGAAAAATAAGTAGCCAAACAATTTTCTCCCGATCTCGTAATAATAAAAATCCGGGAGTATAGCATTACCCGTAATTTTTCTCCCTCGAGACTTATTTCAGCAAACAAAATCACCATCAATTTATCGTAAAACCCAGGGCGATGAAAAATTCCTAACCGCAAACAGCCTCCATCAGGCAGGACGTTAAAAAAGCTCGGTGTAGCGCGGGGGTAGCGCTGGGATCGAGGGGCTCGCAGGAGTCTGAGGGGTAAGAAATGTTGGCGAGCATAAAAATCCGCAGTTAAATCTTAACGCTCTCTCATCGAGCCGCGCCGCGGAAATGGACCGCAATGTGACGCGGCCGATTCAGTCATTATCTGCGGCGAGTTTGCAGCGAGTCCTCGTAAACAGCGAGGCTGCTATGGCCCCCATCGTGCCAGGACTAGAGAAATTCAGCTCTGCTTCTTAATACCGCGTACGTTAAAAGCTCCCGGTGTATCAGAAGCTGGTAATAGAATAGCCTCGGGGGCGGCGGAGTTAACTGCTAAATCGACGCGCTTTTTCTCGGACGGCTGATCGCGCGAAGCTGCAAGGGGATAACGACGGAAGTTTCCTACTTAATGAGATGCTCACAAAAGACAAGTCCAGTGGCCTTGCCCCGCTCGCCCCCTCGCCCTCCCCTGCTCGGCGCGTCATTAAGACGCTGTCCTTCGGTATCGCGGCAACATCTTCGCCCCCGTCCCGCGGCGCTGAAACTTAATAACGCAACGGCCCCGAGACGCTAATGAGAAATGCAATTACAAACGTCGGTCCCAGAGCAAGGGAGGCGGGCGAATTTCGCATCCGCCGTCCTTTTTCGTTTGATGGCACTTTGTGGCGCGCCACTATCTCACCGAGCAATGCGGACGCTTTAGCCCGCAATGGAAACGGGCAGTAAAGAGTTTTAATGTCACTCACGCGTGTGCGTGGCACGCATAACGGCGCATAACAATCCTCCGGGGAATCCGCGCGAAATAGCTTGAATTCTGCACCGCTACGCAGCGCTTGTAATTGCCGCGAGCTCGTCTCTCGTTGCGCGGAGAAAAGGCCCCGGCAGGCGCCATCTGTCGGCAACGGGGGGAAGAGGCGCGAGCGCCGGGGCCCCGCGAAATGATTTGCGCCGCGAATCGCCGATTCGGGCTGGATATCGCGCCGGGGACGTGAAATAGTACTGCGGCGGCATCTTTTACCCCTCCATGAATCAAGCGCACCTGGATCCAGCCGCTCGCCGTTTCACGTATATGGCGCTGCATCCTGCGCGAGCCTAGATACGCCTTGGTTATCTCACTCTCGCTGCCTTGGAGGTTCGCCCCCGAGTAAAGGGAGACTGCGAACACGCGGCTGCCCACCCCTTCCCCCCCTGATATAGTTATACATTATTCGATATTGCGGCATTGTGTGCTGCGTCGCTGAGATCGGTCGAAATGAAGGCGGGAAGAAGAAGACAGCGCGCGGGGAGGGCAGGGGGCTGGCATTCATGTACAACCTCGATTGAATGTGCGCACCTTTCGAACATTACTTGAATCCTTAATGAAGTCGTGTCTTATAGCGAACAATGCGCTGGCAATCTCCTCTTCTCTCTCCCGCTCTAAATCCTTGAAAATCAAGCTCGTCTGCCGTCGGAGGCCGATGCCACCCTCCTCTTGCTCTTCGGCTCCCTCCTCTCCCTGCCTGGACCGAAGCGGAGTCCGCAATTGGCCGCAGTTCGCGTCTCTGCGGTTTTTCCGCTCGCGTAAATTATTCCCCGGGACTGGGCTTTTTTCTCTCGCGAATCGAAGCGCCTCCGTGGAATCAATTACTCGAGGCACGCGGATTGTGCTATGAGAGCCCCAGTAATCGGCGCGCATTACGTGGCCCTCGCCTCGCCGCTCTCCGCGCGCGAGTGGCCGAAAAATTCGCACTCAGACAGCGGAGAAAAGCAGCCGCACGTAAGGAATCTCGTTTGCGCAAGGCGCGCGGAAACCGCGAGGGGCTTCCGATGCCGCATTGCCGGCGCGTACGTGCACGCCCGCGACCCGGAGGAATCTGGCGCCGGGGCGCGCGTAATGGCTAAATTTGCCGGGGCGCGTTTATCGCGCAATTATATTGCCACAGCGCGTGATTCGACGTACGCGGGGCATAATAATGCCCCGGACAATGTATAGGCGCGTAAGAGCGGCCCTGCGGACGGTATGTTTTTGCTCTTGCGCGCTCGCGCGAGTGTGAGTCCGTGTGTCCGCGGGAGCGCATCAAACGAAGCATCCGACCGTAAACGCGAGGGACGCTGCTCCGAGAAATAAAAGTCCCGGAGGAGGAGGCGGAGGAGAGCGAGATTATCTCCCGCGGAAAGGCGCAGGGGGGCCCCGCGGACTTATTATCGAACACAGGGAGATTACCTCGATGTTAACGGCAGCGGAGGCGCATCTTATTATAGTATTCTAATGGGCTGTAGCGCGCCGGTGGCTCTCGCTGGCCCTGCCAGCGCCGAGCGCTGCCCTGCTATATTTTATCTGCGCTCTCGATGCGTCCTCGTCGTCTAATGATCGTCTCGTTGCCCATCGCGAACAAATCGTCCGAGGAGGAAGAGGCTCCGGGACGCCGGGACTTAATCGCGCTTCTACGAGAGCCCGGCGTTTTTAGAAGAACCTCTACCGGTACGACGCGAGCCCAGAGGGGAAGGGGAGCAGCTTCACCGAGAAGACTCGCTTCCTGCTCGACTAAGTCGTAGGAGAAAAATGAGCTTTCGCCAGAGGAGACTCCATCGCGCTAATATATATCGAGTCGTTGAAAATGACGGAGGGCGAATATTCTTTTGTGCAACGTATCAAGAGATTTTTAATAGAGAAGTTTTTTTAATTAGGTCAAGGTTCTGATTGATTCTGCAACTGGAGCTCGCGGAATTGATGCGTTTGACTTTTCTCAAAGTTCGGTAGGAGTCAAAGTTTCTGATTTTCCTCGTTGGAAAGATTCGAACTGAATGGCTGAAAGCGGAGCAGAATCAATTAGGTCGACGTCAGTTTCAATTACAGAAACTAAGTAATGCGCGACACTGGATAAAAATTATTTTGAACGTTAAATTAGAGTCGTAAAAGTCTTCGTGCGACAAAGTATGAATAAATTATTGACTTCTATAATGATACTTCTACATATAATAAATCGTGAAAGTAATATAAATTTTATGCACGTCATAAAACACACTAATAAATAAAGTGATAAAACAATAAATTGCGTTTATGTACAAATTAAGTGGAAAGTACTTTTTAAACGATAGGGAAGACATAATTATAAACTTATTAGCGAGTTATTTTAACGAGCCGTTCCGCACGGCAAAGAATACAAAGAAAACTTGTAATACCCCTTTTGATATTGATTAATAACATAAATTCGTAGCGGTCGTTGATGCAAACAGAAACATTAAACGGAAATTTCGTGGTAATGCTCAGCAGCACGCCAAAGCCTCGTTAATTGAACTCGACAAATCCCACGGCAGACAACTTGTCCAAAATCCCAAATTTATTAGGTAATTGCCATTTAAAGCCGGCAATCGTATGATCCATCCCTATCATCTGTCAATCCACCGTAAGCTCGCACTCGACTCTCCAGCCATCCGCGTCCACTACAACCACCAGCCGAGAAATAAAAAAACGGAAAATAGGCCCACAATGCTCCGGGCATATTTATATCGGATGCGAGCTGGCATGCGTCGCGCCGGGCCATACAGGAGCCGCGGAGCAATGCGGCTATAGCCTAAGGTATCTTGTAGCAGGCGGGCGGCGCGTTATTTTCCGTTGTTTTAATATTGAAAGTGTGGTACGCAGCGCGTGTCCCTGGGAGCGGCTGGAGCCGTGCGGTTCGGTCGCGAGGCTGCGCGCCGCGCGTTATACCCCCTCGAGTCCGGCGCGCGAGGTACCGCTACATCCTCTCCTGCTTGCGATATCCATCCGCGATATATCCCCCGCCGCGTGTGTGCTTTACTCTCGCGAGTGTCTTAAATCGAGGTGCCGTTGTCGCGCGGGCCGCGCAAACCGCGAGAGCCAATATCGTACGTCGTCCCCCGTCATCTCCCTCTTGCCGGCGCGCGGCGTGTCCCACATGTGCGCGCGAGAGGGCCCCTTCTCGTGCTCGCCTCGTAACAGTGAACGAGATCCGATCGGGCCGTGAGCCGAGCGAGCGAGAGAGCCAAGGGCACCTTTGGCTTCACCCCGGTCTCTCACAGAGGTTAGCCTTCCGGCGCGCTGTTACGTGCGCGCATATCGTCGGGCTATCGAGATATATATTATGTAGTCCGCCGGCTCGCGAGCGAGCATAATCTGCACGCCCGGCGTTACATGGCACATGCACACCGAGCGCGGCACCCAGGCCGTTAGCTCATAGAGAGAAACGGGACGTTCGATCCCTCGCGCCTACACGCGCGGCGCCAAGTGCAAGGCCCTGGACCTTTTTTTCCATCGTCCGTCGGGGAGAGGGGGAGGCGAGCGGCCTTTTCTTTTATATGGGCGCGGATCCGCCGGCAGAATTTACCTTTAGAGGCCGCGATCTGCCATTGCTGGTCGGAGGAGAAGCGAACGGTCGCGCGGCGCACGTGTACACCTCTCCGCGTGACCAAGCCGCGAGGCGGGGGAGAGCATTGTGCCGTTCTTCCCCTCCCTTACGGGGCGAGCGTAGGTGTAAAGTCGCCGATTTTTATTTCATTCGCGCTGCCGGTCTTTTTTCCTTCGTCCCTGCCCTCCCCCCTCCCAGTTCATTTTTTTCCGCCTGCTTCCCTTGGCCCCGTGTAGCTACACCGAGACGCGAGGCACGACTACTTTTTATCGTCATCTCGCGCGAGAGCAAGGCTGATTTACGACTTCGGGCGCGAGGGAAAAGTTGAATATTCCGCGCGCACGCCGGGGAAGAGGAAGGCTCCAGTTACTCTGAGACCGAAAAATTCCCCGCTTCATTCATGCGCCCTTCTCGCCGAGCGAATTTGCCTGTATATCCCGATTTTTATTTTTTTCTCTTTTCTTTTCTTTTCTCTTTCCGCCGCCCACTTTTTTGCCTCCCTGTCACGGCTCTCGAGCTTTTTCTTTCTATTTGCGCCTGCGGACGTCATCCGGGGCCGCTGCCGCTCTATCTCTCTCGTGACCCCCGTCGAATCAACGCCCACACGACGCGCCAGCGTTTTCCGCCGGTTCGCTTCTCTTTCTCTCCGTGTTGGCTTGATATCCGCAGTTGTAGATCGCTCGAAATCGCTCCTAGGCAATTGCAGCCTCGGCCATACGGCCGTACGTATATTCGTGTGCGCGATCGCTTTTGAATATTGTTCGTCATGAATCGACGGCGCGAGCGAGATCGAAAAGGGGAGTAATCGAAAAAACTTGGAGGAACGAGCGAGAGAGCGAGAGAGAGAGAGAGAGAGAGGAGCGCTGGGTATTGGCCGAATAGAGAAAACGTGACCTTTCGCAGCTTGGAAAAAGTTTATTTTATTGCGACGCCGTCGCCGCGCGATAAAGGCAAAACTTGTAGGATTTTTTTCTCGTGCGCTCGGGGGATGGGAAAACGACTGAACTTGCCGCGTAAAGGAAATTACCGTTGTGATTCGTGGAAATAAAATCGGATCGAGCCACGGCGTCGCGATTAAGCCGTGATTAACGCGATTGTCCGCGATAACGACGTTCTCTCGGTTGCTCCCCTTCGTTGCTGTTTCTTTTTTTAGACTCGGCCAGACACTTTTTTTTGGTAGCCTCCCGTTTTTTGGCGGCAATTTGTGAGGAATAATCAGAGGCGAATGTCCGCGCGCTTATTTAGCCGCTAATTCTCTTGCAAATGAACTGACACTCAAAATCACCGTGCAAATTGATGAGCCGTCCCTAATTGCAGCCGGCAGTTACCACCTTCGCAGAATTAATTGCCTCATAATAACCTCGGGACTTTATATTAAGCGACGTCCGAGGACACTGCGTATCTATTTTCGGTCGAAAGTTTCTTTAGAAGAAAAAACAGTTTTTTTATTTACAGTACAATAAGATCGAATGGAGAATAGTAAAGAATTTAAAATTATTCGAAAAGCTTCGAAACTAGAATCGCACGTTTGGCGTTGCATTTAGTTGGGAACGGTTTGCCCTTTTAGACTGTCAATAAAGCCGCATTGAAGGGGTGTTTGTTTTTCCAGCTCAGCGACTGGTTGTGAAAACGTATTGCTGTTCCTTTATAAATTCTTCTTGTTGATGTAACTAAATAATAGAAAGGTTACTGTTCGCCGTTGTAAAAGTTTCAACATTTTTTTATTAAAATAACGAGCATGAATTTTTTAACTTTGTTTGTTTAAAGTAGTCAAACATAAAAATATATTGTAAATTATTTAATTTCTTCAGATGTTTCTTAAGTAATTGAAAATAAAGATTTATTATTTAGTTTTTCTCGCGAAACTATTACTTAAAATGTGCCAAAAATATCAAAAAATATAAAAGTCTAGTTAATAATAAACAACAATTTCGTACTATATTAAAGTATTTTTGAAAAGGTTCCTTTTACCTAATAACGCCATAATTCGAAATTTATCATAAAAAAAAGAAAATTCGCTTTGTTACAAGTATTAAATTACAAGAAGCTCGAGGGGAAGAATCGAGTCACGTTGTCGATTATAAGCTAGATGAAATTTCGCCGCATCGTTTTTTCCCGAGCTGTCAATACAACGCAACGTCCGCCCGGGGTGCGCAGAGGAAAAGAAGGGATCTCGGTGGGAAAGTAAAGCGACGTGGCGAAGAAAAGAAAATGGAAAGTAGCCCCTCTCCCTCCCCCCCCCGGTCGTGACGCAAGCCACCGTTACACGAGCCACGCGCTTGCAGACGTACACCGACGGACTCGCTTCGCTGGGGGCGAAGAATAAGAGCAGGAGAGCGGACCGGGGGTTACCCCCCTCCCCCCTCCCTCGAGCAATAAGAAGAAGGTACGCGGAAACAAGTGACAGCTCGTGGCCGCGTGCCGATACGATTTTGCCGGGCATTCCTTTTTTTCCGGCTCTCTTTGTGCACAGCAGCCGCGGGCACATCGTCACTGATCACGGCCCCAGATACGTCGCGACGCCGTCGGCGGCAAAAAGACGAGGGGGGTGGGGGCGAGTGCGCGGGAGAAAGAGAGAGAAAAAGCCCGGTCCCGTGATATATCGGCCGGTGTACGTGTACGAAGGAGAGGCGTCCTCACGGTACCTGACGCTGGGATATTCATAGAAAGAACAACGTTTCCGGAGCGGGGCGAGTTGTGCAACAATTCCGCGATGATCCTCGGCTCTTAAAAACGTGCGTAGATATAGAGGCCCGCGAGAGAGCAACGCAAGATATGTCACTCCTGCATCCACTCATCGGATCCACACGGGTGGAAGCTGTCACGGTGGGGTAACCTGCTAATTGAACTTTTTCTGTTTACTTTTTTTTCTTTCGATTGGTTTCTTGGATTATTTTACCTACGCCTGGGATGTGGGCGAATGCGGGGGTGGATGAGTTACATAGGAGAGCTCGAGGTTCGGTCGCTTTTGGAATGGAGGTGGACGGGTTTCGCGAAAGTAGAGTCTGGGAAAATTCAGGCGCGGGTTGACGGTGGAAAATAAAATGTTGCTACCGGTTTTATACACCTAGAAGAGCTCGCGGTCACATACTGATTAACTGGTTTTGCGGAGAACCCGGTGTATATAAATGTTAAAGCTCTCCGGTTAATTAATTTTATGTACATTAACTGCGGTTTTACTTAATTTTTCGTGCCGCTGGTTGAGATATTATCGGATGGTATAGATACACGCGTTTCTAATTGTTTTTACCTTGATTTCGTGACTCGATATAAAGCACCCGGCTCTCACGGTGCTTGACGCGTTTTATTTGTTAATCTGGTTTGAGCGCCGACTATTTGGTGTAATAAAAGACGCTACTCTGCGGTTTGTTTAATAAAATTTTATTTCACCCTCTTGTCGTTTATTATCTCATTGAAGAAGGACGCAAGTATAATTAGCATTAATTTAGTTATTTCTATTTTATGAAACTGCAAAGTTTATTTAAACAAGATTCGCTTTGTTTAATACAGTACACGAAAGTGTTGGTTTCGAAAGATACATCGCATATTTATTGCGATAATTTAATTTAATTTAATCAGTTCCAACGAGTAATGTATTCTATGATGCTGTTACACATTCTGTTATCCCGATTATTAGGAATAAAACGGATAAACATATTCATTCACTGGCGCCGTATAAACGTAAAAAATTTAATAACCAGATGTAAATAAAACGGAAATTACTAATGTACGCGTCTATTCTATCAAAATAAAATAAGAATTGATGAGATAAGGCGAGGGATTAAAAATACTATTAACCCAGATGCGCTGGATTATTTCTACAAAGGCAATAAAAGCACATAAAATAATCGAGTATATACGATAACAGTATATACGCTCTTCGCTCCGAGATGAAGAAATGAAAGTATCATTTCGGTGGAAATCTGGTACGGCGCTGAAACAAAGGGGTCCACTTTCGCGGCTCTGCCTTGTGCGAAGGGCCGGCGCGAATCTTTGTGAATCAGCTTCTCTCTTCCTACGCTAACGGGGCGGCCCAAGCCTATTTGGTCGAGGAAAATTGCGCAGATTAGTGGTCGCTCTGCGCGCTAGTGGGGATAAAACTGCTCGCGAGCGTTCTGAATTTCCATTAACTGTAACAGGAAATGGAGAGAGCAGTTTCGAGCCCGTCGGTGTCCTAATGCCGCTCGGCGCGCGATCCTATCTCCCGTCGAGACGGCCCCGTGCGGAAACTCGGCCGCGCGCGGCTGTTGCACGCGAGCTCACGTAATATCTCGTCCCGAAAACCGGAACGCCATCGAGTTGCATTAATTACGCCGGACGAATCGAGACTCTGCCCCCCGCGTCCTTAAAGTCGCGATCGCTCGAATAAGCGGGGGGTGCGACCGCGGCCCTTGTCCACGATGGTGGTGGGTAAGAAGGTAAGGAGAGGAGGAAAATGCCGCGGCGCGTATACGACCCGGAGGCTCGAATAATAATTACCTTAATTGCGGCATAATTAACAGATCTGTATCGGAGGCTCGTTCGACGTCCCCGAGGATTTATTGCGCCGCACCCGAGTCTAAGCCCCGGGAATATAATCAGCCGCGCTCGCGGAATATTCGATTTACGCTTGATTGGCTTGATTAAAAAGCGATTAAGCCCGATTATGAGAAGAGATACGACGCTCCTCCCCCTCCCTCTTCGGCACGGCTCCTCCATCTACACAATCGAGTTACCGTCGGGGAGATCCTTTTTTTATCTCATCCTTCGGCGCTCCCTCCGCTATTCTCTCTTTGCCTTTTTAGTGCGTGTAATATCGCGTTCGCAGCGTGAAATTCCACCTTTCGTCGTTTCTTACGAAGGACTCGAGGTATTCCATAATGAAATTTATTAGATCGAGTTTGTAGTGATGATATTTCAAGAATTCGATGAGTTGCAAGATTCCTTATGACGAAAAAAGTTAATGAAAGAATTTTGCTAAATGTTTTATTATCCAAACGAAATTTTCTTTTATTTTCATTTTTGTAAAATATTTTTTAAACGTATATGAAATATTGATGCAAGGAATTATTTATTTCTTTTTAATTACAAATGTAATGCTGACGAGCCCTTCAATAATAACTTTAAGTCAATTTAAAATAAAGAAAACAATAAACATTTTGCGCGAATAAATGCCATAAGAAACATGACACTGGTATTTCTTGACGCGGAAAATATTTAAACGTGCGAAAAGCTGGATAATTCATGTGAAAGATGTTTTCAATCGAGTAGTTACTCCTCGGATACCTTTTTAAAGGATGCCGTGCGTTTTTCACGGCTACAAAGCTTGCCCTCGTAGGACGTCCCCCGGCGTCAGCGCTGGTATTTCGGGAGACATCGGTCTTTCCCATTTCGCAGACGCGCCCTTGGGGTGACGGCATTCGGAGGAGGCAGGATTTTGACTCCGGGAAGGCCGCGTCCCAGAGGGCAGCTCGCGAGCACGGCAGTTGGCCTAATTGACTCTGCTCAGCAGAGAGGAAAGAAGATTCTCCGGGACGAACGCGACTTAAGGATTTTCGGGAATTGCCCTGGGATGACGCTGCAGGACTTTCTCCGTCTCCCTCTCTCTAGACTCATCCTGGAATCAATAACACCCACTTACGTGCCTGCGATTTCCTCCCGTTCTCCCAACTCCTTCTTTTCATTTTCCTCTCCTCTGCCGACCCTTTTTTTCAGTTTTATCAATCGCGCGTCGTTGGTGATCAATTAGGAGCGGTGCGAAAGTTTAATCTAATAAATCGGCGATAGGGGTGTGACATTCTTTCTTAATGAGATTTCTTAAGGGAAGAATGTTTCACTTTTCCGCGGAGGAATCCGCCGCGTCATCGCTCGTGCCCGCGCCGCGAAAATTGTCGCCCGAATGTCAACCTATATCACGCGCCCGGCGTAATTAGTTCAGGAATAATTTAAGGAGGCCGTGATTAATTAAACTTCTTACTATTGTCGCTCAGATATCGTGGAATTTCGCCGTGCGAATTCCGCTAATTTTCCAAACGTCCGTGGCGACAAGATCAAGATGGAAATTTTCATTTTCTCCCACCTGCTTCTGCGACTTATGCACGAACGAACGCCACACACGCTACTCAAACGGCCGTATAAATAAAGAAATTGTCTATAGAGCGTCGCGCTTAAATTTTCCCGGAATCAGCAAGATATCGAATTTGCCGAGGCGCCGCCGGAAGTATCTCACCGGGCACTTTTGGCTCTCCCTCAGGGGGAAAATAAAAAAGCCAGACAGGAGGCGGCATTTTGCAACGTCGTGCCTGATTTTTCGTTAGTGTTTCCAAACAAACGGGGTGGATGGAGAAGGGGTCGTGCAAACATGGACGGCGCTACGTAGCGCTCAGTCGAATGACTTCGACATGACTGCCAAGTCAACAGTATTTGAGCGCAGTGATTTCAATTTGTGTTGATTTGACATCGACAAACACCGAGCCGCTAGGGCTCTTCTCCTCGGCCCGTATATTTGTTTTTCTTTCGCGCCTCCTTTGCTCGCGAGCCGCCGCCATCCCCACCCTCTAGGTTCATTTAATTCTCTCCCCCTCGTATTTGCCCTATTACTTGCAAAGTGTGTTTCGTTTGCGCAGTCGACGTCGTTCGGGATTTTTCGCGAACTCAGCCGAAAGGACGCGGCGTGCCGGTTCCTTCCCTTTTTTTTTTTTCTCTTATTTATTTTTTTTTGTCACAGACAGAATTTCACGAGCGAGAGGGGCGGGCATTTAATTCGCAAGGGATCGCGCTAATTTCGCAGCGAGCCTCATTTTACGCCCGGGCGCTCAACGCAAAAGCTCGCGGGCGTGTCCGTTCGATTGGTCCGCCGGGCTCGACATGCGTGACAAACGAATCACAAACAGGCCTGCGTTTAGTGTTATTCGGTCGTTTCGATCGATTAGCTCCTATTCTTTTATTCAACGGAATTGGCTTAACGTTTGCTGAGGCTCAAAGAGAGATAAGCATAAATTTCCATTCGGAGTTGAAATTGAAAATAAATTAAAATTCAATTTTCAGCGCAAAAATGAATTGCGCTGAAAAAGTAATTCTCAATACAAAGCGAATTTGAACACTCTCGGAAACATGTTTTCACGGAACGTTAGTAAAACAACAATGTTAAAGAAAATAGCGAACAGACGAAAGAAGGTGATCTTTTCTCGTGTGCAATAGCAGGGCGCACCTATTCAATAGGAAAGGAAAAATATTATCATTTTTATTGTAATGTGTTTCAGGTGAGTAGACCGCTGCCTTGCCATCGTCCAACTTTCCTTTTGTGTTGTTGGGTCGAATGTCGAACCCGCCGGCTAGTCCCCGGAAACAACATCCACGCAGAAACGTAAGTAGCTCGCGCACTCATTGCAATATCCAACCGTGACTGCCGAGAAAGTCGCCCCCACGAGTCGACTCGTTCAAAGTCGTCATAATAATGCCGCGTGTGTGCGCGCGGGTGCACGCACGCATTCCGCGGCGTTTACGTTTGGAGAGAGGCAGAAAAGTACAGGGTAATCGTACGAAATCCTCCCTCTGCTCCTTTTTTCCTCGGCGTCAAAGGAAGGAGGTCTGGGGATAAAAACAAGGCGCACGCCTGGAGGGACGTCTATGGGAAATCCAGCTTGCTCCCGTTTCTCTCGACACCGAGGGAACGTGCGCACAGAGAGCGAGAGAAGCAGTCGCGGCTTTTGCGGCACTTGTATATTGAAATCGCGAGGCAACGTCGGCCAAACAAACGTTTTACCCTTACCCTAGCAGCGCGTCGACTCGAATGGCTTTCCTCGCGCTTTGTAGCCGGAGACTTTTTTCGCTCTTCGACTCACTTTGTTTTTCGCGCCGCAATCGAAGGATTGACGAATTCCGCTCGTATAATAGTGGAGCTTTCAAAAAGTCGGACGCGGTGTAGGGCGGTGGCCCGGCGCCTTTCATCGCCCGACTCCGCTCTTTTGTTTAGCCGCGGCGGGCCTTTGTCGCGGCAAAAATTTCCCCGCCTCGGCCATTCAAGGATATTTCGGCTTTTCCGAATATAGAATTTCGCACGAAATTCACTTTGATACAGTATCCGCGCGCTTTTCGCCTCCCCCTCCTCCCCGCGCGTTCCTTTTGCCGAGCGCAAAAAAAAGCGCAAAAATCCCCGCCGGGGCTGCTCCTCCCCATCCTTCAGCTCCTCCCTGGGCTTTTTGCGCGTAAATGCGCTACGATTTAATTTGCGACGGATGCGCCGCTGGAAAAGGCGTTTGAACTAAGTCGCGGTTGAATGAGAAAAAAGGGAAGGAGGAAAAAAAAGAACCGCGAGGACGGGGGATAAAAAAATCCGGGAGATATGCGCGTACATTAATCGCGTCATTTGCAGTGGGGCTGGTTTTATTGGATACGAAAAATCGCCTGGAATCTAGAATAATTAGCACCCGGCACAAATGAGAGTGAATAGCTCCCGTCGTTATATTGCGGCCAGCACGAGTACACCGCAAACAAATCAATTTCTCCACTTCTCTTTCTCTCTCGTGTCACGCACTCCTTCGCCTCGCTCTCGGCGTTCCCTTTTTCTCTCTCTCTCTCTCTTTCTCGTCCTCGACGTATCTTTTTTCATTATGGCTTAATGTCGCTTATTTACTTATTTACTCCTCTTCGCTTTTTCTTCGTTATTCCACAGCTTCGATGCGCTGTTTTCCTTCGCGGCGAGGAGAGAGAAGCGACGCGCATCTCCCTCGGGGCATCATTTTCTACTCGCTCTCGTTGCGCTCGAGAAAGAGATAAAGGTACACCTGGCGACGAGGCTCAATGTCTGGGATTAATGAATTTCGAATGGAAAAGCACCGTGGGGATTGTCGTTTAAAGGGGCTTATTTGGCCTTTTATTACCCCACTGGATTCGAAATTAAATATTTTTTTGTCACGCGATATTGTAAAGCAATATGCGATCTTTAAAAAATATACGGCTTATACTATTTCGTGTCGGGTAAAAAGTACTCAAACGTGATTAATTGCGCTAAAGCGAGCGAAAAGAATTGCATTCAATCCTCGGATAAGCTCCGTTAATAAGAGCCGCGTAAAAACCACAAATTTGAAGCAAAATGTTCACGACGTGCAGTACATAACAGCAGAAGATGAGACGGCTCAGCAAAGAAAGGAAAACTGCGAGGAAAAATAGACGAGGTAATCTTCTGATAACATGCGTCTGAGCTGTTCGCTCTGCTACTATTTGACATCGGTGGGCGTTCGAGCTCCGGTGAATTTAACTGGGGTTTTTCGAAAAAGGAAAACCGCGCGTTCGCCTTTTTCCCCGATGCGCTGTCAGAACGGATGCGAAGTGGAAAACGAGGCCGCGTGGAGCTCGACTGTGGTGGCAGCTCCAGAATCCGCGCTTTTGAAAATAGATTATTTCACTCGGCTCCATCGGTCATCGGTAGAAGGAGATAGGAGGCCAGCAGCGGGGAGGGAGGGTGGTGAGGTCGAGGGATTTAACGTGAGTGGGGACCCGCGGGGATCGTCGAATGTGTGCGATCGTGCAGTCGATGGCTGGGGCAGCGAAGATAGAGATACGAGTGCGAGAGAGAGAGAGAGAGAGAGAGAGAGGAGAGAGAGAAGCCGGACGTCGAGTAGCCGAGGAGCGAAGATCTCGAGCACATCCTCGGGGGCAGGTCACGACCCGAGCCGCCCGCTCCATGGGCGAGCGGATGCAGGAGCCGGCGAGTCTCTCACATACATTAGGCAAGTTTCTCCCAACTTTGCGCCATGAGGGCCACCGCCATGGCGTGTCGTGCAATCGGCTAGTCGAGCCGAATCGCAGTCCAGCCCCCACTCTCTCGTTCCGCGTGACCTTCCCGATGTCCTTCGACAGCCCCACGCTTCCGCTGACGGATAAGGTCCGTCGTAAAAAAAGGACGGGCTCTCGGTTTATATATCCCTGTATAGTTTATTGTTGAAAATCTGTCCCCTCGGATGTGCTCGGAGAAGAATCGACTTCGCCGTGGGGAAAGCCGGAAGCTTTGTGGAAAGGATAAAAAGAAATAATCAAGCTACCGAGTTGATTGAAAATTACGATCTTGCTCGACTTATTATCTCGGCGATTATCTGAAATGAGATTTCGTCGGGAAGTTCGACGTACGGACGCGAGAATCGACTGTCACTCCGGTCCGAAGCGACGCACGCGCCTGTGATTTTCACGTAATAAAGTCGTTGGGGGTACGGCGGTCCGATAAGCGCGAGCAGACCCTCCGATAAGCGTGCATGTAAATTGCGCCTAGCGAGCCTAATTGAAAATACCATTTGCCGGTATTAGCTCTAATGCGTCGGCGTATTAAAGCTCCGCGGCGTTCTCTATCTGGAATTTGCCGTCGCGCCAGTCCATCCGGAAAGCGCAAGAAAGATAAAGGAAAGTGAGCGCGGAAGAGCCGGAGAGCGAGGAACGGTAATCCCCGGGGTATAACTGTGTCGGCGCGAGAGCCCGAAACCAGCTCACGGCTCCTTGTGTCTCGCGCTGCAATATTTTGCTCGATTACCATCGCAATAGGAAAAGCCGATTCTGAAGCTGATGCGCCCCGGGCAAAAAGGCGGCGCTGGCCGCGGGGGAGGAGGTGCAAATACACGCGGGACTCGCGCCACTATTCTCGTTAACATGCTAATTTATTGTACCGCTAAATTTCGAGCCGCGGCTCTCTCGTTGTTATCTCGCGCCTCTCGCACACTCCCTCTCTCTTTCTCTTCTCTCTTTCTCGATGCGCGCGGACCGAGGCTGCATTATCGCTGTGGGGGCCGCGGAGCGCGACAGGACCGAGCAGAAAACGGTATCGCCAGCGAAATATTTTAATTAGGCGCGCGCGATCGGTGCCCGCGGCCGAGCCTCGGTAGTCGGTACACCGGCGCTTGTGTTTTCACCGGCGGTGAATGAACATTATACGCTTAATTTATGAATGTTGCTAGCCAGAACCAGGACTAGACGTTGCATAACGCGGATTCGCTCGGATGTTTTCGCAGTGTTGTTGGTTTTCACTGCGAGTTCTGCTTTTATTCCACGCGCGCCCCTTCTTCCCTTTTCCGTACGAGCGTTTACTAATTATTTTTCGATTTGGCGAATTAATTAACAGAAAATTTTGAATTTATCATTGCAGCACGAATATATATACTTATGTAGGGAATATTAAATAAAAATAAATTTAACTCAGGATGGTAAATAAATTAATATATTAAAATGAAAAGTCGGTGTGACTGGTTACATGTCAGGTTCGCGCGCGTGCTCCGGATGGAGTCTGGCTCCTTCGTGTGTGTCGCGCGGCGCTCGCGCTCGCGCTTATATTAGCGGGTGGGCGTTCGGAGCGCCACCGCCGATTTTTTCGAGAGTGGGAGGCGAATTCGCCTGCGGAGCTCGGCGGCGCGAATTCCTGGGAGCTCATGATCGAGGAACGCCTCCAACGGTCGACGCATTCTCGCAATTTTATTTATACGAAATAGCCGCAGAAAATAAAAATTTCCTACAGTTATGTATATATAAATAGAATCGTTAATTCGTAAAAATTGAAACGCTGGCTGCAGCATCCAGCCTGGGCTAATCAAACACTCCGGCTGCTTTTCCCTGCGAGCGAAAAAGATTTTTTCGGTAATACAGTGTCCACGAGGGACGTGTGCTCAACTCTCCATTTCGGATTCACTTTCGCGAAAATTAAAGCTTTCTCCCATTTGTAATCGAAAAAAAGGCGGGATCGCTTTTATTTGCCTGCCTTTCCGACATCGGCCAATGAATTTTCAATGGCGAACCGTCGGCTGATCGGCATTCTTAATCGGGCTTAATTCACACGTACACAGCGCCTGGCGTGGCTGTTTCGGGAAAACAATTTAGTCGCAGCAGCTGCGAAATGATGATGGACACGCGATCGCGGGAAAAAGCTCGGCGCGGGAAATTTCAACGGCTCAATTAATAATTGCCCCTCCGCGCGCTCCGTAATTGGCGCGAAAATTAAATTTTAGAGGCGCGCGCCCGCGCCTTTCCTCCTGGCTGCGCGTGTCGTGACCGTAATTGGCGTGGCCGCTCTTTCCTCTCAATGAAAACCGTCGAGTCGAAAAGTTCCGAGCCGATGGTGCGCACGCGATCGAAGGCGCAAAAAGACGCCGCCGCGCTGGGGACACGCAAGGCCCCGGTGCTTTTTTTGCGTGCCGGCCGAGGTTTACGAATCGACCATGCGGCCTGGATTGCGGCGCGACACCCCCGTACTCTTTGTAGGTGGACGTCAGTGCGCAGTGGGAGTTTTAAACATTTCCGGAGCTTCCGGGGTGGTTACTAATAAGGCTACTTGTCGCCCAGCGCATGCTCTCGCTTTTTGTGCTATTTCAGTTTTGACGCGATAAGCTCTTTCAACATTTGGCTTTGACGTATCTAATGCTGGGTTCTGATTAAATATAATAAGCGAGAATGCCTTTCTATTTTCTTTTTCGTTTCAATTTTAAGTTATTTAAAAAATTTGTTTACTTGTAACAGTGAAATACGGATTTAAAATATTTTAAAATTAAAAAATACAATTCCTAGATTCTTTGGCTTTAAATAAAATTGTAATTGAAGATTTAAAGCCTTCCAAGATGCTGCGGAAAGCAAGTTAATTAATTTGTTCTGGAATAATCGTTGCACTTTAAGGTCTTGAAGGGCTCGAGAATATAATTGATTTCATTATTAATTTCTTAGAGTTTCAAGTTGCCGGAAACTTTTTCCGCGGGCTTTCATCTTTAACCGTCGCTTGGAAACCTATACTTTCGTGGGAGTGACAATGATATAATCGTTTGTCGACGTGAAGTTATTGCTATATAAGGTACACCCGAAGTAACCCGATAATACGGAACTACAGTTAGTCATTTGTTCGTGGAAGTAAATTATCGGAACGTCGAGATATACTTTTCACCTTTGATTTATCATTCTCCAAAGATTTTTATTTAAAACTTACGCGATAGACTCGAGCCGTTCGATTCGTATGTCGATTAGCACACAGTACTCACCTGAAACAGAAATAATGACGAGGCGATTAAAATCCTCGATCAAAATCAAAATGAAACTACAGCGGAAATTTTTTCTAAAAGCACCAATTTCCCGGTCGACAAACCGAGGCCCTCGGGTTAAATTGAGAAAAAAAAAATAGACGAAGGCTAAGGAAAAGGTCGCCGCTCGATTCGGCTAAGGCGAGGGCATCCACGCTTACCTCGGGGTAGGGTCGCACATAATTAAGCGATATATTTTAGCAGCGGCGAGGGGATCCAACCGGCCCGGAGCGTATAGTCGCGAGCGCCCCAGCGAAGAAAGGGGCAGAGCCGAGGCGAGAGGTAAAAGGATGTTCGCAAAATTAATCGATTTATCAAATCGCCGGGGCTCATTTATACGCGTACGATCGCGTAGCTCTCGCGCGTATATCTTCCGGCCGGCCATAAAACGCTCGGCGCCCCGCGCGGAACTCGCGCGATTAGCCGAATACGGGGGCGCGCGGCGCAAGTTACGTCGTACGTTTCCCCGGGACCGGCCGCCTCTCCGTAACCCGAGGCAAATTATTTTGCTCGTCGGGTAACTTTTGACGGGCGTGTACCCCCCTCCGTCGCCTTCGCTCCACCTGATCTGAATGCACGAGCGGCGGCGACGCTTTAGCATGCAGACAGGGTCGGCGCTGCCTCGCACGCCAGATACGCTAATTCTCTTAGCGTAACGCGCGTCCGAGCGACGGGGACGTTAAGTACGTCGCCCGGCTCGAGTGTTAAAAGGGAATTCATCAGGAGGTGGCCAACGCCTGACTTGGCTCACCTCGAGAGCTGCGCCGGGCCCTCCATGTTCGACCGCTCATTTATTAAAGGACTAAGCGTAAATTATTGACAAGCCGCCAGGCAGATTGACGGCTGCTCGCGTCGACAGTTTTGCGACCCGCGCAACCTGACGGGTCGAGCTCCGAGGGAAAGGTGAATTTCGAGGGGCTTCTCTTGTTTATTCGTTACGATATCGACTTTTAATCTGGATATAGCACTGCCTGGGTATTATTAACGATTATGCTTGCTACTGGCTTTGATGAATTATTCAGCCTCGGATATTGCAGTAAATTGGTTCGGTTTCTCGGTTACCAATTAATTCCGATAATTAATTATTCGAGACCTTTACATTAGAAATTTGCACAAACGATTTAAATTTGCTCTGCTACGTAAATCGTGCAATAAAGTAAAAAAAAGCATACTTTTCACAAAATTAATTTCCGACAAAGATGTAAAATTTAATGAAATCTTTGTTTGCTAAAGTTTATCGAATCAATCAGTGGTTTTTTTGCTCTTAAAACAGCTTTATGAAATGCGGCCGAATGAAAAAAAGCATAATAATGTGATAAAGACGATTTTCGATGTAATCTCGAGCTCCACGCGTCTGAAAAAAGAACTCGACGTACAAATGCGCATAAATTATTTTAAAACGTCGAATCCTCGTGCAATCCTCCCTATCTCACCGACGGATCATCCGGTTTATCAACAAACCATAAACACGCACGAGACGCTCGGAGATGTTATCTACTCATTCTCACTCTCGGAGATACCGCGGCATAATTGAAACTCGCGATGGCGTCGCAAATCGCCTAGCCCCGACCCGAAAATTGGCACCTGACGCAGAGCGCGGCATCGTCGCGACCCGCGCCTCGGTAGCCCGGGAGGCACAAGCTGGTAGGGGGCTATGCCCCGCGCGATGCATCTCGCAGTCGGTCCCCCGGCCTCCCGCAACACTCGATACGCCCCCAGTCTGGAGGAGCGGGCAATTTGTCAGATCGAGCGCGCCGCAGCTTGGCTTTATCCGGCGGGCCGATCTAATATTTGTGAGCAGCGCACGCACGCGCCGAGCGAGAAAAACGAGCGGCCATCAGTTAGAGGTTGTTAGAAATCTAGTAACCGGTAATCCCGCGTGGCCGGGGGATTAGACGCGCGCCGATACTTCCGCGAGAGGCGGCGCGGATTACCGCGACAGCGACAAACGACGCGCTCTTTGTGCGGGCCCCCCTCCCGATGAAAATCGCGCCGGACGAAACAATTACGCGCATTTGACGGGGGGCCGCCCCGGTGGGGAAGATTCGCCTTTGCTTTTCGCGCGCCGCTGGCCCGAGAGCCGCACGCACGCTTCCGCGCTCGTTCGTCATCCGACGCCTGCCGCGCGCTCAAAAGGAGCGGATTAGCTCGAGCGCATTATGCAACGCTGCCGCGTGACTTGACGTATTTTCACGCTTCACCTTTGTGCCAATAACGTACGGCTGGATCTTTTCAGCCATTTTTTTGCGTGGCGTAATTGCCGGCTGAAAGAGCGGAGATTGAAGCAGCGCCGATACCGCCTGATTTATAATTCTTTCTCTTAAAATTTGTAAGGTGAATCGGGACGGTCTACTTTGCTGAAAAATTCTAAGTGCCTGCGTAAATTAATCAATTGTTTGTCTCGTCAATTACGGGGGAATGCTATATAGCCGATGGCCGTAAAAATTATTGAGCACTAGATCGTAAAATTTAAAGTGAACGGCGACAATTTTGAGCTTTGACGTTAAAATTTTTGAGAAAAAAATTTTTATTTGAGTTTTTTACTGCTACTTTGTACAGTTTCGGCCCCACAGTAGTGTCGGACGACCGAAAGATAAAATTGTGAAAAAAAAAAAGAAGAGCCTTGAAGTTTTGCAAGACCAATTTGTTCACGCCAAAACGAAGAACCGGTAAAACGGAACGTATAGCGCAGACAAAAGGATCGGACTACCGCATCAACTCATTAACTGTACGGGCAGTAAAAAAAAGCCGGCCGATAGTTGAGCAACAAATTAATGGCGCTCACTCGACTTATACATCAGAAAACGTCGAGGCAAAACGAAAGAATATATTAACTAACGGAAAGCATAGCCATCGCGCGTGTAGGGCGTAAAACAGCTCGAAGAGAGAAGGAGAGAGCGGGCCATGCCGTCGACGCTTCACCGTTACATTTTATGCATTCTTCGGCGCGAACGCGCGAAAAATACTCGCGCACGATTATTCTCCTGCCCTTCCTCCTCCTCCCCTCGGCGGACGTTTTACGTCATTTATAAGTGAAACATTGCCGCGGCCGGCGCCCAATCGATCCGCGCCGCCCCAAGGTAAGATAAACAAGCTCCTCGCCGAGCTTGTTTTGGATAATATTTCAAGTCGCGTTTGCGTTTCGCGGGAAAAGCTGCCTTATTATTTTCGCCGTCGACGGAAGTGCTTTTCTGGAAAAACACCGTCGCCGACGTCCTCTTCTAGTCTCGCGCGGAAAAACGAGCCGGGGGGATGAAAAGTAAATAGAGAATCCGACTAAACAGAGTCCCCGCAGACGTCTTCGTGTTTCCGCAAGCTCGTTCCTTTTTTTCCCCTTTTTTTTACTTGACCGACTCTTCGCGGTTACACGTTTCTCTGGCGAAACCCAACGAAGCCAGCCCGGTGCTTCGACTCCGATTTTCTACGATCAGTCACAAAATCTGCGTCGATGTTCAAAGAGCGAGCGACGCGTGAGATTTTCGTGATGAGCTCAGGCCGTGTATACTTATAAATGACGGCGAGCTAATTTACGCTGCGGGGAAGAGTGAAAGTGAAAAGCGTCAGCAGTTGGCGCATAAAAGTACCTTTGACTTTTCGATTAGATAAGTTGTTAATGAGATTCACTAACGGTACTCTTGAAAATGTAGTTTTGCTATAATTAAAGTAGTTTTGACATAATGGTGTTAATCGAGGATCGGTACTTAATCGAGACCGATAAGAGCTCTCGTTAAAAAAAAAAGTCACATTAAAAAGACAAAGTTGTATAGTGGCTGCTAGATCGGAAGATTAAAGCTGGTTTCAATTTTAAGAAAAATAAATAGTAAAGAGTTCTCCGGGTCAAAAGCTGCTATAACCAGATACAATTCTAATCGTGAGCAATAACGTAAAACGTTCGAAGTCAAATTCACAGATAATGGATCCAGTTTGGAATATCGAAAGACGCAGCTTCGCCCGACGTAAGCCTGCTTAACAAGGATATCGAACGCGGCTCTTCCTTTGATTTAAGTGTCACGTTGTCGAGAATCGGAACATGGGAACGCTCGCGATCCCGTAAAATATCGGATTTTAAAACTTATAATACGGAAATCGATTCCGCATCGCCGGGCGAATTGCCCGCTTTATTGGGCCGAACAGAGCGTCCCCTCCTCCCTCCTCGGCTCACTATTAAAACAATCTCGCGGCGCAACGGTATAACGAGACCCCTTAAAAATGATTAGTTCGTGACTCATCCGGGCAATTAACTGTGAAACTGTCAAGATCCGTATGGGTGAATGTCGCGACCCGAAGCCGGCCTAACCGTACAGGCGTACTCCCCTCCCCCGAGTCCCGTCGCGGGCACGACTGAGTGAACGAGATAAGGAAGAAGGCGAGCGAGAAAGAAGGCGGGCACACGAGGACCGGCGACGAGGCAAGCGCGCGCAGAGATCGAGGGAGGCACACTCGCTAATCGAACGCGGAAAATCGTGATCGCATTACCCGCTTATCCCCCGAGTTCTTTTCACGAGCTTCTTGCTGCCGCCGCCGCCGCCGCAGCTTTTTCTCCCCTCAATGTACATGGCCGTTTAAGGCGCGCCGTGTATATGGAGCGCTGGAGCGAGCCCCGAAAAGGCGAGATAGATGGATTCTTTTCTCCCTGTCCCCTTGGACGTTTTTTCCCCCTCGGTTCCCGGGCGTAGGCGCCGCGACTGCGTGGAATACCGTATCGCCGCGATGCACGAACGGATTTCTCTTGCCTGCCACGTTTCCCGCGGCGAAATAAATAAAATTCGCGGATTCGGCGACTCCGCGCTCGTCGGGGCGCAGCTTGGCCATCGGCCAGAGACCTGCTTTTTTCCACGGGCTCTCGGACCGCAGGCATTTTTGCCTGATTAACGATACGGCCTTTCATATCTCGAGGAGACGGGGCAAGTGTTCTCCGTACTTTTCGGCGAAGGTTTGCTCTCCAATGTTCCGGTAGACCGATCAGCTTCGGTACAGATTTAATTATTTTTCCGCTCCCGTTAAAAGACTGAAGTCGTTGTTACATAATATTAACGTTTTATTTTGATATACATTTAATTTCGATTCGATGTAGAGTCACTTTTTTTTTATCGCACAGTCAACACGCAGAGATGGCGCGATATACAATATTTCAGAATCGATTGAAAAATCGTTCGAAAATTACAGAGGCAAACGGCCGTCGAGAATTTATGAATCGCCGCCGTTAGTTCGGGCGCATCCGTCCGTGCAGCTCGTACTCGGTCGCATAAAAGCGTCAGTCGCTAAAAGAAAAAAAAAAAGGAAAAAAAAAAGAAAAAAGCAGGGTATTTTTGGCGCGGTATCGTCTTATTCTATTACACGCTCGGTGCTCGCCGCTCGTCGCGCCGTATTTCTCCGCGAAGAGACAACTGCGTGCGAGATATTCGGCGTATATATCAGGAAGTGATAAAAGTTTAGCACTCATTGGAGAGCGGGGGCGAGAGCGAGAACGAAAATGGGGAGGGAGGGAGAGAAGGGAAGCGGCCGCACATCGGGTGGACGTGACGAATGGGAAAGCTCGGCTGGCTACACTTTGCCGCGCTTGCCTCATGGAAAACAGCTTCGCCCCGCCGCCGCCGTTACCTCCCGCCGAACGACATCAATTTTCCCTCGCGCCCTCCGCCCGTTATTCCTTGTTTCCAGTTTTATCAAAGCGTTATTCGAGTTTACAACTCCATACGCGTGCGCGCGCGCACCTCCCTCTCGGAGTGCGACCAACTTACGAAAAACTTTCAGGGAATTTCGACGGTAGGACGAGCACGGCACCGTAAACTAGCGCTGCTAGTTTAATTAAAAAATGTTAAGCTCGGAGAGAAGGAAAAGTTATGGGGCTGTTTAATTAAAAAGTCTTTCTTCAGTGAG
Source organism: Sycophila texana (assembly GCA_035582955.1). NCBI lineage: Eukaryota > Metazoa > Arthropoda > Insecta > Hymenoptera > Eurytomidae > Sycophila > Sycophila texana. The sequence continues at coordinate 8,676,815 of JAWWEN010000048.1, read as the reverse complement.
TCGCGACGATTATTTTTCTTATTTCGTCGATTCGTATTCTTCCGCGCGCGCTCGTGGCAAAAAGTTCGCGGCGCATTTTTTTTTTAAGCCGATGAAATTATCGATACGAAGCGCCTCTCTATCGCTTTTGAAAACATTATAGAGTTATCGCTTGAATGGAAATTTTAGAAAGGTACTTCAGATAAAATCCTGTCCGGCTGCCTCCGAAATTTCGATGGAGCCCGAGAACCGCGAGAAGATAATGCGTCGTATGCATATCAGGCCAGAAAGGAGCAGTGGGTAAATAGAGGCAGCGATGATTTTTCGCTCGGGGCCCGCCGCTGAATTTTTACAGTGGCTAATGCGGCGGCAGCTGGCCAGGGCCGGAGCATCGGCGCACTGCATATTTTATGTAAACCAGCCGTTGGCAACGCCGTTAATTGAGCCGCGCCCCTCACTCCGACTAAAAAATCTCGAACCCGAACCACGTCCAGCGCGAGGCCATTCTTCCTCCCGCCCCTCTCGAAAACTACAGCTTTTCATATTTAAAATTAAAATTCCGCGCTAGTCCCGTCCATAATCAATTAGAAAATTAAAACTTCTCGTTCGGAGGCGGCGAGCGCAAAATCGCCGATTAATGGACCCGAGTCGATCGGGTCTCTCTTATTTACTATATGCTACCTCCTTCACCTCGTCCCTTTTCTTTTATCGAAACAGTACGCGTTTCTTCTGCCGCAGAATATCAAGACGCCTCGTCGAAATATCGCGAGCCTCGTATTTTTTCCGCGCTCGCCCGTTACAGATTACGACGCAATTATTCTTACTCCGCGTCCGAGGCTCTTTTCAAGTGGCGCGCTTTAATATTAAAAGAGGCCGCCGAGGAAAAAAAAAAGCGAGGGGAGGTGGAGAATATCGCACCTCAGCGCCCTGCGGCTCTCTTTATTCCGTGTACGTGCACCGTGCCGGGCGTAATTAAAAGCGACAGCTCCACATCCCGAGCGCCGCCGTCGAGTGTATAGCCTGACTGAAGAAAAAATATAAAGATCCAATTAAAAAGCGCCGGGGCTCTCGACAGCTAATTCCATTCGACCTCTTAATAATGATTCGCCCTCCTTTGAGGGCCGCGTCTGCCGCGCCTCGGCTGTTGCTATATATCCCACGGGCTTGCCTCGGCGACGCGGTAGCGAAGCGTGAAGCGCTCGCGTGCAAAAATACCGCGCGCCGCGGCGACACGACAATGGGCCAGGGGGTCAGTCGGAGCTCAGGAGGCCGCCGCCGGCTTGTAAACACGTCGGGCGCTCGTACACACGCGGGAGCGGAGCGCAGGTACTGTTAGTCAACGTCGGCGTGTTAGACCACTACCGGACGAGATCGTCCTCCTTTGCCTCCGCACCGCTATATCTCGCTCGGATTCCCATGGGCGGCCTTGTCCTTACTCTCCCTCCAGCCTCCCTCGTCCCGACGTCGAATGGCCCCGCTGCAATCTACACCTCGATTTCCTTCGGAGAGTAAGAGAGAGAGAGAGAGAGCAAGAGGGAGAGGGGGGACGCCCTGGACGGCTAGCTAGGGTCGAACTTTCGTCGAGTCTCGATGATCATACTACCGCTCTCTTTATCTCCCTCTCTCTCCCTCTGTGTGCTCGGTGTTTGATAAACTTTGAGCGTCCAGCCTCGGAGTAATTGCATTCTCCTTCCCCCGACGGCATCGCGTCGTCAGCGGACGCTACGTGTCGTCAATGGAAATTGCTAAATCGGATGTGATGCTCGTTCACGCTGACCCGAACCTCGGGTTATTAGATCAGGTTTGACAGATTAGCGATGGGATCGCGAGATGGAAACGGAGACGCGAGCCTTTTCGTCGCGACTTTAATGAGCTCGGCGTTTCCGTTTGATCCGGGTAGGTATTTCGGGAAAACTTCGTCGGGCCGACAGCAAGTGGCTTGCAATTCTTCTAATGGAATATATCGCGGATTTCGGGTGAAAGCATTTTGTAGCTGGAGAATTGACTTGGAGAAAGAGAAGAATCGGAGGCGATATTGCAGATGTACGTCTCGTTTAGCTGAGCCTATTTATCGGATAACTTTTTTTCTGCCACGAGCGGATCGCCCGTCTCACCCATCTCGAACATTATCTACTGCAGCCTCTGTTTGCGAGCATCAGTGAAAAAGTACGCGAACTGATTGTCGATCCGCATTCAATATTTGCTCTGACATTAAAAATCTTCTTCGCGAATTATATTTTCTGTCGATAAATATAATTTGGATATTTTCATTTGATAAAAGCTCTTGATGGACAAGAATAGTGGAAAATAGAATAAAAATCAACAGGACTTTAATTAAACAAAAATAGATTCGTTGTAAAAACAAGCTCAAATTAATGTTGCTCTATCCAAATTACGAATTTACCCCGGGCAACCTTTTTACCTCATCGAAGGTTGCCCCTATCTCGCAGCTTCGACCGCAGTTGCAGGGTCGAAAGACGCAAAACCCCGTGAAATTCGTTACCGCCGCGTCCGCAAGAACAGCCAGTGGAGCATCTGGTTTCCCATCGGAGCCGAAAACGCGCAGCAGCTCCCCTAGTCCCTGAGCTCGCACAGCCGAACTTGAGGAAGAGGAGAGCTTCGCGGAGAGGACGGGAAGGGGTTGCGGAAAACGAAACAACCGGGCGCGAATTCGAGAGCGTCGATGGCCAGTCCGTTAAGCGAGGATGCCTACGCCGATGGTGATCAAAGGCCCGGCAATATCCGTCGTCCTCCGAGTCCTCGCGGCAGTTTTAGCCCGGCGGCGTCGCACGCGGCCAGGGTGATCAATAAAGCGGCTCGCGCTGCCGTTCGGCCTCTTAAGGCTCGGCCCCTCACGTGTGCGTGCGCGCTCGCGTATAAGGCTCAGTCGAGCGTTTTATTCGCGGTGCGCGCTTTCCCATTGTGCGGCCCCCGTGTCCGATGGGGGACGTCCACCTCCTCCTCCGCTTACGTAACCGGCCATTAAAATCCGCGAGCGCGCCGGCAGCTACACCGGCGGCTCTCTCGGACAAAGAAGGCGTCTCAAAATTCCAAAGCAAGAGAATCGCCATCGAAGATTCAATCTCCCTCTCTCTCTCTCGCTCTTCTCTATCTCGGCTTTTTCGTGTCTCTCTAGCCGCGCGCGCTCGCGTCGAGATTTATCGTGGCGAACAGTTGGCGCGTTTGTCTTGGGCTACAGGTCGCATCCTTCCGCCGTGGCTCTCTTTATCTGCCACGATCCCCGCACCGCCGCCGCACAAACGAACATTCTTCACGCGATTTTTTGTCGCGCGCCGGAGCCGGTCTCCCTCGCTCCGCTCTATTCCCCCCTCTGAGCCAGGTGCTTCGCTCGCGTGAGGATCGACGAGGGCCGGGCGTACATCGGCACCGTGGGCATCCCCCCTGACTTTCCGCGAACTCGGGATAAATTTCGCGTGGGCGCGGCTTCCGCTCGCCATGCATCCGCACGTCTAGACGGCTACAATTGTGAAAATGGAGAAATGAAAGGGTGTTGATCGAATGGCTATCTTTTTTGCTTCCTCATGCAGGAAGCGTTGGAATCATGTTAATATAAAATAACATTTCGAGATGATACGCGGAAAGTTGCTTTCAAAGGCAATTAAGTATTTTAAAAAAATGTCTGTGATTGCGTGTTTAATAAACTCGGTTTAATAAATGTTCTTTTTAATGAGGGGTATGCGTAACCTTTTACAAAGTTATTTTTATCGTAATCCTACCTAATAAAATGAAAGTAACAAGCGTGACGGAATGCCGCGTGTAAAGGAAGACCGAGCTTTCTTTTTCCCGCCACTTACTCTCGTTTCCCTCCTATTTTTCCATTCTTCCAACGAACCGTGTCCTCCTGCGAGTTCGAAACATCATGTTCAGCCGTTATTCCTATACGTAGAAAAAGAAGGGAAAAAAATTTCTGCTTGCTTTTCTCCCTTTATGATTAATCGCAGGGCGGATGCTCTCGCAGATTCACAATAGCTCGTCCCTCCAAGGAGCCATGGGTATGCAAAGTCACCCGGGCAAGAGAAGATCTCGCGGCAATGCAACTCCCCTTCGTGGAATCGCTCGCTTTGTTTATCCGCTCGCGGCGGCACTTTGCCGGCTTTCCGCGCTCCTTTCTTTTTTAGAGCTCGCCGTTTTTAATTCTGCTCCGCCGAGAGAGGCGTTTAAAGAATTACACATGAAATTGCAGTGCAAGCGTGGACGTTAAATTCCAGGCCGACTGTTACGAAATTTTACCCTTACATGGCTAATTGCTTCCGTTCGTCGGGCACGCGCTCAAATTAGAAACATCGCGCGGCGAGTTTTTACCGCGTCTCCGGCGAAGTTAAATCCCGCCAAAAAGTTGCCACTGTAAATTTCAGCCGGACGCGGCCACTCGTTAAAAAAAAAGTGGCGCAAAGAAGCGAGAGATAGAGACATTTAGGGAGCCGGAAGATCCTCGCAGGCATCGAATCATGGAGTTGTTAAAAATTTTAATCAGACGTAGAGAACAATTAACTGAGAGTCTCTCAATATTCCATATGCTTTTGCATCTCGTGAAAATAAAAGAGGCGACGGGGGATGGCGCGGAGGTGGGAGGTCGGAGGCGGTTAAGAGGACGAAAGTTTAAATGAAGTTAGCGTGCGCGAGAACGAGAGAAGCTCGTGCAAACTGCATTAACTTTTCGAACTAAAAGAACAGGCGGACCGGGAGAACGAGAACATTCTGGCGTATGTAACTTCGCCAGGGGGAACTGGGGGAAGAATCGACGGGGGAGGGTAGAAACGAGCGGGGCTATGCCTCCTTTCTTCGGACTTTGCTAATTAACCCTTCTTTAACTGATCGTAGAATATTTTTATTCGACATTTGCCGATTACTCTTTTCTTCCTTTCGCTGGCCCGAAACTCTCGCTTTATTCTCGGAGGGTGGGTTCATTTACTTTTTAAAAAATGAATTCACCGCCCGTCGCGGGAAAATTTCTTGCACCGAACTTTTTAATGCGCTGAAATTCAATTGTGCCGACTTGAAATAAAGGATATCGGCTCGTTTGCTCAAATCTATAACGAACAGTAATCGTATTCGACCTGGGCTCGAGAAAAATTGCAATTATCAGTCTCAACCCTCTACCATCGCCCTTCTTCACCTACATAATAAAATTTTCCTCTTTTGTTCGCGGATGCCCTCATCTTTTTTCCGCCATAAAAAGCAAGGTTGTCGACAAGTTTCAGAGCAATACGCGGCACAAAAGCGATTTGTGTGAGATAAAGCGAGTGACTGACGACACATAATAAATCAGCAGCGAGTTTTGAAATCAGCGCTGGATAAGCCTCGGGCTATACCGTATAAAGAATCAGAGAAAGTGGTTGTTTATTGTACGTTTCTCAGCTAGCTGAGCTCGCTCGTATACGCGCGCGGTATACTCGTACAGAAGGAATAAGTAATAGCATAGCCCGTGGAGGTGCTCGCGAAAAAGCGAGGGGGGAGAGGGGATTTTCCGAGATAAGTATAATGGCCAAGGCGGTGGAGAGCAGAAAAACTCTCTTGGCTTCCGGCGGATACGCGCATCGCTTGACGAAAGAAAGGAGAGGAGGACGCGGCCCTTCTGAGGGCGACGCCTTATATTACCTGGAATCGCGCACCGGCGAGAGTGCGCGTGGGCACGTCGCGGATAGCGATCGCCCATTTATATATACAAAAGCGATGGGGGCACGACCGGAATGCGCTGGGCTTCGCGTGGATGTGCGCTCAATTATATATCATTTTTCTTGCACGGTCTCCTCGCGAAAATGGAACTCGCTAACGATGAGGAATTCATTCCGACCGTTTGTTATTCCCGTGTAAATTAAGGCTTTCGCCGATTGAATCACTAATTATTTATTTAATTGCTTATTTAACAAGTTGGAAATTGAAGGTTTTTCTCAATCGGCGCTCGTCTCGTTTGTATGATAATAATCTGCAGGTATGCATTTTAAATTCATAAGATATACCCTGCAGTTCAGTTTCTTTCCTTTAAGTGCGTAGTAAATGTTAGAATGACTTTAACATCTTAATTACATTCCTCATTTTTTATTGACATCCTAATAATTGAAGTGTTAAAGCATCTTTTGCAGTTAAAATTTTTTCTTAGATTTTAAAAGTTAACTTTATTTTAAAATTAAATTTCTTTTCTGCAAGAGAAAATTTGGAATTTCTTCAATCCTTACAGGCGAATAAAGAAAGAGCTGTCCATTCCCTGTTGTATTCCTTAAAAAAAACTCTATATTCCCTGACTGTATATAATATACAATATGTTCTATTAACTTAAGGGAAAGTTTTTTTAAAAATTGCAAAAGCTGAAAATATCAAAATAGACTATAAAGCAAACCCGAAAGAGAAACATCTTCAAGCGAAATTGAATTAATTTCGACCAAGTCGCGGGATAAAGAAAAAAGGAGCGGCGGGAGAGGCGGAAGCGGCCCGGGAGTAATCGCGAGTACACAGCGGCTAAGTGCGGCCGGGGGTAGGAGAAAAACAATCGGAACAAGATTTCCGACGCGACAAAGCAGGAGCTCCAGCGGTGGCCCCCGAGCGGCGTCAGTCGAGAGTTGCGCGCGCCCTGCTCTGTCCTTTGCCATTTCTCGGACTTTTTTAAAAGTAGGAGCGAGCCGGGACAAACAGCAGCGGCTCGGCCAGCTTGGCACAATGACTTTCAGCCCCCTTCTTTTCCCACCTACACACAGAGTGTCGGCCGCGACCGTCCTCCTTTCTTCGCGTGTATCCCCTTGGCCGAGGGTCTCGCATTGTCTTCGGGGTCCACTGGACGCGTCGAGCGCCGCTATTAATTTAGCCGTAAAGAGTTTATCCCGTCTCTTAGTAATATTCTGGATCGTTTAAAAAAGCACGGACAGCCCTCTCTTTGTCTTAACCCGACCCCTCCGTTCTTCGCTCCGTTCTTCTTCTTCTTCTTTTTTTCATTTATTTTCGTTCGCCTTTCCTCTCGCGCGCCCGTATTTTCTTTATCGCTTGACAAAGCAGCCGGGATAAAAATAATATTGTGCCGGGAAGATAATGTGGATTGAAAAAAAAGTCGAGACCCTTCAGTCGACTTTTCGCGCGCGTTACGTAAGGTAATGCCTTTAATTGAATAATATTTTTCAAAAGGCAATTGTACTTCTTTAATGCGAGCTCGGAGGTATTCACAGGTAGATGCTTTGTTTCGAGTGTCGATCAATAGACATTGTTTCAATATACAGGCGGCTGCATTAATTTAACTTGCTTAATTCAAATGCATTTAATATTATATACGCGCCGAGAGGCAAATTAAGTTTCCACAAAAATAATCAGAACGGCTTACGAGTCCTATTAAAAAAATGTCGCTCTCTTCCAGCAGCGTCCTTTTTTCCCAGCAATGAGAGCGATTCAAAGATAATAAATTACAGAATTCCTCGCGCTCGAATGGAAGTAGGAGTATTTTGGCAAATTATAAACATCCATTGTCGGGATGGTTCGGGCGTCGCGCGACAAATCACGGAAATACGTCGGAATGAAGAAGGAAGGCGAGAGGAAAGAGAGTCTCGAGAGGGTGGAGGTCCGGGGCAGCGAGCCAATTGTAGAAAAGGCCATCGATCAAAGTAGCTTTAGCGGATTAAAATAAGGATTCCAGCTGCTCGTCGTCGAGCGTTCGATTGGTTAGGGTCGCATTCCAAGCCTCCGGCTCTCGGACACGCCGCCGAGGACAATGAACGAGAGGCGCGGTGGGGAAGTGCTCGACGTCGATTAAATCTGCAAAAGGACGAGGCTCGGCGCGCCTGCGCCCGCGACGCCACTTGGCGCTTCGTCCTCGCGCCGACTGTTTATACATATGTATAACCGAGCGAGCGGCCGTCTGGGTTCGTCCCCGCGGACGAGGCCTGTCTCCGGGCCGCGGGCGTACGGGCTGCGCAGCGACAGATATAACCCCCGCGAGGAGCGGCTTGTGGGAGGCACGCCAGCGCCACTAATTCAACCCCAACAAGTTGATGCTGACCGATAATAATATTCCATTAAGGCAGCCGAGGCCCCATACATCACCGGTCGTCACGCGGACTCCCTCCGCGCTCCCTCGGTGCGCGAGCCGGGCATCGCGCACTATATATATACCCTTCCATGCGCCGATAGCATCTACATGAGGCGTTAATTACGTACCGTCCTACCGCGTTACACTACCACTCGAGAGATATCTTTGAGGTGGAGGCGGAGGTGAGGCCCCCATAGAAGCGACTCTCCGGCTCGAGCCCGCGAATATAAGATCAAATTCTCTCCCCGACCCCCCTCCCCTCCTTTTATCTCCTCTGTCCCCTCTCGAGCTCCTCTTGTTTGCGTCCGAGCGCTCGACCGCGCATTCCACCGTACCTTGCCAAGCTTCTTTTTCTTTTTTTATCCTCTTTTCTCTTCCCTTTCACTCTCTTGATTTTCATCGGGAAATCTCTTTACTTACTTGAAAGACAGGGAATGCATTCGAGTCCGTCCGAACGCCACTTCGAAAACCGATGAATTTTGGTTATGCTGGCTGGAATGCTCCAGTGTCTCGATAGGAATTTTGTTCATCTATTTTTTCGCTTAGAGCGGAAGATTATTGACTGAAGAGCGAAAGCGGATCCAATATCGGCTCCAGTAAAGGACTGAACGAGAAGGAATTTTATTAAATCAGTGGGGCTACTTTGATTTACTTATATCCGCTGCTCGTAAAAATCTAATTAAATTAATCCGCTATATGCCTTTCACCCTCCTAAATAATGAAAAGTGCGCATCCTAATTACAACGTAAGCATCAAGTACTTAGGATCCGCTATTTATCACATTTATGGAGGCAATAATTATAAGAGCTCTATTTTCGCATAGTAATTATGCAAAAGCTACGGGATCCCCCGCCCCCCCATGAAATTACGTCATATTCCGGTAATGGAAAAAAAAAATTAGCCAGAATGTGGGACGATAAAAAACAAAGAAAATATTTAGCCGAAACGCACGGGAGGCTCGTTAAAAAGCTAATCTTATCAGCGAGCTGCCAGTCGATGCAACTCGGGGTGAAACGCGTATATGCGCGAGCCGCTCGAGTGGCCGCTGTCGCTCGCCTGATCAAAGAGACTTTAAACGATCAATGCTTTTGCGGCAGCGATGTGCTCGTTGCACTGCGTCGAGTATCATCGAGTACCGGACCGTCCTCCCGCCCCTTCGACCCCATTGGATTTTAGCCCTTATGAATGTGGCATTAGGCGAGACGGTCTTTACTTACCGAAAGCTTGGCTGCCCCACGTCGAAAAAGTCTCGCTGCTCGGCCGATCTGTAATGAAAAAAAAAGCGGACTGTTAAATTGAGTTATCGATGGTGTATACCAATTGATTTTTTGACCTATCGGATGGGATACTCGAAAGCTACAGTGCTTCTGTGGACATTTGAGCTTTTTTTATACCATATGATCTTCACTTTAATTGCCGATAAATTTTTTAAAAGATCTATGATATCGTACGTATATGGTGATTCCTATAACGAAGAGACAAATTCGACATGAATTTTCATTTTATACACTTTTTGCAAAAACTTGGGTAAACGAAAAAACACTGAGATAAAATGAGATTATTTATTGAAATGTCCAGTGCAGTGATCTCGATAAGAAAAAAATTCTGAGTTTTCTCTAGGAGGAGGCAATAGGTAAGACGATAGAAATTTAAAAATATCAAACTGGTTATTCGATTTAATAAAAAGCTGTCTCCATTTACTTCCGCAAAAAAGGCTGCATATTAAAACTTGAAACAGACATCGTTACGCGTGTCTAATAGAGTCTGTCGATACTCCCGTCCACGGCAATATTAGCGATCGATAAGCGAAGATTTTTGTTTGTATTTCTTTTTCCATGGAGCGAGCAATGTAAATACAGCAGTGGGAATTAAATTCCACTGGCTCGGCTGGCTTTATAACTCGCGACAAAGTAGCTCATCGACAGTTCATGTTCTCACGCTCTCGAATTTTACGCGAAAAGGAAGCAATCGAGGTCGGCTTACACGCGCGACGAGTTTTACCTCTTCATCATCTAAGTAAACTTGATTAAGCGAGGACGGAGGACACTTTAAAAGAGAGGGAAGCGAAGGCGATCGCGATGAAAAATTTACGAACCGGAAATATTGGACGTCGACATATCGCCGCTCGCACTACAAGCGCACTTACAGCGATTTTACGAGCGTTAATTTTTCTTTTAGATATCTTCGGCACGCACTCGGCGAACTTTTCCCCTCTGAGCTCCAATCGATGTCGGCGATAATGCGCAATCGGGACTGCCGCGAGCGCGCGAATTCGACGGGCCGAAAGGAGAGAAAGAGAGAGGGGAAAAAAAAGAGGAAAAAAAAGGCGGCGGGGTGGAATAAAAACGACCGACAAGTCGAATCCGTGCTGGCGGAGCGGGATGAAAATTTTCCTCTGGCAGTCGGTTTCCGCGGAGTGCGCAAGAAAAATACAGAATACATCAGTTTCGCCCTGGCCGTTACGCTTTTCGCGCAGCGGCAGCAAGAAATTCAACGGCGGCGAATAAATTTGCGCGCCGCCTGGTACTGCTAATGGATAGAATTACGAGCGAGCTCTCGGTCAATGTTTACACAGGGGTATCGCTTCGCGAATCTCGTACCTCGACATGATGGGTCGCGGCCTTCATTTTTTTTTACTCTCTCTCTTTTATCCTCCACGGCTCTTTCGGTGCGTGCGACCCCCTCGCGGCCGATGAGGAGATCGGAGGAGTGACCGGGCCCCGCGGAAGATATAATCTCCGCCCGTAGAGATGGGTATCTTCAACGAGGCGTATACACGACAAATATTTACACGCGCCAGTTCCCGCAGGATATGACTAAGCGGGAATTAATCGTTCACATCGCGATTTCCTAAAAAAGGCAGGCTCAGTTATGAGCGCGCCTAAGCAGCCGAAAAAAAGACGTAAGAGAGGATAAAATTGGGCACTACTTTTTTCGCACAAATTATGCAAAGGGGATCGCGATAAAGCAGCGTAACTGTACCGAAATCCGAGCTGCTGAAAAAAAAGGCGCGCAACCCCCCGCGGATAGGTGAGAGGAAGGTAAAAAAGTCACCGCGCCGTGGAAGGTGCCGAAAGATCACGGAAGAGCAGCGGCTATACATAATGCGCGCGCATTAGAGCGCCGAGGAACACGGGCGGCGCTAATGGATAAACCGAATGCCGGGCCCACGGAAAAATCGGCGTAACGGTGATAATCGTAAACGTTAATAATTAACTTTCCCAGCGGGCGAGGAAGGAGAGAACATCCTCGCCGCCGCTGTCGCGGCGAGAGAGCCCCCGGCGCCTTAACGGAAATCGCCGATCCCACGGGACGAGTTGCGCCGGCCGATTTTTCGCCGATTCCGCGGAAAAGGTGCACACTCGCGCCGCCCGGCGGGAGGAACGGAACCGCCGTGAGTGCAAGGAAGGACAGCGATTTTTCGCGGGGACCATGGGAGGCTCGAATTACACCCGCGACGCGCGACCTCCCGCTCTCGCTCTTTTCATTATGCTAATGCAAGAGCGTATAACCGACTCTTTCTTATTTTTTCGCGAAATTAGCATTGCTGATGCAGCCCCACGCTGCGATCGTCCACTTATTTGGATTACCAGAAACCCGTATATTTGTCAGGGGGGCCCTCGACTATTCGTTCACAGGGTATAGTCAATTTCTGGATTTGCTGACCTTTTTTGACACTTTTTGCGAAGTTTATAGTGTAATAAGTTTTAGAATTTATTTAAAAAATAATTTGATTCAATGTGATAACTGTAAAAATTTAGTAACTTATGAGATGTTCACGCGATTAGAAAATCTGTAACTAAGCTTTATTCTTTATACGTCTGCATTCTAGTAATTGTAACAGACTATCACCCCGTAAAAGTGATAAATAAATAAAAAAAAAACAAATAAAATATAGGTACAGCAACACACATTTTATGGAAAATGCATTACGGTATATGCTATAACTGAATTATTTAGACAGTGTATTAAAAAACTGTTTGTAGCCGTGCTTAAAAGCTTTAAGTATGCTTTTAATTACTTTTTTAAGTAAGCTTATTTAGTGGATGCTTTAAAATTGTGCTCTTTTATATTCAGAAAATTAACATTTTTAATGCTTTATTTTACAAATTTAAAGATACTCCTCTTTAAAGGTAACATAAGAGATTCGGCTAATTAATGTGAAGTAAAAATAAAACTAAAACAAAAGCATTATTTTAACGTTTTAAGATACTTTTTATTCAAAAGAAATATTTCTTTTTTAACTTTTTCAAAAGTACTATGAAAGCTTTTAAAAAGCAGTTTTAGTGCTCCGCGTTCACCAAAAATTCGATCAAAATTATTAAAAAATTTCAAAAACGAAACATTTCGTATAACGACTGTACTTCCCTTGCCAGTTCTTCTGCGCGTTAAAAAAAAGGACTGCGACAATTATTCTCAAAATAAAAGAGGGTAAGTTCCTCAGCGCGAAAAAGTCTAGCATAAATCACGCTTACCGCGAGCAAAGGCAACGGGATAAAAAAAAGAGCCTCGCTGTATCAAAGAGCGAGTCGCATAAAAGCCCGTCGTAGGCATCCCTCTCTGCCGCACGGCCTCCTCCAACAATCGTCGGTGACCCAAAAATCAAGCGGGCGTTATTAAGCGTATCTCCGAGCCAGCGATCATCCGGCGCGCCCTCCATATCTCTCGGCTGCGTGCGTGCGACTCGACAAGCCGGCAAACGAGTTTCCTTTCAGTCTCCTCTAAACTCCCGCGCAATCTCCAACTTCTCTTATTCCATTCTCCGGCCGCGTATCGAAGGACCTCCTTTTTTTCCTCTTCTCCCTTTTCTTCCCTCTCATTGTCGAGCGTGGGGGTCGAAATGCCCGACAGGCCGCGGTTTCGTGCCGGTGACGCACGTCGATCGCTGACCGCGCAGCTGCGCATTTCGCGCGACAATGCGCCCCGAACGACGCGTACAGTCTGATGCGCAATTGTGCTGCTGCCGTCGTGCACGCCTGCTGCAGGCCCTGCATGGTGCCGGGATTGATTGCGAAATTTCATTTTTGCAATTATTGCAGCTGCACTCGCGAGGGCTAATCAGAACTTTGCGCTCGATTGTTCGTCGCGTCGCTGTAACTTCATTTCCTCAGTTGAAGGGTCAAAGAAAATCTACTTTGTTCGTCGGGCGAGTCAATTACACTAGTGCATTGTTTTATCAAAGTCGTATAACACCAAATTTATTCTTTTTTTAAATTAATAAGACACAATGACCCACTGTTCAACAAAAAAAAAGTACCGCACGTAACTTGAATTACTGTCAATTTGCAAAACATATTTCTCTTAATTAAAATAAAATATTAAAAACTGCCGCCCCCATTGACTGCTAGGAAAATTCGAAGTAGGTCAGCCATTCATCAGAAAACGTCAGTCGCCGAGTAACAACAAAATTGAGCCGAGCTCGCGCAATAACCATTGGATTGACAAGTATGAAGGTGCATCGATGCGCGACATTAAAAATTAAATGAAGCGAGGCCGAAGCCGCGTGAAAAATTACGAATCCACCGACGTTTTTCGACGAGCTCTGCGGCATTGCAGCACGGACTGTACACCGGGCGCGCGGGCAGCTCTAGCCCTTCGCCAGCCAGTTATCTCCGGACAGCGCGACTCGTCATTTTCGATGCGTAACGCTCCGTTCAATTGGCCGACCGCGGCTCCTCGGAAATTGGCGCGAACCTCCGCAAATCTGGGCATTACGATCGTTCTTGCGGTCTCCCGCGCGGCTGCGTTAACTGCCCCGCCGAGCGAAAGTGGTGACACATGTCGGAGGGCCGCGACGCGGAAACACTGGGCACCGTATCATCAAGCCGAGGGAAGTGCAGGCGGAATAAAAGGGCTCGCTCGCTCGCTCGCGGTGGGTATATACGCGATAAATTTCTTAGCTCGGCTGCGGCCATTTTGCCCCTCCGTTATTATTGCCCCGCGCGGCGGGCATGCATATTCATGCGGACACGCGCGCGCTCGCGTATTATGCCGGAGGAATGAGAGCGAGAGGGAGGCGACGCGGGCCATTAAAGTGCCTCGTAACTTTCGCGCTTTTACTACTGCGACGATCGCGGCCGGTTTGTCATTAAGGGGCTGCCGTTGATGCCGCTGCCGCTGGCTGCGCGACGGCACCGCTCGGCGCGGACAGATTTCGCGGGAGACTTGCGCGCGTTTTATCATTCGGGGTGCATTATTGCGCTGGGGCTTTGCGGAAAGTCCCGCGCTTTGAGAATATTTCGAAGATTTCGCGGCTGCTAAATTTTATTTTTTTTTTTAATTTTTGCCTTCTTTGTAACTGTAATACACTCACTCTCATAGCAAAATCATTAATTAGTGATTCGAATTCAAATTTCAATAATTTAATCAATTTGTTCGAAGCTGTTTTTTTGAAAAAATGCAGAATTAAAAAATCAATTGAAATTTATAAAAAGGTTAATCATAAACCTATTTTGAAATTCTTTAAAAAATGTTATAATAGGGAATAACGTTTTATGTTATAAGATACTTCGCTCATTAATTCTAAACTATCGTACCGTTACGCATGATTAACAAAAATTCAGGTTAACAGACCAATGAAAGAATAAGAGTCCTGAAATTGGTAATTTTTAAATTACACTTAGAGACCCGATGAGAGTAATTAGTCTTCTTAAATGGCAATAAAAACATCAATATAATTGATTACGCATAAATTAAAAAAAAGGTAATGATAATAATACAGGTATCCTCTTAAAAGCGAGCTTAAAAATGTAATTAAAATTCATTAAATTTTTAACAAAGCAATTTTTCAATAAAAATACGTAAAAATGATTATTAATTAAAATTGGTTAATAATAATTAGAAGATACTTGATAAAAGCATCCTTTTTACCTATACATTTTGATAAATAGTAAGCCCTAGAATTTGCTGTTCAACCCATTTAAAAATGTTAGTGGCACCATAATATAATAGTAAATCTATTAGCCTTATCAGGTCTATTATTATGCGCCTTTTATAAACTGGATCTCATAACCAGTACTAAAAGACGTTCAATCCTCTTCTTTTACGCCGCGAGGAAAGAAAGCTAACGGAAGCAACCAATACGAGTTTGCTAAGTTACTGCTTTTTCAAAAGTGATCCTGGTGCGCGCTAACGATCGCAGATTTAAGAAAAATTAGATCTCTTTCACCCTAGAAGGTTGCACATACCGGTCTTGCCATGCCCGACTCATTCTACTTAATGCATATGAATGTACGACACCGTGTTATTTAGTCAACGTTTTTTTTACCTTCGAGTGCCGCCAGAATAACGGAGTGAAATTTGATATAAATTTTACGTTTGCAGTGACCCCAATGTGGTGCATTGGCGAGATCTTTATCGAGAAGGACACTCGACTCGTCAGAGAGTGTGTTTATTCCCGTGAAATCGCAAGTTTTTCGGGGAAAAATTGTAGGATCGGCAAGGAATGTTGATGTTATTTTGATAATGATTAATTTACAAACTTGTTGTCGAATCCGATTTAAATATAGCGGTATTTCGTGCACGCAAATTCGTCTTGTTGCAGTGGGACATGTCATTCAATCAGATTATAACTTCTGCTTTAAATAATATCGGCGCAAATTAATACTGTAATGGAATTTACCAGTGCACGAACAATTGAGCTGGAAAATTGTATTATAATATGCAGTAATTCAAACAGATTATGTAGTGTGCATATATTACGAAGATCAGCGAGTAACGTTATTGTTGTACCGTACCTCAATGTTGTTATTGTACCGATCGAGCTTGTAGAACGAAATAATTTCATATAATAATTTTACATATAATAATTTTATTTTAAAAAAGCTAAATTCATATTTTCTTGAAAAATTGCCAATTTATACTAAATACCTTTTAGAGGAAATGTTAAAATTTTAAAGGCACACCGACGGTTTATAATCGCGTAATCATATATATTCGTCGAAGTTAAATTACATACTGCCAGCGTCCTAATTTTATATCTGTCACCATGATGGTGTATTAAAGGCCATTTATCACGAAAAACGCGTTATATGTCAATGTAACCGACGAAGTCGCTTAAAAATCTTTGTTGATCGAGATCAGTCAGCAATTATTCAAGCTGTAAATTGAGACTCGATAATGCTTAATAGCTCTGACGCGCAGCATTATTAATGTGATTAATTAGTAATATTTGAAATTTATAGTTTACGGTTTACGGTTATATTAATGGAAAATTTGCATAGAATTAAGTCAATCAACTGATCTTATAAATAAACAATTGATCAAACAGTACAATTATAAATTCACCGTTGAATATATTTTGAATCGTCCAAATAAAATAGTTCACTTAAAGTAGCTCTCTACAAATTAATCAAACGTATAGTTATTAATCTGTTTTTATCGCTATATTATCTTTCGATCACGTTCCAGATAAACGATTAAAATTAAGCTGCGTACAGCTGTTAAAAAAAAGTAGGTAGTAGGTCCACATAACGGTGGAGTCAGGGAAAAGTAATCGCGAATCCCCAGCAAGTCCGGTCAGGCGAGAGTCACCCCCTCGAATGCGACACCCCGCACAGGTCCGCCGCGGGTGTGATGGTGCACCGTTACTCGGCGGCTCCTATTATGAATTCCCGGTGGACCGGGCACTCGTTTACCCGAAGGATAATAGCCACGAAACAAGTAGCCCGTAGAAAAAGCTGCCGGGTCACCGGCGCGCCTCGCATAATAAAAGCCGGCGGCCGTCGGTGATTCACGAGCGGCGCGCGACGCGGAATATCGAGAGTTCGCGCGCAAGAAAATCCGCGCTTTTTCGCATTGTTCGCCCCGGCGGTTTAGCCTTTGTTCCCTTCTCGCGCGCATAAATAATCGCGCGCTCTCTGGGCGAATATTTCGAATCGGCGCCCCGGCGCGCTAATAGCCCGAATGGCACATAAGAAAGTCCGCCGGCGAAAATTCTCCGGGATTTTTCGGGTGGCGCGCGCGCGCAATTTACACATAAAGCATTCCCAGGGGCTCGGGGCTTTGATTGTAACAGTCCATTATCTCGCGCACTCCGAAATAATAAATGTTCGCGCTCGCGAGGCCGCTTTAGTCTCTCGTTATCGAGAGAACAAAGCACCTAAGGAAGTGCCTCGCACACTTGCCGCCGGCGCAAATGGACCATAATGGCGTCGCGTCGCGGGGGCCGCAGCCGCGTGCCTCGTTCACGGCTTGCGGTCGAGCCTGGAATTAGTATGGCGCCATTGTCGCGCGCGATGTTAACTAAACTCGAGCCGCGCGAGCGACGCGACGCCCGCGTATTGTCCGCCCCCTGGCCGCGCGCGCCACTGCCGTCTAAGTGCTGGAACGGTCGCCTCCGAAGGAAGAAAGGCAAGATAAGAACTCTTCAGTCGCCTCGAGAGGACTTTTTCGCGACGACGGCCGTCGAGGACTTTGTCGCGCGGATAAAGGAACTTTTGCTTCTCTCGCCGTTTATTAATGTTAACCCCTCCCCGCGCTCCCGGACTTCCCCGGTTCGCTCCCTCTCCCCCGTTTTTTTTATCTCTCGCGCCGGCTTTTTATCCTCGCGTTTTTTCTGCGCAGACGCACGCGAGCGACGATAAAACGAGGGCGGAGACGCGGAAGCGGCCGGTTTCATAAGTCTCCCGTAGAGAATTACCATAAAGGGTGTGTGCCGAGGGGGCCCCAGTGGTGCCGCCACCCTACGGCCTGTATCGGTACAAAAGACTGCTTTATGAATTCGCGCGAGATCCATCCGGCGCTCGCGTGAATAATATGCACCTGCTGCACAGACGCCGACGGCGCTCCCTTGCGCCACTCGAAAAAGCGCCCGCCCGCACGCTCGGGAGCGCGCATGTATATATATGTATGCGCCGCCGTCGCTGCTTTTTCTTATCTCTCCCTTGTCGCGCGTTTAACCTTGCCCCGAGCTTTATACATTCCTGCGACGCCGCCTTGGCTCTGCGAAATTGCCGCCCGCGAGTGTCAGCCGAGGAGACTTTGGATTCCCATTTGAATACATAAATGCGATTGCTCCGGCTGCAGCTCTCCGGGGCTTACCCTTTTTCGGCGAAATCAGTTTACAAATGAGTCGTCCACCGCGCCCTCTGCGCCGCTTTAAATATTTGTACGGCGGATGCAATTTGTACGAAAATACACTCGAATTTAGACGCTCCGAGGGACTTCCTTTTGCTCTTTTCCGACGCTACGTTAGCACACTCGATTTTCTCTAGTGCTTTCTCATAGTGAAACTTTTATTTACTTTATTTAGCCTAATGGTTTTGTTTATTTGTTTATTAAACGTAGCCGGCTTTTAAAGTTCTTTGCGTGCTGTTTAAAATATGCTGCGACTGACAACATTTTTTAACTTTAATTAAAATTAGATTTTAGGCAAAAATCTAACGTGAGTTAAATAAAATTATTTACTATAGACAGTAAACCTACTTTTTCGCACAAATAAAAAATGTTTCCCTTTAAAACTATATACAATAACCGTATTTCTGATTGAACTGAACTAAAAACGTAGTCCCTCATTAAAATTAATGAAGAAATTAAAATATCAACGATTTTTACGTATACACTGTTTAAAAAATCTTGAAAAGGCGAGATTTTAATCCTCGCTCTTACAGTGCTAATTCAAAGCTCTCCCCTCCGCTAAAAAAAGGAAGGAATTCATTCAAAATGAACCGTTCAAAAGCATATCATTCGAAAGAAAAATCCTTTGAGTTGAGCGCGGCGCGGAGAGAAAAATTGCTGTGCTCGCAGGCGGGGGTAGGTAGAAACGAGCTCGTACGGGTGACATCGTGATGACTGATGAGTAGGGGTTCGCCGCCGGTAGCCAAGGCAATTAATCCGCTGCTCCGCATGTGTAATACCGTAGATAAAAAAAAGGAGCGCAGCCGACCTCCATTAGGGGTCACGGCCGATTGCCCGCCGCGTAAAAATATTAATTAGCCACAGACCGCCGCGTTCACGGTACAGCTTGCGGTCGCGCGATATTCCGCTCCTCCCGTTGCCGCATCGGCTGACCTACACACACCTCCGCAGTCCGCCGGCTGCGCGCAGTGCGCACTCCCACAGCCGCCGATGTGCATATAGGTACGCGCGGCTTGGTGGAAAAATTCGCGAGAGGAAGTCTGAGCCCGGATATAAATCGTCGACGAGATGGGAAAAGGATCGCGCGAGCGGGAAAGGGGGTAAAGGATTCGAGTGCGGCGCGCGAGGGTAGCGTTGAAAATGACTTGGTAAACCCAAAGGAGAGGAGAGAGAGAGAGAGATAGGAGGGAGACGGAATGGAAATGAGGAATGCGCACGGATAGGCATATAATGGGATGCCGAGTGTGTCGTTCGCGATGCGCAATGCCTTTCCCTATCATCGCGAAAGGAAAGTAAAAGAACCCTCCTTTTGCTTATATATACACGTGCACTTGCGCTGCCGTATGCGCGAGAAAACTCGAGTTATTCCGGGCCGCATATTCCCGCGCTCTTGCCCTATTTGCGCCGCCTACACCCCTAATCCTTATATAGCCGACGTATTAATGCACAGCTGTTTCTCCGGAGGGCCCTCGTAGTCCGTCCATTTTTGCGAGGAGTTGAAACGCACGGGGCGATCACTCGGCAAATTGAAAATGTGGCGGGAGAAGAGACGGACCGATCCCCCGCGGGAAAGTAGGTTACCGCGACGATCAACCATTTCAGATTAAGATCGAGGCCGGCCGGAAGGGAGAGAGAGAGGGACTCCTCATGTTCTCTCAAACTCTCAACTTGGAAAAATCCATCAGCCCTCCGGCGGGAGTTTTACGATCTCGTTATCGCGATTTCGCGAGTGGACCCGCTAAGTTTTAAGGGCCATACTGCACCGGTGACCTTCCTCTGGCAAGAAATAGTCACAAAAAAGGCATAGACCCTCCTGCGAAGGGCATACGCGCATCATCGTAGAGTTTAACGGTATACGGAGTCGAGTGGAGGAGAAAAAAACGGCTTTTACGGGCACTACCTCGTGAGAGTGGCTAGACTAAATCGCGATGGGCCCGGGCGATTAACAGCTCGCTCTTACGGATCGACGACGCCGAATAAGTTTTTCCGCGGTTTCGCGCTGGATTATCGCTCGGCACGAGCCGCCGGGTAGTTTTATGAAATTAATAGGGAGTGCTTGGGTTAATCAGGGTATTCCATCGCGGAGGCACCGGGAGAATTTTATGTAAAGGTAAAGGAAGACGGGACGGTGCAAGACAATAAGGGAGGCGCGATAGGTTATTGGTCGGGCGCGATCTTTTCATTTAGCCCCTCTCCTCGCGGAAGCTGCTTATGGGAGTGATCCTAGCCGCTCGCCGGGGAAAGTTCCTTATGCGCTGCTTTATTTACGTCGGGGCTTTTTATAGGGGCTAAGGGTAGAGGTCGGTGGGTAAAAATGGAGGAAGTAGATGGAAGAGGATTTAACGGGATCTGGCGTAATCGAAAATTGTCATTTTTAATTAGTTCGTAAAATGTTGATGTTTTTCCCCGAGATTTAAGAAGTTTATACTTTTTATTATTCATGAAGACGCGCTTCGGAGTTACTTCTGCGTTACTCTCGGTACCTCGCGTTCTTTCAAAATGAATAGCTTAAGCTGCAAAAGATTCTAAACTTCTAAATGAAATAACTTGACGCAAAAAAAAATCATTGTGACTTAATTTCGAATTAATTTTTTACTGCAGCCTAAAGAAGTAAGTACTGCACAGTGTTGCGCGTAAGAAAAACCCTCGACTACAAAAGGAGAAGCAAAAAAAAAGCATTAGTTTCTCACCGAACGATGATAAATATTAAGTTAGTACGAAATTTATGAAGCTAATAAACCATCTGCACAAAAAAGCTTTCAATATTCAAAGCCCCCCAAAAAAGATGCAAGGCCGGCAAAAAAAGTTCAATTTCATCTCGACCCCTTGATAAATAAATCCTATCGGCGAGGAAAGTACGTAACTTGAGAAAACACGGAGAGAAACGACATCGATTGTCCGAGCGTGAGCAAGTTGGCGGCAGAAGAAGAAGAAACGGTCGACGGCGGCAGCAGCAGAAGAAGAAGAGGAAGAAGGAGAAGACGACGAAGAAGAAGCGACAAAGAGCACGCGGGGCAGGCGAGGCGGTCCGGTAAACTGGAACGAGTCTGGAGAGGTTGCCGCGGTGCGCCGGGAGATTCGCGCGTGGGCTATCAGTGACTTTAATTTCCTTAATACATCACCGAGGAGCCAATTAGAGTCAGCGGCGATAAGGCCGGGCCGCGCGCGCCAGCCCACTCTCCGCTCTCTCTCTCTCTCTGTGTCGCGCCTGACCCCTGCTTGTTCGAAACACACATACCCACACGTGCCCACTCGCACACGCTCGGCGGGCTTCCAATTTCCTCCGACGAGGCTCAAACGCAGACGCGTGGCTCGCGCTTCTTTGCCGCAAGGACGCGTCATTTCGCGCGTCGGGAGCGAGCTTATTACTACCGTTAATCGCGCGACGCGTTAATAATCTATCGATCTGCACGCGGCGACGCGAGTACATTAAACGCGCGCTTCATTAGCATTCGCCTGGGAAATTTTCGACGGCGTCTGATGCGTTCGCGTGGAAAATCCTACGGCATTTTTTTTTCACCCTTTTAATTGACCCATAACTCCCTTGCGAGACCTGCCCAGAGAGCGGCCGCGGCGTATTATCGCGCGCATTTCGAATGGCTCGCATTCTCACGTCGGCGAACCAGATTCTTCGAATTCGAAATCATTTTTCCTGCCAAGCCAACTAGCGAGCCGCTCTCGTTCGCGGAATATGTGTTAGTGGTGTCGGACAGCGAACTGTTTTCGCATTACTTCGGCTGAGCTTATCTTCATTATCGGCGGTTCTCCTTCTTCTTTAACTATTCCTTTATATCGAACAGATATTTTAACAATATTGATACATCAATCGTAGGATTCTTCTTTTACGCGTCTTTAAGGTATCGTTAAATGTGAAATGTTGACTCGGTACGAATAAAGGTATTCCGGGAAACACTATAATCAGTGCAAAATTCTTGTGGTAGTAGGAATGCGGTAATCTTATGACATTTATTATATTTTATTTGTTAAAACATTTTCAAAGTACCATCTACTTATTTCATAAAACGTAGTAAAAGGCAGTATCAAATTTTTTACTAATTTTAATATAACTTTCAATTTTTTTTAATATTCCGTAAAATCAACAGTTTTCCAGTGAATACAAATGATATACGTATAAAAAAAAAGGAACATCCGAAATGATTAATTATCAATACTCCCACGTGCGTCAACATGAGTTCACTATAAAATATTCATTGACACTGATAAGCTTCATGAAGGTTATCATAAAGCAGGCTTACAACAATAAATAAGTTATCCGTGAGGAGAAACGTACCCTCTTCGAAGTAATGAGCGTCGAGGCCGAGTCGATCCTCTTGCGATATCCGCTCGCGCGCTCCTATATACGGTGGGGTCCGAATTGAAATCACTTAAACGCTTACCCACGTTCCCAATTATGCGGGGCCGCAACGATGAACTTTGCCACGTCGAAATAATTATCTTTTCGGGCGGCCCGTTACGGGGCAGCGGCGCGAGATCTCCGCGGGATCAGAGTTCCGTGCAAGAGAGTGAGAGAGAGAACGAGAGAGTAGAGACCTTTTCCACGCGCGTCGGCCTCCACTCTGCCTTCTCTCCTCGCCTATCGCCCCTATCCTATCGTATCTTATAAAAGACCTTGTAGCTTCTCGTGTTCTCGCGCGCGCCTTTCGTTCTTTAAACGCGGCCAAACGTTTATTTTGCATTTTCGCGCTTCTTAACTTTGTGGATTTATCGCGAGATATACACCAAACGAGCGTTACTAAAATTCGAGTCACCGTTTTACCTTTGCTTATCGGAACCGTCATGATTTGTTGTTATTACGTTTCACTTTGACGCGAGGAATGCTATTTTAAGAAATACTCACATTTAAAATTCGAAGTCGATAATTTTACAAGGCAGAACAAATGATTTAGTGAAATAATTATTCTACTTGTAGATTGAGATGAAGAAAATTTATGAAAAACTATTAAATCGATTTTTCGTTTTTGTCTTTACGCTATTTCTTTATGCTAAAAGTTAGGAATGGTCTAGTTGACAATGTTCAATAAATAAGTCAAAATAATAAAACATAATTGGGATGATGAAAACGTACACATCAAATAAACTGTCATGACATTCGATGTGACTATAAAAGGCACGTTGAATAAATAAATACATTACGGAAATCGAGCTTTGGAAAAGTCGGCTCTTTGTATTTCTGTTCTGACAGAAATCAAGATTTTGGAGGCTCTTAAATGGATGTGAAGGGAGGAAAATAAATACAGTATTGATTATCCCACACAGTGCAATTATCGAAGAACATATCAAGTTACTGACAACTTATTACTTTTATTTGGTTTCCCCGAGAACCTAAGGCCGGGGTGGAAGAGGACGAGGAGATTATGAAAAATCCGTTGAGATTGCGAAGGACGTGGGATTTAACAAAGGAAGAAGAGCGAGGCTCAGACGGAGGGCGGCAGGAGGAAGAAGCGAAGTCAACATCAATGGTCTCGAGGCAGCGGGTAAGACCGATCCATCCAATAGATAAGGAGATAGCAATCTCGGGCGTATAATAATAATTACATGATTTTCCATGGAACGAAGCAAAGCTGGCTCATGATAAGCGGCGGGATGAAAGATTGATCACAACAAGTCCCGGACCCATCGTTCCCCTCCCACCGCTGCCCAATGAGATTAGGCCAGTACAGAATTCAATGACTCTTATTTGAAGATCAATTCTCGCCGATTAATCCCCGGCCTCTCGGATTCCTCGTCCGGCATTAAAAAGAAAATTAAAGGACGATAGAGAGGAAAAAAATCCCCCGGTAAAGGACAGTTCTCCAACGACGCGGAACTCCATCGCTAACGAGAGGTGAGAGGAGTCGCCGGCGTAACTGTACCCGTAAACTTTGCACGCGAAAGCGCGAAGATCGCGGCAGATTTATCGTCGCGCCATGAATCATCTGCGTCGATTCAATCTGCGCGCGGAGCGCCGATGATTTCGCGGCCGGCGTGTTTCCCTTCGATTAATGCGGCACCGTGGAAGGATCCGAGGACAAATATTGTCTTTCCCTCGGCGACCGCTAACTGCCGCCGACCATCATAAAAAGAAAAGTGAACGCACAGCGCAGAGGAGGAAAGATGAAAAGCCGAGATGGAAGAGAAAGAGAGAGAGAGAGAGAAGGGTGAGTAGGGGGAGGGGGGAAGAGCAAGCGAGGATTTGAGTTTACGTATTCGCGGAAGCAGCCATGCATCGAAAACGTGGGAAACGTGTAAAAGGGGGATTTTCAAGCGAAATCTCTCGAGCGTATTTCGCTTAGTCGTTTACTTTCTTGCTTGGCGCGCTTTACCCAAGAAAATGGTAGAGTGACGATAAAAATGGCAAACTATTTTTTAGCCCGACGCCCTCACCCTGTACACGTGCGTTGGGGAGAAAGGGGGACGTAGGTCGGGGTGTCAATCGGAGTATGAGTTGGCGGTGGAAAAACGGTCAAGCCGTTGCAAAATTAGATCTGGCTGGGTGCTTCTCTCGTATTTGAGTAGATTTAATTTTCACCGCCAGGGATCATCTACGGAATTAGACCAGTCGGATTAGCATCGAGTTCTTTTGTGACATTGCTTGACGAAAGTAGCTTTGTTAGTCGAGATTTTCGTTTGATAGCGCGTTCAAGTTATATATAAAGCGATATCGATGAATTTTATAATTAAGCCAAGCCTTGCCTTCTTCAATTAAAGCGATAAAGTTTTTGCCTCATTAGCACTTCTGCTTGATTAAAAGCGGGTTGGGTTAGATGTAGAAACGAATTGCGGTATAATGAAATTAGGCGAGTAATTTTTAAGTTTAATTGACTATCTCGATTTTTCTATTATAAACTCCAAAATTATCTAGAAACTCTAGACGTGATTCCGAAGTAAAATATAATTCAAGAAAAATATTTGGATCTTCTCGCTGCAGTGTTCAAATGTTGCTATCTATTCCTGTATAATAGGATTAAAAGATTTTAGCGTGCACGACCTACTTTCTACAATAAGCATGGCAATATTGCTTAAATTTCCGCCTCCAAGATTTTCCACCTCAACGCGTACATTATATAATGAATCTTTATATTATAAATCTTTATGTATCAAAATTTTGAAAATTTAAATAATTAAAAAGTTTACAATTTGCTGTGTAAATGAGTTTATAACTCGATTCAAAATAATTCGAGAAAAATGTAAAGTCGTTACATGCTCCAGTCGATGCACGAAAAGTTAGACCGCTCGTCGCGTCGTATATAAATTAACATAAATAATTGAATCGGTTTAGCCGCAACAGTCGTAGAATTAGATGGAAAGAGGAGATTCGCTTATTTCTCGGTAGCGGCCGGTACGAGCAGACATTTTCGCCTCTGGATTTGTTCGTCTCTCGCGTGTCTTGTTGCGCCGGCGGTCAGTCAGTGCGAGAGCTAGAGCAACGCGACGAGTCCCTAATAGAGGCCGAGGGAAGCTCGCCGCACCGAGCGGACGGTGGGGAGCTCGATCTTTTTACTTTCACATCCCCCTCGGGCCGACGATATACATCGTCACCGATACTGAGTTCGCGGAACAGTTAAGTGACGCTGAATTATCCATCGTGTAGCCCGTAGATGGACACGGGTGTTAACCTCCGCTCTTGAGGCGGACTTCTGCGCATCTTCCCTCTCTCTCTCTCTCCACTCCCTCCTCCCGGTGTCGGTACGTTAATGCTCCTCTCGAGCGCGAGAGGGAACACAGGAACGTTAAAGAGAAATAAAGAGGGAGAACCAGCTGGAAGGGATAAATGTCTGCTTGCTGCAACCTCGTTGCGCGTTATCTGCCCGAAGACTGCGCATACATTTGCTACGCCAAGTAGTAGTTTCGATTCCTTCCGAACCTTTCAATCTCCCCTCCCCCCCTGCCTCTCTCCTCTCTCATTCTCGCGAGCTTCGCCTCCCTTTCGCTTATAGAATCTTCCTCGAGGAGAAGACGGAGACCGCGTCGTGTAGCGAATTCTCTCCACTATCGGCTTTCCCTCTACTTTATTGTTCGCCCGGGCGCTGTATACCGGCGAGAGAGCGCGCCTCATTCGCCTGTGTCACTTTTCCATTGATAGGCCGCTCGTTAAAATTTATGTAGGCGCTCGACATCGCCGACCCCGCGATGTTTATTAGCGTTTTGCACCGTGGGAATCATAATCGCGCCCGCTCGATTCGTGCATTACTACAGCGGCGTAAAACTTACTTTTCAAATCAATTAAATACGAGCTCTTCCGAATCGTATCACCTTCAATTGGCGTTGCGTTTCGCACTTAGCCACAGCTCTCTGGAAGCTGCTGCACAAGAATTGGAGTAGTGGAAAGAGTTAAAAAAGCAAATGACATGAAAAATTTATATGTGAGATCAATTAAAAATACGGTTGATTAATTCAGGTCAAATTTCTACTTTGCCTAACCACAGGTTAAGAAATTCGCGGTGAGCTAAGCACTCAGCTAGTGAATGTAATTGAGACTAGAAACTATATGAGTATGTAGACAAGTGCTTTCTTTAATTGCTGGTCACTGTAACCAACCCTTCGAAATAATGCGGAAGCCAAGTTACCGCAGGAAAAGTTGACCTGCTAATATTTCTGAGAATACATCACGTGAGAATAATTGAAGTAATATGTTACACTCAATGTCTTGAATGATTACCTTCGTAGGTGTAATAAACGCTCAAACGATGACAATAATTTTGAACAATTTTACACGTTTTGAAAAAAATCATTATCCGTACGCAACTGATACGAATAACCTACAGTAATATAAAGTATTTGTAAGAATTTTTTATATACATTTCTAAAAAAAACTTCAAAATGTTTCAATTTCTATTTTAATAAGAAAGTCGAATCGATATTCAAAAAAGTTTGTAAACAAAGTCGCGACTTTGCAGAAACTCGTATGCGCGCAAGCTGTACTAAATTTACTAAAATAGATTTTTTTTAAACACTTTATAAACAGCTCCGAAGGTCGGTGTTAAAAGTTGATCGCTCGATACGAAACGGTAAAAAAGGCAGAAAAGCCGGGCCGTGAGTCTTATAGCGCAG
Source organism: Sycophila texana (assembly GCA_035582955.1). Classification (NCBI taxonomy): domain Eukaryota; kingdom Metazoa; phylum Arthropoda; class Insecta; order Hymenoptera; family Eurytomidae; genus Sycophila; species Sycophila texana. The sequence goes on along the minus strand of JAWWEN010000048.1, from coordinate 8,649,679 downwards.
AATTGCAGCTCGGCAGGGCGGAGTGGGCTGCGTTATTGTTTTGATGGTTATGATTTCGAGTGGATGCGCGGGCTTTCGACCCGGCCGAGCGCGAGACACGGCGCAGTCCGCGCTATTCCGCAGTCTGTCGCAAGAGCAATGGGGATTCGACTTAAGGAGACTTAAGAAACGGGGTCGGCGAACGACGTCGTCAGAGATAGAGCCCGGGAGTCTCGCGCGGCTCGCACACTTCGATGCGCGCCGCGGCGCGCCCTCCCCAAGCTCCGTCCTTTTCTCTCTCTCTCTCTCTCTCCTTCTCGGTCCTTCTTTATACGCGCCCCCTGCCACCCCGGCGCACCGAGCACACACACGCTCGCACACACGAACGTGGCCCCGCTATCCTCTTTCTTTTCCTCCTGAACGAACCATAAATATAAATCTCACGGATGGGAGTAAAAGATCGAGGTCCTCTCTTGGGTTCACCTACTGCGCGGGGAGCGAGAGAGGCGCTGCATTACCGGATCGGGCGTCTAACGCGAGCTTCTTCTTCCTTCGCCGCCGCCTCATCCTCCGCCCCCGCCACCGCAGCTTCTCCACCTCGGCGGCTCTCGGGTTAGCCTCCGATCCCCATGTGACATTTTATTCGCCTTCCCGTCCTCCTCCTCTCTCCTCAACCCGTCCGACTCTTCTTCGCCGCTGCCGCCGAGCCGCAATGTGTGTACACACAGGCGCGAGCTCGTCGCTCTGCGAATGGAAATGCATTTACACGCGCGTAAAAATGCATTTTAGAGCGTGCTCGCGCGAGTGGTCGCAAAATATGCGCATTAATTTTACGGATAAAAGGTACAAGGCGATGCGCGACCGACTGCGACGCGCAAGCTCGACGGTGTATATACATACAGCCGAGCTCGCTGAAATTGTCCTTTCAATGCGGTTTTGAGGTATTTCAAACGCGCACCCGAGCCAAGAGTAAAAAATCTTGTTTTCCGCGTAGTCGATGATTCCTACGCCCGAGCGTTATATATTACGGATATTATTACGTTTGCATTTGCGCGCGCTAGTGTACGGTTTGTTTTACTCCGCAGTTATCAAAGAAAATGCAAAATTCCCGTGGTTTTGATTTTTCTGCTATCTTAAATTAAAAACAAATTCAAATAGTTTTTCCATATTTCGATTAGTAGAAAAATATTTTTGAGCGAGAAAGCGTGTTTTTTTTTTTAAATAAACGCGCATATACTCTTCCGCTTTTTCCCGAATAGAGCGGCCTTTAGCGGAGGAGAAAAACACGCCGATAGTAAATAGCACTATTGACATACAGAAATGATGAAATACCAATATCAGTCCGCCCAACGATTCAGCGACGCATCGATTTGCACTTTTTGGCCACTTACACATCGGCATTAGCGGCGCGCCGTAGTCCGCTCGAAAAAAAACACCAGCGATCCACTGTTAAAGCGTTTCACGTCAGCATAAATCTGTCGCTTAGAGAGCGCATTTCCCCGCAGTGGTAGACCGAATTGACTGCTTACTTCTTTCCTCCCCACTTCCATGTTGGGGCCCACCCTGGTAAGCCGATTGCAAAATCGAACGACGTCTGGAGCGATAAGTGTGCGCGAACACGAAATACCCGCTACAGTCGCGTATATACATTTCTTTATTTTTTTTTCAACGAGACTTCCCTCACAAGCGGCTTCTTTGGAGGAGAGAAAATTAATCGTGTCTTGCGCTCAGGGGCTAATGAGGCAAGCCGGTCGGGGGATTCCGTGGCGCGCTCGGATTGTGCCAGCGTGACTCCTTTTGCTGCGGAATTTCGCCATCCCTCCTCCCACCTATACAGTCGCGTTGCAATTTTCCGAGTATATATTTTTCGCGACCGTGTCTCCCTCGCCTCCTCTCGTTTTCGAATCGCCTTTATTTTTCTTTTTCTCGCGCACGCTTGCGTTATTACTTTCGAGGCACCGCCGGTGCACGGATACCTAGCGCGAAATATTTTTCAAAGAGGAGAAATTGCGAGGCGGCGAGGGGACGCCTCGCCTTTCTCCTTCCACTCTCAGACAGAAATATCCGCGAATCTACTGCTGCAGCTCTCTTGCCTTCAGCCGGCGAGTAATTAGTTTTCTCACTTGCGAGAAAATTCCAGACTTTGGACGGATTTATTTTGTATTTTTCAAAAAAAAAAAAGAAAGAAAGAAAGAAAGAAAGAAAGAGAAAAGTCAAATGGAATTGCACGCCGTGAATATTTTAAATTAATTTTTTTTTACATTTTTCTCTTTATTAGCGAGCAGAGCTAATGAATCTGCGTACAATGTGATTTTTCCAAATGAAATAACGTTTATGCGCAAATAGTACTTCCGAAATGCAACTCAAATACATTTATTGATAGTAAGAGCCGCGTATACCTTTTCTTGTTAAATAATAATCATTTATCCCACGCGACCATTTAACATAATAATATTTGAAAAACGAATTTTTGAAGAACTTTAATTTCATTTTCGTGAAAATTGCACCTCTCGCGGATTTTCATTTTGTATATGTCTGCATCTTCATTTCGTTACAGTGTAACCCTCAAAATTTAATTACTGCTATTAAATGGAAGCGGTTCGTATAATTAAATTGTGTACACCTACTTTTAAAATCTAATAAAGAAAATCTTAACACTTTTATTGGGAATTGTTATTAATCTAACAAAACTTTTTGATTAAAATAATTTTAATTAGTTTCCAAGGTGAATCGAATGAAATTCGATTCGGACTCGCAGCAGCTCAAAGGCAAGATCAATTCGCCCGGACGGTGGTAGTTAGCGGCGAACTTGGGGTAAAATTCGTTATCGGCTCCCTCGAAGTGTTGGGTGTCGCTTCAGCCACCGTCGAACGAGGCTCGCGAGACAGGAACGAATATCCTCGCGGGCAATTTTCTTAATAAATGATCCCATTACACGAGGAAAGAGCCAAGAGCGGCTCCGGGGAAGGTCCCCGTCGTCGCCGGATTAGCGAGTGCGCACGCGCGGCTCGCGATAAAAACAGCCCGTTAAAATATCTTATATATCATTCTAACGTGAAATTGGATATTTATTGGTGACAGATGGGATGTGCCAGTTCCGCGGATCGGCGCCCCGACAATCAATCATAGGCGGCGCGACGCGCCGGCCTGCAACACTACACCTCTACGCGCTCTCCTAGCGTAATGAATTACGTCTGCCTGCAATATACTCTTCTCTCCCGCTCGCCCGGTATACGGTCAGCGGCGCGGCGGCGTCTAGTCCGCCGGGGTAGCCATGGAGGCGGCCGCTTGAAAAATAACCTCGGCCGCGTAATCCCATTGTGTTGGCCTCGCATACTCCGTCGGGCGGCGCGCGACCATATCACCTGGGATATGGCTTTGTCGCTTCTGCATGCCTCGGACAAGCGGCGGCGGTCGGGGTTGACTACGACGCTTCAGGCCCCCCGCTCTAAACTCGCCGCTCCCCCGGGAGGACACCCCGGCTCTGCGAGAGTCCTCGATTTAATATGTTGCCGGACACGCAGAGCTTTGCAATTTCCGAATCTCCAAGGTACCGGCCGCGATCCACCTTCCCCGCTCTCGCTCGATACACCCGCGACCCGGGGCTTTGACGGGCGCGCGAGGCCCCGATGCCGCGGCGAGCCAAAGGCACCGCCGCGCCAGGCTGATATATTGCATTTGCGAAGGAAACCGACTGGCGGCCTCAGGAGGCGCCCGCCCAACCGCTCGCCCCGGCGGAAAAATTTCCCTTTCTGAGGCGGCCCGTGCTGCCCGCTCTCGAACGCTCGGGGGTAGGGCACTCTTCCCACTGAACGAACTAACGAGATCTGCCCCGATAACGATTTACCCGCTTACATAAATAATGTCGGCAGTTATTATTTTCCGGCTTTAAGTGGATTAATGGAGCTTTAGGGGTCAAATTTTATTAACAGCCTGAAACGTCGTTACAACTATTATAAGCCGTTTCGTGAAGCTTTAACGATGATTTATTTATTAATTACTCGGATTTGCAGGACAATACGCTTTTTTGCGTATATTTTTTTTTTATTATTCACTTGTTATTTTTATTAATCTTGAACACTAAAAATTAGATTTGCGAATTTATTGAGGAGTAATAGAGCATCTACGTACTAAAACTTCAATTGCATTTTTTTGTGGAGAAAGAAACATTTTATAAATTAATTAAAAATCTTCGAATTTGGAATAGAAAAAGTTAATTCCAACGTATAATTTTCCACAAAAGTATCTCGATGGAAATGAAAAACAGAAAATTTCCATCAGTGTAAAGGACGCGTCCGGTATTCATTCAAACGAGATACTCGCTCGCCGATGCAAATCAGAAAGGCACGATGAGCCTGGCGTTCGTTTTCGTTCGTTGTCCGATATACTCCCGGCAATCTCTCACCGGGGGATCATTCTCACGCGGTGCAGGCTCCTGCGTTTGCCAAGATTAATTGCACGGGACGATCTTAATAAGGTCAGGGTTAATAAGCGAGCTCGCGCAAGAAAGAGAGACGAGGGAGCGATAGGGTAAGAGAGAGAGAGAGAGAGAGAGGCGGTGCGGGCGCGCGTATCGTGACGCGACTCGTTTGAAAAACACGTGACAGATAATTTAATCGCACACGATTTTCTCGGTGCCGTGTGAGAGCGTCATTACGGCGATTGTAATTTATTAAAGCTGCCGCAGCCGAGGCTGCCTTGCCCCGGCGGTATGGCATCCTTTAACACGCCCGTCCGACTTTCGCCCTCGTTCAACACTCGCCCGGCCCTGCGGACTTGTGATGGACGCGCCGGGCCACTTTGTACCGGTAACGATTATACGCCGAGGCTATACGTATCTTTCAATTACCATTCCCTTCAATCCGACTGTCCTTGCCCCCCGCACCCCCTCCTTCCCCGTTGCTTTTCGTACGCCGCGCTCGCGTGATAACTGAATAATGTCTTCCTTTTTTCGACGGGCGAATATATTATAATTTTATTAGCCGTGCTGGTGGCAAAAGCGACGGACGCTCCATGGGAGGAAAATATTGTTTCTCAGGGTGTATATATACATTGCTCCAATCGTGACGGGATAAATTTTGCAAGTCTCATTTTATTTCGAAGAAGGTGCATTCGTGACGGAAATTCGTAACTTTCCGAAGAGATAGAAATATTGAAAGTTCCTTTGAGATTTTCTTTGATCAGTAAACTTTTTCTTAAACTGGGAGCAGAAATATGTAGCTCTATACAAGTTTGTTTACGAAAATTAAGATATGACTTATGAAAAAAAAATACATGTAGCATTGACGTTTGAATGACATGGGTTAGAGAAACAAAATTGCACGAAAATTTTCTTCTTCAAATGATAAAAGAACTTTTTTCACTTCGGCGGTATGAATTTAATTTCGTATCACAAAAGTTTCTCAAGAGGGCACATTGTACTGTCACTTTAAACGCTCTCCTTTTCCTTGATTATAGATAAAACAATAGTAAAAATTACTTGGAGAAAATAATAAATAAAGGAGAGAAAGCATGTTGACTGTTGAGTACTTCAAATTTGATTTACGTTTGAAGATTGAATTTACTGCGAAAAAAGTAGCCTCCTCTTGAAAGACACGCGCGCTTTAATTTTTTTCCCCTCCAACTATAGCTATTTGATAACCAGCGAAGCGAGGACGCAAATTACGGTATAAAAAAATGCGCCGAGCGAGACTTTTTCTCGTCTTGCCCCGGTATCAAAAAATATCGCCGGAGGGATGTAAATCTCCCCTCGGCGAAAGGGAGAGCTCTTTAAAAGGGACGGGTAATTACCGCTGGAAAAAGACGAAAACGGACGAACTCGCCGCGCGCAAAGGCGGTAAGAGGATCAAAAGATGATTTCGTCTTCCGTGAGTACTCGTCTCCACTCGGTGCGCATCCCCCTTTCTCTCTCTCCGTCTCCCCCTTTTTTTCTATTTTCCTTCCTCGACCACGTCGTCCGCCTCCCTCCCGCTGCCAGCCGTGTAAACGCGCTGTAACTCGGTGCGGTCGCGAAGGACGATCGCGCTGAGATCAAGCGAAAATTAACGGCTTTCGCGGGCTGGCAGCACCGTCCAAAGCGCTCCGAAAACCCCTTAACCTCGTATCCTCTGGCAAAGGATATCCTCCCGCCTCCCTCCCCCGCTCAGCCCCCGGGTAGGTTCCCTTTGCCGGCGAGGCCGAATCCCTCGGCGGGATTACGTCGCTCGCTTAACGGGACGTTAATGTAGAAGGAAAATCGTTTCTGCGGTGATTCCGAGCGTGTCACGGACCACGTTAAGTTCTTGCTCTTGGACTCGCGAAACGGTGATAAACGGCGCGTCCCCTTTTGTCTCCCCCCCCCCCCTGCCGCCACCCCCGCTCGACTTAATAAGCGCGCCGGCGGAGAATAATGCCCGGTTGTCGGGCTTCATAGCGAAAGTGAAATCAATTTGCATTTAAAGAGAGCCGGACGCGCTAATTATCGCGTGTCCCGGCGCGTACTAGCTCTTCGGCAGCTCCGGAGATCGGCGCGTCGTCGCGAATCAGGCCCCCGTCGCCTGCGCCTCTCTTTCTCCCGTGGGGCGCTAATGAACCGTAATCAAGGCAAAACTTGTACATCAACGTTCAATTAGCTCTTGATATTAAGCCCTTTAACGTTATGCGCGCCCCGTCAAAAATGTCGACGTGCGCGTCAAACTTGGCAGCGCAATTACGCGCCTCACATGTGTAATTAAGCATGAGATCGCGTCAAAGCCGCTCCGGGGCGCGCGCGCGAGCTCACGCAGCGAGAGGAGCACGCGAGTTTGAACTTTCCGAGGTCGTCTTAAGAGAGCCGCCCCCACGGCGTTTTCCCTCGAGAACTTTGGTCATCTCGCCGAGCGGAGCTTGCGCGCCACGGGGGCATGGGAGAAAAGCGCGGATTTGCGAGGCGGCACGTGTGCCGACGCATTCGCGCGGCTTAATTTTCCCAAGGTGGAGAGAGAGACGCACATTGACGGCCGAAGCTTCAATCCGGGGCTACCAGATTGAACTGGAGAGCCGATGTCATTGATCCGGCATTGGCGCGCGCTTTCTTTACGGCCTCCGGAAGCCTTGATTGATGTCCCATCGTACTAGAGCTAATACCCGGATTAATAAGCGCTGTCGATCAATCTTCATTTTTTATTCATATCGGCCACCCCCTTCTTAGCTCGCGCTTCTTGCTTTTTTTTTTTTTTTTAAATAAAACGCCCACATCTCCCTTTCTTAGGGCGAGCGTGCTTAAACAAGGTGTCGAGTGACAAGTGCCCGGGGGTTCTGGGATGATAAGGCGATTTCAGCCGAGCACTTTTAGCGGGGACGACCGGGCTTGGATCGAACGGTCTTATATTAAAAATTATGGATTGTCAAACGATCCATAAAAACGTGATGGTCTTCTCTATTAGATACTGCTATACCATTTTTCTTCCTCAGACTTCAAAAAACTATAAAGCTCAAAGTTTTCCATAAGATTAAGAAAGTTACTATACAATATTTCTAAATTAAGGTACCTGTCGTGCATTTTTCTTTAAAGTGACTATGTTACACCGAGGGGAATTTTTTATATATAATTTCAAGCGTGTATAAATCTTTTGTTTTCATAAAATTCACAACTTCAAGTTTCTTATTTATTTTAATTCAAAAATTAACTATTGCGTTTTTTCTACCGCGCGTCTGACATTTAATTATTCGTATTACGTTATCAATTAAAATGAAAGAAATTAAATTGCAGTACGAATATAAGAAACGCACAAGAATATGAAAACCATGAAATATTACACACGAAATCTCGAAGAATGTTATGAAAAGATCTGGTAGGTATTTAAAGTACAGTGAATCATGCGATGAATGCACTAACTCACGTGAAAGAGTCGTGGGTCCATAATCGGGATTTTCGCTAAAGTTCGATCGTCACGTGTATACATTGCCGGCGAGCTCGTGAAAACGGCTAAAGGAGGAAAAAGAAACACGACGCAGCGGCGGCGGCGGCGGCTGCAGCGGCGGAAAAGAAAAGAAAACGACCAGGAAGAAGGCAGGCGAAGGAAGCATACTTGACCTGCCCCTACGCGGCCGTCGAGGCGAGGTGCGCGTGGCAGGCATTCCCAGGGTCCCCCGAGATTGCGATAGCGTACGTGACTCGCAAATTCGATGTATAATATCGACTCGGTGCCTCTCTTTCCCTCCCATCGCGCCGGCGGCGCACTCCCGGCGCTTGGTCCCGCGCCGCTAATAGACAGAATTAATCGCGATTGTTAACGTAAGCCTCGCGCATGCGCGCGGGATACGTGATGCGTAATCCAAGCGCCTTAATGAGTCTTTAATCGATTTCGATGATTGCGCCTTCATGATTATTCTGCGGCGACGGTAATTACGGCCTGCGGGTACCATTGCGTCGAGCAATTAATTGAATAAGAACGGCCAGGGATTTTCAAGCTTTAAAGCTTCGATGCCACCCCCGAAGAGCCGCCGCTGTTAAATTCTTTACGCGAACCGCTCGCGGACGAGCGGGATATTCCCAGTTATCGGGCTTCGTTCGACGATGGCCGAAAAACATGTGTAAATTAAAGTAAAAATAAAAATAAAGTAAAAAAGAAAACACGAAATTCCATCTAAACGAGGCAGTTTATTCAGCGAGAGGGCCGATATTATTGGCCTTCCGATTTACCGTTCATGTTAACGTTCGATCGCGCTACTTACTCTTTTTCCAATGACGTATCTGTTTTTTATTTTTAAAACCTTGGCCGCAACGGATAAACCAAAATTTTTGCCAACGCGAATATCCTATTGGAGCACGCTCGCTCGAAATTTATCAGCTTTTTTTTTTTAAATCCCTGAATTTATTCATTATGGTGCGCGTCACTCGTGCGAAAAGTGGCTTACACTATTTTTTTCCACCTCCTCCTCCTTCCGCTGAGGCAAAACATATAAACCTGCCGGATTACGAGCTGGGGTATAGGGTTTCCCTCTTCAGATTTTTTCGAGTCCGCGTATAATTATGTAAACAGCCGGCCAGAAGGCGGACGAATGGAGCAATCAATAATCGGGATCACCGCTCCTAACGAGTTCGTTCGGCGACGTTTCACGGGGGGTGTGTGTACGTACACCGCGGAGCCGCGAAGTCGGCCGCGCGAGTACCCGCTCCGCGCGGGGGATGAAACTCGATACACAGCGTCCCGCGCCGTGATTAACGACGCTTCACGTCGGCTCTCGCGCTGTCCTTAAGTCCGGGGGATTTGCGACTCACGAGCTTTTCCTTGGCGCATAGGGGGGCGAGGGGGGCGATGACCTCAAGTCCAAGACCCTCGTCCGATAAGAGCCGGGCTCGCGCGTTACGCCACGCGTAACCGTCTTTTCGCGCGGTTACTACAGAGGAGTATGTATGTGTCTGTATGTACGTGTGTGTGCACTTGGTATCGGTGGCGGTCGCGCGAGCGAGGTGCTTGCGTGATCCCGTGCACTCGGCCGGGGCAAGTTCGTGATCGCGGTATTAGGAGTTGGGCATCGAAATAACTTAATGTTTTCAGGCTGGAGTTGCCGGAAGACCGGGGCATTTGTCAGTCCGAGTGTACTTAAGAGGTTAAGGGACGGCAATTTCCGCGCGAAAGGCGTTTTTAGCGGTGCTGCACGCTTGACTAATTTTCTGACTATAACGCGGATGCCTGCGATACAGCCTTTTAACGTGATTAATTGCTCCTTTAATTTCCCTTTCGAGGCTCCGCGGATTTTTCACTTATCTCCCTTTCATCCTCTGCATTGTTCGACGCTCCTCCGAGGTCGTTATTAATGCAGCAATTAACATATTCAATTCCATTAAAAAAAAAGCTTCTACCGCTTGATTTAGCAACTGCTGAAGGGCCGAGCGGATATGACTGTTCGCGGTAATATAAAAGATGCTCTCGAACTAATACATCAACTCACTGTCTGTCATGGTAGCGTCAAAAAGTTGCGGACAAAAGAACACAAAAAAATAAAAAATTATTTACCGTGCCCAACAAAATGGCGAAAATCAAACGGGAAACTTGTCACTCCCGGTGATTACACGTCGAAAAAGTGCGAGTTCATTTCATTGTTTCTCACAGCGGTTCACGCCGGAGGACGCGTTGCGCGTACACGCGGGATTAAATGTTTGTTCGCTGGTGTTTTTTTTTTTTTGTCCTACCCGAATTCGCCCCTTTCGCTCGATTGAAGCTTTTCGCCCTCGAGTAAAAACGCGACAACTAAAATCGTAGACTTCCCTCTGCGAGATTCCCCCTCCCACGGGCGTAATGATATTCAGCGTGAAAAAGCAAACTCGAAGTTTCGCGCCTCTTGTCACCTCTTACCCAACTTCCGGTTTTTCGGAATAAAAGCTCTCGCGAATCTCTCCAAGAAGTTCTCGAAACTACCGTTTGCTCGGGAGCGCAAGCGCGATACAGTATATCACGCCCGGGGATAAAAGCTTATCGCTTATCGCGAAAAAATATAGCCGCCCAGTGGACCGTAGGCTCCCCCTGTTCACCCCCCGCGTCGTCTGCAACCCGCTGCGAGAGACTATCTGCACTGCTTCTCGGTGATTCAACGGTGCTTAATGAAAACTTGCAATCGGATGCCGCGAGGAAAAATCTGCCGTGAAATATCCTGGGATTTCACTGTCGCGAAAGTTTCGGATTTGCAATTTTATTGGCCTGAATCGCTTTCGAATAGATGCATTCTAATCTCTTGATTTTCAATTAAAAATTGTAAATTTTTTATGGGTTTTCCTCGAAATTTACATACTGTTCCTGTAAAAAATCTTCTTTCGCTTCAACAATGTCCCGAGTAATCTACAAATTTACGTTGTAATGGTGTGCGCAGAGCAGATAAAGCTGTCGGAAGTTTGATAAGGGAAGTGTTAATTTATTTTCTTATTACAGCACCAGATTGTATACAAGCGGCAAACATTGATAATACGATTTTTCCGAGATATTGCGAGGTAAATGTGATTTTCAGGAATTGATCTTATCTTGTAAACAACAGAGAACATTCAACCAAGTACATATGCGACTTTTGCCTCGTAACGGTTAACTGGCATCGCATCACTTCCAAAAATGCCTGCGTAAAACATTCTCCTCTGTCTACCCGACTCAGAACAAATATACGTATACTGAACCGAAAAAAAAAAACGAAATTCTCTTTTTTACCAGCTTAATTCCGCGAAAACGGCGCCCAATAAAAATTGCCGAGCTCATTCCAACGTAATGCCCGTCCGCGAACTTTGACGATTTCCCACAATTCAAGGCCGATCGTCCTCCCATTCTCTTGGAAATGAACGAACGAAGAATGTTTAATCAATAGGCCGTCCCGGGTGGGCGCCGGCTACCCCGTGATTTATACGCACGGTTCGTAATCGGATTCGCGGAGCGAGCGAAAAAAAGAATGAGGGACTCGTGTCTAACTGGGTTAACTGTAGCTCGCTCCTGCTCGTTCCTCCTCGGGCCCGCTAGATTTTCCCGCCAGGAGCCATAAACTTCTCGTAACGCCGTTTTGCCTTTAGTTCTCACGAGGGGGGCCGTCGCCGTCGACGAGGAATCCTGCAAAGATGGACCGCGGGGAAAGAGCAGCAGCTGCCGGTGTGCGCCGTCGCTCGGCTCTCCGACCGCGGTGCGGACGAGAGGGGGTGAGGCTAATTAATTACCGTTCATTAAGCACTTTAATATCGCGAGAATGAAATCCGTTAGATGTCGGCCGCCGCCGGCGGTTTCCAAGGGGCGCAACAATCGCATTACGCGCGCCCCCACCGACCTCCGCCGGAGTTCAGCCGAACAACGACCATTAAACGGATTCGCATGCGGCGGATTGTACACCGCGCGCCGTTCGAATTCTTGCGGGCGATTCTATCGGACCCGGCGATAAATCACTTCGCGGGCCGCGATGTCTTTTTTGGGGAACAAGCATGTACGCCCGAGGAAAGCGAAAGGATGCCGGAAATTGCCCGTCCAATTGTTTCTCTTGTTTTTTTTTCTTTCGCTGTAAGTAAGCCTTTTTATCTTCCAGTTTCAATAACTTCACTAATAATAGTGATAAAAATATACGTATTTGCTCGTTTACAAAATCAAATAAAATCTTTTGACGTATGCTAAAAATTGTTCGTGTTAAGAAATGTGACAATTTTGATGAACATATTTCTATTTTTATTTGATCTATTTTTGACGAGGATTATTTTGTAGTTTGAAAGGAATTGAAGGCTACATCGCGATGAAGTGACGAAATAAAAAAAGAAAACAAGATTAAATCGACTGAGTGACATAATTCGCGTTTGACTAAATGAAATATTAAGATGTAATCCGACGATACACGTGTCGAACAAGTGGAAAATGGATAAAGACTATGTGGGACGTTTCAGTATGCAAATCAAATCCGCTCCATTAATATTAAATCGTCACGCAGTTTATTTAACAGCGAAGGGAGAGCGATAGCTCAAAGACCATCAAAATATTTACTGAGCCAAGTCAATTTTCCGACTCACCGAATGAAACGCGCGTCAAGAGCGATCAATTAATATCCGGAGCCAAGCGTATACCTGCAACAGAGAGCAAAAGAAAGATATTAATTAAAATAAAAGATAGCCGAAGCGAGACGCTGGAATGAAATTTACGATGTCGATAACAGAGAGTTGCGCGCCGGCGTGTCCCCGTTTGTTTTTAATCGTAAATCGCAACACGAACAGGATATACGCGGCTTTCGCGCGCCGATGAAATCATTAATAAGGGTATTGCCGGGGCCGACTGTCTTTTAAAAACCCGTTTGGCCACGCGTCTCAAATCGCCGCCTCCAGACCACTCTTGCGTTCCCCTTTTCCTTTCTCCTTTTTTTTTCTTTTCCCTCTTCCCCGCCCTTTTCCGGCAGCCGGGCGCATCCCTGACGTAACAGACACGCGCCTCGAAAAACCCGTTCTTTCGCGCGGCCGCTTCCTTTTGCTCCTGCTTTCAGGGGCCCGACTTTATTTCGAGGAACAAGGTCGCTCGAACTTCGGCCGGCCGCATTTATTATGCGAGCCTCGAAGAAAATTAGGTACCTTCAGCCTAGCGGTATTTCCGCGCGGGTACTGATATGTGGAACGAAGACGTGACTTGGTGCGCGTATCAACGTACCCATTCCCCGACGCCCACCCTGTATCCGTATCGACGCGCTCGCTATTTCCGCGCCGGGCGTGTTGTCCGTGCATGCGGTGCAATCATGACATCGCGCGCCCGATGCACCGATAATATTGCGAGGAAATGATGCAACAGTCTCTTTTTCTTTCTCTTCCCTTTGTTTTATATATAGAAATGAATTTTGGATTACGCGCCCGTGCATTTTAACGAATCGGTTGATTGTTTTTCGATATCGATGGGAATTCTAGATAAAAATTTTTTTTATCGTTTTATTTACAGTATTTGTTTATTTTTCGATAGCTGAAATTAGAAAATGCAGCAATAAAAAAAAAATATACAATTATTGCCATGGATAAACTCTATTAAAACTTTGAAATTTAACTATAAAGCTTAAAAAGATGTATAATAATGCAATTTAAATTCTATTAAAACTTACATATTCAACTATAATGCTTAAACTATTACGTAAAAATTAAAATCCATTAAATCTTAAAAATTTAATGTTAAATGCTAAAATTATACGATAACAATTGATCCTTCGTCCTCATTCCACACATTCAAGGGATTAAAAAAAAAAAAGAAAAAACACGAAACTAAGAGGTTAAAGTATGTCAGTTCACTGGATACTTAATGGAGCTCTTACTCTCATAAAAAAAAGTACACACGCCATAAATCGTCTCGGCGAATTGGTCTCACTTTCCGCGCCGTCGCGACGACGACTCCTGGAGTCGAATAGCTCGGGGTATAGGGCGGGCAACGCTCCCGAGCCGTTTGAAGCGGGTTATCATCGGAAACACTCGTAACTCGGCCTCGCGTGACAGACCGATGTCCCGCAAAACAGGATCGCCGCATCCATATTCATCGGTGCCGGGCTCGTATAATGCCTCGCGATTCGCGCAGCGCGAGAGCTCCCCGGCTTAAATCAATCGACATTAACGACCCCGCGGAACTGTCGCCGCGGCAGCCGCAGCGGCAGCGCCGCGCTAATTTGTAATTTCAGATATGCACCGCTCGCCCAGGTAAAGACGTGCCGCGGACAGCCGTCCGAGGTTTTTGCGGCGAAGTCCGCGTGCGTTGTTATGCGGATTCGCGGGCTAATTTTGACGCGGGTTAATGGGAGGATGTTTATGCCCCGGCGAATGTGTGCGAACTGGTTCACTCGAGACCAGTTTTCTGGTTGCCTCTGTCACGGTGAATTTATTTATCGCGCCGCGATATTTGAGGCGAATATTGCATTTTATTGCTTTTTTTATTTGGTTCTTATGTCAAGCCGGGATGAATAATAAATTTAAACGAGATTATTGTGTTTATAGTTTAAAGAGGACTTTTTTTTATTTTTACGAAGTATCTCTAAGTGTCTCGCGGCGAATAAAAATATTATCGTCTTAATTTATTATGAACTAATATAATTTAATGATTGGTGTATTTTACGATTGAGCGAGTTTTTTATAGCCAGTTGCTTTTATAACTTTAAACTTACTATAGATCGAACTATTTCAAGTCCTTACGGCGAGTAATATTACAGCATTAAATAGTTTTTGGAATTTTTGCTTTTATGCCTCATTTATTTTTATCAACCTGTTTCAAGAAGATTTTCACGAATAAACGTAAATCTACCCAACAAGCAATTTGTACAAGATACGTGTTTATTATAGACACGAAATAACTTCGATTTATAGGGTAATAAATTGCTCGTGGAACTATAATTACAGAATGTTTCCAAAAGTTTAACAAGAAAGCAACTGGCATAATCACAATTGTAATAAGCCCAAAGCGAAATGAAATTTTTCCAAGGAACGCAAGAATATCATTTGTTCCTCATTGTTCCCCCGCGAACGGTGCGTCTCTATTTTCTTTCCATCGGCGGCATCGCGAAATTCACGAGGCACATCCGGGGCTAATGAAAGCTCGAGTACAGCGAGTAAAGGCAGATGGCATTGGAAGATTACGATCCGGCCGTTTCGCGCAAGGCCATTTCACTGCCAAATCGACTGTCTGATGGAAAGAAAACTACAGAAAAGTGGGCCCGCGGGGCTGCACGCAGTCGCGCGCGTGCATTGCGGCGAAAAAAAATTGAAAAAGAAGGACGAGAGGAACGAGCTCCATCCATATTCATTCGAGCCGGTGGTCCGTTACGCGCGACGGGGACATCGGCGCCCGATAAAATTAGCGGGGAATAGCTCCGCCGAGAGAGTGAACTGCGATTGCGAAGCTCGCGCTCGCGCCGCTAATGGACAGAAGTTTTTCAATTGCACCTGCGCTCTCGGCGGGGGCCGATTGTTTCGCCGGGCTCGCGTGCGCGCCTTTAACCTCCCGCCGAAACTACCTCGCTCGGTTTCACGATCGCTTTCGAGGAGGGCGGGGAAAAGAGCGTCAACCGGCTGTTTGCGCTGCGGTTTTAAAATTGCGACGACAATTTCATTGATTACACCTGATTGCTAACGTTGAAAGGGAAAAAATTGCAATTGAATACCTTATAATTTTGTTTTGCGTTAGTTAAGTTTCACCGATTAAACGATCGAAATAAAAGATTACTTTAAAAAAGTTGCATCTGTATTGTTCTGCTTTAGGTTCATTTTAATTTTATATTTCTTTACAATACTGCATTTATTTCTTTTAAGTATATATACTAAAATTAACTGCGATATTTGTATTAATATCGGTTCAGTTGTTCGAATTGAAATGAATTAAACTGATTTCAAATAAAAAAAAGATAATTAAATATGACTTCAAATACTGCAAAACTGATAAATACGTAACAGTTAAGATATCAGCATTTATAAAAAGACTTCTAAAATCGTAAATATATATATGCAAATGAAAAACGTTGTTAGACATGACAAATCGCGTAATTATAGCAATATAACTCACGTCAAACGGTTAAATTGCTATCCACTTAAACGAAGACACTCTGGTGGATCTGTGAAACCATCGATTCTTTTTCTTTTCTCCCAAAAGGAACGAACTGCGCGAAGTAGAGTGGCGCGTCGATTGTGAAAACCCGTTAATCGGCTGTGAGAAAGTTGACTGAATTTCGCGAATTTCCCCGACGAGCCGTCGAGGCATTCGGTAAAACTCCCGGGGAACCCGGCGCGCGGAGCGCAACACCCGCAGGGCCATAAATTAATAAGCCAAGCGGACGCTATCAAGCCGCGCGAGTCTTTCTCCGGGCCGTGCATATAAGTCAACGTGAAATATACGCGAAAAGCGGCCGCGTGCGCCTGAGCGAGAGGGGAGGAGTCGGCGCCCGCCAAAAGAGAAAAAGGACCGTTGCCGCGAACGGGAGGAAAAAACGACCGGAGAAAAAAAAAAGTCAAGGATACCGTTCGCCGGCGGAGGCCTAACCGTACCCAGGACACGCGCTCGCCTCCGCGCGCGTGGCCTAATCAAGATTCGTTAGAGCCATTCAGATCGCCTCGGTCGACCTACGACCCCGATTCGCCCGCGCGATATCAAAGGCGACTATCTTGGCCGGCGTCGCGTGCCGCGCGCGTATACGACTTCCTGGCGCGCCGCCGGTTCGTCCCGCGCATAAGAATTCAGCCCGCGGAGCCGTGCCACCGGTTTTTTCTCCCCGGCCCCCCCTTTGATGTCGCGCGCGCGCGAGTCTCGCCGGGGAGAGAGAAATGGCGAGGTTGAGGAAGGTCGCGCGATAAGGGGCAACTCCACGCGAAAAAGACGCGCGCGGGCCTTTTAATGCCTGCCCCGGGGGCCGCCGGCGTGTATCCGCGACCTGGTCCTCCCGCGGAACGACGTTGCGTCTCGAGAAACCTCGAGGGCCGACCGCCCGTTATATCTCACTCGGCTCTCGCAGCCCCGAGAGTTGACCCGCCTACTCCAGCTGACACGCGCGCTTTGTACATGTATACGGACCGAGCTGCATAAAAAGCCTTCTGTACTTTTATGGATCTCGCAAATTTTTTAACGGTCCGCAGTTACTTTTGTGCGCGGGCTCCGTTCACCAAATGGAATGGCTTTTTGATAAGCGGCCCACTACGTTGCTCAGGGATCGATTGCCTTTCGAAGTATTTGCTCAGCCGGGTTTCTCCTCGGGCAGACGGTTTGAAAAATTCGACCTCTGAGGCGCATCGAGTTCAAAAATTCGGAAGTAATAAAAATTGAATGATGCTGAGAAAGGAAGGTCGAAGGGGGCGGGGGTAACGGCGTCTCGGTTACCCGAGTCAACATCGTCGGGGAGGGCTCCCCGGGCGAACGAGTGCACAATCGCCGCCGTTCAAAGCCAAACAAACTCGTTAATTGCTCTCGTGGAAAGTAGCGGTTGGAGACGTCGCACGGGCTTGTTTGCGGGCCCACCCCCGTTGTTTCGCCAAGCCCGGAGGTAAGGACGTCCGTCGCGCGACATCGAGTGAGACGGACTGGAGTGGGACCGCCGTCGAGGCCGCCGCTCGAGTGGTTACATTACCGTATCATTATCGTCATCCGCCGTGTAAACGTCCTCGACGTCGGCTCTCGACGTCGGCCCTCGACGGCGAGTAACGCGAAAACACGACCTCTTAATGAAATTCCAGTTGCTGCTTCTTCTTCTTGCTCTTCTTGCTCTCGCCTAGCTGTTCCTTATTCATTGCGTAGACGGGTTTTTCTCGCTTGTTTTCTTTTTTTTTTATTATTTTTTTGTGTTATTATTCTCTACGCGCTCAACATCATTTTTCAAAGCTTGGAGCGTTTAAATTTCAAGGACGAGTCCACCAGTGATCCCCCTCGTACGGTGAAAAATGATGTTTTCAAAGTTAATAAGCGAGCTTCTTTCTATGCTTTAATTCGCTGTTAAACTAATAAAAATTGAAAAAAAAAACGCTTAATAATTTAAGAAAAAAATCCACAATAAGGGATTTTATTTTAATGAAATATGATTTTAAATAATTCATTTATTCAGATGGAAGGGAAAAATTAAGGGCAGAAGTAATTAAATCTCTAATTTAGTATAATAATGAATTTATTAATTTTTTAAACAAAAGTTCCTTTACATTTCGAGTTAATCGATTTCGTTCACAAACCCCCCGATAAAGTAATTTTCGTGAAAACATTTTTCATCATCTCAGCGACGCAACCAGAGTCAGAGTGGGATATTCAATTTCGAAAAACGCACTCGGAGCGAAGCATTTCAAAAGTGATTAAAAGCGGCGATAAATTAATTAAAACTCCCTCTCCGGGTGAAGTTGAGCGTTTAATCTCATAAAAATGATGTATGCGCGCCGCTCGTCGGCGGGCGCGAACCTCGCCGAAATCACTTGGGTTCGAGAATGATTGCGCGGCCCATAAAAGAAGGAGTAACTCTCGCCTTTTCCTTCGCTGCGGCGGCCGCGCTATACGACCCCCCAAGGGGGGAAGGAGGCGCGGGGCGGAAGAGGCCGCGATAATACCCCGGGCGCCGCGCGGAACTTCGCGCGCCCTCCAGGATCGATGACGCGGATTTACATTCGCGGCGCGCGTGCAGCTGCTACTTCGGTGAAACTTTCAGCAGCACTGACCCGCCGCTCGAATTTTCCCACCGACATAAATGTGGATTTTATTGCGCGCACTCGATATCCCTACCCCACCCCGCCCGGAAAATCATTTAATCCCCTTCCCTCGCGTATCGGAATTTCAGCGAACGATTATCCGCTATTTTTTTATTTATAACTGCGGAAACGATTCCGATGATTTCTTCATGAGCGTACTATTTGTTGCGCCATCGACTCCCTCGTTATGGGCACTCGCCGTTCGCTGTTTACACGCGGATTGGTGCAAACAAATGGACAGAAATTTCTCCATCTGTTGTGCCAGTTAATAATTGGCTTAAACGACTCGATTTTCTTTTATTTAAAAATAACATACATCGTAAATCATCGGGTCCGCCAGCTAATAGACTCAATTTCCTAATAAACAACCGGCTTGCGTGTGATCAATTATAATCCACCGGAATAAACGTACAGTCAATGAGAGCAAACAAAAACCAAAAAAAAAAAAAATAATAATACAGTTCCTTTTATCTTTTAAAAGTACAGAATCATCGATGATCAATGAGCTACGCAGCGGCGCAATATCGTCTCTGGAAACGGCACATTTTCCAGCTCGCGCGGAATCTAGATTAGCGGGGCTCTTTAATAGCCTCGAGTATCACACGCGAGTATCACACGAGAGCATTACCGACGGAAGTGTAACTCATCGCCGCCGACGTTTCCTCTCGTAACTGGAGCACTCCGGCTTTTCCGCCGGCCGTAACATCTTCTCCCTCCAGCGGGTTTGTCTCTCGATCGACAGGGCCGCCGTCGTTGCCTCGTCCAAATTTTTCGGCTCGCAGGAGCCCACGCACACCTCCAATTCCTCGCTCCTCAACCCCCGGCGGAAGCTCGTCAACGCCACGTCCGTCACGAACCTCTTGTCCGCCTCCTCGTCGTACAGGGCGCGCAGCTCCGAGGCCATCCGGTCGACCCTGAGGGCGTACTCCTCCAGCCGCTCGTCGTCCGCCTGCCGGGCGCATCGCAGTTCCTCCAGCAGCCTGTGCTCACCGCCAACGAGGCCGCAGTGCGTCCGCAGCGCCAGCAGGAAGTCCTCGATCCCGGCGAATCGGTGCAGTCGGTGTCCGAAGAGGAGACGTGCCCTGGAGCGGAGCTTGCCTCCCAGCGCCAGAAGCAGGCTGCGCTCTTCGAGGCGTGTCGCCACGTGGCGCACCGCCTCGACGAAGCCTTCCAGCTCGTACGCTCGTCCGTCGTAATCGGGAATCAATAGCAGCCAGTCTCTGAAGCCCATCTTCGGCTCCGCGGGTGCAGGCGTCGGGGTCGGCGGATCTACCGCCCAGACACCGCTGAGGCTCGCGATGCGCTCGCTCGTTTGCATCGAGGCTTATCGGTCCACTGGAAAAAAAGGAGAGGAGCTGATAGTTGCACCAGGATGATTTCGGTTAATTTGACGATAAACGCGGTATTTACCGGTGTGTAAATCTCTCGTGGATGCGACGAGGCAGCGTCGGGCAATCTTGACTGATGCAGGAATTCCGTGGATCTTGATTTATACCGCCTGAGAGATGGAGGAAACTTTTTTTATACTGCCTCGGATTCGGGAGCTTTTTTTCAGTCGCTCGGGTGAAAAAGTAGCCATTAGGAGGGCGGAGGCTGCGCGATGAGGAAGTTCGATTCTACTTTGGTTTTTTGCATAGAAAAATACTACGAATATGCGCCTAATGAAATTCAGATGAGTCGTGCAAGGAATTTGTAAAACAACTACTTTACTGCCCTCTTACCATTAACATATGTAAATGCAACGTTTCAAGAAATGCCAGCTAAAAGGATAACACTTTAAAATTGCATTTTATTCAAGAAAATCGAATGCATTATTATAAAGCTTTACTCGAACTGAAGACTAATAGTCTCGGCAATCAGGAGATGCAAAGTTTAATTAGCAACTTGAATATAAAAATTGAAAAATTTAATGGAAAAATTCCTCGATAATTAAAAGTAAACTTTATACTACGCAAAGTAACCGTAAAAAATGTAAGAGCTACGTAAAAATCATTTAATTCTAAATTCAACTAAAACTAAGCCAGCACAGGTGTAACGTAAAAGCTTTTCTTACAAAAGTCATGCGGCTGGAAGATGCAAATTGCAAGCGTCGATAAACAATAAAAGTGACTAATTAAAGCTACCCGAAAAAGGTAAACAGGGGGTTAGTTTTGCTCGAGTGTTGTATTTTTTTCCAGGGCTTCTCGAGCTTCCCACGGGAGAAAGCCCTAAGAGCGCCGCGCCGGAAAAGTAAAAGAAGCACCGAGAGTGGCCCGATTCGCCTGGGTTATTATAGCGGCACTCGAGCTCGCCGTCGGCAAGCGTCAAGTCGACTCGATGTCGGCGGGGTGTCTAGCCTCTCTTACCGGCCCTCCCCTCGCTTCCTCCTTTGAACCGGCGCCGCGGCGTTTAGTAAACACAACAGTAAGTTACGTCGCGCGGCAAACGACTCCGGTGTGACAAAACAAAGTTTGATACGTGCAGCAGGCACCCCACGGTTTCACCCACTCTTCGCGACCTCGAGAATGGGAGGCGCCTGTTTACCCGGAAAAGCAATTACGGGGCTCACGGACTTGCGGCCGCGCGCGACGCGTACCCTGCGCTTAAGCCTGCCGCGCGTGTATATACACAAGAGTGCCCGGCGCGAAAGGAGGCTCGAGGATTTTCCACTTTAATCCAATTCTTTTTCAGCCGGCGTAATTAGCACATGGCCGGCCGCGTCGCATAGAAATGCGCAGCCGCGAAAAGTTGTCTGACGGATTAAGCCCGGGCAAATTAACACGAACACTCGACGCGCGGCGACGCTGAAGAGCGGAAAATTTTTCATAAAGAGGCGGGCAAATTTTTTTTCTCTCCTTTCTTCTTTTTTTCTACCCCGGTGGCACCGACTCGCGTGTCGTTGACCCTCGCCGTAAGCGCCGGATCGCGTTTTTTTTTTTTTCGCACATCGGATGCATCGGAATATTTGTTTTCCGTATACACGGAGGGGCCGAGTTGCGTAAAATTGGACGGCAGCGATGGAGATTTAAAATTTGATGTGACAGCGCTCTTGCGCTCATCGGGCTGATGTACAAATATTTGTATAAAATTACGATGAACTTTTTTTCGAAAATTGCTCGCGACTGTTGTTTTCGTGTTTATACTCCGCGGCGCTCGCCGTCAAACGCGGAAAATTTCACGCCGCGGTATGAAATAAAAAACAAAACCAAAAAAAAAAGAGGGTTGGTAAAAGCGCCCCACCATGCGAGTGATTCGCGGGCAATCACCGGCCGATAACTACACACCGCGGCTTTTGTCAGGGAAAATTCTCGGCGCGTCAAAGCGGCGTCACCAGCATTTAACTTTTAAATATCACCGAGTCGAGTGGCAGCGGGCTCGAGTGTATCGTCATCCCCCGGTGCTATAGCTTGATAAAAAAAAACCAGGCCAATCTCCAGCAGCACCCCTCCCCCTTGACAGCGTGTTCGCCCTCTCGAAGAGGAGGCACATGCTGAAGGGGTTGAAAATAGCGGGCCGAGTGAACGTTTGTTTGCGCGTACAAAGCCAAGGCCGGAAGTTATAAGCCAGGACGTCGGAGGTGTAAGCTTCGTGAACTGAATATGAGAACCTCTGATGGGATTATCGGGTCAGCGTCGTGCTCGACTAAAGAGGGAGCGAGCGCGAGAGAGAGGTACCCGCGTCCTGTCTGTCACTTTGTCAACATGCTTATAATCTGATGCGGTTCTCCCGTTAAATCATGTAGGCAAGTGCATTCCTGATAATCAGCGGCCAACCGACGCCTCTCTCCCCGCGCCGCATAACGGACGAGCACTGAACGGTGTAATCGGCTCGGCAAGAGGGGGGGTGGTAGCACGGGAATTTAGTAGCGTCCAGGTAAAGAGCCGCTAAACGCGCGTACGCGCGTCGCGTCCCTTTGCCACGCGTGCCGCAGGGTGGACGGTCACTTCCACCTCGCCCTGACTTCCTCCTTATCGATCTCACTTTCGAGAGCTTGGACAGAGGCAATGAGTGTGATTATCGCCGGGCAAAAGTGGACGCGCACGCTGCGCCGTCGTTAACCCGATAATAGATGTTCCACTTTAAAATCACCGGATAATAGCGCGAGTTCGTAATAACAAAAATCAGATTCCTCGTTGATTAAAGCGAACTGTCGCGAGCGAGTTGTGCCTCGTTAATGGAATGGCTACGTTGTGCGAAAATCAAACAACGCGCGGGATGGAGACCTTTTTCATCTGATCCGAGGATGAAAAAGTATCAACTAGCGACCTACTCTCCCGGGCATGAATAATTTTTCCCATTATCTTGAGGAATTTTTAAGATTTCTCTGCGTACACGTGAATCTGTCGTCGAGTAATTTATGAAAGGTGGCGGGACTATCTGCACTGGAGGCCATCGAAAGTGTACTTTATGAAAATTCCCCGCAAAGTATCCGATAATTCCGCCCTTAACAGATGTACAAGCGTTAAGCTAGGCAAATATATATATATATCCGAGATAACAATATTAAACGACGCTCGATAAGTGACGCCGTGGAGTATCGCAAACTGTCGCACTGCGTGCCATAAAATCCTCCACTTTCTCTCCCTCCCTCCAGGCGTGCACACAGAGTGCTCGGCGTGCGATTTCGCGCAACGTGTTTACTCTCGGCAAAGTAGCTTATCGTCGACGTGTATAATTTCCCATGTATCTTTCCGCTCACTCCTCCCCCTCGACCTCGATCTTTTCGCCGCGCCACTCGACTTTATCGCGGCAGATAGGGCGACTCTCTTATGGGAATTAATGCGCGCCAGAGTCCAGGGATCGCGCTGATTTTATAGACGGATTAGCCCGTGCAGCGACATACATTCTGGGTAATGTCTTAATGATATGCCTACGCACTGCGCACACGGTATCGCCTCCTCTAAGCTGCTCAGGCACGGTACATAATGAGCTTTAACTTCTTCGTCGCTTCCTTTTTAATATTCCGCGATTAACTAGGTGCACGTTTTCGAAATTTTTCAACAGAGTGCCACGCCGACGCTTATCGGCGATTCGGCATCGCGTCCCAGCTGGTTAGTTCCGATGACTCGTTTTCGCGCGCGTTGATTTTCAATTTTCAGTTTTCAGCCCGAAAATATTTTGCTAATCAACGTTTTAACGAGCAAATCCCATTCCGCTGGAGATCTCGATAGCGCGTGAGAAAAATCGATGCTCGCCGAGCAAGAGAGAATCATCAGTCTCGCGAGGAGAAGGGCTGGAGGGTTACAATTAAAAAGTGACAACGCAATTTTCTCGAGCTCGACCAATCTACATCTCGGCGGTGCTGGCTCCCGTGGTTCACTTACGTAAGAAGATAAAACCCCCGGATAAAAGTGGATCAAGTTGTAATATTGCCGAGAGGCGGAGGCAAGTCTACCAGTTCTCCGCGCGAACTTTAGCAGATAAGACGTATATGTTTAGGCGAAGCTCGCGAAAGAGTGGCAGAAAGAGAGAGAAAGAGCGCCAAAGTGACATATCACTCGGAGTCGGGCAAACGCGTGACTCGCACGCCGGTGAGAATCTCGCCTGTGACTCTAATCCTTACGGAAGCGATGCGTGCGCGCCGGCGCAACGGTAAAATACGAGTTTACTATTTTGCGTTTGGCTAGTTTTTTTTCTATATCCTCTCCTCTCCTACGACTGGATTAACTGACAAGCCTATTAAATTTGCGATTATGTTCGCCGTTTCGCGGGCCCCGTGTCAGACGACGTAAGAGACGGACGTACTTTTACGCGGGAAAATTATATTTGTAGCTGCTTGATTGGTTTTGATGGGTTACAAATTGATCGCCGCAAAATACTTTCTTTTGAAGTTGTTTTGAATTACCTACAGGGGTTTTCATTTAATTCCCGCGAAGCGTTTAATTCGTTAATTGATATTTCATCGTATCAGATGTTATAAGTAGTATAAGATTTTTCAAAAAAAAGACGGGGAAACTGTAAATTATATTTTTGAAACGTCTCGAAATTCGAGAAATTAAATTTTCACGTTGTAAAATTGAAAATCACGGTGATTTACTATTTAGCCAAGCTGATGTAACGATGTTCCGCTTTAAAAAATGTAATTTTTATGATGAGATCTGCAATTATAACGATCTCTACTCGTCACTTTCATAGTAGAAACTTAACTTGGATGACTAAATAAAAACTTATTTCATTAACCTACTTATATATAAATAGAGAAAATTTATTAATTTAACGTAATTGATAAAAAAATTTGTCACCTTCTGGCAACTGCTTGATGCAAAAATTTGATGCATGGATACCAACTCATTTTTTCAAGTAAATAATCTGACTACTATATAAATAAAGGAAAATCGTTTGACAGGGAATTCATACCGAAATAAGGCATTATAAATTTGAAAAATCAGTCTAATTTTCCGTTGAAGCAGCAATCGACGTCAGGCCCATCAAACACAGTTCTAACGAAGCTGTTTTCCAACAAGCTATTCATCGAGTTAACTCCTAAGTTATTTGAATATCATCCGGTAAATACTGAAGTCTCGAACATCCATCCACTTAATAGACAACGCCTGTTAGGCTTTTTATCCCCGTCGGCCGCGACGTGCACATAACGTGGGTGGCTGTGTGTTATGTGCGCGAAACGGTATAGCCGAAACACGCTTCAATAATGGCCTCGCGCCGCTCTTTCGTGGGCGAGAAACGAGCCACGCGCTCCGGGCTTTCTCTCTCTTTCTCCCTCTCGCTCCTCGGCCGTACAAGCAGGAAGGACGTCGAACGGTAAACCCCGGCTGGACAAGTCCGCGCGGCTCTCTTGTGTCCTTTACGGTAGCTACTTAGACTCTGCGCCGTGAAACCATTCCATTCGTTTTCGCGAGACGTTAGTGCGGCGATACGCTTTGCATTAACGTAATTTATGCCCCTTGCGGTAAAGCTTCAGTCCCGAGCTCGCGCAAACAAACACACAATTATTCCTGGGAACCTACGCCGCCGCTTTCTTATCTTTGTTTTAATAGTTGCGGGGGCGGTGCGACCGCGAAATTCCCCTTTCTTTTAGTCGGGTGACGCGAGCGAGTCATTCGAAACATTGTCAATACTTTGTCCACCAGCAAAATCCATCTCGAATAATTAGAGCGTTAAAAGGAACTTATTAATGTTTTCTTTGTTATCAATCCATTTAAACAAACGGAATATTTTTCATCACGATTTAGACTCTCTTGTTAAGTGCGTCATCGGAAGACCTTTGCATAATTATTGTATAATTTTGTAAATAGTAAGAATTGTTATAGTAAGAATTATTTTTAGTCGTTCTGCAGCAGCACGTTGGAAACATTTTGTATTCGAAAATTGTTTCCAGCTGCAATGCGAATTTCGAACCCTACTATCGTAAGCTGATTTACATTGCTATACTCCGACATAAGGCTTTCAGCGCGCCGGGCTTTTAATGAATTCATTATTAACGGCTGAAAAGCAGGTTTTACTTTTATTTGCGCTTCACTAGTATCGTTACACGTAACAGGGCGATTTTAGCTGCACTTTGAATTTCAGCAAAGTGCAAATTTTATGACTGATGAAATTCTCAAAATGTAGCTTTTACGACGGATTTTATAGTGCTAACTCCGACGCATTAATTTTTATCAGCCCTTAAGTTACTTTAAACGAAAATTAATTACCGCAAATACAAGCGTCAAGCGCGTGATTGAAACTTTCTCCATTTCACACTACTGTCCGATGTTACATTTGCTTTATTTCACAATAACTACATTTGTATGAAAGTAATTTTGATTCCCCCCAAATAATACCGGAAAACATTTCAAAACGCTCAATTTATATACGTTTTAAATCAATAATATTTTTTTTTATTAGGAAAGAAATTAATAAAACGGCTTTATAGCTGAAAATCGCAATGCGTTATTTATTTGAATCGCGCAGCGGTTGAATAGTAGCAGCTTCGGAAAACATCATTACAGCGTTTCCCCGTGGCGAAGTGCTAGATAAAATCAGAAGCAATAAATTTGCCGGTCTCCAATTCGCGGAGGACATCTTTGCCGACCGCAGAGCGACTACCACCTCGGTGTGCGTCGCGTCTACGGAACTCGCTTGCGTTGCCATTCGTAAAACAGAGGAGAATGGGAAGACAGGCTATAGATCGCGGAAGCGTTGAGTGCGTGAAGAGGCTGCATTTATTACCCCGAGCGTAAACTCAAAATTACAGCAGTAACAGGCGCGCGTCTCCTCGAGCACCCACTCCCCTCCTCCTACCCGCGGACTTCGGCGAGATATTCCCATCGTTTCGCAAGTGCGCGCCGTTTTCGGTGTCCGAGGCGCGAGTCTAACGGTAAGCCCTAGCCGCTCTCGGCCCTTTTGTTCCGCGGCCCTTCGCCTCTTTTATCGCCGCGAGAAGCGCAGCATCACCGTTACGCCGAGTCTTTTGATTGTCCCTGTCGCGAGGGCAAAAAAGCCGCGGACGTCGAGGAGGCGCGACGAATTCGGACGCGAGCTTTTTTGCCGCGTCAGGTTCCCCTTTCTTATTTGCGCTCCAGCCTGATGAAACGCGCCGCAGCTCCGAAACGCTCGGTTATAAGCGAAGCGCATGCGTAGGCAGTCCCTTCTAATTTAGCGACGTGATTTGGACAAAATCAACTTATCGTTACTCGTTGGGACTAGACGCGCTGCTCATTTAAGATGCAAGGGTGAATTTGGTACTTGGTAATTTGTGCGTATAGGATAACTTAACAACCAATTCGTGACGCGAGTTCGAAAGGAACTTTCGGTGGAAACATATCAGTATTTCGTGGACGAAAACGTGGCCAACGTTCGGAAACTCCAAAGGTGTAGTTTCGTTTTGCATTATTGATGAAGAAAAAGTTTTAAAAAATCTAGAAAGATTTTTTTGATCTTTTTATCATACGTTTCGCGTGAAATTGATTTTTTTTAACACAATTTTGTAAATTTTTTATTCTCTATTCTAAAACAGAATTTTCCACGAATTTGTCTACGTGCTGCTTTTTCTGACCATGCTCGGAGTAAAATTTTGCATTAAATGACAAGGGCAAGTTCGTAAAATAAGAATGAAAATACTACAGTAGGTAGTAAACTTTAAAATATTTAAATTAAATGTTACTACATTTATAGTAAAATTTTCTAGTTAATATACTAATTTATTTATTTTTCGCGCTTGTACTTACTTCGGTAAAAAATAGTTATTTTTAACCCAACATTTTTCTGCGTGTAAACAAACTACAATTGCCAGATTTCCCTAAACAGTGGAAAAGTAGCCAATGTAAGCGGCAGCTCAAGCAGTCACCAGAGTGTCGTCGCTCCTTTTCCCGTCGCCCGGTGCAAAAAAGGTACGCGCATCAAGTTCATTACTTATTCCCGCTAATGCAGCGTCGCGTTTACCCGCCTAGTAGCCGGAGACGCTTGTGGCATGCTCGTGCGCGCGTGCAGCCAACTTCTCGCTCGGTAAAGTCTGCAAGAAAAGCGGAGGCAGCGCGTGTCTGCGATAAAAGCAATTCCATAACAAACGCCTCTGGATACAAAGGCGGCGCAGGAACAACGGAGAAAGAGCAGTCGGAGGAGAGCGCAGGCAAAGAAAGCTGGGAGTCGTGGAGAGAGACAGAGAGGGACGGGGAAGGCCCGGGACTTTCCGTTAGTCCGTAATTTTCGGCTCCAGCGTTTACGTTGCCCGGGAAGATAGATGCTCCTTTGCTCGGTCGCTCTTCCTCGCCCGGCTACCGTTGCGGCACTTTGATGCAAGACCACGCGCGCCCGGAGACGCCCGGCTCGGGAGAGGCTTCCATTAGCACAGCCATTTGAATATTTGCAAACGCGCGCGTCTCGGGGGCGGCGGCACGGGGGGAGGAAGGTTAAAAAGACGTAACATACTGGCACGTCACTTCCACTTGGTGGCGCCTCGGCAAAACTGTCGTCGCGGGGAGCGAGAGAGAGGGAGATAGAAAGCAAAGGGCCACCCGTAAGCTCGCGGCTCTTAACGAGACGTCGACGCGAATTTTCTCACCCACGCGCGTATCTCTTTTTATTTTTTTGAGTCCCCCGACCTTCCCGCCTAGCGTTCAGCTCGCAAACGCCTTTAAGCCCCGGCTTTTCCGCGACGAAAGCGCACCGCGATATCCGCGCGCTCGCTCAAAGCGCTCGGCATTGTGCGAGCGACGTACGGTGTAAAGGACCCTCCCTCCCCTTTTTTTTTCACCCTGCATCGTTTTAAGGTGTTGGGCACCGCTTTGACAGCAGTGCGCGGCTTAATTAATTTCGCGTGGGGATACGTGCCAGCCGCGGACGCGCCGACGCCGAACTAAGTTTAATTAAATAAAGGAGTCAAAGCCAAAGAGAGAGAGAGAAAGAGAGAGCTTCTTTTTTTCTTCCGTCCTTTTTGCTACCTCCGTCTTGGCTTTTTCGCCGCGCTCGGTTGCCGGGGCGCGGTCGCGATAAAGAGATGAGAACGAATGCTCGCGAGGCGCGTTACGCCGTCGAGATTTATCGCCGCTCTCGCTCCCCCGAGCGCGCGCGCGGCCTAAGTCCGCCGGATAAAATGGCCGGGTGAGAGCCTCATGTGTCTTCGTAAGAGCTGACTTTTCGCGCTCGGAAATTCACGCGCTTCTTCGAAATCCGCGGAGAAACCTAGAGAATGTGTGTACCGGCCGGTCGTTTCTGCGCGCGCCTACGCCCGCGTCGTTCCGTGGGCGCATCGCGCCCCCCGATTTATAGTCGTACCGGCTCTTATCTGGGCCGAGCTTGCGGAGGCACGGCCCCTTAATTGATTGATAAGATTATCGCGCCGGGGCAGTTGCACGAAAACCGCGGGGAGAATTAGGCGAGCGACGTGTACATACGACGGACCTTGACGACCGGCCAGATGAGCCCTCTCGATAACCCGCCTCCGCGACGACTCACTCGCCCGCACACTCGAGCCTCCTCGCCGCGGCGAAAAGGGAGCGGACGGGTGATGGGGAGGGGTAACGGGCACAGAGGGAGGAAAGCCATCTCGCTTCTAACGCCCGGCGAGAACCCGCGCGACGAGAGATAGAGATCGTTAACTCGCCCTCGAGATCCCATTAAAGCAAGTGAACGCGAGCCCCGCGTTTTTCTCCTCGGTCGCCCGGTCTCTTGCATATACCTATGTACACGCCCGTCGTAAAAGCGACGAGTGCCCCGCGCGCTTGGCTTGTAAAACCGAAATAAAATTCCGACGCGCGTGCGCACGCTTCTTTGACAAAAATGGCAGCGCGTGCTCGAGGCAGGACGTATAAAGCCGAGAGCGGGGTTATCCGGCAACAAGTATAAGAGCGAAGGGGAGGAGGGGGAGTGGGATGATTCGAAAGTTGGAATTTAGTCGCGAGCCGCGGGGGGCGCGCCATCGACTGTCTGCGGGGGGCGACGCGTGCGCATTCGTTTACCGAAGGGTTAGCGCGCGGATCAGCGATTATTAACGCGCCGCGAACTCAATCTGTCGAAGTTTACCGGCTGCTTCAAAGTTACGCGCTGCCTCTAAAGCCCACGCAAAAGCGCCGCCCGGCCCCATCCCGGTGCCCCGGAGCTAGCCGCCGCCCCTGCGACTGAACTTATGCAACGAGTAGATCAATTTCAGCCGCTTATTATAATTTATGCTGCGCAAGAGCGGGCGTGTGCGCCCGCGGATCGAGTTGCTCCCGCTATTTACCGATGCTCTCGCTTCGAGTTATTCCGTAATTGCTGGTAATTTTCAAAAGGGGAGACTTTTTTCGATATTCGAAGTTATAGGCTTTACGATGTGGAGAGAATGGGAGGGGGCCGCGACGACGAAAGGGAGAATGGTGGAATTATTTATTCTTCTCTTGCGTCTGCTCTCCGTCGAGATTTTTAATTCACAATTAGTGCACTGGTAATTATTGACCGCTTCTTTTTACGTCATTATATACGCAATCTCTTTTTTTTTTTTGCTTTATAAACTTGCACGGAACAATTTAATAGCTAGTTTTATCCTTTAATTGCTTGGAAATTGCATTTTTTCTTGATGATTTTAAATTGAACAAATTAAAAACATTAGATCATAATTTTTAGAGTGCTTATGAAATGTTAATAATAAACAATAAAATGAAAAAAGTTTTTTTTTTTTAATTTTATATCAATTTCATTGATAAAATTTTTATACACATTTCTCGTAATACATTTAGAAGGGGTAAATTCCGATATCATCGTTCAATGAAATTATTGCTCGATGTGGATCCGACCCTCGTAATTTATTCCTCTTCTATTCCACGGTCGCATCAATCATGCAGCAATTGTTAATCCGAAATCGTCCGTTAAAAATTCAAATCTGATAAAATGATTTGAAAGGCAGAAATCGAATATTTCTTACCGTCAGGGAGATTTCAAACACGTTCATAACAGGTCGTATTATCGGGCCCGGCGTATTCCATTACACGCCAGGAATTCACCACGATCATTTTCCCGATAGTTTTTCCACAGACCGGGCTGACGGAGAAAAACGTGCATTACGCAGTCTCGCCGGAGCCGAAGTTTTCTGGATTTCGCTGCTCGTCCGGGGCGCGGCGCGAAGGGCAGGAAGGCGGAAAGAGGAGAGAGGAGTGCAGGGCCGAGTTAGCACGTGTTCCCCTCTCCATTGATATTGAATTCACGGCGGAGCCCTGGTTTTGAATCTTTCAGTCGCGCGCGTGTCCGCGCGAGAGCTATCGTTTTCGCATCACGTAGCCGCAGTTTTCAACTGATTTAACGGCCACGTGCGGCCCTCGGAAAATGCCCGCGAGATATTCTAATAACCGCCGATAGTTCCAAAGTGTTTTTACGAGCGCGCAATCGCAAACGGCCCCCGCGTCCGCGCCGTTGCGTGGATTACGCGCGCACATAGACGCACATATACGCACATGCAGGCGGTAGACGCGAAAGCTGTAACGTGCACGCGCGCCTCGAAAGAGGGAGCCTCGCCTTTCCCACATTTTGATGCGATTAGATATCGCAGTCGTCGGAGTCAATGCGCCTTCGGCTACTCGCCGGCAATCTGCATAATGAAGCCTGCGCGCCGAGCGTTCCCGTCGAGTGCGGCTGACTGGAGAGTTCGCCGCGGACGATTCCGCCGGCTGATCGCTTTCTTTTGTCGCTGGAGATCTATGTAATTGGGTTCTTTCGCGACGATCCACCCGCCCAGCTAACGCGCCCTGATTCATGGGTTACGGGCCCATTCCAGATGGGTTTTAAGCAGCGTCGTAAGACTTGGGTACACCAGCGTTTCTAACGTTGGATCGATTAGTTATAAAAAAGCTCTTATCTTCGATTTAGATTGTAAAGTATACTTATTCGTCAAAAGATTTTTTTCCACATTTTTGTTCCTTCAACTATACATATTTTATTAATTTCATTCTTACAGGGCCTCGAAATGGATTCGGTTATTTTCCTTTAACTAAATTTATTTACGATAAATTTATAAATTTATGATATTCTGTTGCAAAGTAGGTTAATAAAATATTACAATTTGTTTATATAATTCTCAAAGCTCAGACAGCAACCGAATATCGATGCACTAATTCTTATGATGAACGTAAAAGGTCACGCACCCGCGGCGATTTAGCAAAGCACCGACGCCTGGAGTATAGAAACTGACTCGATATTAATACGCGGACGTTGTATGAATTAGTCGTTAGTTACGCTCTCTGGACACGCTCGCGCGTCCCACAAGCAAAAAAGCTCCTCGATAGCAGGATGTACGTTTTAGCCGGTTTTTAATTGTACTACGCGATTTAATTAAATCGTAAGATTGAGAGATTCTCGTTGCGGACCAGTGATGTGAGCCTCGGTGTAAGGAGGAATAAATAAACGCACGGGTGGAGACGGTCGTTTTCGGTGGATATACGCTAGCGTAAACGACCTTTTAAGTGGTTTTTTCGCCTTCGAAAAAAAACGGTAACAGAACTTCTCATTGCCAAATCCGCTGATTATCTCATTTTCGTGAATGATATGCTAATTCTACCGGATTAGAGCGGATTTCCGCAGAGAGAATTGATGGGTGAGATAACTAGCAGCTGACGTTATGCTTATAGACTCTATAGACTCTATAATGTGTACGTAAGTATCGTACAAAAGATTCTTTAAAATACAGTTTAAAAGAAAAAATAGTTTTTTTTTCACCTATCCTCTTTGAAAATAGATATTTCAAAAAATCTTTTATTTTTCGAGATGTTTCATGATTTTTTTATGCCTGTTATGAATTAACTTAAGTATTTCGAATAGGCCTACAATAGGATTGCACCTATACAGTTTCCTTAAACAATCAAAGACAAACAGTGCAAGTTAATGGGGGTAGATGAATGAAATTTCAAACAAACTCGGTGCTGATATTTTCAAAGTTAATCACGATATCAAATTGGAGACCCAGTGCAAACGTCAGGCTCCCTGTCCCGGCCATTTCCCCGGGGACTTAACAAGTTCCTTAAGGCGTCCGCGCGCGACGCGGAGCAATTAGTCAATTTTCAAGTGACATTTAGATTCGGTGGCTCGGAGACGCTGGTTGTCGCTGCGCGAACTCGATACTATACCCACGCAGCCGCTTTCCAGTGGCAAAGCAATTCTAAACCGTGGAATGATGAATTAATCAAACCTCGATCACGGCTCTCCCAGCGACCGCATTGTTCCCTCGGCCGAGTCCGCCGGAGCTAGATGGAGATAAGTCGGCAACTACGACGACGTCGCGATGCGACTCTCTCCGTCTCTCTCCTCGTGTAATCCTCGGCGAGCAATCCAATGTACCGATGCGAAATTCGGGATTGCCGCTGACGCGTCCCCCGAGCACCTGATTCAGTGCGCGCGTGTACACGTCGATGAATGAAAAATCTCGAGTCCCAGATGCGCCTCGCGATTAGCCGGAGACCAAGGCCCCCGAGGAATGCGGAAAATCGGAAAAGCAAATTGATGCGCGCGCATCGTCTCGAGGAGTCTTTTGGGTCCACTGTAAATATTCAGGCATTTGTCGGCTCATCGAGGATGTCCCTTTTTACTCCTCCGTTACTTTTTCTCTTCTTTTTTTTTCCGGTTCTTTTTTTTTTTATTCCGCGGCTAGGTCTTCGACCGGGCACTCGCCGTGATCAATGCGGCGCTTTCGACTAATGGAGTTCTCTTTTTTACTGCCCCTAAATCAAGTGTTTAACGATGATTTCAATCTTTTTCTAGACTAAGTAGTTCTATTAGCTGCGCTCCTCTGTGTGCGTATATCTAAAAACCATTCAAAAAGCCAACCCCAAATCTAACTGCAAACTTTTAATTGCTTGTTATAGGTAAGTGGTTGGATCCTTCAAAGCCTGGAAGACTTGGATAATTTACTTTAAGGAGTCTAATTTAATAAAGAGAATCGGGTAAGTAAGTTTTACCGACTTTCCCTGATTGAATTATTGCGACGATTTGAAGCTTCGCGCTCGTGTTAAATAATTAATCTGCACGTAACGATCAGATAAGGCCGCCATACCCAAGTTTTGTAGTGCGAAAAATTCAGAGACGGCAGGACTGGAATAAATTTAGCAGCGCCTTTTTCCTCGAAAAAGAGCCGATATTTTAATCAAGTGCGCGCTATCCACTTTCGAGGACGGTTGTCTCTTGACATCCGCGACATCGACGCACTGAAAAATGCCTTTGGCCCTTTGGCGCTTTTGTCGGGGCACGAACGCGTCGCGAATAACTCACTCGTATACGGCGCGTAGTGTCGCAGGGGAAGGGCAAGGCCCTCGTCCCCGAAGCCTTATTGCCTCGTGGTGGGTGGAGACATTCCTTCGACGGAAGACACACGAGTGCCTCCCCCGCTCTGACGGCACGCGCGCACCTTTTCCGCGTCGACGTGAGTGTCCCGTTCGCTTTTCCTTTTTTTTCCAATGTTTTTTTCTGTTGCTTTCTCTCCATCTCTTTCCCAAGTCCGTTCCGGAGCGATGTGTTTTCCGGGCTTTGCGCTGGCCGTAATCGCGCCCTGTAATTTTTGCCTGCTTAACGAATGCGCGAAATAAAGTTTATGGATGCGGAGAGGGAATATTTTGCAAAATGAACGTTTTGCGAAATCGCATTCCGGAAACACTCTGAAAAACTGCATTTTCGACACGCATTCGCCTCAGTGCGCATAGAATAAACAACGAAGTAGACGCTCAAGTGCCAGCGGCTATATGTACATTATCCAAAGATTTCACGTGCATTTCCTTTTTAAAATGCTGTACGAAAATTAATATTAAATAAAAACGCCTTTACAGCGCCGGTGCGGACGATTTTTTAATTTCACCTTTCCGGTAAGCCTTGCGTTTAAAATAACAAACGTGCAAATGTTGAATTTCAGCTCTAATGATTTAGCGTAGGTTAACCGCGCTAAAAATAATTAGAAAAATCTCGCTTTTTAAAATGTTGTTAAAATCCGAGAGAAGAAGCAGCATCGAGAGAGGGAAAAAGGCGAGCAGCGAAAGGGTGAAAACGGTCGGTAGGACGACCCACGAAACCGTAGTGATAAACTCGAGCGTAGGAGGACGGGGATCTCTCTCTCCTCCCACAGAAGAAAAAAGTGAGTAAAGGAGGGTAACGCGAAAAACGATGAAGACTCGGAACAATTTCCTTATTGCGCTATTTTGAAAAGTAATAGCCATCCCATTACAGCGGGCTGAACAAACTCTCCTGGGCTCAAAGGCTCGGCGGCGTCGGCGGCCCCTTATCTGCATTCGACGTAGGCAGCCCGGGGAAGGGCAGTCGGTCCCTCCGTTCCCTTTACGCGGCCAGCAACGAAGTTATGGTACTCCCGCGAGCGCGGGAATTTCGTAACCGCGCG
This sequence comes from Sycophila texana, assembly GCA_035582955.1. Classification (NCBI taxonomy): domain Eukaryota; kingdom Metazoa; phylum Arthropoda; class Insecta; order Hymenoptera; family Eurytomidae; genus Sycophila; species Sycophila texana. The sequence continues at coordinate 8,614,313 of JAWWEN010000048.1, read as the reverse complement.
CCGTTGTGCGCACATGCACACACATGTGCGCACATACACAGACGGTGGCGGCAGCTACGTCGAGCCACACGAGCGAGAAGGAAGCTCGGCCTATCCTCCTTCATCGTCCCTCGCGCACGCGGGAGGGGAATGTCTTTCCTATTTTCTCGGTGATTACGCCGCACGACGGGGACGACGACGACGACGACGCTCTCCCTTGTCTTAGCCGAAGTAATGGCCGAGCCGAGGAAGAAAGGGCCCCTAAGTACTTCTTCCTCTGCGCGATCGTGCCGATCGTTGCTTGGCTACCTCCCCCTGCCCCCCTTCGCTCTCTCTCTCTCTCTCTCACTCTTGCCTCACGGCCGGGCGCGCGCTCCGGGATGATCGCGAGTTCCGATCTCTCGCGGGGACGCGCGCGTCGTGTAGCCCCCGGGTGCACCGCTGCACGTTTCCTCTCCTCCAATTATTTTCGAGGCCGGCCTCAGCGCCCGATACATTTAGTTTTATGCCGCGCGCCGGGAGGAAGGACGACGACGACGAGGACGAGACTGCCCGACACCGACAATCATCGCACGGTCATCGCGCGTGAGCAACAGCGGGCCGAACCAGCCCCCATCAACCTAACTGTAACCGGAGGGAGTCCAGGCTCCCACGCATACGTGTGGGATTGAGCAATCGCTCTCGCTTCTCCGCTATATAGACCGCGGAGTCTTCGACTTTGTTTGCCGAGGAGGGGTAGGAGCGGTGGGCCCGAAAGCGAGCTTTTGTGCCCCGTCGTCTTGTTTACGGGGGCATTCTATTGCTTTCCCCGGAAATGTATATTAACACCTTTTATTGGAGACGCGTACCGTGAGTTGGAATGCGAGTTCGCCGGACTAGCATTTAACTGCAGTTTCTGAGTTTTTCATGGTGTTTCTTTTTAATTTACATTGAGATAATATTTTTCGGTCTTAAAAAAGCGTGAGATATTCACACCTCAATGCTTTATTCACAAAAATGTTGTTAAAAAGTTAACTACATGTAATTTCTTATGTAAATTTTTAATTATTTTCGCTATGCATTATATCAATGTTTGAAAAAATTCATGAGTAGGACAGCATCGCGAATCTTAAAAGTAAAATGAGATTGTAAATAGTTACTCTGCATACTGCATAGAATGTATCATTTTTCGAACAATTCCTCTTCTATTTCGTCATAGAATAAATTAAAACCAGATATTCTTGGAATTGCTACGAACAATACAAAACAAATTTAAAAAAATATTTGTTTTATTCGTACAACAAAGAAAATAACTACGAGTTTATAATATAAACATTTTTTGCAAAAAACATTTTACTGATTCGTGGAAAAACTATTTCTGGAGTCGGACATTAAAAAAAAAAAAATAAAAATAAAAAATAAATAAACGAACGCTTCAAAGAGTTTTTTGAACCCTCAAAACTGTTGCACTGTCAGGGTCGCGGTATTTTCCATTTTTTTTCATAGTTAGAAACTGTGCCCGATCCGCCAGTATTTCGCAAATTAAACTGTATGAAGCCCCGCGGGGATGTGGTCGGGAGGGATCATGTCCATTTATTTTTCGAATGGAAAACATGTAGGCTGGTGACTTCGCCGTCACTCTTCCTGGCCGGTACCTCCGCTGAAAGTTCCCGAGTGTAAATGAATTTGATAGCGCCCCGCGTTTATTTTTATTCGCCGAGCGAAAAAATACTTCGAATGATTGTTTTCGCGCGCGGAACAAATAAAACGTGCGTCACCGGCCAAAGAAAAACACCCCCCCCCCCCTCACCTTTTTAGCTCCCTTTCATTCACCATCGACAGGGTTGCGATTTTTGGTGAGTGACGCGCGTTAACTCGCTTTTTGTCGCTCTAATAAAACCAGCACAGCGATACCAATGAAATTCCTACGAATCAGAGTAATTTCCGTACGCAATTACCATTGTCTTGCGGACTAATTAATTTAAATAAAAGTCGAGGCTGGTGATCAGAGGAGACGGCAATTAAAACTTACCTGACGACTAACAAAAAAAAAAAGAAAGCTCGAAGACACGACGTTAGCCGTATAATATTCGTGAAATAACGACTTAATTAAAGCGAGCCTTCAATCCAGTCTGATGGAAACACCGAGAAGGGATGAGAGGGAAAAAGAAAGGGTAGCGGGCTTGGGCAATCGACTGCGAACTAATAAATCATTGAGCGTCGCGAGACATTTCAATCGGCGCGCGCTCGCGCGGGAAGCAAAGGAGGAACGAGGCGAGCGGACTCCCTGCAGCCCGGCGCGAATCTTACAAGGCGAGAGGGAGAGGCTCGCCGAGTCGTACAGGCGCGTCGCCGAGCTAAGAAGAGGAGACATACCGGCGAGTAATAAAAGCCAGCGAGACTCGCTCTAGCGGGAAGTTGCGCGAATAAAACCTACACACTGGGTTACTACTTGTGCGCGCACATACACACGCGCACGCACAGACTCGCACAACAAAAGACAATAAAATCGCAGCTCGAATTTAATTTTCTAACGTCCTCGGGGTGGATTAATTTCGCGTTCCCGCCTTCGATTTCTACGCTGCGGGGTGAGAGGCTGCGAGCCCGAAAAAAAGGCGGCACGCGTAATTTTTTGGGAGTAAAAAAAAAGAAAAAGAGCGAGAGGCGGCGGGGGAAAAGGGAAGCCGCAAGGTGCACCCGGAGGGCCATTAACCGTACGCAAACAATGATCTAGAAGCGGAAGTGCAGCCGTACGAGAGCGAGAGGGAGAGAAAGAGAGAGCCCATATTACCGCTGTGTATGAGCCTTATCGGGACATCCCGGCTGTGTTACTCGTGTAGCGGCGGCGGGAGATAAGGAAGGCGGGACGAGCCCCAGGGCCCGCAGCTTTTCAGCGGTGCGATTTAATTGGAATGAGTTAGCGAAACTGAGGCGCATTTGCCGCTTTATTTTTCTTTTCATTTCAATTTTTTTCCCTTTGCTAAGCTCGACGCGCGCACTAATTTCAATATCGCGCGAGTAAATGCATTTTAATAAATTTTTTTTTTGTTAGTTGAGAGATTTAATTATATTTTAATCACGTACCGTCAGGATTAAGAGTTAACAGAAAGTTTGCGGCGCAGTGTTGCAGCTTGTAGTTTTAATTTTCTTTGGAGGCTCTTAATAGGTTCGTTTATGCTCAATTTAATAGCAGAAACGTAGCACACTGTGATACTGTTAAACGAAGAGCACTTAACCGAAAGTAAAAGAAACAGCAATATTCAAGCGGCAAGGCTGATTTTAATTAGGCGGTTTTTCAAATCATCTCCCGACAGCGCGCAATCGAACAAAAAAGCCAGCAGCTACGTAAAACAGTATACATCGACTAAAAAGAAGGGGACGTGATTCTCGGATGTGTTAAGGATCATTTGGGTTGAATTTTTGCCGCGATAGCAATTGGCGAAATCTCTTCCTACGAAAACGCGTAAAAAGCCGCGGAACAAAGAAATATCCTTGAAGCGGCGCACGCGATCCACGTACGCGGCTAACTGTTTATTGAAAGGGGGAAAAAAGGGCGGAGAGGAGGCCGAGGATACGTGTGACTAGAGGGGCCCTTCATAATTTCCATTCATTTTACGGCGGCGTCGTGCTCCTCTCTTTTCTCGCACTGTAGACCGTAAGTATAGGTTAGTTTTTCACTCGGGACCGCTGTATGCGCGCCTCCTTTTCTCTCCCCTAGAAAGAGACGGACGTACGGCGCTCATAGCCACGGGCACGGTCTATCTATTCGTTTTGGCGCGGCCTCCACCGCCGCGTCCCTCACGGCTCTTCCTTCTTTTCCCTGACGATATTTGCCCACCTCGTTAACCGGCTCTGGTCGCGGCTCGATCCCACCCCGAGAATAAATCCTACGGGCTGTTTAAAGAGGCGACACTCCTTTGGTCCCGCCGCGCGCCTCCAAATTTGCCCGCGATAAAGCGTTCCCTGCGGCTGCACCTTTTTTTACCACGCCTGGAGAGCACCGTCGGGACTGTTTGAAAGGAAAACAAACGCGCCTTTTATTTCACCGCGGACCCCCAGTTTTTCGGGCTTGTCCCCGCAAACACGGTAAATATTTCGACGCGGCGGACTCTCGATATAAAGCGAGGCGAACGCGATGTTAGAACAACAGCGCGACGGCAAACGCGATGCTGACGGCAGCAGTGCGTCCACCGTAAAAAAAAAAGCGTCCCGCGTCTCCATTACCGCTAGCATCAAACAGGGCGAATATGCGTTTTTCCGTCGGGGAAGGCTATACGGCTTTTTTTATATGAAAAATCCGTGAGCGGGTCCGGAAAAAGGAAGAGCGACAGCGACGCATCGCCGCTGGTGGATGATCATTAGTGATTTTCAGTTTTACGAGGTCGGTTTTCGCGGAAAAATGGAGGGGAAAAATGGGACTACGCAGAAAAAGAGACAGCCTAGATCGATCGGTGAGCGCGCGCGGCTAGTTTCAGCAGTTGTAAAAGGCTTTGTGCGCTTTTCACCACGAATGCGGAAAGAGAGGAGGGAGCCGCGACTTCGCGCTCGCGCGGAACGTATAATTTTCATCGGCGCGCCTCGGTCTCGAGCTCACCTACCGCTTTCGCGCGCGCACACCCTGTGTGTATGTACGTAACGCACTTGTGGCCGCGAGGGGGGAAAAAAGAAAGGGGGGGGGGGGGGCATTAAGACTCGACGACGGGGGCAGGGAAGGGGGTACGAGGAGGCGCGCGGCGTCGATCCGTAGATTATCCTAGGAACTCGCGCCGCGTACATAATGGCAGCTTCGCGCGCGGATAATGATCGTTCGATGCGCCCGAGTTACGGCTGCGGAATGCGCTTGCTCCGGCTTTCGTCGGAAGAACCTGGGAGGGACGGCCCGCAGCAGCCGCCGTCGCAGCCCTGTCCCTCTCTCTTATCTGCCTCCATCTTCCCTCGTCACCTGCCCTCCTTTTTCCCCGTTATTACGCAACTTATTGAATTCCACGACGACCTCCTCCCTTATCGCAAGGTGTGCTCGCTCGTGTGTGAACGCGGCTGCAAGCACAGTCGGAATCTGGAAGTTCGCGGGGTTTGCTTTACAGTTGCTCTTTCCAAGTGCTCCGCGCGCTCTGCTTAAAATTTAATGACGCTACGCTCGTTTTACCTACCTACCCGCGGATAAGCCGGCGCGATAATTTAGCCGGCTGTAAAGGCATTTTCGCTCTCTTTCTATCTCCGCCCGAGAGCAGTGCTACTCTTTTCCTCCCCTCCGCTCTCCTCCCTTTTTTTCGCTCTCTTATCCTTCGCCTCGCGCCTTCCGCCTCTTTCGCCCGGGACGCTTGCACTCAGCGAAATTGTTTAGTTTAAAACCGACTATATTCCATTAGTTCGGTTAGCTCTTGTTTCAAGCCTCTCGACTTTCCTCCGCTTCCTTTTTTTCGTCGCTTTACGAGAAAACGATCTCGCGATTTGATCCCCGAGCCGAGCGAACGCTCATAATTAATTTAAGTTTCCATTAAAATAAACGCAGATTTGCGGAGCAAAGCAAGCGAGCTCCTTGGCATTCTCCTCTTCCCGAGAGCGTGCGCCGCTTATTTACTTTGATTTTGCCCGTAAAAAACTCGACGACGGTTCGTCACTCGGCATGCACTTCCGCGGAGTTCAATGAACGGTCGCGAACGCAATTCGCAGTTTACATTAAAATCGAGCCCCGGGAACGCCGAGCGTTAAGAGGAAGGTTTAAAAAAAAAAGGATGGCGCAGAAACGAAGGCGGAAAAGGAGCAGAAACTTGAAGGAAATAGGGAGAAAGAGGCGAGCGAGCAGGCTATTTACGAATTCACAATGAGCAAGAGAGAGGGTAGGGAGGGAGGGTATTTCCGAGCAGTTAATTCCACTATAAACTTTCAACAAAGGCGCAGTAGCTCGTATCGAGACGGGACATTTCTCTCGTTTTTACTCTTCCTTGTTTTATTCAAGGACGTTGCTTGCCCGCCGCTCGCTCGGCTTTTCCGTATCGCGGCCTCGAGGCGCTCTCCTCTATTTTTCTCCCCTACCCTGTCCCCGGCCCTGCACTCGCGCATGCATATTCACGAGGCGCGTTATTTAATGCGAGCGCGCGAGAAGACGTCCAGCGACCGAAAGCCCGGGCATGTACGTACACACGCAGACCCGCGCGTGCACGGCTCTCGCAGCGAATCACTTAACCATTCCGCGAAACGCGGTATCTCCTTCGCCCTCCCCTCCAAAGTACACAACTTTTCCCGAGCTCCTTTTTGCACCGCGGCGACGCTCTTCTCTCCTTGCCTTTTCGCGTGCGCATCGCGGCGACCTTTTGCCTCGGACGTTGGCGCGCATTACTCACATCGTAACCCAACAGAGAGCGAGAGACAGAGACTCTCAGGGGGATGGAAAAAAAGCATCGCGCGCTTCGACGATTTCATGCGCGAGCGATTGGCTGGGATCGTTCGATTTCACTCGATGAGCCCTGCGAAAGTGCGCGATCGGTTATCGGCTTCGGCAGATAAATCAAACACAATAAAACGCACCGGACGATCTTGAGTGATTTATTCGGCGAGCAGGCGGGGTAGGTACACGCGTGCGCGTCTGGATAGAAGCGTATATAACGCGGGAAAGAAGGAAGCCGCGCGGCGCTCGGGCGGAAGTGGGTAAAAAGTCGCGCGCGATATAAATCAGGTGGGATCCGATGCACGCGGAGGTGCGTACATAAGCGAATCCTTAGCCGCCGCGTATGCCTAAAGATAGCTATAAACTAGCCGTGACGATCGGGAGTACTCGATAAGTTATTGGATTACGATTGCCGAGCGACATTCCCACTATGTACGGCTGCGGGGGTGGGTGCGCCGATTACCGGGCCGCGCGTCACATGATGGATATCGCCGTAATTTACCGGCCTCTGGCTCGACCCGTAACTTATGGCAGCTCGCGTTCACGTTGACAGGCATTTATCGTCACCTTCGTTCGACCCCCGAGCGGCCGGAGCAGCTTCTCTCGGACTGACGACTAATTGACACGTTAATTTTCGCGGCTTCGATCGGTCGAAGAGTCGTCCGGCTGCCTTCCTCCGCGACTTCCGCTTTTTGCCGCAGCCGACGAGTTTTCTTAAAATAGATTGCTGCAGGAGGTGGGGAGGAATCTCAAGGGCGGTTTTTACCCCGTCCCCTCGACAAGGATCGCGAAAAACTTGGCAGATCGCATAGAAGCCGGGATTCGGTGAAGTGCGCACGCTGCGGAATTCCGAAAATCCGGATTCGCGCGGAATTAGACGCGAGGGGGTACTTGGTTTGCGCAACTAAGGTAACCGTTTAACTTATTAATTAGAAATTTCGCCCGAGCCCACTCTACTAAGCCACTTAGTTAACCCGAATTTCAGCCACTTCTAAGTTTGGCTGAACCAACAAGGTGGGTGGTATACTCACCTGAAGCAAGTTTCGCTATGAGTAAAGTTCGATATAAACTCCTGTTTTTCTCTATTGTGGTCTATCGAATTATCAATAGCAAAAAATAGCGTCGAAAAAAATGGCCATCAGGGACTGTGCACAATTAAGACTACTATGTTCAATTCTATTACAAAATGTAATGATATTTCTCGAAATTACTGTATCACGGTTGATCTGTAACGACTGTTTAATTGAAAGTCAGTAACTTTACGATATCCCGGATACCGGGTTCAAACTAATTACAAGCGTAACGTAATTGTCCTAAAAAAAAAACGAGGGAATCACGATTCAATCGTAAAGAAACCCTGGCGAAAGAAAAGCCGTATAAAATCTGTATCGCATCGGTTCCGCGAGCTGGCGAAAAAAACTTGCTCAATAATCCTGGCGGACTCGGCGTCGAATTAAAACAAAAAAAGGCCAATCCGAAATACAAGGGTCAATCAAGCGCCGCGCGTGGGCGGCCCCATTCGGGGCGCTCCTCCCGAGCACTCTCGCGGCGCGGCTCGCGCGCCCAGAGGAACCGGGAGCACGGGCCGGCGCTTTGAATTCAAGAAGTTTGTTGAAAAACATCGCTCCCCGCCCGGCCTTTCATTAAACTCGGGCTGCGCGCGCGGATAAAGCCCTTATCTCGAAACTAGTTCAATTAGATAAAACTGGCGAGGGGTAGCAAGCGCAGGGGGAGGCTAAAGCGCCCAGGCTCCCGCGGCTCCTTTTTCTTCCCGATCTCCCCTCCAGCCGAGCTCGACGACCAGCGCCAAGGTTATACGGGCGATTAAGGATTACAAATAACTCGTTAACGCGCTAAATTAAACCCCGGAAGTTCAATGAATCCGGCTGATTTATGCGCGAGTCCACGCTGTCGCGCCGTTTGTCGTGGAAAAGGCCGATGGCTTTTATTATCCCCTCCGGCGCGGCTCGTTTCTTTTCTTTTCTTCCCGGCCTCCGTTTCGCGGTGCAGTTGTTTTCCTTCGCGGAAAGGGCGGGAAGCGCGTGCAATTACTCTCTCGGCGAATTTTCCCGGAATGAAGATCCAAGGGAGCGCGACTCGCGCGCCATATCAGACTCGAGCGACTTTGCAGCCCCGCGCTGCTCGCTACAGTTTAGCTTTCAATTAGCATTAAGGCGATGCTCATTAGCCAAGATTTGTATCTAAATGAGGGGGTCTTGTCCGACCCTGCTGATACACTTTATTTCGTTTGATTCTACTACCTGAGCTCTTTCGAGTCGATAGTGCTTTTATATTCCTTTCTTTTTTTTTAAATCAAAAGCTGGGAATGAAATTAGACCGAGGTCTTTTTTCGAGGCAATTACGAGGCTGATATCTTATTTTAAAATATAGTGCTGCTGCTTTAATTTCGGATAATATTATTCGAGTGGAATTTGCAGTCGTCACTAAATGCTTGAGAATACTGCACATAATACGCTTATAAGGATAATGTATTGCGCTCATAATTCACACATATTAAAGTGTTAAGTGCTGAAATAAAATTACGCCGTTAACGTGATACACTTGGGAGAAACGTCAAAGACGAGTTGCTTGTTGTTACGCGATATTTCACGGTTGAATTTCCATGAGTTGTCTTGCGTTATTTTTTTTTCTGGCTCGAGTTTGAAAACGAAATTATACGCACCGCATATATGTCCCCGAAATTCACAAGGACCCGCATGACAAGAAAACTTACTGCTATGCGTAATCAATTTACATTCTTTTTTTAGAGTAATCACTTTGCCAGTCGCGAGAGGTTGTTGACGTTTTTAGTCAAATCAACAATAAAATAATACACTTGGAATTAAAATAGATCAGAAAAGGAAAAAGCAATTTTAATAAGTTACGGATTTGCTTTTTACGTTTGTCAGTAATTGATAAACGCTAGATCGCTGCGAGGATTGTGCAACCGCTACTTTAATTATTTTTCGCGAGATGGAGCCGAAGCGAGCAGATAACGGATGGATTAAACAGGATACGTTTTAAACATTGTAATCAAGCAGCTTTCTTGAAAAGCCGCTCGTACAAACATAACGCTTCTAATACCCGTGACTCTACAATTTTCCATTTCATCCCTGTCAGATCCCCGCTCGAAGACGTTTATAAATTCGCTCTCGGAATCCTCATTTAACTTCGATCCCGGCGCACCTAAAGACACCGTAGAAACTTTTTCGTCGGGCGCAATTTTTAATCTCGCCGCCGCCGGCAAACACGAGTCTCTCTGAGTGTACACGCAACCGTCGCGGCGTACAGAACTCGAAATCAGAACTCGCTATAAAGCAGTAGCTGCGGCATCAGTAAGATCCGGCGCTCGCGAGTGCTCAGCGGTTTCCGGGGCGCCATTGTACCGAACTCCATTGCCCGCACTAATTATTTCCAAGTTAGTCGAACGATTCGCCAGGGTAATGACTGGAGGCGAGTGGGCGCAGAGTGTATAGGAAACGCGCTGCTCTCTCCCTCGTCGGGGTAGCTGCGAGCGTAATCTCGCAATGCCGGCGCGCCGTAATTACCGGAATGAATCGGTGGAAGAAGCGAATGCTAGCGCACCCGAGGCGAGGCTTGACACGGCGCGTGCATCGTCCAGCTGTCAAGTTCGCCGCCGCGACCTTGGACTTTTTTGCCGATAGGCGGCCGCGCCTCTCTCCGGGTGTGTATGTATGTGTGCGTCTACTCGCCTCTCTGTCCCTCCGGCGGATCGAAAGTCTCATTAGCCCGCTTTACGCCTCACTTTAAACAAATATATGCGCTCGCGGTGAAGCCGTTAAAGAAGCGCGCCGCGAGAGGGACGATCGCAAGAAGCCACGGGAAGAATCGGAATTTTGCGCGCCGCGCGAACGACGAGCGCGTGCCTCTCTCGGAATCCTGCCGCGGCGGGGAAAAAGAGCTCAACGCGCGCTGCTTTACGCCGCGACAGTTTTGTTGAAATTCATTAGATTGCGCCGGGATTAATGGTGCGCGGCCAAGAGGCGTTAGGCGCTATGATACCGTCGAGCTCCTTTTTTACGAGAATAAATAGTCTTTCAACTTCATTTGTGCGTAGGGGGAATACATTAGTCATTCGATAATGGGGTTTTAATAGAAATTTTTTTTTCGATCCTTTGAAGAACTGCATTTATTTGGAGCACCGTTGCTTTTAATGTGCTTACATTTTTTAACGGTGATTTACGCCCTGGAAGTTTGGAATTCAGTTTAAATTCATTTTTATCTATATAATAGTCTCGTATTTTATAAAAAATAAAATTAACATAAGGAGAGGAAAACTTATAATATCAGTTATTACAGAAACAAATAATTTCAGTGATCGTAAGCAAATTATTACGATAAAGGTGATAACGTGTTTTTGACGTAATCTGTCATATTTGAAGTAGCAAAAACGTCTTACTTGATCTGCGCAATAAACGTTTAATACAAACTAAAATTAATTTAATTATCGCTTCTAAAGTAGTTCGTCGTGGAACTCGAGGCGTGAGGACAATTTCTCAAATACTAGCGTACAATGTGGCCAGGCGCGACTGCATCAAATAAACAAAAGTTAAGGAAACGGCAATAACGTTTGAGAGAGTCACGGTAGCTTACTGGCGCGGTTGCTATTGAATTACAGCGCGTAATTCGGTAGCCGGGACGGCGGGCGAGATTCGAGCTTTAGTCCCACCCAAGCCTCCGCCCCCTAATCGAAACTTATAATTCACGAATTAATTCCGGTTAATAGAGATTCGATATTTGATTATCGACCCTCGTGAAGTTATATCCGAAGGAACTCGTAGTCGGGGCAGCGCCTCCGGATCGATCGATGCGGATTTGCCGATCCCGACTTGGACTTAGAAAGCTGGAAAAAAAGGAACTAATTTTCGCGAAATTGATGGGGCGCGAATTTTTGCTCCGGTACGCGTGCGCATAAATAGCACGCACTGCCGAGCGGATCGCTCCGAGTGCGCGGCTCGTAAATCAAAGGCCGGTGCGCGCGCGCGGAATTAAATTTCGAATTTTCCGCGGGGAGTCGGTCGCTACCGCGAAAATTACGCGGAGACTCGCAAGTCACAGGCGGACGGGTCCGACTTCGGAAACTATTTCCAGCTGGGCTAGAGGGCTCAAGGGGAGGAAAAGAGACGTGAAGAGGCGAGCATCGACGGAACTCGAGATTGCAGTCGGGGTTTTGAAGTGTCTCCAGGCCGCCGGCTAGTTCGGCCCGAAAATGCGCCTTTGCCTCGTCAACAAGACGAGTTCGTTAATTTCCCCGTCGTATCCCCGACGCAGCCCCGGCTCGAAGCCGATGGAGAGTGGCGCGCGCCCCAAGGAGCCGGGAAACGAGTTCTCGAACTCGAGGACGCGAAACTGTAGCGCCGCCGGGAGGCTATACCTCGACTCGCTCGTTGTTTGACGCGGAGGTTCGCGGGATTTTTCCCCCGGTCTTACGGCCCTCCGTACGCGGCCAGTTTTTCTGCGGTGTCGTGCCGCGCGGAGCCCTTTTTTCACCGGCGTATATATACCTCCGCAATTAAAAGCGCGTGTTCGAGGCAGTCGCTGCTTTTTTGCCCGAACGCAGCGACGCTGCTCTAGATAGAAATTGCAATTAAGCCGATATTTATAGGCCTCGCGGGATGCATTTTCCCATCATTAGTAAATAAACTACTCGTTAAAGGTGAAACTGCAACTCGCAGGGGTAGCTCGCGCTGGCCACCTCGCGACACCGGCTGCAGATTCTCGATTCCAATTATTGGAAGCGAAGGGGCAGCAATGAGTTGCACGTTTCTCATTCGATTTCCAGCGCAATGACAGCCTCCCGTCAATGTCCAGAAAGGGAAATTAATGTTCGGCCGTCCAGTTAAGGTTGCCCGCGCTCGATACGAACGCAACGTCTTCCCGTCGATTCTCGCGGCGACGGTTCGAGGAGTGCGTCGAGTGCGTGCACCCCGTGGAGTTTCCGCGGAAACTAATCGCAGTAGAAGGAACGCGCATGCAGGGGTGGGGGTCGGCGTAGCCGCTCGTTCGGTGGCAGTGTCACACGTACCTGCTGCTGAGTGTGTCCGCGTATCTTCCTTCCCGATCGACGGCGAATCGGCGGCGACAGTCGTCGCTGCGGCTGGCTGCTGGCGGTGGCGCGAAAACGCTCGTGTCTCTCCGCTCTCTCTCTCTCTTTCGCTCCCCCTCGCTATCTCGCGCTCACGAGGATATATACGTGCGGTGCGCGCTCCCGGCCGCGGCACGCAACAGCCCGTGTACGTAGGACTCGACTCCGGCGAACGGAGCCCGACTTTAAACGTATGCGACTGTGTGTACACAGGTGGTGTAGGTACACGATGGAAAACGCTGGAGGAGAAAAGGAGGCGAGAGTCTCTCTATCGCGGCTTGCACACTCACGGAGCCCGATGCCCTTGGACTTGGGAGCCCCGTTCACGGCCACAAGCAACACAGAAATGCTGGGATTGCAAGACGTGCGGCCACTTTTCCTGTGTGCACGCCGCGCGCGAGCGAGCGGGCTGCGGCGTGCATCCCGTGGGCCGCGGGAGGGGGTATGCCCGTGCGCCGCGTATACCCGGTTGCCTTCTTAGCAGGTGGAATGCCCACGTTCCTCTCTGTCTTTCTCCTTCTACGCTCTCCTTCCCGGTGCATCCCGCCGTCTCCTCTCGCTCCCGCTCACGAATTATCGGCGATGCGTGTGCGCTCTGTAGCGCGCGACCGACGGAGAGAGGGGGGAGGGACAAAAACCTCTAGGCGCGCGTATGGGGGTGAGCAGCGAGCCTGGGCTCTGATTACGCGAGCGCTTTCGTAATTGGGCCCCGGAAGCGTAGGAAGCGGCTGCGAGGGAACGCTCGAATTTCTGTCCGCTTTTCAAAGCCAGGCTGGCTCTCTCTCCGCGCCAGATGCCAGCCGCTTGATAATTCGCGCTTCTCTACGCCCGAGCTCGCGATCCGCCGGAGATTGGGGGATAGGGAAATTCGCATCGCTAATTATTTTAAAAAGCTTATCTCGCGACTAATTTCACTGCGAGCAGCCGCGCTATCCCGATGCCCCGGCCGCGATAGCGCGTCGCGTGGGCGTGCCCGGGCCCTTTAGCCCATTGTTGCGCGCGGCGCCAAGCCAGTCGGAAGTGCCCCTCGCAGACGTACTTAATAAGCGAGTTCGATGGCTGCTCAAGGCCGCGTCCGGACGTTCCTTCGAATTCCAGGATACCTGAGGATTTCCGCGGAAACGCGAAAGGGATTATATGCAAAGGCGACGGCGCGGAGGCAGCTCTCCGAGAGCGCTTTAATTAAGCGTGCGAGGCGGGCTTAGACTCACTGGGAGGACGGGTCAAACTCCTTGCTGCACTGCGAGTAATTTGGATTAACGCACTCACGTGGATTGTTATTATGTGCAAATTTTTTAGATTAATTAACTACCGAGCCTTTTGGCCGTGTGATTAATAGTTGACTTTATCAGCCGAGCTGATACTGTCGAAGCTTACTAGGCTGCTCGCTACACTAGCAGGCTTAACGTCTTCATTTTATAATTAAAATAATTAAGTAATAAAGAATACAGTACTTAAAAAATAAAAAATCTTTAAATTAGTCAAACAAATTCGAAGACCCAAAGCTATCATTTGTTATCCAATTTAAGAAAATATTTAAGTGTCGATTCTTTAATTCTCTATTAAAATGTAATTTACTGCGTAAAAAGACACACAATATAAACTTCATTATTTTCTTAAATTAGAATAAAGACCGATTCAGATTATAAAAAGAAACTACACGACCCTCCGACATTGTGTAAAAGACTACTCCCTCGCAAAGCCGCAGCACCACAGAAGCCAAAGTCAAAAGCAAGAGAAGAGAGGGGGCGTCGCACTCGAACGACGAAACAAAATAAGTTTCGCGTCGATAGTCCGCGCACAGAGAGGCGAGTAAGTTTGTGGACAGTTCGGGGGAAAGGCGGAGGTTGAGGGGAGCAACGCGTGGTAGCACGCGTCCCCTTCGCTCACCGATGTCACCAGTCGGGAACCGCGGAGACCGCGCTCGCACCACCCTGGAGGCCGTGGAACTCTTGAGAGCGTCGAGTCGCCGGATCGCTCGCCGGACTGCAACTGACGTCGGCGACCGCCTCGAGTGGATCCTTTAAAGTTGGCCGGAATCGAGCCGATGCACAAGGGCGTGGTTCAGCCCTTATTTTCGCGCGGCCTCGCCGTATGGACCGCGGCGCAATCACGCGCCTCAATGGGCGTTGAGGCCCAAGGAGCGCGAGACACGCCACTTCGACAGATGACTTCTTTCAGCGTGAGCGATCGAGTTAGCGCCTGACAAAGCGCCAAATTTCGTGCTTCTTGCATCCTCTTGTGTACCGGATAAAGGAAATTTTGAATATTTCTCTCGTTTTTTTTTAGAGGGGTAAAACGGACGGGCTCTGTTTTCGACATGTGAATGAACCTTTTGTTATGAGAAATTGAAGAAAACGTATATTTTTTCAAGCTCGCTACTGTTTTTCGATTGTTTGACTTTCCAGGCTGGTGTGAAGTGCTTCTTTTAGTTTATTTTCGTTGTATTTTTTGAAGCAGATACGAAAGTTGTATTTTACACGTTCGATTTTATGGCTGCACGAAATATTTTTTCGTTTCATGAGAAAGAAAAAAACTAAACGCTGTATCTGGAATTCGTGTAAGCAAATAAGTAATAAACTATAGTTTCTTCTACTGTATAATTGTTATGCTAATTAAAGTTCACTTCAAACTAGCATTATTAAAATTGCGATAATTACATCGTCAAAGTATAAAAGATATATAACCGTCTAAAAAAAGAAGTATTTAAATACTTACATAAATTATTCGACAAAAAAAGAGTTACTTTTACTTTTCTCTCCATCACGCTTAACTCGCGTTGAAAAAAAATTGTCTTTCCGCGACCCGACTCCCTTCCCCGGGATAAAAACCGCCTCGATAAATCTCACGGGTAATCATTGACCCCCCCCCCTCCTCCATTTTTATGCTCCCTCTCTCTCTCATATTCCTAGCGTGCGAAAACACGTATATATAAGTGCGCAGAATCGGGTGACCAATTAAGGAGTTACGTGAGAGGTAGGGGAGGGTCATCGTCACGGCGTGTCCGCGGGCAATATTAATACGCCGTCGGCTCTAATCTTCCTTGGCGTGCGAATTAACGTATTGCGCTTATGAATTCGGTCGGCCGCGCCTTAGGCTGGCGCGCGTGCACCTAACGGCACAATGCGCAAAACGAAGTGACGGCGTTAACGGGTCCTCCCCACGACACCGGGTTCGTCGTTTAATGAAATCCGATCCGCGGATGAAGACGTCTTGGCGGATATAATCGCGTTTTTGAGGCGTTACGACGTCATAACTGAGGGTGTTTTATCGCGATCTCCGGATGTTTCTCAATTAAAAACTCGTCAGGCATAATTGACCGAAGTCACACTCTCACGCTGCCGTTTTCTCCTACTGCGTTTTTCTTTTTACTACTTTTTGCATACTTTTTTTTGTAAAAATTAATTTTCATATTTGCGCGGAATGTCATTCACATACAAGTATATAAAATTGAATGTTATTAAAAGAGCCATTTCCATTGAGCGGTGCAGAAATACCTGCACGCCGAATCGGAACGAGCAAGGATTCATCTTAAAATACCGCGCGACAATCCAGTCTCCCCCTCCCGCGCCCGGCCTGAAAAACTTGTTCGCGGTGCCCTTCATTATCGATGCGCTCCACTATTGAGCGGCCTGAATTTGCCCGCGCACGAAGCAATAATTAAACGCGAAGCCGCGAGGCCGAATATCCCTTTGATCGAGACAAAAGGGTCGTGCAGGGGTCAAACATAACGAGGTTCCGCGCGCGACAAAACGGCGGTAGGCCTCGAAAAGCGCGACCGCAGCCAGATGATACAGAAAGGAAAAAAAAGGACTGGGAGGAAGGGGAGAAGAGAGAAGGGACCAGGGGAGCGGACGTGCAGCGATGCGCCTACAGAGGGTGATACCAATAACACGCGAGAAGGCGACGACACGCTGAGATATTAATGGCCGTGTTTCGTTGGTTTTTGCGCGCGGCCACATGCGCAGGGAGGAAGACTCGTTAAGGGGCGTGCTTGCGAGCTTGTGTGTTTACCCGGAGGAGACGGCGTCCGTCTGATTTATGTATCGACGCCGTGGAAAAATTCGAGGCCGGTGGCACGATAAGACGCCCGACGACGGGGATCTCTCTCTAAGCGTCCTCGGCCGCGCGATATCATGTGGGAAAGTTGCAAGCTGTGTAGTCTGTTTAAAATTTCGAGGAAATCGCGCGATGATAGCGGGACCCTTTTTCTTTGCTATTTGGAATTCCAGGAATAATCGTCCTGGTGCCGGTGCATAATTCAATTTTCTTGGCATTTCGTTTAAGCGCGTGACTAAAATTGGAAGTACCAAATTTGTAGGGCTATTTTTCTCTCATCACCCAAGAATTTTTTAATCAAATAGCTAAATCCGCGCTCTCTATTTTATCGTGCTTATTTATTGCTTCAGCAAAATTATTTTCTATAAATTTCTAGGTAACTAAAAATTAAATAACTTTACGATTATTCTACTACGGAAATTTTTTAATTTATTTTATTTTTTTTTTTTTTTATTTATTGAAACCAGTTAAAATTTACATAGAAGTTCCCTATGCGTACATAGGTATCTTACAAAGTAAATTCCTATCGAGGTAAACAGAGTTACCTGTACATAGGCTGGCTAAAAAATAATATAACAATAACTTATAACCTATAAACTTATAACTAATACAATTTAACTGAAATATTTTATTCTATCGCCGCATTTTTAGTTGTTTATTTTTTAATCGTTCGTTTTTTAAGAATTAAAGACTGATTATTACCGTAAACTATTAACTTATCAAATATTTAGTTTTCATTAACGCGGCTCAAATAAATGCTAAAAACTAATTTATCTAGGTGTGTCCGTGCATAAATAAATAAATCCCACTGCCTGGAAATCGCCGAGCGATAAAACGAGATTTCTGCTTACTTAATATTGCGGAAAAAATTTCCGCGAAGAATGCAATTCCCTTCATAAAAGGAGAGCACGGCGTAAAGATCAGAGGCGGCGTCGGTGCTGCATAATTCGCCGTCGATTCGGCGAAGCAGTAAAAGGTGAAGGTCGGCCAGACGATTACCCAGGCCGGCGCGTAAGGCGTTACGCAAGCTCGGTCGCGCGCGCTCTCCTCATAATTTCCTTACACCTTTCTCCGCGCTTTGGCGCCCCGCGTCGAGCGCTTTCTCTCTCCTCCGGAATAAACATCCCACGAGCGGATGTCGTTTGCACGCTGGCCTCGTAAAGCTCCCCGACCCCCCCTGGCCGCACTTCGGCAGCAGCTCTCTGACCCTGCGCGCCGAATGTCGGTACGAATTTCAAAAACGGCCGGACCCCAGCCCCTTTTTCAGAACCCCGCGCTCTACTCCGTTTATTGCGGAATTAAGAGACGCACCCGAGGTAATCATCGACGCAAGCTTCTCCCATTCTGCCCCTACTTTTTATCGCTTTACCTAATAAGCTCGAAATACTGTTTTTACGCCGCGATGCTCGTGAGAGCGCGCCGCGCAATTTCGCGTTTACTCGCTACCTGGATTTTCTGCTTGTCTTTTTTAGAGGAATGGCTTTTAGTTTTATTCGACGGACTCTGCTACGGTTTTCCACTTTTCGCTTTTATACTATGCATTTCGATTCTTCCGAAGCAGATTTCTTTTTTGTTTAATTTTGGCGCGTTCGCTAACATCTATATTGAATTGCAGTTATATCAACTCGTCGATATTTTGAAACGTTTTAATCAAAGTTTTTATTTTAGACAGATTGACGTAGGCAATTGTTAATTGAGTTAAGTTAAAGATGATGAATTGTTAATTATTAATTTTGAAGACGAATTCTCGAGGAGAAATAAATACGTTAGTTACGCAACGCAACGAGGAATTTCTTTCACGGCGCGCGTTACATCCATCTCCAGAAGAGAAAATAAAACTGTGTGTATTCGAAATTATGAATTCAAACCTTCATGATTAATTCAGACGAATGAAAAAAAAAATAAAAGAAAGAAATTACAGGTACAAAGAGCGTCGCTGTACAGTTACGAAAAATCTCCATCTCAAATCATTGCTCCATCACGCATATAAAAGTCAACGCTCTCGCACGTGGGAAGTGGCGTGAAGAGGAATTTTTGAATACGAATTTCGCGCGCGCGCGAGAATCGCACACTCGAGGTGCGCGCGATATGCAATCGCATATCTCCGCCGTACCGTTACGCGTGTGCCTTTTTTAATTTGATTCTCTTCTCCACATGACAAATGAGCCCCGACTCCCTCTCTCGCGCCTCTTCGCGTTTCATCTCGTCAGATTTGTATCTGTACGCTCACCGTCGGGGGTAATTAGGAAGTTCCGGCAAGACGTACGAAAAAAAAAAGAGAAACGAGAGCGAGCGAGACGAGAGGGGGAAGCCGGGACGCCCAAGTCGGAGAAAAAGACCCGGGGAGAAAAAGGAGCCCGAAGGAATGAGGGAGAGATAGAGCCGCAGACTGATCGTGCGCTTAAGCCCCTGTAATTAAGAAGAATGACGTAATATCGACGTGACGCGAGCTACCGCGTGTAACGGCTCCAGCGGATCGGCACAATGGGCCGTGCCCGTGGGGGAGGGTACTGAAGGTGACTCGAGGATCGAACCAAGAGAGAGAAAGAGAGAGAGAGAGAAAGCGGTGCGATTAAATCTTCATTTCGCGTGGCGGTCGACTGACTAGGCGGATTTTTTCCAGGCCCACCCGCGGATTATGCGCCCGCGCAGGAACGAAAGTTATTAGTCGCGCCTTCGGCTTCCTTTCCATGCACCGTACATCCCGGCGGAAGAAAGGAGAAGCCGCGCGCCGTCCCCTCCCCCGCCCCTCTCTTATGCACTCGCGCAAAGCCGTGCCGACCCGCGGCCGATTCAATTATGTCCGCGCGAAAATTTAGTGCCGGCGCCAAGTGGCCGCTAATAAACACCGGGATGTTATTATCTATTACCCTATCGGGCGCGTCGGCCGCATTAAGTGCGCGGGCTAATTTTATGGAGCGTATAAAATGTCGAAACGAGCTTGTCATATCCAGAGCGAGGCGCGAGGTGCGGCTTTTTAACCGGTGGCCATGATCTTGCCCGTCTATATATTAAGCGCAGTCAGAAGGCCGGCTGCCAGCGTTGACAGGGATAAGCAGAACCTGTTTCTACGCGGGACGCCGGCCACCGCGGCTCGCGCCGCTCAAAAATGAAAGCGAGCGCGAGGATTTTAAAGTGGCGCGAATTAAAATCGCAGATTCCGATCGACGCGCCGGCGCGAGACCGGCCCTTTCAGCCGGTGACGCTCGACACCTCGCTAGGATGTGGCGTTAATTAACGACCTCGGGGAAACGTATAGGGACTGCTATTTGTCCAGGCTGGATCCGTAGAAAACGGCTAATTGTTGTTTTGATACTTTCAAGTGTATTTTTATACAAATTGTGTAATTACAGTGTGGAATTACTCGGGAATATTTATTTTATTTAATTTATTGGTCAGAGAAGCCAAAGAAGACCAGAAAATATATATAAAGTGTGGTGACATTATTGGAGAATAAATATAAAATAAAACGACTTAAAATATTTACGAATAGCTGAAGCTAAAATATACTGGCAATTCAATGAACTTTTTTATGCAGCCTGATTTTATGAGGTATAGCATTCCATAACCTGGCAGGAAAAATGTCTAAAATGTGAATTGACAGGTTGAACAAGAAGAAATGCGAACATCCATTGAAGAAACATGTTTAAAGCTGGATATATATACAGCAGACATATATTGCACACAATTAATGAAGGTTATAAAATAATGCCTGTAGGAAATCCAAACGATATGCCTAAAGATGAACTTTTTTTATATCTCAATTTTTAAATTAATTTAATGCTTTTGTATCTGCGGCACGAATTAATTAAATTTCCGTAGATAATAATTCAATTACATTACGCACGATGCAATTAAAATTTCCATTATCCATTAAAAAATTCTGTCGTTTGAACAAAATATTTTCTTTTTAAATTTTCTCTAATTAAATTTTTAAATTGCATTGTCGAATATTGAATTTTCAATGATAAAGGGTTCGTTGTAATAGTTTCTCGGAAAATGAGCTAAAGTAATTTTAATTAGACATTAAACAAATGTTTACAAATGGTAGTAACTTTAACAAGTGTTGCGACATGTTAACGTAAATTAGATACGCAGCTAATCACATTTATCATAATTAGATAATTTGCAAAGCTCGCGAGAGAGTCGGGATTCGCGAGGTCGCGCGACCTCAGCTCGTTACTCGCGCGCGTCGCGGAACTGCCTCGTAAATTCGAAAACGAAGAGGCGCGACACGCTGTAAATAGGCTCGCGGCTCGCTCGGTGTGTTTTCGTCTCTGGCTGCCGGGCCGGAGACGCTCATAATAAAGCCGTGGAGCAGGGCGCCACGGTTGTGGGACAGATTCCCTCACCCGCGGTAATGAGGAGGTAAACGGGCGCGCCGCATGTAAAGGAGGGAAGGCCTGAGCCCTGTCATAAAGGGGCCCTTGCCCCAGATGATATCTCTGATCCCAAGTCGATACGTATATCCCGCCAGCGGTTCCCACCGGATCCTCTCCACTCGTCTCTCCTCTTCATTTTTTTTCCTGCCACCGCGTAAAACACTAATGAAGCGTCCTTCGTTGATTTCTCGCGCCTCGCGGGCGGGTAATTAACGCGAGCCAAGGGGCGGGTAAAAAAATCGTCGGCGAAAAAACAATTACGAGCCGTGACGGGCGCTCTTTTCGTCGTCGCCGCGAGATTGAGACGTACGCGTGATTCCCGCGAGGCGCAAAACCGCCGAGGGACCCTTTTCTTGCGTATACGCAGATTCGCGAGGCAATTAGCTTTCGTTTCTTCCTCGTTGGCGCGGCCGAAGGGGGAGAGGGAGAGCTGAGAGTAAGAGGCCCGTGACGAATCGCATCCCGCGATGCCGCGACGTACCGGCGAGGCTTAATCGCGATGCGCATTTTCACTTTGGGGCCCCGAGTTTGCGCAGGTTCCACTTTCGCGCCGGCAATAGCCGAGGCCTTTTGTGCCTTTTCCGCGGACGAAGTAAAATTTCATTTTCCGGTGTTGCGCAATGCCGTGCCTTTCAGGGGCCTCGGATTTATGGCGCTTTTTCTTATTATTTATTGGAAATTGCTTTTTACGCGGGCTTATTATAGTTTTCTCAAAGGCTTGATGGATCGTCAAACACTACGGTGAACAATTTTCTGAATCATTTACATAATTTATAAAAATTATGTTTTTAAGTCTCACAGTTTAAATGAGAATTCATGTAAGTAATTTTGATCGATGCCTCTAGCGATTTAATTTATTGTAATTTATCGTATGCAATTTAATTTTATTATGATTTATCGCATACCCTGTGCACACGTATCTATAGTCAATTTGAAATTTCAAAATTTCTTTATCGCAATGCCTTAAATATTCAACAAGGGGATCATAAAATATAATATTATTTCCAGGGTAACACTTTTGTAAGTTCTTGGTTCATTCAACTTGGTTCAAGACGATGGCAGTACTTTTCGTCAAAAAATTAGGTGCAATTTTAAATCTCAATTTAAATTCTTTACAGCTACAAGCAACTCGGAGCGCAGTGGAATAAATATTTCCCTATTAGGCGAATAAAATCAATATTACTAAAACTAAAAAGTAAAAGTAAAAATACAATAGAAAAGAAAACGTATAAAATGAAAGTTTTCGCAAGATAGCAGCTGAGCGACCGAAAATTAGCGTAAAACAAACGGAGATCGCACGCTCCTCGGAGCTCGGCGTGATTACGGCTCGAAGGCCCTTACGCTCCAAGTCCTCTCCCATGGAATCCGCGATTCGGGCGAGATCGCGCGAAGGCGATAGTGTCCAGCCTGGGGCGCTGATTGCGCTGCCGGGGCGCACGGGTAGCATAGTAGGCGGGCTCCTCGACCGTTAGTGTTTCGGAAGCATTAGGATAAGCCGCGGGTGAAAAAGTCTCGTGCTCTCGCTTTAATCGCGGAGGCTCACGCAAAAAGATCATCGCTCGCTCAGCGCTCAACCTTGAACTTGCATAGGATGCTCCGCGGCGAGGTGAACGCGCTCCGAGTCGCTTTCTCTCTCGCTCTCCAGCTCGCTCCTCTCCCGGCGCTCGGCTCATTCGTCGCGCGAGCAAAGCAGAGCAACGCAAGGAAGAGCTATTCGGATTTACGTAACGATTCTGGGTACACGTACGCATATACGAGGGGCACGTACCGGCGGCGAGAAGAAGCCGGCGAGGGAGAGGGGACACGCTGCCGCCGCTGCGCCCATGCAGTGAGAAAGAAGCGAGTGGGAGAAGGACGTATAATGAACTCACGCGATAATCCCGTGTAAAAGCGAGCCTCGCTTCCCGAAGTGTGTTCCGCGGCGAGAGCCGTGGGAGGGGGGAGAAGGACGTGCGTCTTCTTACGGGAGGAAATTGCGTGGATTACCTCATCGCCAGAGCGAGCGAGCACCGTACCCCGTGCAAGAGCGAGTTACATGTTAATTCGGATTGCACGACGCGCGAGCACTTGTTTTTAGGTCGATGTACACGAGCACCGGCGCAGCTTGGCTTCTTTAAAGCTTCCCGAGAACTTGTGCTGCCTTTCCTTTTTTACCGGCGGTTATTGCTTTCTTCCTATGCGCAGACAGGATGAAAAGTAAAATTGCCGCTGATGTTTTTACTTGCCCCGATCTCTTTTTAATTGCTCGACCCGCGATTGTGTTGGAATAAATTCTCCGCTTTTTTCTCTCTCTCTGAGCAAATAAATTGCACTCGTAAATTCAATGGCCCCCCCTCGCTTTTTTTTCTTCATTCCTCCACATATCACAGAAATATCGCCTTTTTAATTCGAGTGTTATTCGATGAATTAAAAAGCGATTAGCGATAATGCGTCGAGTGTCGTGTTTTTTTTTTTATTTCTAAACGTTGAATGCGAAAAACAGCACTTGATTATTTTTAGTACGAATTTTAGTGCTAAAGCCGATACAGTGTCAGAATGTACGAGAGATTTATTTTATAGCTTGTATCGGGACAGTACATTAAGTCCCTGAAGTTTCTTTGGATAAATTACAAAAGTTGCGCACAAAGCGCCAACCTAAGCGTTTTTTTTTTTTTTTTTTGCACAGCGAAGAATATAACTCAACCGTAAATATCAGATGTTTTATCTTCCTTCTAACTAATTAGTTTCTCCGTATAACTATATTTGTACTTTCGTTCCCCCCGGATAGTTTTGCCCGGGGGCGCTTTTCACTTAATGAAATATTACGTCATTAAAGTGACTGTCACTAAAATATACACGCCAAATTTCGAATAGACTAATTATTGTGAGAGAAGGAGAGAGACAGAGAGCTGCGCTCGGCAAAATCAAAGGCATGCACGCGATCTTGAACTAGACCGCTTATGGATCGTTCCGTCCTCCGGGAAAATTGCGCATAAAAAGGAGGAGAAGCAGCTTTAAATCATCGAGGATAAATCGCTCCCGGTCTAAAATCCATCGCTCGCGGGGGCATAAGTAATCGCCGGCGCGACGCCCCGCGGGGGGGGGGGGGGGGGGGGGGGGGGGGGGGG
>JAWWEN010000048.1:8572896-8590303 GCA_035582955.1 Sycophila texana | reverse complement strand
CGACGGCGCGACGAAACGCCACCCCCCCCCCCCCCCGAAAAAAAAAGAATCAAAGTAAAACTCGTCGGATTAATGAGATCGACTGCGCATCTTCCTTTATGCCGCTCGGAGAAGTTTAAGGGATACAGGAACCGCCGGGGATAAAAGGGGCGACTCGGCCACGCGTAAATATCGGCGGCACGCGCGCGAGACGCCCGCGGGAGCGGCGCCACTCACAGCAATTAAACTGCGAGACAAGTTCACTTTAAACTTTCATTCCCCGGCTCTATCTTTTCCACCTTGCCTCGCGGGACAGAAGGAGGGAGGGCGGGTGGGCAGGAGGGCGCGTTACGCTAGAATAATGTTAATCCGGTGCTTTCTTCAATTAAGCTCGGGCAATAAACGACGGGAGCAGTTTTTAAGACCCGAACGCCCCGGGGGGTCTTCCTTTTCTCCGCGGCCCTCTCCGTTCCTTTTTTCCGCTGTTCTTCCCTCGCGCCGCCGTGCACAACGCGAGCGCCAAGTTTACGCTCGGAGATTCATCTTTGCGAGGGCCGAGTGAGATAGAGCCTACTTTTTTCTCTCCCTCCTTTCTTATCTCTCCGTGTGAACTGCGAGCTTTTGTTTGGGGATGATGAAACGCTCGAAATATGGCAAGTCTGTAATTGGAGGAGATTTCTTTCTTGTTTTTTACAACTCTGTCTGTTTGAAGTAGATTATTTGCCTTATTCTTATGCCCTCATAAAAATCAAGGACCTTAATAATCGCTGGATATAAGGACATCTTGTATAAAACACTTTTCTTCTGAATGATTAATAAATAAATGAATATATATACTTGAACGTTCAATATTACGATATTTAAAAAAAAAATGGTAAATTACTGCACGTAATGAGGCATCTTGAACCAACACGAGTTACAAGCTTGTTCTTATTTAAATTTTATTTTCGTACAAAGTGTGATTCACCGTCTCCCGTATGAATAAGGGAAGCATATATGTACCACCACCTGTTAAGCCAAGGCAATGTAATTAAATTTGCGTAATTTGCTTTACTTAGAAAATATTTTTCAATGTAAGCAAGGATCCTTTTTATTAAGTAAGTGTACCAAAAAGATTGCGCGGCAACTCAAAATTCACTTGAATACGCGTGTACACTGCTCCTCGAAGAAAAGTGTGACTTTGTGCGAAATAAAAGGAAAATCACAAATATCGAGAAAGTTTGAAAATGCGAGCGGCGATCAAAGTTCGCCAAGTTTCCGTACAGATGCACGAGCCTGTCCGTCAAGAGATGTTTCGACAGTAAGCAAACTCCTTGCCCCGGAGCTACAGAGACGTATCAGGCCAGCGAAGAAAGTTTGATCGCATTTTTCACAACTCCCCTCTAAACTTTAATTTCTCTTCATTCCCGTTTACCAGTGACCCAGGGCGAAGTATACCCGCTGCCGGGAAAACTTTCCACGGTCCATAATCCCTCCCCGCGAGCTCAATCGCCTATAAGCGCCTGGGCTCGTTATTCAAGGCCTCGGCATATTAATCCATCTCGCGCGAAATTCCGCTAATTGACCGATACTGCGGCGACGGGCTAATCAGTTTTACCAGGGGATATCAATTTTTCTCCGGCGAGAGGTTTATCGCAGGCGGCCGATCGAGAGCCCCGGTAAGAAGAGTCGGGGTGGGGCACTTTATTCTCGCCGACCCGGGGCGTAAAAAGGAAGCTCGATACGTCGGCGGATCATTATATACCTCGGCGGCGTTGGCGGATCATTTTTCATTTTCCCAAGGGATCGACCGGCCGAGCCGCGAGTCGCTCGACCGCTCGCGGTGTTTTCGGTCACGCCGCGGAAAGCATCCGTGCCCCGGCCAAAACCTCTCCCAGCCCATGAATATAAAATTGAGCCACCTCCCCTCCGCGCGAATGCAAACTTCGCGATTTCCATTCGTCCGCGCGTTATATACTTTAATTCGCTTGCGTGGTCGGACGGAAACTCGCTGCGCGCTTTCCACGCGTCCGGAATTGGTGGGGCGATGCCCCCTGTATTTCGGGTTAATAAGAGGCCGTCTTGATTCCGGCGTTTCTCACCTATATCCCTCCCGGTAGCGAGCTACTGCCACGAACGGGAGTCGAAAGTTTCTTGGTAAATTAACTTTGGGGTGGTCTTTATGCGAAAAGTTTCACCTGCGAACATAATTTTATGACTAACTACCGGGGTATACAGCCGCCGCCTCGTCCGACCCGCAGTCTCTTAAAAGACGGGGGAAATTAATTATTATTATGAAAATTTTACTAACGACGCCCAGGATTTTAAAATTAACGCGTAACCGCGACACCAAGTGCTTTAACGGCATTATTTGTCGTCGCACTTTATCGACAAAATAAAAAGCGGCTTTTTTACGAGCTTTGTACGCCATCGTGTCCCTCGCTGCCCTTCTCCGCTCTGTTTTTTTTTGTGTTTTAAAGACTGTACTTTATGACGTTTCATCAATTTTGTAAAAATCGCAATGCATCATCGTTACGAACTTTTCTCTTTCGAGGAGCGACTGTTATTACAACAACTTTGCCACTATATTTCTTGAAACAAAAGAGCACACCGTAGCTATTCTCTTCATCGGACGCACACACACGCGCACTCTCTCTTTCTCTCTTTCTCCTTCTCCTTCTCTGTTCGCGATATAATCATAATAAATGTCCCTTTTTGAGATTCTTATACGCACTGGAAGGTAATCTCCCTCTACGGGCTAATCCTCTATTTATATAAAACACCTCCTGCTCGATATTGCCTATTTTACGCTGCTCAATAAAATTAGCCGAGCTTCCTCGCGGCGTAAATTCCCGATTACTTCGGAAAACAAATGACCACGATCATTAAGATATCGTTCGCACACGATAAATCGAGGGCAGCATGGCTACGGAGAAAAGGAAGCCCATAGGAGACAGCGCGTTAATTACGCCGAGGACGCTCGGTTTGCGGGGTCGCGAGAAAATGCACACAGCGGTGTTACAGAGTCCGGGCTGCAGATGGGGCCCAGCGCCGAATGAATTTGCATCGGCGACTTCCTCGCGAATTTCCCGCAGACAATGACGACGCCGCGGTTTCGCCGTCGAGGAACTTCCGCTCCCGCCTCGCGACCGCAGAATTCGCTCGCTGCCATATTCCCTCACGCACTAATATTTGCCTGTCGGGAGTGTATTTTTTCCTTTCCGACCGACCGAGACGTCCCTTGTGCGCTCGTGTTTGATCGTGGCTCCGTAATCTTTGGAAGCACGCCGATACGATCGACATTAAATACAGCCTGCACTCGATATAGTTAATAGAACGGTTTTGCCGGCTATTCACGATTATCTCGTTTTCCTCCTTGAAAACTCGCCCGTGTAGCATTCTTCGGAAATTCTCGGGAGTAAATCATCCGTGAAGCTTTTTTTTGTATTCCTCCCTGTGGCTTTTTCATCCGACGCTCGCTCCAATTATGACATAAATATTAATTAACAGAACGCCTCCCACACTGACAAGAAAAAAAGAAATCCCACGTTCATTCGTCAAAGCCCCGTTGCGTGTCTGCTTCTTCGTCAATGACAGATGCAGCAGAGAAAGAAAAAAACGCATTTAAATCGGTTGCTGAACAAAAACAAAAAAAAAAAAAAAAAAAAACAGTCCAAGCCGTCATATTTCACTTAATGTATCTCCAACGGGGCATCCCACTCATTCTCCTCGGCGTGTAAATAAAGCAGCGCAAGATTCATTAGGGTCATAGCTCTTATGCAAACGACGCGGGCAGAATCTCCCGATCGGAATTGTTTCCTAATCGGGGCCGGAGCGGCGCAATGTCTTTGTCCGGGGCCGTTTCGGCCAAAGGCGATCACGGCGCTCACGGTGAAACTTCCGCGGGCCGCGGCATCGCGAGATTGCGCCGCTCGAGCCGTTAAGCTCGAAAATAGGGGGGTTCGAGCCGGGGAGAGGCCCCGAGATCCATCTCGCGCCCGCGCCTGATGATCGGCGTCCCCCTGGCAAGAGAGGCGCGCCGCTCGGCTCTCTCCATCTCTCTCTTTCGCTCTGCCCCGCTGTGTTTACCTTTATGTTTAAGGCACGATATAAATACTCCCTCATAAGACGCCGATTACGTAAATTATCCTGCCGGCCGTTCACCCCCGTCGGTCAGGACCGCAGCGAGCTCTTTTCGCCGGCGCCGGGGCCATTTATAATTCGCCGCTTAGCCTAGCTACATTTATATCGCTTTTGTTTATGCATCGCACGGACGCCAGGTGAGCCGCGGTCCTGAGTTATGGGATCGATCCGAAGAAAAGTGAAAGATTCCTTGTCATGTTCGGGGGTATTTATTGCCAAATGTATCGATGCTCTCTCTTATTCGTACGTGATCGGACAGCTACAATGGTTTGTAGCGGTCTTTTTTTTATTTTTTTATCTCGAAAAATGAAATATTTTTGTGAAAACGATATTTTTGTGAAAACGATATTTTTGCGAAATTATTAAATTTTGATTTTTTTCATGGTTATCAAATAGAGCGAAATGGTATTTTATTTCATTATAGAGATATTTTTCCTCGCCATTTTCTAGAAAATTAAATTTTTATAAGATTTCATCTTTAATTATCGAAACGCGAGCTCGATTAATTTCAAATAATACTTTTATACGTTGAATATAACCTCGTGTAAAAAAAATTGCTATCAAAAACTCTGATATTAAAAGATTTTGTAACAAATCTGCATAATAAATTATTGAAAACGAAAAATGTTTAATTCTTTTCGCACGCCAAAGTACAATACCGTTTAAAGTAATAAACAGACGCTGCGAGAAATGCTCAGTGTTTTCCGAGTAACTGAAGACAAACGAATTCCCGGATATAAGTACGGTAGCGCGCGTCTACCCGGTGCATCCATTGCGAGATGGACGAGCGTCGTCTCGGGTGACCCCGTCGCTCATATTTCTGTCGGCGTAGATCGGCGCATCGCCTCGGCGTCGCTTCGACAAAGAAGATGGCCGCGTTAATTGCGCCCGTTAGGCCGCGCGGGCCCTTCCTCCCGCAAAAAGGAGCCTGGTGGAACGAGGAAGCCGGTGCTAATCAGTCACAGAGGAAGGACCCTGGCGAAATACCGGTTGAAGTGTTCCTCGATATCCAGTCTGCGGCCGCCTGGGAAAACGCCGCTTAGCTCGGCGATTATGCCGGGCTTGGTATATGTGTCATGCGATGCGGGAGCACGCGGCTGCCTAATTAATGGACTCGCTGGCTCGGTGTCTCGGTTCTTTTACCCACGACGCGCCGGATCAGCCGGGCGTCGCTCGAGAGATATGAAACAGTTAGACTCGATTGATTTTCATTCGATATCGCAGCTGCAAGTGCCTTTGTTTACTCAATAGAATTCTCATTTCTTATTGCGACGTTTCGCATTGCCGGGAATTTTCCTTTGATTAAATTTGCATCTGCATTTCTTTGATCACCTACTTTTTCTGAAAATTTAATGGAAACAATGTGTATACTCTTCACTTTTTTAAGGCGTTTAAAGAATAGTAAATATGAATGCAGTTACAGTATCGAGAGTTATATGAGCCATGAAAAATGACTGAGTGCAGCTTGTAGCCGTCATTCAAAATAAACTTCTCAATATCCTCGTTTACTCCAGGTTCTAACAGATATTAACTTTATTCCACAGTGTATAAGTTATGACTTTTCATTTATTTTCTCCCGCGGCAGTTCGAAAAAGTGATCGTACACTAATTAACGTTTAATTTTTATTGATTCTAATTTATTACCCTCCTCGCAGCTATCAATATTCATTCTGTTTATTTTGTCTCTAATGACACAATTCATCACACCGCCTTAGTCGATCCCATTTATTTTCCTCCTTGATCGACAATAATAAGTCTTGTACAGTTCGACTCTCGAGAAAAAAAAAACCCTCAAAAGCTCGAGATCGATTCGATTCGACCGATGACTTTAGAATTCGAGCACCGCCGGTGTTTTATTTCTTTTTTATTTCTTTTTTTTTTTTTTTTTTTTTTTTTGAGCCTCCAAGCACCAAATACGAGCGCGGGCTCATTCGAGAAACAAAGTCCGTTAACGTCTTAATGGATGTGCGGCCGCGCCCGCGTGCGCGTGCCTCCCGACAAAAACGGCCCGGACGCGATAACGAAAATCGTAAAAAAACGCTAGGTATACGCTCGGACTCGCATAGGAGGCGGCGAGCGGTGAAAAAAAAAAGGAACGGGAGAAGCAAGTCCTTAAGTGGCCGGCTTCCGTTCGATAATCCCCCCGACAAACTCTCCTTTACTGTAAAAGCATTTATTATACGCCTTTTTCATGCCTCGCGCGTCTCTCCCTCCCGAGAAAATTAATTAATCCGGTTTCCACCACGAGATGCACATAGAGAGGAGGGTACATTAAAAATAAAAAAGAGGGAGAGAGAGAGAGAGGAAGAAGAAAAGGGAAGCGAAGGAGAGTAGAGGAGAGTCAGTGCTGCCGACGGTCTCTCTAGCGTGTTCGCCTCTATCGTCGTGATATCAGCCGGCGCACAATACGCGCGTCTATAGCGGCGCTCGTTTTCGCAGCCGCGGCTGAAAATCGTCTCTCTACCGACGCGTTTTGATAAGAGGATTAAGCGCTCCGCGACTCCCCCTCCTCTCTCTTTCCCCGGCGGCTCTAATCAGAGGTGTGTACGACATCCACGGAGCGCTCGCGCTTCCTTCATCCGCTATTCACGTGCGCTATATGAAAATTCAGCCGGTCGGGGATAAGGATCGCGGGCAAATTACAATGGGGCCTTCATGTGTAGATCGATTGTTTTACACGAGGCGCGCGTTATTGTTGTTAAGCTACCTGCCGGCACACACCCGAAAGCGCATTACGCTTACGCCCGCTATGTCTCTGTCTTGGCGAATTTACGGAAGCTGATTTTCCACCGTTGCACGTATAACTCTCCAGACTCTTCGGCTTCGACGTCTCGAATCGTCCACAGAATTAAGTTATAATTTATTCGTCTTCAAAATCGGCATATGCATTTCGTTGTCTCTAACAAACTGAAACACGTTTCAAAAAACTTTAATTTAATTTTTTTCCAGTTTTAAAGATGAACAAATTAAAATCTATCTGAGTCTGATAAACTTAAGGTGTCTAACGACTGAGACGTCAAGTTCTGATAGAGTACACTTTTTTCGACAAATTAAAATTAGCCTTTTTTCATAATA
Source organism: Sycophila texana (assembly GCA_035582955.1). Classification (NCBI taxonomy): domain Eukaryota; kingdom Metazoa; phylum Arthropoda; class Insecta; order Hymenoptera; family Eurytomidae; genus Sycophila; species Sycophila texana. The sequence continues at coordinate 8,583,127 of JAWWEN010000048.1, read as the reverse complement.
TGTGCTTTTGTTCGTTGATGGCATTTTGTTAAATTATCGATCCTAACGAATTTATTAATTTAATCGTGCGAATTTATTTATTTAATGGGTTAACGGCCTGTAAATACTGCATTACAATGCAGATAAATTCAATAGAACAAAATTCTTAATTAGCTAATACTAGAGAAAATGCACTGATTTAATTGACTAATAACTAGTGGTTGGCATCTTTGTCGGCATATTAAAGGAACTAATTCTTACCATTTGATTGCCAGAGGAAGCTACTTCATTTCCTTTTCAGTCTATTTACATTGGAGTGAATAAACCGCTATTTGATAGCAATGACAAAAACATTTCAAGAATTAGAAGAGAATTAGAGCAGCGTGTTTGCGCATGCAAATTCGAAATTCCTTGCACTGCAGCCTGTTTCCTGAATATCCGACACACAGCACAGTGATTGGACGGAGCTCTGCAATAACCGGTTGATTGTCATAACCCGCGGAAGAATGATCGCTTCTGCCGGCCGGAAAGGCCAGGCAATTCCAGGGCCTTTCGTCTGCGCGACTTTCCCTCGGAAAAGTAAAATCGAGTGCACGTGCGGCCGCGCAACTGGTTACACGTATGAAATAATCTATTATCTGAGAGCGGAGCGCGAGGCCGGCGCGGTGGGGGAAGTTATCTGGTGCGGGCATTGAATCGCCAAGGCCGCGAGCGTTGGTAGAAAAGTCGCACCGCGGTCGACGAACTCGCTCCTTCCTGCACCTATAGCCGGGCCCAAGGAGGGGGGAGGGTGGAGGATAGAGGAAGCCTGCGTGTTGCCGAGCGCCAAGCACGCGCGCTGCCCGTGGTACGCCGAGGAAACGAGCGCCGTGTCCCATCCTCACCCCCGTGATGATGACATACAGCCTAAGTTACGTCGCGCTGTAAAAATGCTGATAATGGCAGTTTTACCGAGTTTCATGTTTAACAATTTTTAAAGTAAGATCGATCACCCTCGGGGGTTATTGAATGTACCATTTATTTACGTTTGTTCGTGTTACATCACTCGATGTTCGTACATTGAATTAGACGGTTGCTTCTTGCTTTAGAATTAATCAATTTTATTTATGTGCAACCGAATGAATATTGTTTGATTACGTACAATATAAATCAGTACTTAAGTATAAATTAAATTTTAATGGATCGATCAGAAATCTTTATTTTTGTAAAATTATCATAACTTTCTTTAAAATTGAAATAACGAGTTAGATGTTTTTATTTTTAAGAATTTTTAAAATATAATTAATTGTAGTTGCGAATATTGAATAAATCACCTGTCTACGTTTGTATACGTTACCTTACTCGATATTTGTAGATTAAATTAGATACTTGATTTATGCTTTAAAGTTCATTAATTTTATATACGATCCAATGTAATGGATATTGTTTCAGAATATGAAAATGAAACACATTTTCTTTCGGCAAAATGATAATAATTTTCATAAAAATGTAAAAAACCTTCGTAATTTATTCATACCGTAACTTTTGTAACATTGTTGTAATTAAAGTACTTTCTGCAAACAAATTGCGGAGCACTAACTTGAGTATATAAAGGAGGTAAATTGCGCCGCGTTCGAGTATAATTTATACGTTATTAAAAGGCAATTCAACCATGACAAAACCCCCGTCTAATCACAATTTTTCGAATCGTTCCAGTCGATCGTGTCTTTTTCATAATTTTGTTATGTAATTGACATCTATCCATCGTAAGTATAAGCAGCGAAGCAGGGTACCGGTTTTTCTCGACTCTCGTTACGCCTTTTTCCTTCGTTCGCGGTTACATCAGCGTCAAGCCCGCGGCCATCTATACCTGCTTAATTTTTACTCCCTTTATTATATATCCCCTTCGAAGACGCTGCTCCTCTCTTCGCCGAGGGTTTTGTCTAGCTTCGCGTATATACATGCTTACACGAAAGCCAAAGGAGAGAAAGAGAATACGCGGCTGTAATTAGGACCAACTCCGAGCGGAGGCAACGCGGCAGCGAGCTATATATAAGATCGCTGCTCTCTCTCCCTCTCTCTCTCTCCCCTCTTCGTCACAGTTTATGCGTGTATAGAAAAGTACGCAGTCACGCTACATTGCACCTGGTCTTGCGTAGCTCACCGTAAAAACCGTTCAATTTAGTCTCATTATCGGCCTGGCGGAATCTTCGAAACTATTCTAATTTTATTAATGGCCGCCGGAGTCGCGGGTTGCCGACTGTTTGTTCGGACGAGCCGGATGATCTCTCCTTCGTCGAGAGCCGGCCAATTATCTCGACGCTGTCTTCGCGTTCTTTTAATATTTGCAAGGACTTCCGAGAACACACCCGACATTCCGCTTGATTCGAGCGAAATTAGCGGGGCAATTTAATACGGGGGAACATAAGCCTCTTCAAAGCGGCCCTTGTGTGTACAAGTAACGTGTCAATTAAATTTTTTGCGCCTAAGCTTTCAGGCGCGAGATTAACCATCGTTTACTTCGATATACTGTGAGAAAGACTATGCGTTAATTCACATGTTTTTCGCAACCTCTACCGTCGTAATTTTTATCATTTTTATCACGAGCTAATGAATGTTATGTTCTTAAATTATATACGTAGGCAGCTTTTTATTTATTTACTTGTTTCTTTTTATAAAAGTTTTCTCAAGTAAATTGACCAAAACTAGTAGTAGTCGAAAATGCAAACAAAGTTTTAATGACTAGGTATATTATATATAACACGAAATTATTAACAGCACACTGAGTGATTTGATAGCATTTTTTAATTCATCAATAGAGTCAATGATATATCATTGCAATGCGGAAAGGGAGATCCAATTTCTTTTTAACTTATTTATGGTCGAATAGAATCCAATATTACTATTTCGTTTCCGTATGCTACAAAAAATTTTAAGATTATAAATCGAAATACGATATTGAACAAATTTAAAGCATCGGAACAATTTAAAGAGTTACGTAGCACTATGAACATAAAAACGCAATCACGATAATAGTGAGCGATCCAACAGTCCGCAAACCAAGAGAACTAATGCAATCTCACTAAAATCACAGCCAAATCTACGAAGCCTGCCGAAACCCATTTTCATAAAATACTTTACCCCCTTTTTTCAATAAATTTAATTTTAATCAACATTATCGCTCGACTTTGAACATCTTACCGAGATTGTCGTATCGATGAATCAATAATAACGGGCAATGGATTCGACTTTTTTTCCCGAAGCACTCGCTGGTTACACATATGAGCAAGACAAGAGGATGCAGTCGGCCGCGCGCGGATTGCTCCCAGAGCGCAGCGCCTTATCCGAACTCCAGGCGCATTAGAAATTCATAGCCATCTCGAAAATAATTTTTCCGCGGGCCGTTATCCGCGGCGGCGGCCTCGACGCAAAGGTGCACTTCGGGCGCAGGCAGACGCTACTCCATCGCGGGGGAATACTCGCGCGCGCTTGCGGAGCCGCACTTATTGCGCGCCCGAGTGCGTGCGTGTGCAACCTACATTTTCAAGGTTGGCCGAGGTGGATCTACGGCCGACCCCGCTGTTGCTACGCGAATCGAGCCCGCTTTTCGTTTAACGGAGACGCGGTTTCGCGAGTGGCTACGCCATCATGCTAGACCTCCTCTCAGGCCTTTCCGAGAATACCGACGTACGGCTGAACGGAGTGTTGGAAATCGTTTCGTTCTTTTTTTTTCCCTTTTTGTGCGGGATGGAGTTGATGACTTTGAAAGAGTTTGCGCGAATGGCGGGATTTTGAGGGGACGCATAATTATAATTTTAAGAGGTGAGGATTGAGCAGTTCGGAGTAAAGAATGCCGTCCCTTTTTGGAAATGTGAGATTTTTTACTTGATTACTGCCAGTAACATTGATCACTGTGATTAAAAATGTAAGTCACGCAACCTATCGTACCTCTTTCTTTTAATTTTGTTTCGTATACTAGCAATATTCATTGCTCTTCACCTGCTTAATTTTATGATAACAGTTTTTAATAAAATTTTGAAATATAATCAAATTTCTAACAGTTATTGTAAACAAAATTACATTAAACAATAATGCATTTTTTTAGTTGATTAGTAAATTAGAACGGAAATAATTTTTTAACTAAATCATTTAATTTAAAGCTATGTATAATTAAAAAAATCGAACGGTTTTTTCATTAATATATTTAATCAAACTTAAAATACAACCGGATACTAATCATTATTCCAAAAAATTGTTCTTTTAAATACTTCATTATACATCCTGCCTGTAAATTAAATTTTTAATCTAAGAAAAGAAAAATGACGCCGGCGACGTTAACAAGGGATGACGAATCTTAGCGACGACTCCCGTAAAAATGCAAGATAGAAGCAAAAATGTCTTTTTTCCAAGAAACAGAAATCCATAAATCGACGCAAAAACTGAGTAAAAGATCCTCGAACAAATAAAACGCGTGTTAACTGTGTTTGTTATTTCCAGCCGTGCGCATATATATTCCTCCCCCTTTTTTTTCGCCGCGCAAAGATTTATGCGCGTTTATGGTAAGTCCCGGGGCTCGGCAGTTACTCCTCCGAGTTTATGTGCGCGCGCGAGCGTCGGCTCTATGACAACGAAGGCAATTTCTTCCTGCGTTCGCTGGCGTGTCGTCGAAATCCAGGCCCCGTTATACACCTATCCCCGGCTTGGCCTGCGCGCACGCCTACCGTGCGCTTCATCGCCGACTCTCGCCCTGTACACTTCCGCTGGCTTCCCACCCGCCCTTTTCTTCTCTCTTCTTTTTTCTTCCGCCGTACATCACCTTGCAATTTCCTCGGTATTTCCACACGCGACAAATGTAAACAGGCCGTTCGCGATCCTTCCTGCGACTCGACTCGTAATAAACGCTCCCGGGGACGGAAAAAGGGTCGAATCACGCCGACGAGATAATTTATTGACTCCCGACTCCCGCCCCGCCGCACGCGCTTCAGCTTTCCCAATATTTGTCGGCGTACAGCGGAGGTGGCGATATTTTTTTCGCCCGAGCCTCGAGCTGAGACCTTTATTTCTTAGAGTATGAAATTGAAAGGGAGAAGACTGAGTTCGACGTTTAATTTGACGAAACTGCAAATATTTGCCGAAGCTGCAGCCCGGCCCGAGGGCAGAGCCAATAAAATAAGACGTCAGCGGCTTATCAAAGTTATCAGTGAATTATTGAAATTACTATTTTTAGCGACTTTTTGCTGATTTACCTTTAGAGGGAGAGTAAACGCATGGGAACGTTAAAATTTAATTTGCGCGACGGTCTCGGATCATGCCTCGATCAACTTTCCGATGCTCGAGCTAATCGACGGAGACGAATCCTCGAGGAATTGGTCTTCCGCAAGAGAGCCCGGCGTTTGAGAGCTCGTCAATCAAAGCGAGAAACCCAAGCGAGCTCTCGAGCACCGTAACGGAATTTTTCGAGATTCCTCGCTCAGCGTGCCCCGATCGGAAAGAGCCTGCGCACTCGCGTGTCCGCGGGCGCCACACGATATCGTCGCTACGTATAGTGTGCAAAGTTCGCGCGAGCGCGTGGCGGTTTCTTCTCCGCCCGCGACGTCAGCAACGTTCCCCTTCGCGGAGGTCTCCTTTACGAGCGTGCAATTGACAGCTTGGGGAATTTTACGATACTTGGGGGGCTGCTGTCGGAACTTTGAATTGCCCGAGTGATGATGCCACTGGACCTATTATATATAGAGTCGAGGCCACCGCGCGACCGAATGCCGGAATAATTTTACTTTTTCGTGATGCCACGCGGCGAGATAAAAGGCCGCTGCTGCTTTTATTGGACCCGCGCACCCGGTGCTAGCCTTTGATTGACTTCTTTAATTGCCCCCTCTGCAGATCGTAAATTAAGCACGGTGATGGCGCGTTCCTTCTCTCGACGTGTATTTTTTTTCAGCCGACGCGAAATTTTTATCGCGCTCTAACGATGTCTCAAAATTCTAATGCAAGCGCACAATCGTTGCTTAATCGTTGAATAAACGGAAAATAATTGTTCAGAAATTCTTTTTCCTGATTGCAGTCTATACGTATACAGAGAAAAAGTCGTATTTAATTTTCTGACAAGCCGCTACAATGCCATGAAAAAAATTACAATTCATTGCATCATTTTTTTAATAATTATTCAACTATTATTTTTTACATACTTTAAGTAATAGTACAACCGCCGTTATTGGTCACACTAATCCTCTTGCTATAGCATATAAATATAAAACCCGTGCATTTCAGGACGCGAACGCCTAGGAGGATTAATAATTAATCATTTAATGAGGGTACAGCGGCAATTTTCGTATTTATAATTAAAGAAAAATCGTACAGCGGAATTTTTGCTGGAAGAAGAGAAGGGAGAGACAGGAAGAAATTAACGTGATAACAAACTTTTCGAGTTGTTTACCGTGCGCGGCGCGAGCACACCCTCAGTAGTCGCATAAACTGCAAAGACAAAAGTTATTGTTCTCGGCCTTTCGCGGCCGCAATCTCCCTGATCCCCCTCCCGCAGTCCGGGAACACAGCAATATCATTATTCGTTCGGGCCACGGAATTTTCCCTCGCGCATACTTCGGCTAAACAGCGGCGCAACGTAGTTACCCCGCAAATGAGGAGCGAACTCTAAAGGGGGAGAGTGGCCTCAGCTTCATTCGGCGCTTCCGGCAGCCACTCGTTTAATTTTTCTCCTCTTATTTCCGGTGAGTGTCGCGGAGATGATCGGTTGTAATCGAGACCGCGGCGATCGCGAGGGAATGAGAAGCGAGTTTACGCTTTTATTGTTTCCCCGCATTCGGGAGCTGTTTCTTTCACCGGCTTGTTTTCTGGCCTCAAAAAAAAAAAAAACGGCGACGGGCCGCTTGCTCGATGCGTTTTATTCCAGCTCGTCCGTCGCGGAAAAAAGCTGTAGTTTCTTGTCGAGATTTTCATGAGAAACACGAAATGGATGTTAATGTGCTTTCCCATTGCTCGAGATTTTTTCCGCTGCCTCGCTTTCATCTTTTCTGAGAATTTAATAAAATGTTTTAAAAGTGATTGTAACGTTTTTAATCTGAGCTGCACTATATGAACGCAGATTTAAAATTGGTTTTGGAGAATTAATAAAATCACGTGCATCCACCTTTTAAATAAGTCCATGTATACATGTTCAAAAAGTAAAAAGATGGCAATATTATACACTATAGTATAAAATAGTAATAAATATACTTGATTGCACTAATTGTATTTTATCCGTGCTTCTGCCACGCGGATAGTAATTTTTCAAGATAAAAATAATTACAATCCACCGCTAATGCTGCTGTTGCGCAATAAAAAACATCACAAACGTTTATTTAAAGAAGAATTATACTTGTTAGAAAAAAAAGTGGAATTTATTTTCAGTTTATAACCAATCAAGCTGACCGAGAGGTAAAGCCTCCCATTGAAGGATCGTTGGAAAGCCTGAAACGCAATAAGCCGCGGGCGACGGCGCGCAGGTTTGATTTGTACGACTTCTTGGCGGTCGGTCGATTGAAAAAGCCGATCGATCGATGCCCCTTGAGCGCGCCGCTGTAAAAACTCCTGTCCCGACCACGCCGGGCTCCGCGGAAAGTTCGAGGGAGTCGCGATCCGCTCCGCACCGGTAGCGGCGCAGCGAACTTGTGCGATCACTTTACGGCAGGTTCTGCGTCATTAATTGGGTTCGTGGTTCCCTTTCGCCGCCCGCTGGATGAATGGACGCCCGGACGCCGAGGAGTGCACGCCGGGTGCCGGTGTTTAGTGGCCATCCTCGGAATTCACGCTTGGCGGCCATAGCGATCGATCACTCGCGAGGCGACGATCGGCGGAATGCGAAGCGCGCGATTTAACATCTGCAAGTGGCACAGTAGCCTCCGATCCTAATCGCGCTCAAGATATCAATTCAAGTTCGTAAAGCAATCCCGGCTAAATCGGTGAATTACCGATTTATCGGGTGCGTAGGCATTACGGGCGTTTCTCGAGTGCCTCGACACTTCGGATTTACGCAGGGCCCGACTTTAACTCAACTAATAACACTTGCGAGTATTAAAGTAGCTCGGATCCTAATCGCTCTCTATTCGCTCCACGGGGAGATCAATTCGAGTTCGTAAACTAATACCGGATAAATCGCTGAAGTACTGATTTATCGAGTGCGTGGGTTTATATGGCCGCCGCTCGAGCGCCTACCGACACTTCGGGTTTCCGCGAAGCTGGGCTCGTCTCGGCGGATGAGCCACAGTAGTGCGGAGGCGATCGAGTCGATGACTTTATTACGACGCGTTTGCGAGTCACACGCGGGCGCCGATCGCCACCCACTGCGCGCCGCGCCGCTCGTTACACACTGCCGCGAGCTAATTAAGCCGTCTCTAATTACTTTTTGTCGGCGAGGCGAGGCGAATTCAGGAAGCCGCGCCCCTGTCTCACGGCGACGATCGTTTAAGGCCGTTCGGCTGAATTATCAACGCGCTTTGGAAAAAATCAATAAATTCAAGACCGTTGCATTATTTATAAACGTGTTAACACGGGACTCCCGCGGCTGCTGATTTATGCCGCGTGTCACACGCGACAGAAATTACGATAGAAAAATATGTCAGAGTTTAGCTAATAAGTCTTATCCATTCGATCATTCGCTTCTTTAAAGCATCACACGAATGTATAGATGATGTGTAGCACCAACAGCCTACCTGTCGATCAATTAAAGATTTATGAAAGATTTATCTTTGAGCGAATTTATCTCGATCTGCACTCAGTCAGTCAAGTAATTGATATTATCAATACTGTTTAATTGCCTTATAGTTTTTTTATATGTATCGTAGTTTTTTTGCAAATGTAAATAGTAGCATAAATATAATCTAGAAATTTCTAAAAATTAAATTTCTACAAATTTGGTTGATGGCAGTCTAGTAATGATTAAAGTTTCAATCAAGTGTTGCTTAACTTATCTTAAGAGAGCAATACCCATTTGTTTATAGAGAGCGTCAAAGTTTTTCCATCGCCCACATCTATTTATACATAACAAAAATCTTGTTTACTACCCTGCAAGGCTCCCCGGCGGTTTACGTAGTTGCGAACGCAGTAGTCCGAGGCACAATTTACCGAGGCTCTCCGCCGGCGAGAACTTTGGTCGGTATAGTAAAAGAGAGAAAGAGAGGTGAAGCGGGGGATCGAGGGGAGAAAGCAAGAGCGCTTGTCTTTTGATCTAATGGATCTATAAAAAGGGACGTTTTTTCGCTTTTTTGTTGCAGCACACTCTTACGGGCCATTGCGCAAAAGTGATGGCGGCCAAGTTCCTCGGCGAGCCGTCCAAGGTGGTCACCGGCAGTCACGATCGCACTCTCAAGATCTGGGACCTTCGTAGCCGAGCTTGTAAGTTTCGCCCTCGTTGCCTTTTTTTTCCACCCTCGCCTAGTCATTTCCATTAACCTTCGGTAACTCAAAATCATTATTTTTCCCCGCAACTTGCTATACACGCCTTCCTTACTTTTTCTCGCAAAGTATCCCGCATACTTTACGAGATTTCTTACAGCTTACAGGTGAACTTGCTTCTATAAAAAATTGCATTTTCAAAAATTACCATGCCCCGAAACTTTGTTTTTTTTCGAAAGGTATGTACGCGCTGTAAAGTTTAAAAAGAAAAGATATACATTGATAAAAAAAAAGGTATACATCGATTCCAGTTAAATAATACAGCGGGAAATAATTAATTTCAAAGAGCAACAAATTATGACCTCGTGAACGTGTTAAAAGGCAAACCAGCGCTGCATAAAAGCATCTCGCGTTATCTAAAATCACAAAAGACTCGTTTGCAGGGTACAGCTGTTACGATAATTGTTCACAATTACATGTCGTTGGTACACCCAGAGGAGGGGTGGTCTGCAGTGGGAAGTCACACGGGATAACGCAAAATTTGGCCTGCTGCCCCGTGGCCGAAATATCGTCGCGTACGCGGTCGAGCGCCCGTTTTACGACGAGTTTGGCCTGACTTCTATAATTACATTTCCCATTACTCCTATTAGTTGGTACACTATGTTGCGCGCCGCGATCGTTTCAAGATAATAATGTAAACGGCAACAAAATCTGGCCGCGTCATTCATATATGGATATTTTACAGGCCCTCAGAACAAACTTGGCTCCCGCGATTTGAATTTTGATTAATAAGGGCGGCGCATTATACGTCGGCTAGATTATTATTTTCGCGCGTGCACAATTTGCGGGGGGGGGGGGGGGGTAGGGAATTTTTTATTTTTTTTTT
>JAWWEN010000048.1:8503445-8572796 GCA_035582955.1 Sycophila texana | reverse complement strand
TAAGTTAATTTTAATGTTTATTATTTGCTTTTGTAATGGGCTTTTAGCCCGTATAATGGTGTAAAATAAAAATAAAATAATAAAATAAATTACTTAGTCTCGCCTGCTGGCTCCATAACTTCGTGTCAATGACGTAATAATAATGAATGAAAAAAACTACTCACCGTTACAGGTACATGGCCGATGAAAATGGAAATAAAGCAAGCTTCACGATAGGATCAGGTGGTTCAGGTGGAGGATCTGGTGGTTCAAGGCCATCAGGATCCAGACCAGGTGGTGCCGGTGGAACTGGAGGAGGAGGAGGTCGAGGGGGTCACGGCGGCGGTGCAGGAGGTGGTGGTGCTGGAGGAGATCGGACCTATTTGCCACCCAAATAATAAGCAATTAATTTGTATATTTTTTTTTTTATTTGAAAATAAAATTTTTTATTGATTAATAAATGTTTGTTAATAATTTCCAAAATCCAATTATTCAATCTTAAAGGATTTATCGAGAATTTCAACAATTGTGATAAGGAAGTAAGTAGACTTCGTACAATATAGAAGCCGCTTATCAGGGTTTATCAGAAAATTGAAGAATAAAAATTGTCTGATTAAATACTCAGAACGATCTATTTTAGGCGATTAAGTTACTGCAGTATTATGACTTTACATTGAGTAAATCGAATTTTAAATACAATGAAACATTTAATTTCCAACAAAATGAATTTTCTTTTTTAATTTGCAAAACTGTTTGGTTTAAGAGCCTCGATAAGTTGTAAATCCGAATGCGTTTAACAATAAAGGCATGTGATAGTGTTCGGATTTATCAACTTCAAAAGTTATTTCAATAAATGGATACATAGTTTTCATATCAATTGCTTTGTAATACTCCTTTACTGCGAAACTTAATTTGTAGATACCCGCAGAAAATTGAGTTGTTTCCGAAGTGAGATCGGTACATCGGCCAGTCTCAGCTGTTCGGCTAAAAAGGAAATACTTATAAATAAAAATATTTCACTTTTATAACTTCTTATTCCCATTTTTTAAATTACCCTTGATTAATAAGTGTCCACTCATTTTCCTCTTTCAATCTGTAAAGTTTCACTGGCAAGCCACTTACAGGTCGTCCCTTACTTGTATCCAATACGTGAGTTGTTATATTGAAATTTGCCGAACTCATAGTAAACTTTTTAAAGTTTTAATAATTTATGTTAATTTATAAAACAATTGAACTCCTTAATTTAAGTAGATATTTTAACTTTTTTAAGCACAGAAAAAACTTACAAGTGGTCTGAATTTTAAGGTTAACACTGCTTGAAGAGTAACTGTTACTTTTATGATAACTTAGTGGGGCTGGGGCATTCTTAACTTTCTATGAGTATAAGTCATTGCTTACAAAATATATACCTAGATATCTTTCATTTCACTAGTTTGGTAATGATGGTAATGAAACTTAGATAATATTGGAAAGATCTACTAAAGTAAATATCCTTGTATATGAATAAATTTTATTTCTGTACATTTTTACATTAGCTTAAAAAAGCTTGCTTTGCAAAAAAATTTTTTTTCATGATTTATATTAAAAATAGAAAAAACAATCACTTTTTATATTGTACATTAATTGCAATCTTTTCAAGCTTTTAAAATATTTTTTTTTTTAAATAAAAAGAGAAAATAAACTTAATAAACTTATATACTAATCAGTTCGTTTTATTTGAACTTTTGTATGTACTGTAACTAAACGGACTGACTAAAAGAGGAAAATGATAAGTTCCACTCGGATCTTTTATGTCGAACACAATTTCAATAAATGGATAAAATGACGATGTTCTTTTACACGTGTAATATTTTTCTGTATCATAGTGAAGTTTGAAACGTCCTGTCGTAATATTATACTTAGACTCTGCAAAGTCACTACAATTACCGCTTGCCGAGGTAGTGCTAATAAAATTAAAATATTTGTATTATTTGTCTAAATAATGTATAGTATAAATTATATAAAATAAATAGAAAATAAATTATTTGGTCTTACCTTTCATGAATGAAAGTCCATCTGCCATCTTGAAGTTTGTAAAGACTAACTTGCAATCCACTCACAGGATTTCCTTTGCTAGTATCCAAAACACTTGTACTAATAAAAGGTTTCTTTACTATAAGTGTATTTTTAAGCACTGAGGCAGTATTTAAAACTGCAGGATCCTGTGAATAAATAGTTATTTTTAAGAAAACTAAGCATGTAAGTATATTAAAGAAAACAAAAATAATTAAAAAAATATTGTTACCTTCTGAACTGCAGCCTCTGAAGTAATCTTCACTGAATTAACATTTGGTACATTTGGTTCTTTGTTCATTTTCAAGTCATTTTTAGCAAAACTAGGCTGCATAGCAATTTTCCTTGCTTGGTTTAAAACAATTGGATTTGTTGCTTTCACTAAAGTGTAAGATTTTCCACCAGAAGAAAAAAAGTATACTTTATTTTGATCATCCGATTCAAGAGTGACATTCATAGACTTTGGTACAATTGTTTTAATATCTTCATTCTCAGAATTTAAGTTTTCATCCTATAAATGATAATACTTATTAAACATGTTTCCAAAATATTTGATATAATTTAATAAACATACTAAATTTTTATCTCTGTTAGAGCTTTCTTTTTGATTGCAACTTTCTTTTGAAGGATTACTACAGCTAATAAGATAGGATTTTGAATCTTCTTCTTCGTTATCATCTGGTTCTGTTTCAACTATCATTTCCAACTGCATTGGCTCAGTGTCATCTATAAAATCTGCTTCTGCAATAGCTTGAGCTAAAGTATCTTGATTATTGTCCTAAAAAATGTTCAAATTTAACTTTTAAAGTTTTATTAATTCACTTAAACGGTTTTACAACTTTTTTACCTTTTGGAGTCGAATCTTTTTGAAAACTGGAATCTCCGATTCAGTCTCAATTTCAACAACTTCTTCTTGAATATCATCTATGATAGTATCATCCGTTTCCTCTACATAACTTGTATCATTGTAATTTGTTTCACCCTCCTCTTCATCCTCATTTTCATTTTCAGTAATGAACTTCACTTCACCCAGTGATTCGTCTTCACTGATTTTATTACTATTGTCTAACGGTAATGACTAATAATCATTTTACAAAATTAGTTATTATTCAACATCGCTAAATTCAAAGAGACACTTTACCTTGTTAAACTGCACGGCAGCCCTTTGATGCTTCAAAGTGCACATGTGTTTGAGCAATGACAATCGATGGGCATGCAAGTTCCTTTCACAAAACTTACAGTAAGCTCGCGTCGCCTCGTAAGGCACGGAGGTTAGCCAATCTGCAAAAAGAAGCCGAGCATAATAAACACAAATAAAACCAAATCAACAAATAATTAAAAGGCAATTACCCTTGAAATCCGGCATATACTCCCATTCCTTTCGATACCGCTGCGTGTATACGCGCGTCTTAGCATGACTAATTTTTCCAGTCGGCGTGAGCCTGACAATAGACGGCTCCTGCTCCATAACGGCATCCTCCCTCGAGTTCGCCTCTTCCACTTCTTCTATCTTTGCCGGCTTCAACTTCACATCCACGAAATGCATCCTGCCCTGCGAGGCTTCCATGTCCTCACTCATTGCTCCGTTTAGCGTAGAACAATTCAAATCTTATTCGAATTTGACGTCGGCGAGCTCGCCACTAGGAATCCACTATATACGTCGTAGTTTTTTTGTCCCTCGCAGCATATCCCTGGGCCAAGTCCCGGAACGTACTCATACAGCAAGCAGCACCCTCATAGCCTAGTCTGATTCGGAAAGCGAACTCCCTAGAAATGGCCGCCGAGCGGCCGAGGCTCGTCCTCGAGGCTCTCCCCGTCCCCGCCGAATTCGACACCACGTTTATGTTTCTCGAGGTCTAAGCATTTTTTCTCTGACTGATGGTAACCAGCGCCGCTAACGGAATTTTCTAAAGATATTAATGCTTAACCAGAATATATATGTATTTATATTTTTCCGAGGCTGTTGAGTGTTGCTGTTCAATTACACGTAATTCCAATGGCGGCGCTAGCTTCCATGATCGGTCAGGGAAAAAATGCAGCAAATAAAACTTGTGTTTGTGTATTGTATTTGTACATTTTTGTTTGAAATAACAAATAAACATTGGATTTGCGTTTTGCGTTCAGCTTTTAAAACTTGGGGAAAAAAGCTACAATGCGGTCTATGACGGCTGTTCTGGGGGAACGCGCGAAGAGAAACTGATAAAAATTCGATACAATTTTTTTCATATTGTTCGAAGCAACATCTATACTATATACTGTGCAAATATCAACACAAATATTGAAAATAATTAAGCTTCGTTCTAATAATAATAAAATCACAGATTCATTTGTTTTTCTTTTCTTAAATTGAAGAAAATATACTGGATGCTTGACGATTTAAAAACAGTTGCAGTCATAGTTATTTTTACTATCTATAAAAGTGCATGTGGGGAAATTCATGGATGTTTTAGGGATAATGACGTTTGCCGATGAACACATTTAAATCACTATTAATTATTTTGAAATCCAGAAAATTGTTTATTTCAATTAATAATATTAACTTGGTTAAATAATTTGTGTCTACCACTTCCATATTTGCGTACTTAGATGTATCAATTTTCCTGGAATCTGCCCTTAAAATTTTAATGATCAACACTTTACAACCAAATACTTTATAAATATTCTTAATTATTTTGACAATAATCAATGAATAAATTTTAAATTTGATTTTAGAAAGTACTCAATCGTTATACAACTAAAAATAATATACATACATAATTAAAACAATTTAATTTAAGTAAAAATTAATTAAACGTTTCAATGTAATATAATTACAAGTATTCCCGCGATCAATAAACTTAAATTTCGAAGAAATACTTACGTAAATAGGTCAAACGGTTGAAGGTTTAATTAGCGGTTACGGCAAATCGCCCACAGGCTCTCCCAAATAAACCCTTATGAACGCTTTCAAAGCGATTTTTTGCCTCCCTCTCCCCCCTCCCTCACGCAGCACAACAATACACTGCAATTTTCCAAGTTGGAGAAACACGATGAATTGTCCGAGAGAAACCCCACGGGGCCAGCAAGGCACTGAAACCCCCATCAAATTTTTCCACAATGAAGGAACGTGAGCTCGGAGGTAATGCTGGGATGAGGCCGAAAAAGGACGATGTCCCAACGTGCGCGCCTTCAAGACGACCCCCACCACAAGGAGAGAGAGGACTTTAAATTCCTCCCTGAACCTTTATACCTGCCGTGCGTGAGTATACAGAATATACAGATATACTTTTACCTGCGCGGCTGCCGGAGATTTGAAAAGGGTCCACTCGTGGCGTCGCGCAGCCCGGCGGCCGTTACGCTCGGATCGTCGAGGTGCACCTGACATTGTATATGGCGCTCCGAAATGTTCTCGGCTTATTTTAAACGAAACTCGCGTTATAATAGTTCGCTATTTTCTTAAATAAAAAGGACTTTGTTGTGACGATTATTGCTGGGCGCGTAATACACTGTTATTGTTTTTTTAATTATTAAAAAGAAGTTCGGAATTTGATTTATTTTCGATGGACACTATGTTTTGGTTTGAAATGATTGTGCTATGAAATAAAATATTGATGGTTTTGACAACAACATGCTTTCCAAATAAATCATCATTGGTAAGGTGTTATTCGTTATTTACGAATCATTTGTTTATTAAGTGTATTTTAAAATTGTACTGTTTGTTTTTTTTTTAGATGAAAAAAAGAAAGTGAATTTAAAATGAAAAAATATAGAGTGGAGGCTTTTATAATACCCACTAATCAGAATTATACAAATCAAATTGATGACGTAAAACTTGCTAATAAATTGAAAGATCAGTCGTTTACTTGTTCAGAAGAACCAGAAGAAGAAAAAGTTTCCACAGACTCAGAGAAAAATTTGGATGAAGTTGAAAACACCTGTGATAATAAAGAAAGTAATGAAATTAATTCATCATCAGATTTATCTGAAGTATTTTTTGATATCCACGAGCATATTTATGATGAAATAAAAATACCAAAATACGAAGATAAAAAGGAAGTCAAAGATGAAAAAATGGAATCTGAGTACACTAAGGCATTTTTTCAAATTGAAGAGCCTATATACGATGAACCATTTGTAGGTAATTTAACAAGTATACGAAATTTAAAAAATCAAGAGAGCAATTATGATGTACCTCAATCAAAATGGACATTGGGTACTTCCAAGTATAGACGTTTTGGTATTGTTGCTCCAAAAATACCAAAAAGATCAACAAGCTTAAAATCTATTGTAGAGGACATTGAAAATTTTGATGAAACCATACAAGAAATATGTTGCCATGGTAGAAAGAATGGTTGTCTAATTAAAAATGAACGTCCTGAAGATATTAGTGAAGATATTTTCAAAGAAAATTGGATGCAAAGACTGGATGCTTTGCGAAAGTTAGAGACATTACTAAAAGACAAAGAAGTGGCTCTGCAATCAAGGGAGAGACTTTTATTTAAAAAAGAGAAAGAATTAAGAATTCTAGAAAGACTTGTAAAAGATAAAATGAAACAAGCAGAATTGTATGCAAAACGTTACAAAAAATCAGGCAGTTCTGAGAGCATTACAAATAGTGATCGGATTATAGAATCCAGATCTTCTAATAATTCTAAAGGACTTGTCAAAACTGAAAATATTCATCACTCATCAAATTTTATTTTCAAAGCAAATTCAAAGTTTTCAATAGAAAGTAAAGAAGAAAAAGATGTAAAAAATCCACCGAATTCACGGACTTCCTCACATGCAGATAGATTGAGCAACAGAGTAAGCAGTGTAAGATCAAAATCAAGACCACGTCAAAAAATAAGATATGATGATTTGGACTCAACATTGTCAGCTGATATTGGGGATTCATCCTTTGCAATTACTTCAAAAAAATTTGATCCAACAGTATTTAAAAAGCCAGCAGCTTTTATGAGATCAGCAAGTGAGAGAAGACCACGAGTGGACCCACAAGCTACTGTATTAAGACTTTCTAGTGTAATAGAAAATGATGAACATGCAGATGGACTTGTAGAAGAAAAAATGCTAAGAAAAATAAGTGAAAATATTTTTGCAACTCAGGATCAAGAAACAAAGTTTTTAAATTATGGACTAATCGACAATGAATCTTCTCAAAAAATAAAAAGTTTAGACAGAGACTTATCAAATCAAAAAAGGTTTTCTTATCTAAATTTAGAGTCAATAGATAAAACATTAAAATCAAAAGTTGTATCAAAAGAACGGCCCACATCCTGGAATGAAGATGCAGATGACTGGCTAAAAAAAAAGAGACAAGC
This sequence comes from Sycophila texana, assembly GCA_035582955.1. Lineage (NCBI taxonomy): Eukaryota > Metazoa > Arthropoda > Insecta > Hymenoptera > Eurytomidae > Sycophila > Sycophila texana. The sequence continues at coordinate 8,565,465 of JAWWEN010000048.1, read as the reverse complement.
TTATAATTTGGCCACAAAAAAGAAGGCATCTGAAAGTGTAGCTGAAAAGGAGAACTTAAGCTCGCAGTTGAATATGAATAAATCTTTAAAAGTTTCTAAAAAGAAAGAAAGTAATAAGAAGAAATTTTCAATATTTCGTTAATTGTACAAAATCATGTATGTTTAACTTATTGTATAAGTTTTCAAGTATAAAATTTGTAGTTGTGTATAGTTACAGTTAAAATTAAAACAATGTTAAAAAAATTAATAATTTATACATCTTATCTACTTTTTGTAAAATCTGTTCAATCCTTACATGGCTACTCAAGTTTATTTAAAAAAATTATAACAAGAATTTAAATCAGCATTTTTCTAGTACACTTTTTAATTGAAAAACATTACATTCATTAAAATTAAACTATCACCATGAAGGTTCAGCTGGTGGAACTGCCTTTCCATAAAGAGCTGATTTGTCTCGAAAGGTTGCTAGCCTTTCATCTTCCATTTTATCTAATTTCCAGCCAATCCAGTAACCGAAGAAAGGAATTGTAGCCATAAGGTATGACTGTCGAAGTAGCTTTTTAGTTTGTGCTAAGGTTAGAATCATTATTGCTTATTCTGAGCTTGGCTAGCTTTCCACCTTTGGGTACGAGTATAATCAGCGAATATTGAATATCCACAAACAGTTGGAACGAATACAGCAACAGCGTACTTTCTGTATACTTTTCCCAAGATTTTAAAAGCACCCATCAATCTGTAGTACCAAAATATCATCATTTAATTTAAAATACCCAAATCAGTTAAATGTTTTAAAAGTGATAAAATGAAATATTTGTAGGTTATGTACATGCTCCTCTATTTTCGTTACGTAACAATAATATTCACATTAAGTAACAATGAATAATATGCATTATTAAAAACCATATTTTTAAAAAAATTGTAGCTAAAATTATCATTTATACCATAGAAAAACATTTTTATTGATTTATTAAAATGACCATACACGAGACAGTTTAATGATATAAAATTTCTGTAGTAAATCGTCACTTTTGTTTTAAATCGATGCATTATAGTTAATTTAAAATTATTTTATTTAGTTCTTACCATTAAGCAATAAATAATGTAATTTAAATGTCAACTATTGACAGTCTTTGACACTCTTCTGCAGAAATTAGGTGAAACATGTATTATAACTAGTATCGTAGATGTAGATGGTAGATCGTAGTATCTGCTTCTGCTAGTTATCTTCTCACTCGCGCCACGAGATGAAACCACCGTATCGCAGCTGTGTTCAAAAAATGGCGGCAAACAGCTCTTACCCTTAATTTATTACTATTTTAATATCAGAGAATGCTTAAACGTAAATAATGAATAAAATGAGACAAATTTTTTAATGAAATATTTTATTCTCATTTTGGTAAAAAAAACGCAAACTGAATTTACTATAATTTCAGTTATTTAAGCATTTTTATCCTATACATATACACATCTTAAACCTACATTTTTAATTACACAATTATGTTAAGAATTTGTTATTACTTATTATATTAAACATTTAAGTTTTGAACAACATATACAGCTTCATTATCACATCCAAATAATAACGTTGTTGTATCAATGTCAATGCTATTTATTGGTTTATGCAGTGGATTACATACCGAATTAACTGGTATCTTTCCTTTATTTCCTACTGTATTTAACCAATGAGAATCCGAGGTATCTAAAACAAAATAAAATTTAATTATTATCTATATACATATATGCAATATTATTATAAATGTTCTTACATAATTAATTAAAAATAAATTTTTGAAGACCCCTCACCTAATTTTAATTTTGTATGCTGAGTACTATTCCAGTGCCACAGTTCACCACTGATAGAGCAGGTAAATAAATTATCTGGCCGATCTTTGTGGAATAAAATTTCACTTACACTTTTAGAATGAGCATTCAATTGACCAATTGGATATGTATTGTAACGCAAATCCCAAACAGTAAGACTTCCATCTCCACCACCTGCTACAACTATGTGCTTTTGTGTAGGGTGATGAGCAATACTTGTTGCTTCAGTCTGCAAATATTATTAATTATTATTTAAAAACACCTCTAATTTATAAAAAAAAAACTTACTTTTGCCTGTTCAGAAAGCATAATACTCGTTGCAGGTGTATCATGATCATTACGTAAATCCCATACTTTCATGTGGCCACGAATATTTCCAGTAAGAATCTCACTATGCCGCAAAAAATCCACACAGTACAAGGAACAACTGTCGGCATCAACTGAACAGTAAAAAATATTGAATCACTATTCAAAAATTAATTTTATTTAAATTTTTCTCCTGGTAGATTATAAGAGTCAATAAGTTTACCTATGGTCCTGACTGGATTTTTTTGTTGAGCTGTTAATAAATTTATTCTGCCATCCTCTCCAACAGTGACAATATCTTGCTCATAGGTTGACAAAGCTGTGCAAACAGCTGGTTGTTTTGTACTAAAATAAAATAAAATAAATCTTTTATTTTTGTTCTTTCGGTCTATCCTTCTTTATTGTTAAAAAATTTTAATAACTTTAATAAATTGCATTAAACAAAAAAAAATTTCGATTCCATTTTATTAATGGAATAACTTACCCAAAATGATGCAGCAAATTCCAGGTATTTTGCTCCTTTATTTCAGCAAAAGGGGTATCCTGAGGTTTTAATATTTTAACAGTACCAGAAGAATCTGAAGCAACAAAATTTCCAAAACCAATAAATTGAATTTCAGTAACATCTCCCATCACTGGAATTGATGATATGTTGACTGGATACAATTCATCTTCATCATTTTTTTGGAATGTCCAATAACTGATTTTATTCACCTGACGACATTTAAATAAACTAAGTTTATTTCAACATAGAGGTTAAGTGGTGCAATTACAAATAAAGTATTAGTTAATTATAAAGAAACAACGATGATTAAAAAAAATAATTTTCTATTCTATAGAGTAGTAAATAACAGAAACAAATCATTAATTTTACGTAAGAAACGGTAACTAAACAATTTAAATAATAAAATTGTAGGTTATATCTTACCGGGTCATCCCAGCTACCGGTCAAAAAGTATTTGGCATCAGAAAACTCTTCGTGCTTCCACCTGACCTTGGATATTTTTTCAGAAACAAATGTACCCTGCATGTTCTCAGTCATTGTGAAGAAATTAAAAAGTTGTTTTATTCCTTAGAGGTAACAGCACCCAAGCATGTCCTCAAAATTTACAACTTATGACAGAAATTCGCAAAGAAATTGAGACACATGCAGAGGCTAGAATCCTTCATATACTTATACAATAGATATATAAGTATATAGAAGCGGTGTATAAAATACGAGCACGCCATTGGCCACGTTCAATTATACCGCGAAAATTCACGCATGCGTAATCGCGCGCAGCTCGATTTCGGAGTAACTCCGTTTTGAAATTCAAAAAAGTCGCAATATACCTATATTTAGAAAAGGCGTGAACAACATGAGTGAATGCAAGTCTTCTTTTTTGGGAAATTTCGCATCAGCCGCATTTAATCCGAGTTCTGGGGCTAACGTACTCATCACTTCGTCCGCCACAAAGACAGAATGCAATTCGAAATCTATTTAGTACTGCTAGCGAACGTACTCCTCTTCTCTAATTCGGAAGCCAATCGTTCGTCAACAAATGGTACGTTTTTTTATTTACTATTTATTTTTCAATAAATTAAGATTGTTTCTAAAAATAAAAGCTTTCTGTTCACAGCTATTTTTGTTTCGGAATTGATTATAAAAATTTCTGATAAAATTTTATAGGGTATTCATATTTCCATTATGTGACTTTTTAGGAAAAATAACGGAAACAATAAGAGAAAACTTCTGGAATAGAAGTGGCATTGTGACGGAGTTGCAACACACTATATGCAGCATAAAAACCGATGAAGTAGTAGCCAAAGCACAATCTACAGCATCGAGGATTCTGACGGGGATTTGCACATCGGGTAAATATTGAGAATCGTCGTTCAAAATATATTTAAATGATTGTAATTTTCTGACATTTATAGAAGATGTGAGAAAAGCAGTTGTTAGTATGGAAAAAGTGATTTTACAAAGACTAGATGAAGTTCAACGAAACTTGACGATGCTTATACAATCGAAACTGACGCAGACTTCTGCCGCTCCGAAAAAAAATCAGGAGTACACAAAAGTATCTGCTTTCAGAACAATAAAAGAATTGTTTGATAAAAGTTTATTTGAGGATACCAGCTAATCATTTTATTATAATAATAAATTATAATAATACAATATTATAATAATACATTTTATTATAATAATACAAACAAGAGAAAAGTGTTTCATCAGTTACAATGTGAGAATGCATATACATATATAAAAAGATATATCTTTTTACTTACAATACTTTAATAAAAATATATATCTTTTTATTAAAGTATTGTAAGTTTTATATTGATTAAAATAATTAAAAACCTTCATCAGATGCATAAGTATATTTTATTATAAAAATAAATGTTTTTTATATTACAACATAATTATAATTAGCTAAGCCTAATTTTTTTTAAATACACATCCCCCATTAAGATTTCTTTAACTCAACAGATGTGTATAATAGTCAATCATTAAGTATAGGAATGAATAAAAAAAATAAACCTGCACCCTTGATTGTATTAGGGTACCGGATCAGGTACAGAATTGGCACGACACGTGGAATTTATATAGGTATAGTGTTCGCAATAATCCACGCGAGACGCGACCACGCGGTATCAGTAGTTAAATTTTGAAAACGTAAACAAACTGTCTTTAGTTAAATGCGAAAATTTTGAGAAAAGGTCTATTGACAATGATTATCAGCGTTTTGATCAATTTGTAAGTACATACTTTTACTCAAATGTTAATGTCATTCATATTAAAAAACCGTATTTAAAAAGAAATTATTCGTTTTAGAGTTTAATTTAGGTTATGTGTAAAAATCACACGTTTTCGACTCAAGAAGCCGGCAATGATTGTCTTGAACAATTGAAAGGTGCAGTAATGCAGAGTACGATTTTACAAATAAGCTGACAATGATTGAAAATTAACAATTAGGAGGGGCGATTTCTAAATTTTTTACAATGACAACAATGATATCTAAAATGAACTTGAAAAAACTTACGTCATTTGAACATTTTTTAATGAGAGAAAAACGAAAACATTGTTTAATAAGCAGATTTTATCATAATGTAGAAGAAGAAGTATCTAATGTAACTTTGCTACAAATGAAGCAGATACTAAAAACAGCAAGCAGTCCTCTTCTTGAAGGTCATGCGTGCATCTTTACAAATTTTTCATTATGTGAGGAGAAGCCCAAAGAATGTAAATTATATATAAATAAAACTACAGGTAAGAAATTTAAATAGTTTTGAAAATTAGATGATTTTAATTTTAACTAGTTTATAATTGTAACAAAATCTCTATTTAAGGTTTTTTTATGTGTGAACAATGTAAAAATGTTGGATCTTGGAGTACACTGGAAAAGTTTATAAATGCAAAGAAAAAGAAGGTACCTGATATAAAGGGTTTACGAAAATTTATAGGAACATTATCTGACTATACTGCAGAATGGAATAAATTAAAGACATCCTGCACGCCTATCATAACAATGCCAAAAAATGAGTACAATGAAATAATGGAAAGATTTTATTTTCAAGTAAGATACATCATTATTTATTTTTTAAATATTATTAATATTAATATATAAAATTAATTTATAAATAATATTTATAATTTTTCAAATCAATTTTTTTAGAATATTTCACAAGAAATACTATCTCAATTAAATGTGATATACCAAAAATCAACTGAGACTTTATACTTTCCACTTTTAACATTTTCTAATCTTATTACTGGATATAAATCTCTACCTGTAAATCTATGCAATGGAAAAACTTATCCTGCAACAAATGCTAGCGGAGTAATAATATACAAACAAAAGAATTCTAAACTGGACAGTCCCGCTGTCTTAGTACAATGTATAGAAGATCTTTTATCGGTGGCTTCAGCAAAAGCTGCTAATTTAGTCATTTGCCTGCCCTATGGTTTGCAAAATATACCTCAACAAATACTGCCAAGTTTAGAAGCTTACAAAAAATTAATTTTATGGTTTGGAAATGATGAGCCAAGCTGGGATTCTGCTAGGCATTTTGCTAAGAAACTCGATGAGAAAAGATGTTTTTTTGTAAGACCAACTGATAGTCAACCTCAACCTAAAATAGCACAGAGCTTAGGATATAATTTAAAAGAAATTATTGAAAATGCTCAACCAATTTGGCATAAAAGTATCACAACTTTTCACAGTTTAAGGCAGGATGTTTTAAGTGATCTGCAAAATATTGATAAAGTACAAGGAGTTAAATGGACAAGATATCCAGCATTAAATAAAATTTTGAAAGGACACAGAAGAGGAGAATTTACAGTACTTACAGGACCTACTGGTAAATATAATAATTTTCAATATTTTAATATACAGTAACCATACATAATTTAAAAAATTTTTAGGATGTGGTAAAACAACATTTATGAGTGAATATTCTCTGGATTTGGCTATGCAAGGTGTAAATACATTGTGGGGAAGTTTTGAAATAAGAAATGCTAGATTGGCCAAAACTATGCTGCAGCAAATGGTTGGTGTATCACTGGAAGAACATTTGGATAAATTTGAATCTTTTGCAGATGAATTTGAAAATCTTCCACTTTATTTTATGACTTTTCATGGTCAGCAAAGTATTAAAGTTGTAATGGAAGCAGTTGAACATGCTACGTATGTTCATGATATTGCTCATGTAGTTATTGATAATGTACAGTTCATGATGGGTATGGCAGATGACTCCAAACACATAGATAGGTACAGTGAAGTATATAAATATTTTTATAAAAAGAAAAAATTAACACTTACAAAATTTACAGATTTTGGAAACAAGATAAAATAATTGCAAGCTTTAGGGAATTTGCAACAAAATTTAATTGTCATGTTTCATTAGTCATACATCCCAGAAAGGAGAGAGAAGAAGGGGAATTGACAACATCTTCAATTTTTGGAAGTGCCAAAGCGAGTCAAGAAGCTGACAATGTTTTAATTGTTCAAGATAAAAGATTGACAAGTCTTCGCGGGAAAAAATATTTACAAGTAAATCAGTTAAAAAATATAATTTTTAATTTACATTTTGAATTTATTTTTACTAATGTCAATTTTTTAAATGTCAGGTTGCAAAAAATCGCTACAGCGGCGATTTAGGTATAATGGTACTAGAGTTTGACAAAAATGGTCTGAGCTATGCTCAAAAGAAAAAGCCCAAAAGTGATAAAGAAGAGGATAACGTAGAGATACCAACATGGAATTTAAAATAAGATTTATGTGTAGATATTAAAGTGTACGGGTACACTCTCATAGAGTGAAGTATATAGATTTAATTGTTTACTATTTTGATAAATATTTATACACAATGTAGATTCCCAAAAGGTAATATGAGATTACTTTTAAGAGAATCGTTGTTATAAAATCATGCAAACAGGGAAAATTCGTTTTGTACAAACATATAATTTTCCTACAAATTTTATCAGAAAAAATAAAAAAATATTTTGTAAATTTTTAAATATAATTTTATCTTATCGTGTTCCAAAGTTAAAATTGTATTGCATCCCAAACTTAGAGATGTATAAACGTATATATACATATATATAGAACGCGCATAGCTGCTGAATCGGATGTTCCGAGTTCCGACGCTGCAACTGCACGTGTGTATAATATATGACGCTGACGAATGATAACACCCACGCACGGCTGCACGACACGTTGCGTACGGTTGTACGGAAGTTCTAACCCCACTTTTTTTATTGGTGCCATAACAAATTGTGTTTTCGTTTGTTAATAGTCGGAAATTCATCCAAATTTGAAGGAAATCACAGCAACATTGTAAATTTTAAATTATGCGAAAATTGCCATATTATTGAAAATGAAGCATCAAATTATTTCAGCAACTGCACTACTTGTTCTTAGTATTTTTGAAAATGTAATCTGCGATTCGATTATTAAAAAACCGAGCATTTTAATCGGGATCCTAGCGAGAAATAAAGCTCACACGCTTCCCTACACATTAAGCTTTTTGGAAAAATTAGATTATCCCAAAGATAGGATAGCATTCAGGTGATTAATAAGTGAAATTATTTGAAAAAAGTATTGTGTTTATTGTAAATTAATAAACTTTTTAACCTTCGTTATTTATTGCAGGATATACAGTGATAATAATATTGATAATACTATAGACATATTAAATGCATGGCTAAAAGAGCAGGGAGATAAATATTTTTCTGCTGAAGTAACCCTTGATGAAAATTCCCATGGTCACAAAGATGAAAAAGGCATTGCAGACTGGACTTCAAATAGATTTGAGCATGTAATAAAATTAAGAGAAAATTTACTTAACTATGGTAGAAAGATCTGGGCTGATTTTGTATTTGTAAGTACACATTTAATGAAAAAAATTGAGAAATTGACTGTTTAAGATGGCTCTTACTTTTACTTTTTAATGTTTCAGATGTTAGATGCTGATATCTTTTTGATAAATCCAAATACTCTTAATTTATTAATATCAAAGAATGAGACAATCATTGCACCCTTGTTAAAATCTGATGGAATGTACAGTAACTTTTGGGCAGGAATGTCAGATGACTATTATTATAAAAGAACAGATGAATATGAACCCATTCTGAATAGAGAAAATTCTGGCTGTTTTTCAGTACCAATGGTACATGGTGCAGTATTAATAGATCTTCGAAGACAAGCCAGTGATTCCTTAACGTATGATTCTAAAATGTTAAAATCTTACAATGGACCAAGAGACGATATAATTACTTTTGCTATTAGTGCTAATCAGTCAGGTAAATTATTCAGAAAATGGTTTGATTTTATAAATAATTATTTAATTTTGTTATCTTTTTGTTACTGTCTTTGTAGGAATTCCATTGCATGTATGTAATGATGAAAATTATGGTTTTATTATGGTGCCATTGGAAAACCATGACAAAATAGACCATGATTATCAACAGCTTATGAATTTAAAGCTTGAAATGTTAGCTGAAGGTAATGCACTGAATTAAAATTAAAAATATATTTAATTTTAATAATTATAAATTATTCAGGTGATCAGGAGTCTATTCACGTTTCCAAAACCATGAAACGTTTTGTTATGTATCCAGAAAAAGATACTTTGGGCCTTAGTAATGTTTATATGATTAATTTAGTAAGAAGACCTGAACGAAGAAGAAGAATGTTAGCTTGTTTTGATGAGCTTGGTGTTAATGCAGAAGTTGTTGATGCTGTTGATGGCAAAATTTTAAATGAGACTTTATTAAATTCATGGAATATAAAAATGATGCCTGGATATAAAGATCCTTATCACAAAAGGTAAAGTAAAAATTTGTTAAAATTAAAATATTATAAATATATTTTAATTTTTTTAATATACTCCTTCTAGGCCAATGACAATGGGAGAAGTAGGATGCTTTCTTAGTCACTTTATAGTTTGGAATAGGGTAATCAAGTTTATTTTTTTCACTTTCTCTGATTCAATGATCCTCAAAATTACTTTTATTATTTGATATTTTAGGTTGTTGAGGATGAACACGATAACGCATTAGTTTTAGAAGATGACGTGAAATTTGAGCCCTATTTTAGACAAAAATTGAATTTCATTTTACAAGAGCTGAATAAAGTTAAAAAGGATTGGGATCTTGTGTAAGGACCGTCGTATAAAACACCAAAAATAAATCTACAATTCGTGAAACGTAATCGATATTTTCTTATACATGCAGGTACCTTGGACGAAAACGAATGCAACAAGAACCCGAGAATTGGGTCGAAGGCTCGAAGTACCTAGTTTATGCTGGGTACAGCTATTGGACGGTTGGCTACTTGATCTCGGCTAAAGGCGCAAAAAAACTAATCGATGCTAAACCATTAGAAAACTTAATTCCCGTCGACGAGTATTTGCCTATTATGTATGACAAACATACAAGGTCAGTTTTTTATACTTTTTTTTTATAAAAATTTTAGTTATAGAATATAATGCGTTTCCCAGTTAATTTTAGAATGTACATTTTTAAAACTATTTTGAAACTAAAAATAAGCAATTCACATGTGTTTTTAGGGACGACTGGAAGGATTATTTCCAAGACAGAAATCTAGTAACTCTTTCGGCAGAACCGCTTATTCTGTTCCCGACGCACTATACAGGCGACAGCGGGTATATAAGTGACACGGAAAATTCAGTTTTATTAACGAACGAACAGCAGCCTAAAGAAGAGCTTTAAAATTATTAGTTAGAAGTAACTTGCCATACACTGAAAATTTATAGTACAAATATTTATCGGCGAACTGTGTATAGACTGATTGTAAGAAATTTCTCAGATGCCATGACAAATTTTCTTTTATAAGTAGCTTTCTACTGCCATAAGTGTAACGCGCTTTTGTACAGACATGACATTGAAACTAATTTTAGTTACTAATACCAAAGAGGAAAAACTATACCACCTAGTCGTTGCGATACAGCAAGAAGTACCGCCCCTAATGACGGTACATTTTATAAGGGCAAATAACGATCAGCAATAATGCGAATACTACTCGAGAGAAATCGTATAGTAATTCCCCTTTGAAATCAAATTATGTTTTTAAGTTTTCTACGTATTTTTATGCTGAAAAGAAATGAGAGTATATGTCTACAAAGCTTGACAAATAAACACTGCAAAATATTGCTTAAAATTCTGATTCTTTACTTTCATACGCATAATTGTGACATTGATCTCGTCCCTTCTTAAGTTGAATTAGTGTAAAATCACTGAAATTAGTGAAAAAATTACTCCACTAATCAGTAAATAGGTCTTTCCATTAATTTTTAGTGAAATATCACTAATCGCAATGTTTTTCACTAATTCAACTGTAGATAAAAAAAAATGCGGAGAGGTTCCCCACCGACACATGCAATTATCATTCATCAAGCTCCAAAAATAGACCAAAACAGTCTCTCAAAGTCAACAAGGCAAGAAAAAAAAAAACGGAATCCGTCAAGTAAGCAAGCATCATCGAGCCTTAAAAGCAACAAGCGCACTTAACATTCCCCAGGCGTTCCCGCGCCTGTCCAACGGCAACCCGCATCGCCGCGAGCTCTGACGCACACAGCGGTATATACACAAGCCACCTTCCGCGCATGTACGTCCACTCCGCCTATGTATATAGGCGAGATAATCGCGCGGCCGTGTGGGCGGAGTAGCGCAGGCTCCAGTCGGTGCTCCAGCGTGAAAGGGACAGTGCTACTCCGCGGCCGTAGGCGCGCACAACACACGGAGGTCGCGAATTCGAGGTAGTGGGAGCGTGTACATGAGCGGCGTACACGCGCGCCGCTGTAATATCGACTCGCCCGGTCTCTCTCTATCGCTGATCAATTTTTCGGACATTTATATACGAGTTCCATCGAGCGCGCGCGCGGCCCGTGCACACATGACGGCAGCGGCCGCTCGGCTAGGATGCACCAGCAGAGCGGCGGCTCCGCCGAGTGAAAGCCAGCCTCCAGCGAGCGGGACACCGAGAGTCGCGCATCGCACAGAACCAAGGGAATTCGTGCCATTTTACAAGTGCCCCCCTGCAAATTAGACACCGCTACGGGCGTACTCTCGACGCTCGACCAGTATATAGAACAGAATAGAATATACGTACGCACAGTATTAACGCGTTATTAAAGTAAGTAGGGACGGAGAGAGCGGAGGGGGAGCGGGTATTGCGGAGGAGAGAAAACAGAAATTGTGCGTGCATCGCGAGGCAACGGAGTGATTCATCAGCGATTCAGCGGCGTATACTATACCCCTCTCGATGCACAAAGCCCGCGGCATGTCGCAACAGCTGGAGCGGCGACGGGGGTAAGGGGGGGGGAGGTCGAGCAGGCACTCAGGCAGGCGAGAATCGAATTAACGCTGCACTGGGCGGCCGGCGTCCCCGTAAGTTCGGCGAGCGGGCGACTTACGTGATTAAATGCCACTGTACCTGAGACCGGAGCCCGGCCGCGCCACCATGGAGGACGAGGAGCCGAGCTCGGAGGTCTCCGTCGTCGACGTCTACGACATCGCCTCGGAGATCGGCAAGGAGTGCGAGAAGCTCATCGACTCCTATGGCGCCGAGTCCATCTCCAATCTCATGCCCAAGGTGATCAACGCCCTCGAGCTCCTCGAGAACCTCGCCACGAAGAATGAGCGGGAGAACACTACCGTCCAGGAGCTCAGGGCGAAGATCTCGCAGCTCGAGACGGACAAGATTGGCAAGGCCGAGGATCGGCTGCGATTCGAAAAAGTACGTGCATTTTTTATTTATCTTGCGACTAGCTTGCCGAGGTACCGGCTCTTTTTTTTTAATCGACGCGATAAAAGTCAATTATCGCGCTCTAATTTTGGAGTCACTTTGTGCTCTGTTTTTTAAATCTCGGAGATGAAACAAATATATACTTTTTATTATATTCATTTTTTTGTAAAAAATATTTACGTGTACTACTACTGTAAAATAACTAAAAAAAAACAGAAGATAAAAGATTTTTTAAATATTGCTTGTAAGATTTTTCTAAAATATTTTATGTTTGAATCAAACTCTAATTAGTTTACATTGTCGAACGTGAAAAAGAGAAACGTCGAAAATTGAAAATAATTCAACTGATAATCAACTGTCCAATGCAGGAACTGGAGCAAATTGAAGAACACTGGAGACAAGAGTCGCGGGATTTATTGGAGATGGTCACCAGATTGCAGGAAGAAAATAGGCGATTAGCGGCGGCTATGCAAGAAACCCAAACCGACAGCGAAGACAGCGGTAAACAAAGTACTAACAACTTTTCTAATAGGTGTTGTGTCTTATCACTACCTACAAAATCTACTGCACAAATGAACATTTTTTTTCTCCATTAATAATAATCAACCTTTTTTTTGCTTCGCGAAGACTCCGTTACTGTTAATCGTGACTTTATTTTTGCAGCGTTTACAGCGAGTCAGGAGGTAGACATTGCAGTCCTTCAGCGTTTGAGAACGATGATCGACAAGCAGAGAGAACAGATTCGAAATCGGGATAGGGAGCTCTCGCAAAAGGGTTCAGAAATTGAGAATGTAAGTTTTTATTATTAAAATTTAAGAGACTTAATTTTTAAATTTAAAAAGAAAAGGAGAAAAATGAATTTATAACTGACTCGCTTTAATGCCATTACAAAAGCTCACAAATCAAGTGGACAAATTAACCGTCGTGGGCCGCGAGTTGAAGCGCAAGCAGAGGCAAGCCCAAATGCAGGCCCGTGGTCTGGTGGAGGAGCGTGCCGACTTTCTGGCACAGCTGCAGGACCAAAACCGCGAACTGATTAATTTACGCGCGAGGCTGGGCCTCGCGCGAAAGGAAAACGAGGATCTGTCGAAATCCTCTCAAGCATATCCAGATTTAACGAACAAGGCTGTCTACGATTTGGACGATCCGGACAGACCGAGGTTTACGACTACGGAGCTGAAGGAAATTCTGCACGAGCGCAACGAACTCAAGGCTAGGGTCTCCGACCTCGAGGACGAGCTTGAAATGTATCGTCCGAAACCCGAACAGTATGACTTCTTCAATTTACTAAAAAGAAAAGAACAATTAGACCGAAACAATTAATTTAATGCGTCTAATTATTTCAGAACTGAGGATGATAAAGATGCTCCAGTCCAGGGTCCATTACCGTACGAACCAGACGATGCTCCGTGGAAGAAAGCATCGGAATCTGGGATTCGCAAGTTGTTAGTATCTTTTATTTTATTTCTGAGAAAAGGTTTTCATTAAAAAGAAAAAAACTGTAATGTGAAAATCTTGCTTATTTAGTTTCAGGAAAATCTTTTCGGAAACGAGCGGCAGTTTTTTAGGCGGAAGCAGTCCGCGTCGAAGTCTTTCTAGTCTATCAAAAATGGCTCTTTCCGGTAACAGTAGCGGTGAAACTTCGATTTAATCCGTCGATTACGACAAGAAATATTTTGAAATGCCAAATGAATTAGACAACTGAATATTCTGAGAGTTGCTCGTAAAATAAAACACACAATCACGTAATATTTTGATGAGAAAAGAACGTTTAATTCCGACACGTTCTAAGTTACGTTTGTGACTCAACTATCATGTTGATTTTGTGAATATTCCATGCCAGTTGCAGTTAACAGTTGTTTACATCAAAACGACATTATTAGCGGATCTATTTCATATTTTCAAATATGTATTTTATACGATATATTTATTTCGTGAAGTTGTTACCTCAAATAACATGTTACAAAAGTTGTCTCTACATGTAAATTATTTGATTCAATATAATACAATATATATGGGAATTTTATTTTTAACCTAATTTGATGATTATTTTATAAAAATGAAATCATATTTTGTGCTTTTGATTTTTTTTTTAATAAAGAATTAATGTTTTTATTTTCAAACTGATTTTTACGTTTTATTTTTTCCATTCAACGTCATTACTAAAATTTTCAACTTTGTAATAAGTTATATACTCATGCACCAGTAGATACATGTTTAAAAGTGCAAATAATAACATAAATGAGTGAATTTACGTAAATAATATATTAAAGAATAAAAACTTATCTCAAACAGATATTTTGCTTATTAATGACACAATGAGTAGTTTCTATTTTTTACCATAATTTTATAAAAACAATTTATTACAATGCATAAAGAATACAAGATGAATGTTTTACGTATTTAAAAATTTCCAAAGTGTTATAATATTGTTTTAATCTGTTTTTAATATTCCATATAGATTCAGTTTAATATTTTGATTTGGTTTGAAAATTTTCAAATAAAATCAAATATTGGTTCATTGTACAAATTATAAAAAGTGATGTGGTTACTTTGTAATGACTCTGCAGTCTCACAGTTGCTTTCTCCCAGTTCATTAAAGAAATGACCCCAACTCTCTTATTCTTCCAAAAAGAAATACTGTCCAGCTCTTTTCTGTTCCAAATCCTTAAAATTTAAATTAAACAATTATTTAATTTGTAAATAAACTTATTGAAAAAACCTGTTTTTGTCAATTGTTTGGATTTACCTTCACCGATTGATTCTTGTTTATTCGAGGCCTAAAGTTGTTTGGATCTCTTCTAAATGTAATACCCAGTAGTTCCAAAAATCTGTTCATTCCATTCAATAGTGATTGCGGACTATGCGCTACCGTTTTCAAGGAAGGTACACCGGAAAACACGATAACGCGGTCAGCTAAATAAGTCGCCATGATGAAATCGTGCTCGACCACAAAACCAGTTTTCTTTGCATGTAATATAAATCTGTAAACACATAAAATTTTCTTGGTATATAATTTTTCCATATTTATTATTTATTTATTTGATCGATTTCATACCTTTTGATTACTTTAGCTGCAACTAAACGTTGCTCAGAATCCAAGTAGGCTGACGGCTCGTCCACAAGATATACATCAGCTGGTTTACCTAAACAAAGAGTTAATGCAACACGTTGCAATTCACCACCAGACAAATTCTGTACTTCTTGGTCCATGATGTCATCAATTTTCAAAGGCTTCATTACATCAGTCATAAATTGTGGATGACAATAAGCGTCCCGAATTTTTTCATGCAATAATTGTCTCACAATACCCTGTGATTTAGGACTAATCTTCTGAGGTTTATAACTAATGTGTAACTGCGGTATATTACCTAAATAATACTTTTCAAATTAATACTAGAGTACAAGATCAATTTTTTAAAGCTTGTTAAAATGTATTAATTACCTGATCCATCATCGGGTGGTAAATTACCAGCCAACATTCTAATAAATGTTGTTTTACCAGTACCATTTTCTCCTAACAATACCAGAATTTCAGAATCAGTAAACTGACCTTTCTCAACAGTCAATTCAAAAGAACCCATTGTTTTAACCATTGCTGGATATTCGTAGTGGCTCATTCTCTTAACTTCTTCTTCCGTAGCACTCTCTGCTACCTTGAATACTAAAGACTCTTCACGGAAACGCAAATTTTCCGTTGGCACAAAACCGTCAAGGAAAATATTAATTCCTTCTCTTACAGAGAAAGGCATAGTAACAACTCCATAAGCACCAGGAACACCATATAAACAACATATAAAATCGGAAAGATAATCTAGTACTGATAAATCGTGCTCTACCACAATGATGAACCTAAAAATGTTATGATTTGATATTAATATAATATAAGTAATTGATTTTTTAGCTTTTTAAACGACTACTTACTTATCTGGATGAATGAGAGATCGAATTGTTACAGCAGCATTTAGACGTTGTTTAACGTCAAGATATGATGAAGGCTCATCAAACATGAAGATATCTCCATCTTGTATGCACACCATGGCACAAGCAAAACGTTGCAGCTCTCCTCCAGACAAAGCATCAATTCCTCTATCCCGAATATGTGTTAAATCTACAAAAAAAAATAATAAATTTGAAATCTTACTTATGTTTAATTATAAAAATTAAAAAAAAATTGTCTACTTTATTTATAATAACCTACCAAGCATTCTACAAATTGAAGCTTGATTTTTACATTCATCTTTTTTATCTAACAATTGCTGAACAGTTCCTTTAACTGCTTTTGGAATTTGATCAACATATTGAGGTTTTATAAGTGCCTTTAGATCATCTTCCAGAATTTTAGTGAAATAATTTTGCAATTCACTTCCTCTGAAGTGACTTAAAATTTCAGTCCAGTCTGGGGGATCCTACAAATTAACAAATCATCATTATGTAATTTTATATAATTAACAATATTATTTATACAAACAGTGCAACTTACAGTAAAACGTCCTAAATTAGGTTTCTGTTTACCAGCTAATATTTTTAGTGCAGTAGATTTTCCTATACCATTAGTTCCTACAAGACCAAGTACCTCTCCAGGTCGAGGAATTGGAAGTCTATGTAATTTAAATGAATTTTTAGAATAACGATGGGTTGTTTCCTTTTCCAAATTACTTGGAAGATTGATGATAGATATTGCCTCAAATGGGCATTTCTGAAATGTCAGTTAAATATTCATAAATACTAAATTAATCAAAAAATTCTGTTACACTTTTTATTTCATTTTATACATACCTTTACACAAATACCACACCCGATGCACAGCTCTTCAGAAATAGAAGCAATCTTGCTGTTGGGTGTTACCTCTATACAGAGTTTTCCCATACGCACAACTGGACAAGATCTTTTGCACTCCTGACGACATCTTTTAGGTTTACACTTGTCGGTGTTAACGATGGCTATTCTAGTTAATTTATCAGTTTCTTCAGTTGCACGTTTTGGTGGCATTTTTTCAACAAATTGTGTAACAATCTAGAAAAAGAAAGTTATTATATATCCTAAATAATTCATCAAAAAAATTTTAAATTCTATAATTTAAAATCATTTAAACTACTTTTTAATAATTTTTAAATGTAGGAAGTAACAAAAATGAATTTCTTACAGAACAATTTTTTTAAAGTTGTAACTAACAGCTGTGACAAAGAGGCACAAGTAAATATTCCAGTAAATAGTTTATGCACTTTTGTGCCCCACAGAATCACGAAATTAAATTTATTAATTGCTACATCTGGTTGCTCCGATAATTTTCCTTTAAATTCTAACCTAACACTCAAGCACATGAACGTCTGCTCCGAAATAAAAAATCGAAAAGAAGGTGCAGCCAATCTTCTTTGAATTAACGGGAACCACAAGTGGCACATTTATATCGAAAGCAGGTGATTAATGTTTACTCACTTGTTAAGAAAAAATGCCAAAACGAGAAGTTCAAAATCTGTCGAGAGTGCACGACCTCGTTGTGGACTGCCGCGCTGTGCGCTCTCCGACAGTCTATGGTTGGCTCACGTCAGCGATGCCTATATAAGATTTGCGAAAAACCAGAATACCAGATTTAACTATCCATAGAAATCAGTTGGTATAATTATTTACGCATGTCGATAAGTTCGAAATATCCCGCGAAAATTGCGTTTTTAATAAATAAAATAATATTTTTTTTTTTAATCAATTAAAAGATTTGTATATTTTTGGCACAAGGCTTTTTTTTATTTCTTTTATTTTATAGTAGCTAATTAGTTCACATAAGAAATAGTATACGCCTGAAACGCTAAGAGGGTTTAAAAATTGTAATTAATCTAAGAAAATCAAGTTAAAAACAATGCCTACATTTTTGTTTCATTATGTAAAACATGTTATTACAATAATTACAAGTATAAAGTATAAACAGAATCTTCATGAGCGGCAACACTGCCGATTGAAGCTTTGAAGCCTGAACACATGCTAAACATAAAAATTCGTTCGATTCGTACACACATAGAGTTAAAATTATTATAATTAATACGAATTGCTGCATCAATTTTGACCTCGAATTTGACTTAATTAAGTACTGTAGGAAATACGTGAGGCCCCTGGAGTGTTACTCTTACTCGTCAGGTAAAAGATAATCATACCAAATAGTTATACTTACAAAAATATCCGACGCCTGTAATTCGCGCCGGCGGTACTCCGACATAGTGTATGATGGCGCGTTTGGTTTCCGCTCCCCACCGAGGCCGGCAAATCTTCTCCAAATGCGACACACTTGAGAGGCCGGTGAGCGTAGCGAAAAGCCTCAGTCGTGCGCGAGATCCCGTAGCCGCGTTCGGCGGTTCGCCTTTTTTTTTTTCTTCGATGTTTTTGCTACGGGGATCCTTGAACCTCGCAAGGTTTATCCAAACCTTTCCTTTGTAATATAAAACTTACGGTAAAATGCATTTTCATGTGCAATCTATTCGGTCAGATTTGTAAAAAATGAGTGTACGAAATTTGTAGAATTGTCGATTTGTCCACTGGGTAACGTTTATCCCCAGCCATTGTAAATGTTCCGTGCTTGTAGTGATTAGAGATTTTTTTTGTTGTTCTTCCGAAATCGTGATATTTATTCATTATTGTAATCGTTCTTAACGATTTGCTTTGTGTACTATATTAATTGTTATTTTGTAAAAAAAACTGTACATATCAATTGTATATATCTGTTGAAGTTTATTTAAAATAATTTAATTAATGCTTCAAATACGTAAAAATATGTTATTTGTGTGCGTCACCGTGGGCCTAGTCCTGCTGGCCTCCAAGTATCGCAATAACGTACTTCGGAGTGTCAGGCAACTTTGTCACGGTATCACAAAAAAGAGTAGCAAACGTAATGATAAAAAGAATAGTAAAGATAATGGAACTGAAAGGGAATATAAAATTTCATTGGACAAAGTTATTCTGGCCGACTCACCAGAAAAATGTGATTACGCTGTTCAACGTATTCGCTGGTAAGCTCTGTCCTTTTATTTGTAAACACTTTTTCACCTTCAAGAGCTTTTCTGTTTAGGGAATATTCAAAGTTAATGAATCATGAAGATTTGAGCAAAACAAAAATTTGCCTTTGAATGCCTTTCTACTTTATTAAGAACGAAATATTTTAAAATATATTAATAGATTTGATTTCTATGAGCAGCAACTTGTCAGATGGAGTATTGGGATTCGATTGCGAGTGGGTAAATGAAGGACCTATCTCCTTGCTTCAACTGGCTACCCATAATGGAGTTTGTGCATTGTTTCGTCTTGGCAAGATTGGCTATGTACCTTCACAACTTAAAGTATGTAAACAAAAATTAATTTTTAATAGAATTACGTTACATAATTTCTATTAATTTACAGGAATTGTTGACCAGTCGTGATCTACTAAAAGTAGGTGTTGCTTCATATGAAGATGGAAGGAAAATAGCTAAAGATTACAACTGCCAAGTTGTAGGAACTTTAGATTTGCGAACATTAGCAAATCATTTTTCACTACCAAGCCCAAAAAGTTTAGCAGCTCTTTGCGTGCAATATTTAGGTGTTGAAATGGACAAGGTATTGGAAGTGAGATGTGGTGATTGGAATGCAGATTCTCTCACTGATGAACAAGTGGCTTATGCATCTTACGATGCTTATGCTTCTGTTCTTATTTATCAACAGGTATTTAAAAAATTTCAATTAAATTTATTATTTTTTTTTTTTTTTTAAATCTTAGTCAAATATTTCTTTTAGATATTGCAAAAGGCAAGGGAGCAGCGCTCTATATGGGGGAGTTTATTACTTTTTGTCAAAAATCTACAAAGTTTTAGCAAGAATGACAGGTTTTTCGAATTTCCCACTGAAGTAATTGATGCGAGGTAACAAAGATTTATTTAAAAAACTGTTATTTAAGTAATATATACTATAATTTACAAACTTAAAAATTTTTAGGTTCAAGGTTCTTAAAGAAAAGGATGTAGTTATTCATAATGATGGTCCTGTTGTTAATAATAATACTAAAATTGGTCAAATTATTAGTAGAAATAATAGTCCGGATTATAAAAGTAGTGTACCAGCCAGAAATAAGCCTTTGTATCACAATTGCTATCTACAAGCACCTGATGGTGATATTCTATGTACATGTGATAAGAAAAAAGCTGAATGGTATGTTTCAAAAAAATTGGGTGAAGTTGTCAATGAAGATCCGTTTACTGTTAAATTGAATTTTGAACCATCTGGACGTGCTTTGGGAGAAGTGGGAAAATATTATACACAAGTCAAAGTTAATCAATGTGTAGTTTGTGGGAATTCTGATAAATTTATTAGGAAGAATGTTGTTCCTAGAGAATACCGAAAATACTTTCCTTGTTAGTATTATTTTAAAAATTTAGTAAATAAATTAGTTAAGAAATTTTTTCTTTCAATAAACATTTTCTTTTTCTAGTGGTGATGAAGTCACATCAGTCTCATGATGTTCTACTATTATGTCCAGCATGCCATGAAGTAAGCAATTGTCATGATCTGCAGCTCAGAAGAAAACTAGCAGATGTATGTGAAGCACCTTTAGCAGGTCCTCTATCACATGTACGTGACGAAGTTCCCAGAGGTTGGCGGATGTTACAGTCAGCAATTAAAGTACTTAGAGAAAACACTCCAATACCATTAGAAAGGAGAAAAGAATTAGAAATGTATGTTATGAAGTTTACTGGCCAATCAGAAATAACTCCAAATTCTCTTAATCTTTTACATAATCAAATGGCTAAGAAATCACCACAGAAAAACATGTTACGTGATCATACAAAAAGGAGTCCAACCAGTCAAATCAAATGTCAACCACATGGTTTAAAGGTAATTTATTTATTTATTTTCTACATTTTTTATATTTTTTTATTTTTTGAGGAAGTATTCTGATTTTAAAACCAAATTTTTAAATTCTTTTCTTCTTTTTATAATAGGTTGTTCAGTATTTTGAAAATCAAGAAGGTGGTCTGGTTGAATTGGAAAGATTATGGAGAGAGCACTTTCTAAATACTATGAAACCTAAATATTTACCTGAATTGTGGTCAGTTTGCCATAATCAGGAACGTTTAAGCATCCGCCAAACTCAAAATAGGATAGAACCATCGGATGCAAAAGTAGCTGGAATTAGCAATTGAAAGTTAATTAATATTAAATTTAAATTAACTTGTACCTGAAAAAGTACTCGTATAAGAGCAAGTACTTGTTACCTCAAAAGACTGCATATAATAAGGCTTATATTTTTTGACCAATAAATATACATACACAATTTTACAATTATTTTCTTTTTGTTTCCTTTTAATAGAATAAAGTATTCTTTTCTTTTAAGTAAAGTTGCTTTTTACATGTGTAAATTCGAAATGTAAAAAAAAATTGCATACCTTAAATCTATATTAAAATGTTATTTATTCTAATTATTGTAGAAGTATGTACAGAATGCTATTAACAAATAACAAATTTAGACTAGCCTAAACAAATTATCATTAAATTGAAGACGTTTCTTGTTTTGAACTACGTGATTTTGGAGGTGGTGAACTCTTTGTGCTTTTCAGTTCATCATCTATTCGTTCTTTTGCTCTAACTACTTTAGACTGTATATAAAAGGAACCTCCTTTTGATCTATCATTAGCCTCCACAAGATATTTATAATTCTTTTCTATTAAGTCAGCTTGATCTGGTCGGTCGACATTCAAGATCTTCAATGCCTCGTCCAGCGTTAAACCAGTTCTTGCATTGGCAGCCACCCTTTGAGATCCTTGTTGGCCACCTCCTGCCCTTTTTGCTGCCTCTTGACTTGCTGCAATCTCTTGACGTAGTGCTCGAGCAAATGCTCTTCCCACCATCTGAGAGCCTAGCATAATGATCTGTGCTAGGTACTTTGCCATTGTTTTAATTTGTACTCCTTTATACCTGAGCAAAAATATATCTTTTTTTATTAAATTGATTTAACAACACTAATTTGCAAAAATTGTGAAACAAATTCTAACCTCACTTCACAGAAATTATAAAATGAGATATAGGGAATTATTGTCGAAATGATAAATTTACTTTAATGTTATTATGTAATATTTTAAATTGGTATAAGCATTTAGCATATAAAATCATCTTGAATCATGTTATGGTCAAACTTACAATTTCAGAATAGAGTTATACCAGAGATGTAGATCTCTGGTTATACACACGTGAACTTGCGAGTAAAATTTTGCCGACTGACTCAAGGGTGATCAGCTGTTCTGTCGCAATAATATTCTGAATTGCAAAAGTTCATTCTTAGAAATTTTTATACTCAATTCTCGAATTATTTAATCAAATAATTAGATATTTTAAACTGTAAATTTTCAAATATTTTACTTTTAATTATTTTTAATACAATTTTATTGTGGAATAATTCTGTAAAATTTATTTTTGGGAAGAAAGCTATTGTTAGTTTAAACGAAGGTCTTATTTAGTTATTAACGACGATAAAAATATTATATTTTATATAATTATAGTTTATATATTTTAAATAAATATATATAGTTTTTAATGACTTGGGATTATTTAGACCAATGAGGTATATAGGTTAAAGATTTGCAGTCTTATGAAAATAGGCCATAAATATAAATTGGGAATAAACAGTGTAGGACTTGACTACTTGAGGTTGAAACCTAAAAAGTTCATTCACATACTATTTACTGCCTGGACTAGGCTAGACTAATAATATGGTGACAAGGAAAAACGTTTTTACTTTTTTTTAAAAAACGATAATTTAATGAAGTCTCCTGAAAAACATATTTGTTTAAAGAGTAAGTATAAAAATTCTGAATATTTTCTAAAATATCGAAACTCATGTTGTCATTTTATTAGTAATATTTTTTAGTAGAGAAGAATTCTTTTAATAAATTATAGATAATGTAATGTTCTTTGTGTTTGCTTAAACAGATCATGTCAAGCTTCGAGTTTGATGATGTATATGAAAAAGCATTTGTTAGAAGTTATGAAGATTTGTTAAAAGAAAAACAAAATGTAGAATATGAGACAGCAACTTCGATAGAACAGGTAAGCAGAATATTTTTTTTTTTCTTACATATATTGCTAATGGTAATCATAAATATTAATTTTATTACTGTATTTTTAAGGACAAAGTAGAAAAAAATGTTCTTGAACTGTACAGAATTCAAAAGGAACCTATACTTAATAAATATAGGCACATAAGTTTTTTAAAAAATTCTCTAACTCATTTGTCGAAGAATTATATGGTAGGTTAAAACTATGAAAATTGTTATTTGGATTTCATAATTTTTAAGTCCTGTATTACTCTTTCAGTGTTTAGATTCTAGCAGACCATGGTTGTGTTACTGGATTTTACATTCGTTAAACATCTTAGGTTGTAGACTAGAAGAAGAAGATTACTCAAAGGTTGCAGGTTTCCTAGCAAAATGTCAATCTCCAGATGGAGGATTTGGAGGTGGTCCTGATCAATATCCCCATTTGGCTTCCACATATGCAGCAGTCAATGCACTTTGCATTATAGGCACAGAAGAAGCATATAATGTAATCAATAGGTAAATTCTTTTAAATGCTTGGGAACCTATTTTGTATCTTGCATTCACTATATACTTATTTATTTTTTAGACAAAAGCTTTCTGAATTCCTAAAATCCTTACACAATCCTGATGGAAGTTTTTGTATGCACGTGGATGGTGAAGTAGATATAAGAGGAGTGTACTGTGCTTTAGTTGTGGCAAAACTTACAAATGTTTATACTCCTGAAATGTTTAAAAATACAGATAACTGGATTGCAAAATGTCAGAATTGGGAAGGAGGTTTTAGTGGTTGTCCAGGCATGGAAGCACATGGGGGATATGCTTATTGTGGATTAGCTTCTCTTGTATTATTAGGAAAGACTGATGCTATTAATTTACCTGCTTTTATGGTAATAAGAACTAATTTTTTTAAGTGCCAAAGAATTAGACATTATTGGGCAAACTAATAATTGATATAAATTTCAGAGATGGATTGTTAATAGACAAATGCGACTGGAAGGGGGTTTTCAAGGACGTACAAACAAATTAGTTGATGGTTGTTATTCATTTTGGCAAGGTGGAGCCTTTCCTCTATTGCATACACTTTTAGCAAAAGAGAAAAATATTATTCTAGATCACTGGTTATTTGATCAAGGAGCCCTCCAAGAATATTTGCTTATTTGCTGTCAACATCCTTGTGGAGGTTTATTAGATAAACCAGAAAAGTATGTGATCATTTATACAAATATTAAGTTTAATTTCAAATTTAAATTCAAATTTTTCTTTAAATTTTTCAGAAATTTTGACTTATACCATACTTGTTATGGTCTTAGCGGACTATCAGTAGCTCAGAATTCTCCAGAACCTCATATAATTGGACCTCAACACATAAATGCTGTTCAGATGATCCATCCTGTATATAATATAGTATATTCCACAGTTATTGAAGCTGTAAAATATTTCTCCTCTCTTGCAATACCTGAGTAAAGCATCCATTCATCAAAAATATTTTATAATCAACTTTTTAATGTGGCAATTTCTAGAAATGATTATTTAAACTGACCAAGCATTTTCAGCGAATAATGTTGCGATAAATCAAATATTATATAATTGTCATAAAAATTTGATATCAATGAATTATAATTGTACATTTATATTACATTTTAAATGTTGAAAAGAATATATAAAAAACTAATGATAAATAAATAATGTTGAGGTATTTTGAAATTGGTTTTCATTGATTTTATTAGAAAATATTAAATTATAATTTAAAAGCGTTTATTTACAAATTTAAATAACAATTTATTTATATTAATAATAATTAGGATATTTAAAAATCTGCACGTTTTTTCCTGCAACGCCAACTAGTGACAAGAAGCTACAATGAATTTACAATTTTCTCTGAAAAAAATTAAAACAGAAATATAAACGCATCCAAAATTCCAAATACTGGCGGTAATCTCCTATACTCTTACACTATATATATATATAGGTAAATCACACGCGGCGTATCTTTCGCGCACAGGCCTGTTCGCGCACTCGCCGGCCTTGCTGCTGCTGCCGTAGCAGCAATTAGTTTAAGGATTAAAATTTAATTATCAAAATAGTTGCAAATTGATTTAAACATGCTCATTATCACCGATCCACCGGACTTCAAGCCAAAGGACTTCGTCATATATAAATTTTACGGCAAGGAAACTTGCTTTGCGTGGAACGATACAAAATTCGTTTGTTTTGAATATCCATGCCAAGGATCCAGTACAGACAAATTGAAAGTTTACAATGTGCCTTCTGAAATCAAAGATATCCGGTGTTTTGCTGAGAGGGTATATCTTCTTTGCTATCCATCTGGAATTTACAAATTAACCGAGACTTTTTGTATTGCTCTCTTGAGCAAAGCTGGAATTGAACTTGGTGCTGATTTTTGTGAAGTGATTACTCCAAGCAACGATATGATATTATTAGAAGACAAAAAGATGAAAAACACCAAAAAACTTTTTTCTACATCCGAAACAAGCATTGTTAGTGTACTTGCATTAAACAGCGACAGTGCTCATAAAAAATTGCTGAAAGCTTTGTTCTCTGACGATGTTGATGTTGACATTAAATTTTGTCTCATTTCAGACAAAAAACATTTATATAAAATGGTAAATCAAGATATACAAATAATTTTTAATTGTGATTGTTTTATAAAAAAGATATATCCTATAGAAAAAGGTGGAAAAGTTGTTGGTGCTATTTTACAGACTGATAGTAATCTTATTATTCTAATGCATGTTGTACAAACTGGATTGAAGTATGAGAAAATATTTTTAGATAACAGTATTGAAAGATTATGTGCTGTAATAGATGAAACCGAGGAAAATATACTACTTCTTTATTCTGATGGCCAGAAAACTTATTATAGTACAAAAAAATTGTTATCTGAAGATTCATTACAGGAACTCAGAACTGAAGATAAAAGTTATTACAGTTTTAAACTGTACCACTCAAAAAATATTATTTTTTTAAATAATACCAATGAACTTTCTCAAATTGGAATTAAAGATGTAATTCCAAAGATTAAGAAAACTTCAGAAGATTATGTTAAGTTAGAACCAAAAATGTTAAAAGGTATAGATAATATTCTGCTTGAATTGACTGAGAAATCAGCAGAGTTGAGTAAGCTCAAGGAAGAAGTACTTAGGAAGGAAAATTTATTAAAAAGGATAAACATTTTTACTTATAATCAGTACCTAAATTATTGTCCAGAAGACTCGGTTATAAGACTGTTAAATAATACATTTTTAAGATCCAATTACAAGAAAGTTTTACCTGAAAATACTATACTTGTAAAAATGTTAAAAAATAAGGGAAAGGCTATTTTTACTATGAAAAAAGTTGATAATTTTAATACAGTGATTGAAATGCCTATTTGTCTGCAAAATTTATCATCCGAATTGTACACTACAACAGATCTAATAAGTCATATAAATGAAGGAGGACCTTGGTGTTTGATTAAAAATTATATAAGAGATCCTTATCTTAATAAACGCTATAAAATAAAATTATCTGAAAAAGAAATTTGCAGTGTGAAACACTCTTTAATAGTTTTGAAAGAACTAAAACGTGATGGTGAACTTACTATGGAAGCTCTAAGTCAATTGAAAAAGAAAACAAGGGAAGAAATAGACTGCAAATTTAAACGTGATTAACATAAGCCTATTATTCTACAATACAAGAACATTTGTGATGTCAGAATTGAAGACTGTAAAATAAGTGTATTTATTTTTATATTATAAATTTTTATTGAAAGAAAAGAAATGTATTGCAACAATGTATGTATGTACATATAAATATCATGAATAAGATGAAGATGTATACAATGTTCATTTAAAAAAAAAAAATAATAAATCGCAATTTTCTAACATTGAATCTTCACTTGCACAATCATCGAAACAACAAAAACTTTTCATTTAATAATATTCCCTCTATTCGAATAAACGAAAGAAGAAAAAATCGGCGTACAGGCAGTCCAGCCACGCCTTCAATTTGAAAAACGGCGCCAGCCACGTCTGGAAGTGTTCGCCACTTGCGAACGGCGCGCGCATCGATGCTGCGTTCGTTGCGCACGGTGCACGACCACGGGCCAATCCGCGGCGCGGCCGAGGCGTCGCGTGACGTAAGCGCCCTCCTCGCTTGGCCGATTCGTCGATCGCGGACAACATCCGGGGAGCGCATCGGCGACTCCGCCGAGCGAGTGCAGCCGTGGAAAAAGGCATCGGGGCGCGAGTCTCTCGCGGGAGGGTCAGCTAGTTCTGGGCAGTCGCGCCTCCCGGCGACGTGTGTGCGTGTGCGTGTGCGAGCGAGCGCGAGAGAGAGAGAGAGAGGGAGCGCGTAGGTGCGCTTCAGCCGAGGGTCCGCGACTACTCTCCGTCGTCGCGCGCCACTGTACGCGACTGGGTGGCCCCCCGGATACCCGATCGCCGCGGAGAGGAGGGCCGCGACAGCAGCCTCGGTCGTGCGAGCGGGCCCCGACTGCGAACATGTTTACGCGGCCGGAGCGCGCGAGCCGGAAGCAGCAGCAGCAGCAGCAGCGAGCATCAGCGGGCCAGCGGGACAATTGGACGCGCGGATCGGCCATGAGGC
This sequence comes from Sycophila texana, assembly GCA_035582955.1. Taxonomy (NCBI): domain Eukaryota; kingdom Metazoa; phylum Arthropoda; class Insecta; order Hymenoptera; family Eurytomidae; genus Sycophila; species Sycophila texana. The sequence continues at coordinate 8,537,432 of JAWWEN010000048.1, read as the reverse complement.
CACCGAGGAGGCAGCAGTAGACGCCACAGGTAGGACGCGCGGGCCGCGTGTGTTTTTGTGCTCAGTGTTTGACGGCTAAGCGTTGGCGCAATGGCGCGCGCCGAGCTGGCCCCCTAGGAGAAGGGCGGCCCGGCTCTCCCTGGACACGCGCGCGCGGCGCGGGGGCGCGAGGGAGAGAGGGAGCGCGCGCGCGCGCCGTAGTCGAGGCGGCCGGACGCGAGGAAGCGACGCAAGCGCGACGCCCGGAGCACCGCCGGAGCGCGGGCGGCCCGTCCTCTCCCTGCGCGCGACGAGCCAGCGCCGAGGGGAGGCGGCGGCGGCAGCGGCAGTTCGGAGCCGCGTGAGATCGGCCGTCGGCGATCGGCGAGCCTCGTCCCGAGCGCCGATAGCGACGGGTGCCCTTCTCGCCTCCTTTCGGGGGCTACGTCAGCTACGTGTGCCGCTGGTAATTGTGCGCGCTCCACGCTCCGATGCGCTCGGGGAGTGACGTTATCGAGCCCACCGCGGAACTGTTTATTGTTGTTGTTTGCGCCACGATATGGCCGGGACTCATAACCACATTGACTCCTTTTTTCATTATTTAGACTACTTGAATTTTTTTGTTATTGTTTTTTTTGTGATCTGGCGAGTAGCGTTCGTTAAATGGGGTGGGGGAGGGGGCGAGGGTGCAAAAATTTGTGAAGCTTTTGAAAATTTTTTTTTATTTTGCTATTATTGGAAAATTTTTAGTTAATTTTATGGGATCTTGGTATTGTAGGGTCACAAAGCGTTACCTTGAGAAGGAAGTGCCATGGATGATGAAGAGCGACTGGAAGGGGAGGAGGAAATGGAACTCGATGAACCCTCTGATGGCGAGGATGATGACGAGGAGAATTCGGGTATACCCATTTCTCCTGCAAACTCTGACCAGTTGCTTGGCTCAACACCAACTCCAGGCACGAGCCAGTGTCTCAATTTCCATGCTGATAGTTTAAGCAGTAATGCTCGAGATGCATATAGCAGTAAGTTTATTTTTTCATAGGAAATTACTTGTTCTTTGTGAAATTAATAAACATTCATTGGCAGTTACTCCAGAAGAGGTCTTTCATGACCCTATGCGCTATCAAAAATTTCCACTACCAGGTGGAAAACCTTTGCATATTAGACGTGGTCCAGGACGACCAAGAAAGGAACGTCCTCCTGGAGCTCCTCGTGGTAGCGGCATTCGTAGAGGATTCAGCCGAGGCTCAGCAAGAGGAAAAGGGTATGACACATAAAATAATCTAACTGAAAATAAAACAAATGTTAATTTCACGTTATTGTGGAGCATTGCACTATTTCAATAGTTTAAAAGTTAATTGTATTCCTTATTATGTAAACGCGATTTACTAATAATATTTTTAATCAATAGGTTTGGATATGGAAGGGGTATGCCGCGTCGCACGAAAAGCAAAGACGATGATACTCATTCTGAATCACCAAGCCCTTTGCGTATTGGAGAGGACGGAGCTTCAATTGACGGAGAGTCACCTGGTCTTGATAGAGCTATGCCAGCACCAGAGGAACCTCCATATTTTCCAGAACAATGGTAAATATTTGAAATTATAAATTTAATTATTGCAAGCTTTAGTAAAGTACTGTCGGAGTATAATATTAATATAAAAATTTGATTGTTTACAGGCCAGGAAAAATATGTGCTCTGTGCAATCTGAGTGAGAGAAGTCAGTTAGGTCAAGGTGAACTTTTAAAGCTCCCAATACCTGAAGATTTCACACCTGAAAAATGTACCAATCGTGATGAAAATCCAGACAGTCTTGTTGACGTACATGTAACTGGTGACAAAAGTCCACGTGCAAGTAATAGTCTTGGGGCTGTTACATGTCGCCGGCAAAAGAGTTTAGCCAAGTGCAGGTACAAATTTGTATCCATTGAATAATCCATTTTAAATAAATTAATGATTTTCTAAGTAAAATATTATATTTTCAGAAATCCTAGTCTAACAAATTTTACAGAACCTGTTGAAGAATTAACTATAGTAGGTTATTTGGATGAACCTGATTTAGGATCGATTTTTGAATCAGGTTATTATTATGTTCACCATGCCTGTGCTCTTTGGACAAGCGGTAATCAAGATATGCCCTCAGAAATAATCAGCTCAACAATTGTACAAGCTTCAACTCGTCGCTGTGTTTTCTGTTCACGTTATGGAGCAGGGATATCTTGCAAAGTAAAAAAACTAATAATTACAAAAATACAATTAAATTCCACAAAAGCTTTGTTATTAAATAAAAATTGTTTACTGCTTTAGGTACAATCGTGCAATCGTTATTTTCATTATCCATGTGCAGCTGCATCTAGCTGCTTCCAAGATATCAAGAGCTTGTCATTATTTTGTAGTCAGCATTTAGGGCAAGTTCCTCTTTTACGTAAGTAGTTATCGAGTTCCTCATTTAAGTAATGTAAATAAGTCAAAAAGAGTGTTTAACCACGAGGTGTTTGATTTAACAGTAAACAGCGATGGAGAAAGAATAAAGTGCATGATGTGCCATGCGATGGGTGACGTTTCCAAATTGGTGATGTGTTCAATGTGTGGTCAGCATTATCACGGCAACTGTCAAGGACTGTCTCTACTGCCAAGTGTTCGCGCTGGATGGCAGTGCACGAATTGCCGCGTTTGTCAGGTATGTCGACAGCCCGAGGAACTGGCTAAGGTGATGACCTGTGAGCGATGCGACAAAGCTTATCATCCTAGTTGTTTGCGGCCAATTGTCACCTCTATACCTAAATACGGTTGGAAGTGCAAGTGTTGTCGAGTCTGTACTGATTGTGGATCGCGAACTCCTGGTGCCGGTCTATCGTCGCGTTGGCATTCTCATTATACGGTTTGCGATTCATGTTATCAGCAGCGGAATAAGGGCTTCTCTTGTCCACTCTGCAGAAAAGCTTATAGAGCGGCTGCTTACAGAGAAATGGTTCAGTGTAGTTCGTGTAAAAAGTTTGTTCATGGTACATGCGATCCCGAAGCGGACCCGTTGACATATCAACACCGCAAGGAGGTCAAACCAGATTACGAGTATGTTTGTCTTCATTGCAAGAATGTCGCCCTGGTGAAGCGGAAGGACAGTATTGAAGATTACGGAGGCGAGTCTAGTTTGACGGCATCGCAAGAGAGCCTCTTCGGCGACGGAGATTCTTCGGAGTTGGACTACCAGGGAAACTCGGAGGATGCATTCTATTCAATAGGATTAGGAAAAGGAAAGCCTTTTTGTGCCTCGAAAATTGCCAAAAAGAGACTCGGTCTTGGCGGTGGTTTAATTGGTCGACCAAAAGGTGTAGGAAAATTAGGTTACCAAAAGCGACAAAAGATCACGGAATTTGGACGTAAGAGAGGTCCAAAAGCCAAAATGAGAGGAATATTCGGCGTGCCCGGAGTAGGGCTGCAGGTAAAAATTCCACTTTCATACGCTTTATCAGTGTTGCATTTTACGCACTATCATTGTAATTAAATAATATTGCTTATTTCAGAGACCCCTGCCGGATTCTTATTCTAAAGAGGAAGAGCCTGGCGTAGAGAACCGACTAGTGCTGTGCTCCGCAAAGGACAAATTCGTCCTCTCGCAGGACATCTGCGTGATGTGTGGCGCGATCGGTACCGACCAAGAGGGTTGCCTGATAGCGTGCGCGCAGTGCGGCCAGTGTTATCATCCGTACTGTGCAAATGTCAAAGTGACTAAAGTGATACTGCAAAAAGGCTGGCGATGTCTGGACTGTACAGTGTGCGAGGGCTGCGGTGAGCGTAACGACGAGGGACGCCTGATCCTCTGCGACGACTGCGACATCAGCTACCACATATACTGCATGGACCCGCCACTGGAGTACGTGCCTCAAGGCACGTGGAAGTGTAAGTGGTGCGCCCAATGTCAGACTTGTGGTTCGAACGATCCCGGCTTCAATAGCAGCTGGCAAAGAAACTACACCCAGTGTGGTCCCTGTGCCTCGCATACCGCTTGTGCCGCCTGCACCGAGGGTTACTCCGAGGGTGATCTCATAATCCAGTGCGTCCAATGCGAGAGGTGGTTACACTGCATGTGCGACAACATCAAATCTGATTCCGAGGCTGAGAAGTGCGCCGAGGAAGGCTATCACTGCGTGCTTTGCCGACCGCGGGACGTACCACCGCCGCACATCCTTTGCAGCATACCGAAGACTCAGCCAGCGAAGTATCAACAGCCTCGCACACCACCGCCCATCGTCCGCAGCCCTGAGCTCGAGAAGCCGACGCCTCAAAGCTTTCTGGTGGAGGGTATCGTGCTCTCCGAGGTAGGGATGAGCCACATCAAGTCACTCATGTCCGAGCACCAGATCACAAAGAAGAAGCGGCGCAAGCTGGCGCAGGTTCTCGATAAGGATGCTGATATTATGGCCACGATAGAATCCGTAGTGGCTGGCGGCAGTTTGGACAACTCCCTTGAAGAAAACGGTAAGTTGGAGCTGATCGACGTGAAAGACGAGCCAACGCAGGTGTACAAGGAAGGAATGGTCTGGACTCCTCGGGGTGACCAGCCACCGCCCGAGGGCTTCAGCATCTACACCACAGAGAGCGGCGTTTGCGTGTTGAAACGCAAAAGACAGCGCAATTTGCAAAAGCTCGGCATTGGCGGTTTCGTCGTGAGGCTGCGTGGCACCCGTAAAGACAAGGAAGATGAACCCGAGGTGCCGGCACTGAGCGAGGGCCTGCTCAGCCTTGGTCCCGACGATAAGCCGCGCAGGAAGCCCCAGCGCCGGAAACCAAAGACTAAGCTAGCCGAGTGCTTCCCGCTATACATGCAGGAAGCGTTCTTTGGTCGAGACCTGATGGAGACTACCAACAAGGACATCGACAGCAGCAGCGACTCGGAGAGCGAACGCAACACCTCTGGCAACGCAGACACGATACAGCTATCGCGCGATGAACTGCAGGCGATGGAGCAGGTCAAGGCCAAGCGGGAGAAGGATGACGAGCCAGCTTCTACGGCACCAACGGTTCCACCAGCCCAAGCACCACCTTCAGCTCCGACAGTCCGTGAAACGCCGATCAAGCGGGAGGAGATCGTGAAGGAGGAGGGCAGCGATACCGAGGCCCTCGAGGACATTTTGCCGATCTCCGGTGATCTCTTCGACCGTGAACTTATAAACACAATCATGAATGAGCCAGATGAGGACTTGGCCAAAGCTACGGAAGCTTGGGAGGAACTCGAGCAAGCGCCCGAGTCTACAAAAGATGAATTGCCGGATATTCTTAGTCCTCACTTTAATTTGGAATCTATGGTTCGAGATACAGGTCTGTTTTTGTCGAGTTTTTATGTTTTAACAAGTATGATTGAATTTTTTTAACTGATACTTTCTTATAGGACTGACGAATATGGCTAGCCAAGATGTGGAAGAAATATTTAAGGGAGTTCTTACCGATGAATCTCAAGAGTCACGAGAGTCTTGCGGTTTTTCTGCACAAACACAAACACCGCAAGTGTCGTCTTCCTCTACTCCTCTTGTTTCTCCATCCCCACACCCAGGTTTGTTTTGATTCGATAATTGGTTTCTCTTAAAAAAAAACTTTGTTTTATGTTTTAACAATACAAATTATATTTCAGCCAATATACAACCAACTAATTTACCGATAGTAAGGCCGCAGGTACCGACTAATTTGCCTTCTGTTGGCCAATCCAATCTCAATTCTCCAATGAGTTTTCCACCGCCGTCACCATACCATTCCGAATACAGCAAGTGAGTAATTTTTTGGTTTATTGAAAAAAAAAGCTTATATTTGCTAATGTTTTATTTTTGTTAAATAATTATAGCAGTCCATTCAGTCCCGCGTTTTCGGAACCACCCAGTCCGTGGGTAAATGCTGAAGACGAAGGAAGCACTCCCACAAGTGGTACAGCGGCTATTACTTATAACCAAAGAACTAGCATAAAAATGGAGGCTGATGAAGCATTGGGTAAAGGAGCAACAACAGCTTCAGTTCTTTATGCTAATATGAACCATCCAGAATGGAAAACCGAATATCCAAGTAAATTTGATTTCTTTTATCTCAGTTATTCTCGAACCTATAAAGATTTTGTGACTTATTATTAATATTTACCGTGTTTAGTCTGGTCGGAGCGTTACAAGCAAATCGTGAAAAAATGGCGTGCTCTACCCAGTGACAAGAAAGCTCCCTATGTGAGCCAGGCTCGTGAAAACAGAGCGACGATTCGTATGAAAAAGGCGCAACAGGTAACGATATTTTCATTTTTTTTCACGCGGTTAAAAATGTTTATTTTTTTTCGCTCAATGAACGTATGAACAAATATCTGGTGACATTGTTTTTCTACTTGATGAAATGCAGTCATACTCATTGTCGAGGGTGTCTTGTCTCTAACAAATAAGTTAAACTAACAATGATAAAATGTCTAACCTTGTAAACTATAGCTGCTACATAGCAGTATAAGGCTGGTGTCTTCGTATTCGTGTATAAAAAGTTACAAGTTTTTCGTTTACGTTCTGTGCTTATATTTGTATTTGTTTTTAATAATTTAATTTTAAATCTGTCAGAACGTTGTTCTACGTGAATGCTCTATATGTCTAACACGACTAACACCGAATATTACAATACATAATCTGCATTTTTTTACGGCCGGGTTGAAACAAACAAGCGAACACCAGCCAATAATTGTAGTTAAAAAAAAAAAAAAAAAAAATTCTCAATCGTATATGATGTGTGACTCGTTACTCAGTAGAAGAGCTAGGACTTACCGCCGATGTATCATGCGAGACCCTTCCTGGATTGTACAGTCCGACGCTCGAATCTCCCCTAGGAATCTTTAAAGTGTAAAAACCCCTGTAGATGCTAAGTGTGTGTAGCCTCCTGTTGTATAAAAATGTAATAAGAACGTAAAAGCGATAAAAAAAACAAAGAAAAAAAGAAAAGGATATGTGTGTGACCACGTTTGGTGGGCGTTGACCCAACAGATCCCGAAGGAGTTAGCGAGTCCGGGCGCGCCGATAACGTCGGCGGTGTCGAGTGGTAGCGTCGTCTCGGCGAAGGGCACGGCGGGTCAGGTGGTACCGCCGGTCGTGGTGATGGCGACGAGCCAGAAGCCCGATGCCGGCGGTAAGGAGCAGAAGCCGACGACGGACAGCAACGCCAGCGGCGCTGGAAACCCAGCTGCGGCGGCCCAAGTGGCGGCGGCTGCCCAGGCGGCCGCGGCCCAGGCCGCCTCTGCCGCCCCGACGACTCAACTTGCGGAGGTGTGTGCGGTGCAGGGAGCCCAGCCGCAGCGGCCACAGCTAACATCTCGCTCTCCGAGCTCCTCCCCGAACTCTTCATCCGCCACGCCACCCTCTTGCTCGCCCCGTACCCCCAACACTTTCACCAATCCCGCGAGGTCGAACGAGCTGCCGAGCGCTTCTTCTACATCTTCTTCTTCTTCATCATCATCTTCATCGTCTTCCTCCTCTTGCTCCACCTCTTCTTCGTCGTCTTGCGAGGTGCACGCGGCCCCGGCCGAGGTGTGCCAGCGTCGCGAGACTCCGCCACCACCACTGCCAGCAGCACCGGCACCGGCAGCTCTGTCGCAATCACAGCCACACCCACACTCACAGTCACAGCTGCGCGCGAATCAAGCGATCGGCAGCCAGCGGACCTCCCCCACGGCGGCGGCCGGCTCCGCCGCTGCTGCTGCTGTTGCCGCCGCTGCCGCCGCCGCCGCCGCCGCCGCTAACACTGCCGCCAGCACTCCTGCTCGGCAATTCTCCTCGGTAGACCATCAGATTAGAGTGCTCACTCCGTCCGAAATTATGCGCACCCTCCCCTCCCTCTGCCAGGAGCACTACGATCCGCCACCCACTGCAATTAATCACACTGTACCTGTACAGAACCCGGTTATGGTGAGCCACCTTCACTGTGCCTGAATAGTGTCTTGCCGTTTTTTATTATTTCCTTGTATTTATATATTCTTTTATATATTTCGTCCGATTACTATGTTTTTTTTTAAAAAATTTATTATTTTTTTATATCGTTTATTATCTTTGTTTATTATTCAGACGAGCGTTGGTTTCTTTATGGGCGTCGAGCAGTTGACGCACATTGTTTTTCTTTTGTAATTGATTTTTTTCTTTATAGCGCTGCCTCTTTTAAAAACGTTCCTTTTTATCAGAGTATAGCTAGAGAGCGTAGTTACTCCGCTTTCAGGGAGTTGAAGCGCCGGGCGACCTTTGTTTCGCTCTTAGATAAATCGAGAGAGTTTGAAAATTTTGTCGCGGTTTCAAAACTGATGGTTTCAGAAACGGAAGCGTACGTTGATTGCACGAAAGACGCTTCGGCTTCCTATTTCTCAAGTTCGGCCTATAAATTTAGTAGTTGTTGCATGTTATTTATTTTATTTAACAAACATTCATTATTTTATAATATGAATATAGAATTATTGGAAAGAATTAGTTAGTTTTTGTGACAAAACAAAAAAACAAAAAAAAAAAAAAATTTACCTCAAATTCAAACGATCTCTTAGTCACTTTGATGTATAGATACTCTGTCGATATGATCATGCATCGTTGTGATAATTAATCGAGGAAATTTTCTTTGTTGTAATTTTCTTTATTATTTCATTGGTATATATTTCCTGTTGTTATTTAAATATTTGTAAGGTTTATTTTTTCTCCACCGCGCGTACGTATTATTCAGCTCCCTTTCGTTTTTCCTTCTGGCTGTCGATTCGTATTATCATTTTGGAAACAATTTTATTGTCATTGTTATTATCCTACAATTACCGTTATAGTTATTTTCGACCTTCGTTCGTGATTTACTTTTCTTTCTTTTTATTTCCATTCGCTGTGGCATGTTACAACGTTTTAACTTCCCCCTCCCCTCCTTAAAGAAAAATGAAAAGTCCTTAAACTCTGAAATCACTCATTGTATCCCTCGAATATAACTCCTATCCCAAAGCTCAATCAGTTTCACTGTAATATCTATTTTTTTCTTAATTGGTGGATATGGTTACTCTATTTCTTGTAGTCTTTTTGAACGGTTGCGAGAATTTGAATTGCTTCTTTAATTATCTTATAATAAAAAAGCGTAAATGGCGTGTGTGCGTGTGCGTAGTATTTGTTGGGATGTGCTGGAACACTCAAGCCTTTTTTTTTTGTTTTCTGTGTAATTCACGTCAAGGAGGAAAAATACTTATCATTTTTTTTTGTCTATTGTGCAATGAAAATTAAAATTTTGAGGAATTATCACGTACAATAAAGAACTAATATGAAATATTCAAACATTTTGACCTGAAAATCTTCTAATTTACTAATCTTAAATTAACTTTAAATGTATAATGTAACTACAACACTCACATTCGTCTCTAAACTTAACTGAAAACTTAATTATATTACTTTTCACACTTTTTGCATGTACAAATTACTTATTACTTTTATAGAGCTTCTTTAAATGACAAACTTATTGTTTACACGCGAATAAAATTGTGTTTGTTTCTGGATGGTGGCTGGTCATTTTAATCATATTATAATAATTGCACTAAATAATCATTTTGGTTTTATTTAGCAATAAGTTAACTGCTGCCTACTGTAATCGTTGCGAGTTGATGTGTAATTGGCTGATTTTCATAAAATAAAGCCTAACGTTTCTTTGTTTGCGGTTCTCGAAATTGTAAATACCCCATTTCCGATAAATACTTATTTTTTTTCATTCTTTACCATTTAATATTTCGTTAAAAAATATCTGGTAAAACACATGATTTATAGATATCGGAGATGCGGTGTTTCGAATGCTTATTTGATTTAGCTTTAAATCTAATACATTATATTTTCACAGGAACAAGATAAACTTGCAAATCGAGACAGATCGACTCGAGAGGCAGAACAAGAGCGTCAGTGGAAGCAATTGCAGGCTATGCGTCAGCAACAGGCCCAAATCCAGCAACAAGTTATCCACGATCAACGGGCTCACGGTAATTTATTTTATTAGAAAAATGAAAGTAAAAGATTTACTAATTGTAAACATATTTAATTTTGTATTTCTGAAATTTTTACAGCAATTGCACGAGTACATAGACAACTTTCTGAAGATGGTACTCCCACACTAAGTAATGAAAACACAGGAGCGACGCAAATGGTTACGGCACCACAAGTACGTTTAGCGATAAATTTAAAATTTACAAGTGAAGCTAATATTTCACATCCTTTTCTAGAATTGCACTTCACTATTAATAAAAACATATTGCGTAAGTAGTATTTTACAAAACTTTTTTTTTAATAGGACGGCAGCCAAATGGTTCAGTTGGGTCCGGGTCAGCAGCAAATACCAAACCAGCCCCGCGCTCAGTTCGCTGCGCCAGCAATGAAAGTGAATCGAGCGATCGTCCAGCCAAATTCGCATCCGGGAATGCCAAGTCGACTAGTTGGTCAGCAGCCACAGCAGCAACCTCCGCAAGCACAACCTCAGCCGCCGCAGCAGCAGCAAGTGGTATCGCAACAGGGACAAGTGACGCAGGTTGGCCGTCCCATGGCTGGGGTTGTCGCAAGACCCGGTATGCCTCCTGGCGGGTTTGTTGGCCAGCAGCAGCCTCCCTCTCCGTTCTCTCCTCAAGCGCCTCAGTCCCCTCATGATTTTCCACAGTCCCCGGCCTCGCAAACGCAACCGCAGCCCGAGCATTTTCAGCGCTTCGAAAGTGCGGATGGTTTTGGCCAAGCCTCCCAGACTCAGACCAGGTCCACCCCATCCTACTCCACGTCGCCGCGTGGTGACGTCTTCCCTCAGCCACCTGGTACTCCGCGACCAATATTCAGTACACCACGACCGACCAGCCACGTTTATGCACCATCACGCACGCCCGAGGCCTACTCTCCACAACAGCAGCCACCACCACAGCAACCTCAGCAATTGGTGCAGCCTCAGGTGCAACAACAGCAGCAGCAACAGCAGCAGGGTCAACCTCCGCCACCTCCGTCGCCTGCAGCGGCCAGTCCAGTGCAAAGTTACATGTCTCCGAGATCTGAGCAACGTCCGGATTCTCAGCCAAACGAACTCTTCGGCCAACAACCGGAGGTTAATCGTCAATTGAGGGATCTGCTTCAACGCCAACAGCAATTTAATAAGGACATGAAACCCATGAATCAATCTTGGAGTCAAGGTATTTTTTTTTTTTTTTTTAATTTAAGAGGAATAAATCCTTAGTGCATAATAATCTTATTTAATAAAAAAATTGACATTTTAGATGGTCAAACACCAGACGTTTCTCCACAGCAGTTTGACGGTGGCCACGTCCAATTGCAGCAGCATCCACAGCAAACACCTAATCCAGCTGATGGAACGTTCCGCCAGCCACTTCCTCCAGGAGCTGCAAGGCCGCGTATGCCTAGTGTACCAAACGTTCTGATCCGGGGTCCCATGGGTGAGCTGTCATTTTATCATAGTAATATATCTTTAAAAATCTGAATGAAAGGTCACTAATTTCTTTTATATTTTAGGACTGACTACAAGGCATCCAGGTGTAACTAATATTGATGCTGCTAGATTACAAGGCATAGATCCAAGAACGCGGATGTTATTACAAAGACCACCAGTGCCTGCCAGTGTGGCGCAGCAATTCCAAAGTAATCAAATAATGCAACAACGTATGGCTGGTCCGCGTAGTCAAATAGCAGAACAATACGATGTTTTGCAACGATTTCCAGGTATTAGGGTTATAGGAAAATTGTAATGATTATTTTTTTACAAATTTAATGTGACTAATACGTAATTATCTTCTTAAATAGATGCGAGTCAAGGACAAGCTCTAGGGCAGCGAATCGTGAGAACAGCTCATAATCCCATGAATCCAGGGATTCGCATGATAAGCACTGTGGGGATGGTCAGGCCGCCAATTCTACCCACAGTGAGCGAAGCCAATGTTACGATGTCAGAAACTTCTGAAATTCCCGACAATGTAACAGCCGAATTGGAGAAGCTTGAACAAGAAGGTGCACCCATGGTAGAAGTTGAAAATGTAAGTGCAATATTAGGAGATCTAGCGGATGATGACGATGAACTTTTAGGTGAGTAAAATAATTTTTTTCCAATTTAATAAAAAAAGTGCCTAACAAACTTTTGAGAATTTTTAATTAATTCAATTTCATATACAGCAGAAATGGGTGCTGACTTTAACATTCTTGAATATGCTGATCCCGATTTGGATCAATTGACTGGAGGTAAGAAGGCTAATATACTCGACTTAGAACTTGAACAAGATGAGGTTGAGATGAAGGACGAGAAGAAAAAAGACGTGAAAGACGAAGAGCACAAATCAAAAAATATCGGCAACGTCGGAGTTTCGGATACTGCTGAAAGCGGAGTGACGAACTCCATGCAAACGTCAACTGACACGTCAAATGTCTTGACCCAAGTTCAAGCTGTTGGACCAATGGGTCAAAATTTACAAGGTCAACCCCAAGCTATGTTATTGCCTCCACCGCACCCTCCAGCATCAGTGCAGCAACAGATGAATAATCAGCTGCAACATGCAGCAGCTATAGGAAGACCAATGGCACCTGGCACTAGGCTACTTTCTCCTGACGGAGCTATTGGAATTGTTACTTCGTCAAACTCCGTTACCATTAGCTACCCACCTACTTTCCCGCAACATCCGCAACAGCCACAACAATCATTGCAGCCGCGAATACCACATCATTTGCAACAAGGTAACGAAGCCTTTTCTTTTTTAAATAATTTATCTACACCAGTTTGTTTACAATTTGAAATAAATTGTATATACTAAACTATTATTTCTTTAGTGCGCCAGCAACAACCGCAATTGCAACAGCAGCAACCGCACATGGGAATGAGGCCAGCAGGAGTTCCTAATGTAGGAGGGAGGGTCGTGTCGGTCGGACACATGATTGGTCAGCGAATGCCACTGGCTCCACCACCACCACCTCCTCCACCCTATCCGGGACCGCCACCTCCTTATCCGGGACCGATACAGGTATGTTATTCATCTTCCGGTGTTATTAAGTACATTTAAGAATTGCTTTAAAATACAGCAATATTTTTTGGAACTTACTTTGAAATAAGTTAACATCTGGATTAATTCACTTCGTTTGTGACTTAGCATAATTACATTTATTGCTTACATAACATTGATTATGCTCTACTGCAAACTTTTTATCTTTAAACAATTACCTCTCAATTTTTACTGATTTTTTGAGTGCTCTTCTCGGTGATGGTTTTTCATTAATTGTATTTAAAAAATAAATAAATAAAACAGTATCAAATCAAAATTAAATAATCAAGCTAAAATAATTACAAAAGTCCATGAAAGAGAAAAGGAAATAAAGAAAAATATTAGAATTAAAAAAAAATTCAGATAAAATGAAGGTAGAGGTTGTTTGGCAAAAAGTGGTGTTTTTTTCTTTGGCCTGGGTGTATGCAATGCGTTGGTGTTGGTGCATGTCTTTAGATGGGACTATGCCCGGGTGATCGGGGTATGCCGCGGCCCCCTATCCACATGGGTCACTCGGTGCCGGTAGCCGGTCCGTCATTAAACCCTATGGTTCATACTGGTGCGACGCCTTTGACACCCCATCCTCACCGAAGGCCCTTGCTTCTGCAGGTGAGCAAATTCTGGGGTTACTCAAATAGCGTCCGTGAAACTTTAACTCTTATGTGGAGTCGCAATCGTTTTTTCTAATTTCCAAATTTCAATAGTAGAAAAGTTATTTTTTAAATTACTAAATATGTACAATTAAGTAGTGTTGGAATGTAGAATGTTCAAATGGGGAAGAAAATGATTTCAGTAGAATGCCTACAATTTTAGATACAAAATGCATGATTTTTTTTAATCGATAGCTAAACGCGTACTTGCATCCAGAGAGCGATCTCTGCCACCATATTTAAATACTCAGCTTTACTCCGCGTTTCGCATGTCCCTCATACGAACTGAAGAATAAGGCAAACCTTAACGATCAGCAGTCGTGTTCACAGGAACAGCCTCTGCTTCTCGAGGAGCTGCTAGAACAAGAAAAGCGCGAGCAAGAGAAGCAGCAGCAGCAGCAACAACAACAACAACAGCAACAGTCGGACCCGACGACGGCAAGTAGCGGACTGCTCAGTGACATCGAGTTCGAACGACTGCGTGCCGATGTGCTCGGTTCGTCGCCACTCTCTTCGCCACCACAGGGCATTATAACGGTACCTACGGGAGTCGGTCAAATCCGGCCTGCCGCACCCCCCAGGCCGCCCCTCGTTGCAGCGCAGAACTGGCAGCAGCCCGCGGCCAGCGAGCCCGGTAAAGTCGTCGTTCAAGCACAGAGGCAACCACCACCACCCGTTACCACACAAACATCCACCGAACGTTGGTTTTCATGTTCTTTTTTTCGTTTCTTTGTTTTCACTGTCGATACTCTCTGTACACTTGTTATGATGTTTAATCTAAGTGGTTTGAATAATTATATTGAAATTTAAAACAAAGTTAAAGCTCTTATTAACATTATTTACTCAGACTGCTTTGTTACTCTCAAAAGTATTTACCCTTCTTTTATCAAATTTATTGTTGACCAGTAGAAAATATTTAACTATATTTTTTTTTTTTACAGCGAGAATTGCTACATTCAACATACCTCATCTGCCAGCACCTCCGGTGCCTCCGGACAATATTGTCTCGGATCAGGACCGACAGACTCAGCTGCAGTATGAGCAGTGGTTGAATCATCAGCACCAAATTCTGACGCAACAACTAAAGTACTATGAAACGGAGGTTCAAAAACTTCGGAAGGTTAGAAAAGTGAGTCATGGTTTTTGTGTGTGCTTGGCCAATAGTGTCTTGACTAGATAAATATTTTTATTTCGATTTTAATTTAGCTTCTTTTTACAATAAATATTAACAACTTTATACCACATGAACTATCTTCTAAACAATTGTTTGGTTTTTTTTTCTACAGTCCCTTAATAGCAAACAGAGACAATGTCGAAAGTCGGGCAATGAGCTGCCGGAGAACGACGCGGCGGAGCTACAGCGAATTTCGAGCGAACAGGCTATTTTCCAAAAGCATTTGGACACTAGTCGCAAGCAGAGTCGGCAACACGGTATGCTAATACAAGAGTATCGGAACAAGCAGCAGCAGCAACAACAGAAGCAGGCGCAACAGCCAACGACCACTGGCGCTGATGCTTGCTCGCCGCTTATGTCGCCATCACAGCACTCATCGCCGATGCACAGCCCAGCTGCACTAATGTCACAAAGTCCTGGTCCGGGAAGCGTGCCCTCCAACATGCTCCAACACTCACCAGCTGCATCGATGGTACAGCATAGTCCAAATCCGCCGCTACTTCAGCACAGCCCTGGTAATCCACAATCCAACCCGGGTACCATGTCGCCGCATAGTAACATGCAACAGTCGCCAAGAATTGGAACGCCGCAATCCCAACCTGAAGAGAGTCCCTTCAGTCCCGGTACAATGCCATCCCCGGGTATATGTGGCCCTACAGTGCAACGAATGACTTCGCCTCAACATCGCGTGGTACCCCCTGGTGCGAGGCTCACTACTAGTCCCGGATCCTTCACGAGCGACGGTCAGCAGATTCGCATGCCACAGCAAGTTCACGGGCTTCCTCAGAGGTTTGCACGGCCTGGTGTCATGGGAGATGGACAGCGGCCACGGATGCCGGTACAGGGTGCCATGATGTACGGCCAACGCTCTCCCTTGGGCAGCCCGCAACCGAACCAGCAGCCGATGTTAACGCAGCAGCAGCATCAACAGATGCTTCAACGTCAGCAGATGATTCAACAGCAGCATGAAGTCACCGCTATTTCACAAGAAAATCAAAATATTATTAATCAGCGTAATCTTCAAATGGTCCAGAGGCAGCAGTCACTGCAACAACAGCAGCAGCAACAGCAGCAACAAGTACAACAACAGCAAATAATGCAGAAACCGCCCACATCTCCGATGGTAGTGCAGCCAGCTTCGTCACCGAGTCCTCAACTTCACCAACAAATGCAGCAGCAGAGTTACAACCAACCCTCGAGTTCTCCTCATCCGCGCAGTCCCATGGTTCAACAAACCATGGGGTCGCCGATGCTTCAGCAGCAACTAAGCCAATCTTCGCAACCTTCCAGTCCGATGAACTCTAGGGCTCCTAATCATCCGCCGAATTCGCCGATGGTTTCCCAGTATCAACCACCTAGTCCGATGTCTCGCAATCACCCTCCGACCTCGCCTATGCTGCATCAGGTTACTGGAGCTGTGCATCATCCACCACCTTGTCAGACTCCAAACTCACCGATGCCTCGCAGTCCAATGATCGGTGGTTCGCCTATGCAAATGCAGCGACGTACATCTACTGGAAATAGCCCGGCCATGCCCGATCGACCGCAGAGCGTTGAGAATCCGGCAACTCCGCGAACACCTCATACACCGCACACGCCACATACTCCGCATTCCGCGTACAGCTCGCAAAATTCGAGCAATCATTCGATCGGTGACCAACAGCAACAGCACCTGCAACAACAAAATTTTCAACAGATGCAACAAGAATCAAACATGACATTAGATCAAAATAATCGTGGCGGTGGTAATCCACACAATCCCAACAATCCGATCCCTTTGCCTGTTTTGTTCGGACGGTATGGCTATTTTAAGTTAGGTCTGAGAGGAGGTTCGCCCATGTGGTCGTCGAAGCCCGAATCGAGCAAGGGCAAGACAGCAGAAAGCAGCAGTTCGGAGGAGAAACCGAATACTTCAGCCGTTGTACACAGAAAGACAGGCATTTCTCAATCAAAGATTAATTCGCTGGTTTGTGCTGACTACAATGATTTCGATGATGACTCGCATACGCCACCACAAACTCCGCCGACCACTGTTGAACCTAAAGCAGCGACTTCGTCAATTACCAATAACTCACAAGTGACATTGGGTAGTCCCAGCGACAAGGGAGAGTCGCTACCTGACACAACGGATTACGATGATGATAAGACGATCATCAACACTGAGGTGACTTTGAGTTCCACTGCTCAGAAAGACAATGACGACATCTCAGTAATGGAGCAGTTCGACGATCCGGAGCTCGATGTTATTACAGGAAGTCTTGAGTCCGAAATGCAAGAAGAGTACGTGCTTTTTGAATCTGACATGGTGTTGTCTGTCGACAGCAATGATTCTTTGCGAAATGCTCTAGTTAATGATAACAATGAGGGTCACGATTTTGTACAAATTTTGGAGATTGCGCATCCTGAACCGCCGTCCGAAGATGCAACATTTGGAGAAGATATATTGTCACAGACGAGTCGAAATAAGAAAAGTTTACATTTGGATATCGGCCGAGGTATGCCAGTAGGAAAACGATTGATAGCCATGACAGATACACCAGACTCTCCGGACCAAGAAGAGCTCAGTGTTGATCCATCAACCAGCTTGTTTATGGAACAATCTCCAGATCAAGATATCCTGGTGTCCCTTGCCGAATCGGATATTGTGATCTTAGATCCAACAAAGTCACCTGATAATGTACCCATTAAATTATGTGATGAGGAGAGTTCGGAGGCTACTCTGTTGGAAACACCGAAAGTCAAAGAGGACAAAGTAATAGTTGCTGCGGTCGATTCCATAGTCGTCACAAAATCATCATCAGCCAATGAAGAAATCAAAATAAACGAAGAATCAAAGGAGAAAAAGACCTACACATTTTCTTTTCAAGAGAAATTAGGCCAAATCTCACAGACAAGTCTGCAACAAACTATAGTTGGAGCATCTGGGGTTACGAAGCCACTCGTGACTTACTCCGTGAAATCCAACGCTGCGAGCGAAGCAGCTTCAAAATCTCTGATCAAACCAACGGTTGCGATATCTTCCACGAATATAATTAAGGAATTGCTAACCACCACCGCGGAAGAAAGTCCAAAACCGACGATCGCACCTTCAATCACTTCTAGTAATATAACCGAGGCGAAAAATACTTCCAAAATTAGTCAGAATATCCCAAAAACTTTTTCTACGAGCACTATTCAAATAGCAAAAGTTGTATCAAAAACCGAGGAATCTACGACAAAGCAGACGGCTACAAATATACCGGCAGCCGTCGGTAAGTCGTCAAGCTTGTCCGAGAATGTGGCGGTTCCACAACCATCCATAAGTGTAGCTGAAAAATTCACCGTCAGTTCTACCCTTCCAAGTCAAATTTTGCAATCAAAAACAATTGTTTCCAAGTCTGCTGAAAAAATTAAAGGCAATCCATCACAAATCAAGTTAAATGTTCAGCATAGCTCAGTAACATCCGCAAGTACAAAAACAGTGACTGCGGAATTGCCAAAGCAGGATATTCCGGCTAAGTCCACGGATACCTGCGACAGTGGGGCCATTGTAAATGAAACAAAAAAGAAAGTAGAATCAGTTTTAGAAGTAGCGAAGGAGGAGATGACCAACAAAGCCAATGTAGAAAGTAGTTCGACAGCCATAACGTCGCAAGATAGTAGTGTAGCGGATGAAAAAAAGACAGATATTTTGAATACTACTGATGAGTTGGAGAGTATGTTAGAAGCTATGCATAATCCCGATGACGAGAACAAAATCAACGGTGAGAAGAACACGAGCAAAGACAAATCCGAAGTTACAACATTGAAAAGGATGTCGCCTGTCACCGACGATCTTTCTCTAGTGAACATTTTGGAGAACGACGTAGAGACAGTTTCTCAAAACGAAGTAAAGGAGGATACTAATGGCGGCTTACAAACCCGCAAAATTATTAAAATCGATAAAATAGATAAAACACAAGGTGTTGCGGAATCGAAATCTAGTGAAATAGTATGTGAAAAAGTCGAAACGCAGTCGAACATCAAAAATGAAGACGAAAGTAGTAAATTCTTCATGTCATCGCGAGTATCCGAAGAAAAACCAGGAATGGAGGAGTCGTCTGATGATATTTTGGATATGCTGCATAACATCATATCGTCTAAGCCCGAGATGCAAGATAAATCACAAAAGTCCAGCTTAATGTACCAACTGGAGGCTCCGCTTGAATCTTTACCATTGAATATACTTCAAGATCCGCTGGTCGATTTAGACCAGGAACCAGCAACGAGCGAGGCACCGATTTTGGAAGTGGAGAAAAAATCTACTCTGGTAAAAACTAGCAGTTCAGCAATTCAACCAGCACCAGTAGCAACGAAAAAGACTTTGGTCGTGCACACAGCGACTACGACACAGGCGATGGTCGTAAGTACCGTCGCTCAATTACAAAGTACTACAACAACAGTACCCCATCTGTCGCCCTTATCGCAGCCTACAGAGATCAAGACCAACACCGAAAATGTATCCGACCAATTGAGGACACTACTGTCATCTTTGCATTCAAATCCATCGCAGAGCTATACTACCAGCGTTCAATCCAGTATCGTCACGTCAGGTACCACCTCCTGTTTGACCACTTCGACGAACCAAAGATTACAAACCAATACGGCATCAAGCACAGTAATCCCCACAAGTAAAGCCGACATCAGTTCAGCAAGCAGCAAAGAGGCAAGCTCAACGAGTGCAACGACAACTGTCGCCGCTACTACCACCTCGAATCTCTCCAAAGCGCTGTCGGGACTTGGCGGCAACCGACCTACCAACACTAGCACCGTCTCGGTTACCTCCAACGCCATGTTGAACGCGATGCTGTCGAGCACCAGCTCAATCAAATCGTCAGTGGCCGGGGGCCCACGTGCCAGCACGGTACTTACCTCTAGCAGCAATCTACTCAATTCCGTTATGTCCCAGTCTTCCACGCAACAGCAGCGACCGGTATCGCGTGTCTTAGTCAACGCGACGCCGGCTGCCCAGCAGCCGGCTACGCAGACTCCAGGAGGTAGGAGCGCCGTAGCGCCCTTGCCGGTTGTCAGCGTCACCAACGCCGTGACCGTCACCACTAGCATTCTGCAGTCGACGCTGTCGCAGGCGCCGACGCTGCTTCACACGCAACTCACGGCGGGTACGTCGCAGTATAAACCCGCTCCCAATTCCACTGGTACCGCTGCGAGCTTGCCCATAGATAATAAAGGTGCGGATCCAGATTCTTCGGGTAAATAAATTTCAATTTTTTAAATTTAAATATTTGGTATATTATATATTTTTTTTTTCTGAGACGAAAATCAAATTTTATTCTTTATTTTACTTTAATTGTTATTATAAAAGAATTTGTATCGTTTTATAAATTGAAAGTTAAAAAATAAATATGATTTTGTAAATGATGAAAGAAAAAAGCAGCATGCATTAAAAATTCTTTAATAAATTTAATTATTTACATACCAGTATATTCGGGAATGCGTTCTAATAAGGATTCGGTTATTGCAGCAGTTAATAAAGGAGCTCTAAAGAAGGATGTAGAAGGATTGTTATTGAAGGGTTTGTCCAATGAAAAGCCATCAACATCCAGATCGGATTCAGACGTCAGTAAACCGAGTGGCCCCCCACACAGAATGGAAGACTCGCAAAACGTATTACTTAAACAATTATTACAAAATACAGCCTGCGCAACTACCTCTGGATCAAGCAGTACGACTCAAACGCCGAGCTTCCCAAACGTGCCGTCGTTGGAGGCTCAGCTGGCGAGGCCGGTTCCGCCGACGCCATCATCCTTGATACCGCCATTGTTGGACGAAATTCCGGTGACTAAACCAACAGCCACGAAACAAGTATTGAGCCGGGAGACGTCCTTTCTTTCTCACGCTGTTAAATCACAGACTCCTTCGGCCAAGGAAGAATCTACCAAATCAACGCCAGCGGTCACGTCGCCTTTACTAACTACGCTGACCAAGCCACCGACAGAGCCACAGCCAAGTAAAGTTACTACGACCACTTCTCAAACCGTACAGCCACCCGTGATGACTGTAGTTCAAAAGCAATTACCACCAACACCGGTGCCTGTGACAACCGTTGAGAAGCCTGTAATACAACAAGAATCGACTGCTTTGCAGCCACTGGTCAAAACTAGCGTCGACTCAACTATAAGTAGCGTAGCTCAAATTCAACCACAGCAATTACAACACCAGGTGGCAATTCCAGTATCCGCTCCACGTACAGCGATGCAAGTTGATCAACAGTCACCTCAACAACCATCCACACAATCTGTACCTCAGCAACAGCACCAACAAAAACAGCAAACATTGCAATTACAGCAACCACAGTTACAACAGCAGCAACAGCAGCAACAGCAGCAGCAGCAACAACCGCAACAACCGCAGTCGCAATCGCAATCGCAATCACAAATGCAATCTCAACATCTTCAGCATCAACAGTCACCATATACGCCGAAGGTGCCGACTCCTACTGAAAGTCGTGAGGTTACGCCAAATCAAAGTCCGCAACAAGTAACTGCGATCGCGGGCCAGATTCAACATCCTAAATCGGTGTCGCCTGCGATCCAGAGGTCGCCAAGCGTGGGTCCCGTAGTTGTTCCGACACCCGGTGAAGTGGCAAAATCACCTCAAAACGTAAATACAATACAACCGTCAGTGCCTCAAACGATAGCTCAGACATTGGGTCGCCAGGCTCAGCCACCACAGGGTACAATCGTGCAACACACAGTGCCTTTAACCGAAGTTAAGAAAGAAATACTCGATGATGTCCTCTCCAGCGGTGCTTCCGTACAGCTGACCGATACCAAAGACTTCATTTCTACCAAAGAAGAGCTCATCGATGGTTCTATCGACGACAAAACTGGTAATTGTCTTTACTACATTTTTTAGAGTATCGCACAATGTAATATATATTTCAAATGTATCGTATTTTTATAGATCTCAAAAAGATAAAGAGGCGCCAATACCATCATAAGCGAAGGCAAAGTCAAGGAAAGGATGCTTCCATGGCCCCTCAAAAGAAAAGGTCCAGAAAAGTATCTCGCTTGGATGAGGACTACGATACATACATTGACAATCTCATGGTTCAATTGCGACAACTTCAACCAATGGCAGTTTTAGAACCGCTTTTAGGCAAAAACTTCGGTGTGTGCCCAATTTTCGGTTCGGGAGATCTAACTAAATTTGGCGGTCCAGTGGATTATAACACTAGGACTGGAGAACTCATCGGTACATACGGAAAAGCTCGTCTCACAGGCATTTCTGATCACTACAATACGCAGCCTTTTGGAGAATTGGAACCCCTTCCCCCACTACCACCCGTTTCTACTCAAAGAAGTTTTTACGATCAAGAATTTCCTCCTCTTAAATTAGACGACAGTGAGTATTTGATAATCTACATTTTAATTGAAATGACAAAAAACGACAGTAAATCTAATTACAATTTGTATTTTAATAGCTGACGACAAAAAAGAAAATTCGGTCATGGGGCGTGATATTGATACACCCGATACTATTGTTAGTTCATCATCACCAGAATGCGTTATACCTGAATATATGCATCGTTTCCCTGGATTGAAATTAATTGATGAAGAATCGGATGAAGAGTCTGATTGGTTAAAACGAATATCACCAGTTATACCCATAATTTCACCTATTCCAATTCGCCTAAAACCTGGACATTTGAAAGACGTAGCAAAACAAGATAAAGAAAATGTGGGAATAACAAGGTAAATATCACATAAATAAAATGTAAATGCAGAAACATTAACACATGTACACACTTAATTCAAATATTTTTAATTTTTAGATTCAGTAAATCATCGCCAGCAACATTAACAGAAAATGGAAACGTTACCGTTACATTGACGCTTAATAGCCAAGCAGCTGATGACATCATGGGAGTTCTTAAAGATTTGGCAAATATTTTGAATATTGCTCCTCCAACCGGATATCAAATAATTGAGCGCACGACTACACCACCAAGTCAGAAGTTAGGGTTGTACAGATTTAAAGGAAAAGATGGAAAAGAAGGAGGTAGTTACTTATTGAAATTTACATATTTAGAAACAAATGTAATTTTTGTAATAATATATCAAATTATTTCTCTGTTTAGCACCTATTGATATACAAAGCATTCTAAATGGAGCAGCTAAATTTTGTCGTCATTGTGATGTTGTAATACTAAATAATTTAATAAGAAAAAAGGTGTCTGATTTACCATTCCTAAGCAAAGAAGAAGCAGAGCCTGGTGATGAACTTTGCTTCTGTTCAGTGAATTGTTATATGCAGTTTGCAGTGATTCATAGAACTACGAACAATACTCATGACAAGGTGCTTTATTTAACAAACGTATTTCCCTTATTTCAAATAAATCATTTCTATTTAAATTATTACTAAAAAAATTATTATTTTAGGCTGCTGCAATTGTTGATCATTTATGTCAAAAGTCAGAGTCTAAAATTTTAGAAGATGATTTAAAGAAGTTGCAAGAAAAGAAATTCTCCTTGAAACAAGCAATCGGTCAAATAGATTCAATGGACGTTGATTCGATAGAAATGGACATTGACAGAATAAAGAGCGAAAAAGACGACGAGTCCCAGCATAGCAGAGACAGCTTTTCCGACGAGAAGAGGCCAAAGAAACATCCGGTCTCTGACGAACCATCTACTGATTCTTTAGACACACAACCACCCCCTAAAGTATGGAAAGGTCTCAGATATAAGAGTTGGGCTATGGGTTCGATACAGCCCTCTACAAAGTACAAAAAACCGTCTGATCGTGAAATCACAGAGGTATGCAATACTTTCTTCACTTTTTTCCAATTAGTTTTTAGGTATTAAGAATTTCAAATGTAATTCGAATTGTTTTTTCAGATGCTCTTTCGAATGGGAGTCACCGTTACGTTTCCCTCAAATACGGATGACACTCGACGTTGTATGTTCTGTCAAAACATTGGAGATGGGGCCGCTGACGGTACGGCAAGGCTTCTCAATTTTGACGTAGATAAATGGGTGCACCTCAATTGCGCCTTGTGGTCGGAAGATGTGTATGAGACAGTAAACGGAGCTTTAATGAACTTAGACCTAGCTCTCAATTCAGCTAAAAACACCACTTGTATTCTGTGCAAACAATCAGGGGCTACAGTCAAATGCTTTAAAATTCGTTGTAGTAGCCATTACCATCTTGGATGCGCTGTGAGAGATGGATGTATCTTTTATAAAAACAAGGTACGTTTCAATTTACATCTATACAAATTTGAGTAAAGTAAATAAATAATTTACTATTAATGAATATAATGCGATTCTTTCAGAGTACGTTCTGTTCCCAACACGTTCCGAAGAATGAAAAAGACAATGAGCTTACGACCCTCTCAGTTTATCGACGAGTGTATGTGAATCGCGATGAGAACAAACAAGTAGCAGCCGTAATGCACCATCAATCGGATCACAGCAATCTTCTTCGAGTAGGCAGCTTGATATTTTTGAGCGTCGGCCAACTACTTCCTCACCAATTGGCCAACTTCCATACGGCCAACCACATTTATCCAGTCGGCTACAAAATAGTCCGGTTTTACTGGAGCATGAGGCGACCGAACAAGCGTTGTCGCTACGTGTGCTCAATCCACGACGTTTCGGGGCGACCTGAGTTCCGCGTCCTCGTGCAGGAGCCATCGCAAGAGGACGTCGAACTACGCGACGCGTCCCCTCGAGCCGTCTGGAATCGTATCCTCGAGCCTCTAGCTGAACTTCGACGCAGCACTAACAGCGTGCAACTGTTCCCTCGCTACGTCACCGGTGAGGACCTGTTCGGCTTAACAGAGCCTGCCGTAGTACGCGTTCTCGAGAGTCTTCCGGGTATAGAGACCCTCACCGACTACAGATTTAAGTATGGACGGAACCCCTTGCTCGAGCTGCCACTGGCTATCAATCCTAGTGGCTGCGCGCGAACGGAGGCGCGACTTAAGAACCAGCTTCCTTGGAAGAGGCCACATACACAGCGGACGGCCTCCTCAGGTCGCGCCACCTACACACCCGCTTCCAACAGCTCGGGCGAACTCGCCTGCCCCTACTCCAAGCAATTCGTGCACTCTAAGAGCTCGCAGTACAAAAAAATGAAACAGGACTGGCGCAACAACGTATACTTAGCTAGATCGAAGATTCAAGGTCTGGGACTCTACGCGGCGCGAGACTTAGAGAAACATACGATGGTCATTGAGTATATTGGAGAAATCATTCGCACCGAATTGGCTGAAACGAGAGAAAAGCAGTACGAGGCTAGGGTGAGTTCATAAAAAAAAATTTTTTTTTTTAACAATTCTGCACTATTTCAGTTATAATTTATTATACGAATTTTCTAATAATTTTCAGAATCGAGGAATTTACATGTTCCGTCTGGATGAAGACCGCGTAGTGGACGCTACGCTTTGCGGGGGTCTTGCGCGATACATCAATCACTCCTGCAATCCCAACTGCGTAGCTGAAATCGTCGAAGTTGAACGTGATCTTAGAATTATTATCTTTGCGAAGCGAAGAATCTCACGTGGTGAAGAGGTAAGAAATTTATCAAAACTGCAATAAATCCGATTTTTTTGTTTAATATAATAGATGTTCAAAATAAAAACTAATTTAATTTCAGCTGGCATACGATTATAAATTTGATATTGAAGATGACCAGCACAAGATAGCATGCGCATGTGGAGCGCCTAACTGCCGCAAGTGGATGAACTAAAAAGTCCGATCCACCGTTGTTATTGTTGCTACGTTATTGGGTAGGTTTTACATGGAGAAATAAAAAGTATATATATATATTATATATATAAAATAGGCATTATTTAATTTGTAAAGTGCCATTGCGGTTCAATTAAACAATTTTATAGTGAAGTTGGTGCTACGCCATCACGACATTCCTCCAAAGTTGTACAATATTAGTTTTACTTTATATTAAAACGAAAAATGAATTATCTGTATATTACTATCATGATCTTGGAAGGAAAAATGAATTAAATAAACACGACGTGAGTTTATACGCAAAATGAATTGACGGTCGTGAATTGTGTATACTAGAGAAGTTTGTATCTTTGTATGTTAAAAAAAAAATGGAGTCGACCAATGTTGACCTTGTTGTAATATAGAAATTTATTAAGTATTATGCATATACACAGCACCATAAATGTACATAAGTAGAAACATACGTTATTTTGAGCCACCAGAAAAAAAAATTATGTAAAATAACACGTACTCTAATATAGCATTGTACACGATTATACGAAAATAAATCCGTATAAAATTTAATAATTACATGTGGTGTTTTTCTTTACCACCTCGTTCATTACGAATGATTTCTGTTAATGATATGACAGGATAATGGAATAACAAACAAATGCAAAATCAGTATTTGATTTATCTTTTTAATTAAATCTTTTTCAGATCTAGTATATACAAAAAAATGTATGCTGTACAAGTTTAAATTAAAATACATAGGAGGAAATATTATGCTTCAACTAAAAAATAACGTATTAACGTCATAGTATAATTTCTTTTAAAAAAGAAAAAAGATCTTATTTTACAGTACCAAATATTTACAATTAAGAGGACGAGTTTTCTTTGTTACAACTTAAGCACTAGGAACATATCGAATTTGTTCTAAAGCTACCACAACATAAAGCCATTTTGAACCATACTGTATTTTAAAATTCCATATCTGATGTGTTTACGCGAGTCTTTTAAACGTTGCGTATGCAATTAATTAAATGGACAAGTAGATAAAAAAAAAGCAGTTACAAGATATTTTTTAAATGCAATTCTTTGGCATTGACATGCTATAATTAACAATCGTTGAATACGTTCACAATTCACGCATCTTTGTACAAAGATATAAAGTATTACCGTACAGAATTAAACGTACTTAAGTACAAGCAGTCGACTATGTTACAGTTAAATTTGTTCCTAAAACTAACGAGGTTTTAAGTAGATTCATTGATGTGCACTAACGAGCTCGTGCCTTCCGCTCGAAGTGAAACAATCTTTAACGACTTATCGTTGTAAATCTGTCTAAATGTTTGGCGATTGTACGTTAAAAGTAAAAATTATCGTTTTCTGCACTTTTAAATCGAAAGTTAATCTCTCATGGGTTTAAGTATTCCGTCTGACCCTTCTCTTAAATTTTGCGTTAAGTACTCCAATGAAAATTACGAGATGCGTTATTTAGTTATCCGAACATCGATACACTTTTTATTGGTTACAATAAGAATTACGAGAAATCTTAAGTTTTCTTACGAATGAGTTCGTCAAAGATTTATTTACGTTAAACGTCGGTGGATATGATTGTTTAAGCGCAAATGCCAGGTAGAAGGGATGGGCGCAGTCGGATCCTCTGCCGTCATAGGAAGTTCGCTTGCTCAAGTCGCCGACGAGTCAATCCTGTTGCACGTAAGAAACAACACATGTGAAACGGTGGCTAATTTGAAACTCTCGCTTCTAATCACTCATGATGTTTAGCTCAAATTTCGCACTTTCGTATTTTTTTTAATATACTAGGGCTTCCGAATTTTAAGTTTGTACAAATTTTTTCTACGAATCCTTGTATTCGCAAGTTACATACCTTTGAGGCATAATTCGTTTAAGATGTGATTTTATTAGATTAATTATTATTTCAAATTTATTGACTAATCGTGCATACATTCATCACAAGTTCAAAGTCATGCATTATTTCGGCAGCTCTAGTAAACATTGCTAAGTGTTTTAAATTCTTACATTTTTTAATTTTAAATAAAAATTCAATGAAAATAAAATTTTTTACGTGCAACTTTGATTTCTATATTCAATCAAAACAGAGCGAATGTAATTTTGTTCAAGTGCTCAAAATTAAAATTTCTAAAAATTTTATTTATAAACAAGCCAAATATTGATATGTATTAAAATTTTTATTTCTTTTCAAAGTAAATACTGAACATATTATAAACTGTGTTTTTTTCTACTAAACTTAAACTGTGTTAAAACTATTAGAGGCATTATTAGCTTAGTGTTAGTAGTTCATGCACATGCATTAGTACATTAAAGAGTATGCAAAAATTACTGCATAAGGTGATTTTGGGCCGTTTGAAAGAAAAGTATGCGTGCAAAAAAATAAACACTTCGTAAAACTAAAATGTAAGCAAAATTAAAGAATTTGTGGGTCACGTACATGAACGCAAAGGTAACCGCATAATTTTAAGTTTGATCTTTATTTCATAATATATTTATCCACATATATTACAGTTTTATATACAAGGATTTTACTATAAACTATAGATTTTAATCGCAATTACTGAAAATCTGCCGATCGTATACAAATGAAACAGTAGTACGTAAATAATAACAAGCAAAGTATCTCGAAGGCCTAGCCGCGCGACAAACTTGTAAATTACAAAAAACATAATCATACGACGTAGAAATGCGAAACAGGGCAGCCATAAGTTATCTTGATTCCTTCATCTTTTTTTTTTTACCTATAGGTCCTATCTATAGCACATACGATAATGCCTCCGACTAGCTGATTATAAACATCATTAAAACAAACTACATATGCTACTGCCATAAAAACCCTTTCAGGCCCGTAAAAGGAAATGTTTCACTGAACTTTAATTACGTTATTTGAAAGGTCAGACGTTCGTTAAATGTCTTGAGCCTCAAAGAGTTTGGTATCCATTAAACTTTACAAAAAGACAACATAAGATACTTTCGCGATAAAATAATAATGTAAAAATAAATTAATAACTATGATAGAAAACTTAATATAAAAGAAATCGGTAACAAAAGCGTAGCAATTATTACTACTGCGATCTTCATATACAAAGTATGAAAGGTCTTAAAGTTGACAGTTAGTTTTAGGAGAAATAAAATGGCTCGCTGCAAGCTTAGTACACTGCAAAAATTATGGCAACTATGATATTATAATACGATTTCTCTTCCGCAGTGTAAGTAATTACTTTTTCCGATTAACATGTTCAAATTCTAGTCGAATCAATAATTATTCGGCAACAAAAGTTTGAAAATAAAGCACTAGCTACCCTGATAAAAAATAACCGCCTTATGATGCAATATAATTGAGTAAAATTATATTCACTTTTATTTTCATATTTGCCTACTACGTGTGAAAACGTTTGTCTGTTGGACGAATGAGTTGATGAACAAATATCTCTTTTTTTATTCTTACAAAAATTTAACATACGTAAATATGGCTTAACAAATTGGACGCAAGTATTACATTAGTGTGTTTAAGAAATTTAGAGGATATACAATGGCAACAAACACTCGTTTTCATAAATACTCAAGTACTAATCCAGTCTTAACTTTTATTATTACTAAACTCAAGTCTTATTAAGAAAAACTTTGGCTCTCGTAATTTATATTTTAATTCTTTTTTGCAAGTAAGATCTATGTTCTACGCTAGAAGTAATGAAAAATGAGACAAACTTAACTGAAAAATCTCTAAAGCATACATTGGCTCGTTTTATCTACATTCAAAGAAAATGCTCTAACGGCATTATTTTAATAACCTAAATTCAACAAATTGAAGTATAAAATTAGTACTCCTCGAGAATGAACAATTTTACACAGCCTTGTCAACTTAAATATGTAAAAAGATACGTCGCATGAAAAGCTTGTAATCTCAACTTTTTTAGCTAAATATATATATATACTCATTTAGTATATAAAGATACTTTTTAATTATGTGTACTTGTATTTTTATAATTGTGTTTTGGACGTAAGAGTAATTTTATCTTTCAGTAAGACAATATGCTTATAAAACACTAAAAAGAATCCAAATAAGAAGCAAAAAAGTACAGTTTAATTTCGGGAATATAAATTAATCTCATTTTCTTTTTACCAAACTGATTTTACGTCTCTGTCATCATTAAAAAGTTTTCAGGGGACATTAGCTGTTTAGTTTTTTTCTTAAAATTTCCATTTGAAAATGTTTTGAGAGAAAAATTATATCAGTGTTCGCAGACCTTATTAAAACTTTACAGAAATGAGTACAATCTTAGTTTACATCTTAAAACTGTCTAATTCCTATAAAATTTTGCCAATCTGCGTCATCTAAGAAATATTTTTCATCGTCAGGTAGACAAGTTTGATTGATTATACATTGATCTTTCATTTACCATTCAAAAACGTTTAATACTGACTTTTATCAAGCGTAGTTTGAAACAAAATTATTCGAGGAACGACTATATTTTTTACTTTCAAACTTTTTTTTCTCTTATTTTACTTCATGTTGAATAAAAAAATTTATAAAATTGTGACAATAGAAGTGACGGAAATGTGACTTTCGAATGTAAATAATTGTAAAAAAAACGTTCCAAATAAATGTCAAAATTTTAATTCCTGAGGATTCTTTAACTTATTATGTAATGGAAGCCCATATTAAAATATATCGTATTTAAATGAAGTAAATGATATAAGTAGAGAAAATGAGTTCACATTGAATGTTATGTTGAAAATTTTCCGAAAATCACATTTGATTTCACTGTTAATACAAGTATTGATTAGTATTCTCATGATGTTCATTGATGAATTTAATAAACAATATTTGTCACATAAATATCATTAACTACAGGACAAAGATTTTAATCGATTTGAAAGAACCGATGTTGTATATCTTTTTGCAAGAAAAGTTGCCTGAAAGTGTGTCAATTATATATTAATTTGTTAAGTTTTATTAGTAATCAATGTACAATACTGTATTGTATTAGTTCTAAGCCCTGATCCATACACCATCTAATCACCGGCAAGTTGGACTAGTGATCCAAATACGCAGAGAAAGCTAGTCGCAGATTTTTCCTCATTTTGTCCACTTTTGATTTCCGTTGCAATCATTTTTCCGTAATGCTTCGTAAAAAATCAGTTCCGCTTGAAAGAGGATACTTCAAGAGCGATTTGGCAGTCTCGTGAGTTTTTTATTTTTTAAAATTGTGCAAATTATTATAACGACTCTAAGACATAAGTAAACAAATATTCGTGAAAAAACGCTCGATCAGAAGGGACTGCTACTGGTTTAAGCGTCTGCGTACCCAGAAAAGACTAGACCACACATGCGGAAATGACACCCATTACACGTCAACCAATGTCCCCACTGTAGTCCTGACCATTTAAAAGGTTACGATTGTAAATGGCAGCCCTGTAACTATACCTATTTGTAGCTGGCCGCTCTGGAACCGGAGGTGGCACCAACGCCACGTCAATATTCATGAAAGCACTGCTACCTTCGTCCACCTCGCCGATGCTGCTTTCCGCCAGTGACGGCTCGATTTCCGTGTAAGCTAATCTTGAGCGCAACAAGTACACGTACGTTTTGTACCTTTTAAGCTGAAACAACATTATGATTGCGCTTCGATTAAAAAAGTCATATTCACCCGTTAAACGTTTAATATCCGGAACATAACGAGATTGGATATTGGTATTCAACTGGAGCTGATTGCTGAAGCATCTCCAAGGGTCTTTGAATAAAAAACTTACTTCATAATGTAAATAAGCTTCCTTCTCTTTGTAATTTTGAATTGTTAGAGCTTTGGCGCCTCTTTCCGGTGGATGTCGCCTGTGCTCGTCCAATTCGGCCTCCAATTTGTTCACCCTATCCTCGTGATCGCGCAACTGTTCTCTCTAAATATATGTTATAAAATTTTTATATCAGTTAAATAAAAAAAAAAATTGACCAGCAGCTTAAATAATTGAGGGGCCGATAGCGAATTGCACATCTACTCACTGGACTTAATTTTGTATGACTGCATGGAAGCAAAGGCCGTTGAAACTTTCGTTGAGAACCTACCGCGCCGGCGAGCGGCTGACTGGAGAAACTGGCACAAACAAAATTGATCGTATCTATCCAGGATTGAAGTTCTTTGGAATCACTGAAAAGTTAAACCAACGAGGCATGAAACAAACACTCGGGAATTAAAGTAAATAAAAAATTAGAAGCTTAAAGCTTGAAAACTCACCTAGTTTGAAAGAGGTACTCGGCTTGATCGGCAGTCTGTAACCTAAAAACATGCTGCTTCTTCGTGTAATCAGACGCCTTCGTTGCCAGTGCATGATGAATACGAATGGCATTGTGCAAACTGTCGCTACGGAAGCCATGCTCATCTTTGTGTAAATATAATACAAGTTCACGTAATGTACAATAATACATTTTCCATCCTCTCTTTCCAAATGGAGCTGAAACAATGAGACGTTATCAAGTTAGTGGAAATCGACGCTAGAGAGAGCCTCTGCAGATCAAGTAAGTGTTAAATTTATTACTCTTTTTTCCATTAGCATCGTAACAGCACTTGCGCATGACGTAGCCTTTTTTGAATTCTGTGGCGCCAGTAACGTTTGGCACATCGAGAAATGGATTTCCAGTCGATATCACTGGACCGTCTCCCGTTTGCATCGCCTGAGAAGCAACTTCGTCTCCCTCCTCGTCCCTTTAACACAAAATAAACCGATAAGATGCATTCAAAATTTATTTTTAACACTGCATTTTTCTTGTTTTCTTTATACTTACAGAGCCCATTCCAGAGGAAAGGATTTGATTGCGTTGTAAAGCTGCTTTAACACTTCTCGGGGGAAATTATCACCGTCGTTGAGCTCTGAAAGATTATCTATAAACTCAGAGCAGGACATTTTCCTGCCGATATTCTGACCGTGGAGGTCCGTATTTAACAGCATTATACCGCACGTTAACGTGTGAACAGCATCTAAAAGAATAAAATAGCAAATAAATAAGCAATTAAACTTTACGCAAGATCTAAAAACAAGCACTTACCTTGGGAATTAAACGATCCCGGGTTGCAGTCAAGATACCTCTTGGAGAAGTGAACGAGAACACGTTCTCGCTCCTGTGTCTCTCCTGTCAACGAAAACTGAGCAAGGAACTTTCTGAGAGCCACGTCCAGCGTGTCCCGTTCGAAGTTAAAATATCTTAAGTATTCTTCGGCGACTGCTCTGCTGAAATCGTTGCTGAAAGCAAAGGAAAAAAACACTTTGAGTATCATCTTTCCTTAAAAATACTTTAAAAAGAGGAAAAGGGCGTTAGAGGATAGGCTTGACTTACTTTTTACTAAGGTGCCTCGAGACATCGGACTTTTTGAATCCGTCGAGGGAGTAGAGGCGCTTCGCAAGTCTGACGGCGGAGGGGAGGTCGACGGCCTTGGGACTGTAGTGGAAGCTGTGCAGGCTATCGATGTCGCTCTCCTCGTCGGCGGAGTGCGGCGGCGACGCATTGCCCTGCCTCTGGTCCTCGTAGTTACTCGTTAAGCCGTACTCGGCGTCCTCGGCTTCCCTCAGCTCCTTCGGGCAAACAAGCAACATTAGGCACGTTTGTTTTAAGTTTGCAAGTGGAAACTGTCTATCCTCGACTATCAAACAATTTTGCATCTAAATAAAGGCAAGCCGCTCTACTCGTTATTCAGTTTGTAACTGATAGACTAGTTTGAATATTCATCGAACTAAAAATAATGTGTGATTCGATAGTAGCCACAGCTGAACCTCGCGTCGCTAGAGCTCGATTTAGAAATGCGTGGATGTATTTTATCAGTTTCACAAGCGCTCATTCCACGCACTTATTGAGACTAAACCAATGTAGTTATATATACCTCGCGTCAATGACAGTTTTAGTCTTTACAAAAAATTCAACGGCTTAAAGTTGCAGGTGAACGACTCACCTGATAGCCGGCGTAGTCGTAGCCAAGGCCGTTGTTCCTTTGCTGAGCGGTGGGCGAGTGCTGAGTTAGCGGCATCCTGTCGGAGTCGGAGCCGCCGCTGCCGGCCCTCCGCCTGCTCTGCCGCGGACTCGCGTGCCTCAAATTCGCGCCGTCCTTTTCTGGCCCTTTCACTTGTATCACTATCCTGTGCTGCTCGTCCTGTTGCTGTTGTTGCTGCTTCTAGTAATTAATCAGAAAACGTCCGATTAGTACTGAATTTTATCAATTACTTTTGTGATCTTAATTTTCAATTTTCGATTTTTATTTCATGAATGATTTAAAGAAAAAGATAAAAATGAACGCGATCTTTTTGCGTTTATTGCGCAAATAATTCTTTTTGTGCTTTTTTAACGTCATTACTATTTGTACGATTTTTGCTTTCTCATAGAGAAAGCCTTGTGTCGCCAAAATTTTTCGATCTTCAAATTTTGACGTAAAAGTACTTAT
>JAWWEN010000048.1:8479914-8500968 GCA_035582955.1 Sycophila texana | reverse complement strand
ACACACACACACACACACACACACACACACACACACACACACACACACACACACACACACACACACACACACACCTCAAGGTCTCCTCTCCACACGGACGCGAATATTTGGAGTATGCAGTCCGACGCACAATCCGCGGCGTCGTGTGCGGACGATGGATTTTTTGATCTTCTTCATTTTTTTTACTCTCTTATACTCCTTTTTTCTAGCTACATTGAGCCGAGTTTGCAGGCTCGGGGGCTATTTGATTGTCGCGGTTGTTTAGGGTCAAGGATGCGTGGCGGCGATTGCTGCGCGCGTTT
Organism: Sycophila texana; assembly: GCA_035582955.1. Lineage (NCBI taxonomy): Eukaryota > Metazoa > Arthropoda > Insecta > Hymenoptera > Eurytomidae > Sycophila > Sycophila texana. Next base: position 8,500,666 of record JAWWEN010000048.1, on the reverse strand, counting down.
TTTGATTCAACGCCGCGAGTCGAGCCGAGTTTTCTTTGTTCCAGCTGGAAGCATCAGCAGAAGTTGGGGATTCGCTTTTGTAGGAGGAGCTAGTTTGTTTTAGGGTTGAAACACCGCTCGCCGCTCTGACTTTTCAATTTCCATTGTAAATCAAGGAGAAATTCACTTAAATGATAATGCAGCTTGTTTCTAGCCTGAAATTTTCCATTAAAGGAATTCCTGAAATTATTCAATAGTTGCTTCCGTGCCTGATTTTTATTCTGCCCTCGTTAACACACTTTAAAAAAAAAAAGAAGACATGGAATAAAACGTAATGTCCATTAACATTAACATTAATTAACTTCATGTTCAAACTTATTCTTAGACTTCTACTGCAATTATAACGCAATGAGTTTTACATAATTAAAATTGTCGGATATTAATTAATGAAACGCCACTTTTTAAAATGTATATATTTAAAATCCAGCAACGACTCGCGAACATCAGTCAGTTTACGATTCCTGGCGACCGAAGAAAAAAAAAATCAGCAGCCAGCGTATGTCATAAGCCGACAGCGGACAGCTGAATTCGCCCATTTGCCTTTAGCCGGCGCACATCGCTTAGCCAACATTTGCACGGTAATTCAATTATTCAAATTTAATTATACGAGTGTACGCGAGGAAACGCACTCGTTTTCCGGGCCAACGGCCGCGAGTGTCGCCAATGTGTGTAAACAGGCCGGGCGCGCTCTGCTCATTAACGCGTCGCGCCGGCGAATAGGTACCGACTGGTTCGACCTCCGCGAAAATTTCGTCACGGCTCGCGACGCGGTAAAGTCCAATTAGTCACGGAGTCGCGGATCCGTCGAGTTATCGTCGTTCCGTCGAACTCCGCCGCTGCCCATCGCGAACGAGCAATTTCGAGGACCAGGGGGAGCGCCGAGATGTTTACAAATTTAACGCGATTTTGCAGGACGGCTGAGCGTTCAATTTTTTAGGCTCTCGGACCATCAATGATGCAGGAGCGACGACGGCCGATGGCCAAGTCTCGAGCTGCATATTGCAGGCGCGATTAAAATTTTGTCGCTGCAGAATGTGCTCTTCTTATCTGAACGGAAAGCGGTCTGTTAAGCACGCTGCTACCTTTTTCCTCTCTTGCCTTGGCCGCGATCGTACCAATAATCATCTGCGCCAGCCGGCGCCGAGGAAATTTATGAGCAGAGATAAACCACGTGTCTAAACATCGGGAAAGAGAATGGAGAAGCTGTCCTCCGTGGAGGAAATCTCGAGAGCCGATAAAGATAAGGAACAAGTGCTCATTTAATTCCCCTCCGTCTTGTTCTCGCTCGCCTGCCGGTTGATAACGCCCCTTTGCTCGCCGGTGCACGAAAACCGCAACGAAGGGACCCGAGACGTCGGGAAAAGGCAGGTAGGATACGCGAAATGGACCGGAAAGAGCAAGCGTCTCGCGGATTAAGAGGCGCGGATCGCTGCTTACTTGTGCGTTTGTGTGCGCTCCGAAAGGAAATTGATATACACGTTCGTGGGTTTCGCATCGATGGCATATCGGGGATATTAATGTCATCGGATTTTTTTCTCATAGCGAGGAAACTAAAATAGTAATAAAAGTATTTTATCGATGTGCGCACGAGTCGTTTCAAGGTACTGAGGGTAGGATGAAGTATGTTAAAGAAAAATAACGATCAGTTGCGACGTTTAAAAAAAAAAAAGAAGCACCAGAATAAATGGTCACTGTACGCCAGCCGCTAATTAATGATTCGAGATCGATGAATAATTCAAGTTCGGATGGAATCGAAGCGGAGCCGGGGGAGAGTTCAGAGCATAAGACACGCAGAGGCGAAATAACCGACGCAAATCCCGGCGTCATCTCTGAAACTGCCATAAGACCGATCCGCATGCATATGAATGAACCCGGAGATCAGCGAAAGCCGTGCGACATTCCCCGGGCGAACGCGAAAAAAAAAAGCGGAGGAAGGCAGACAAATAGAGAAAATAGCGGCGCGTTTACCCATGTGAGAGAGAAAGAGGCGGCGGCGGGGGAGAGACGGTTAGCCGCGACTCGCGAGGCCTTTAAGGCGAGGAGGGAAGAGACAAAACGCCGTAGAGCGACGAGGGACGGCGGGAAAAAAGAAGAGACGAGGGGAAGAGAAAGCATAAGTCGTACTTCTCGCAACGTATATCTCCGGTGTATACGTATACACGTATACCTATAGAGGGTGCTCGGTCTTCCCCCCCGTCATACCTCCTCTTCTTACTTTTCGTCGCGGAAATTTCGAGAGCACGATGCGAAAAAAAAACATAACCTTCTTGTCGCGGGCGCGGATAAACGGAGTTAAAAAAGAAAAAGCACCAGGAAAGATCCGACCTGCTGGAGAGGATTTTTACGTTGAGCGGTGTGTGTGCCACTCTCGCGCTGCCAGATTCGACGACTTATCGGGCGTCCAGCGCGCACACATTTTATCGGACTTTAACAGCGTGGAGAGATAGGCGGACATGTAAAACGCGGGATCTAACGAATTTACGTGCCATTATTATTGACTACTGACACTTTCCGTCGACGCTCGTACTCGCCTCGGCCTTACATTCCGCTAGCCCCCTGATGTCTCACAAATCGCTCCGTACTTAGCAGACTCTCCTTTCCAATTACAACAGCCATCTGCTCTTTTTTTTTAATGCTCAACGAAGTTTGTAAACAATCGACGCACGAGCGAGCGGCTCGCAAAACCAGCGGAGATTTTCGTCTTGGCTGAAATTAATTCAATAATCAATAATCTTAAAATAACGCTCAGCGTTACTACCTAAACGCTCGGCCGGGCTCGGCGATGTCGTGCCCCCGCCGGCGTTCTCGCATCAAAATGGTCGTAGGCACTTCTAGGGCTAATAAAAAAAAAATGCTGTCCTCACGGGGAATCTCGAGGGAGAAAAAGGTGGAATTGGCGGAGGGTCAGTTTCCTTGTATTAGGCGCGCGATGTAAACGGGGGCGGGTCGATATCGGCTGCCGCAGACATCGGGCGTTCGCGCGCGTAAATATCCGAACTGGCTGGCCCCTCGCCTCGAAGGACGAAGGACGCCGAGGAGGAGGCGGAGGAATTACACGCGAATATATATGTATTGGAGCGAGGAATTCCAAGCGCGAGAGGCGGCTCCGGCTGGTGGGGAGGGGGAGGCGGCGAGGAGCAGGTCGCGCCGTAAGTATTATAGAAGAACTCGATGCAGGACTCACCTTGCCGCTGTCCGCCGCTGGCGAGTTCTCGACGATGTCGTAGATGACGTGGGGCAGTCCGGCCGTACCCAGGAGCGAGAACCCGAAGCCCGTGGAGTCGCTGCGGTTGAGCGTAACCAGCAACTCCTCGGCCATGGCTCCCCGGTCGGCGCGCACACGCACACACTGTCTCACACACGCGCGCACGCACTCGCGATCCTTATCTCGCTCGGCGCGCCGTCATCTGAGCGCTCCTCTCCTCTTCTATCCGCTGCGCGCCCCGCGAGGAAGCAGCGAGCGTCTGTGTCTCGTCGTCGGCGAGGGGACGCCGAGGGGCGGCGGACGCTTGGCGCGCGCCTCTGTCCTCTTAGAGCTGCTCAACGCCGGGCCGCCGTCCGCGGATGCCGGTCGTGCGCGTCTCGTTGCCTCGCCTTCGCCGCCGGCCCAGCGACGATGCCATTCTCGGCCTCTCGCATGTTCCGCGCGGGGCTGGCCGCCCGCCTCACCGAGTCGCGCGTTCGACGAGTCTACGTCCCTGGGCGCGCGGGTACACCTGCCAGGGGAGATGCTCCGGAGTGCGCGTCGACAGCAGGGAATGCGTGCGCGCTAAGGACTGTCCGAACCTAAGCGCACTCACGCACAAACAGCGTTGTATCTTGCGGATGGGTATAGGAGTGCGAGCGTCGAACGAGAGAGCGGCGCCAGCAGCCGGGCTACTATGGCTCGCCTCGCGCGCCACTGACAACTGCTGCTTGCTGCACGCGAGGTACGGAGAGCGTAGCGGTCGCGGTCGCCCCGCCGTTGCCGTGCAGTGATGGCGCCACCTGCAAGAAGCACACCGACGGTCTTTCACCCCACCCCGGCGCAGCCGTGGGGCACTACGTAGGCACTGCGTGCTCGTTGAGAGACTCGCTGCGCGCACAGCTTGTTCCGATGCTTCGGCAATCTTTGCGATTTTCTTATATCTTTGTTTTGAGCTTTTCATCTTTTATATTCCATTGTATTTTTAATGGTATAAGAGAGAAGTTTTTTCTTTAACTGATAAACGCGCGATGCTCATGTAGACTCGCGTATTTTCGGTGCACCGGTGTTTTCGTTTTTCATGTTTCGGGATATTTTGAGCTGCTCCGTTTTACTAAGAATACATTGCGGGTTTCTCACGTGTATTTGTTGTAGTAATTTTTTAAAATTATTTTAGTAAATTAAATATTTAAATTTTGTTTTCGCTGTGTCTATTGGCACGAAAAAAAACGTATTTTCACGTATTTCAAGTAAATTTTCCGAGCTTATCGATTTTCCGATTCCCGTGAAAGCTCTACAAACGTAAAAACGTAAAACGTAAATTTATAAGAAACATTAAAAATTAAATATTTTCTGGCCTCTACGTACAATAACCGAGTATTATTGTTTTACTGGGTTATTGTTTTGGGTTATTGTTTTACTTGGTTATTGTTTTACTAGTTTATTTTTTTATTGGGTTATTTGTGATTGTATATATTTTTATTTGGTTATTTGATTGCAATTACGTTTTTACTTTTTTTTAATCAATGCTTGTATGTGCATAAAAATACGTTATTTACATACGCAGCTTTTGTGTATTTTTTAGATAATGAATCATCAGTCAATCTTAAAATACGTAATACGTTTTTGCGTGAAAATACGTTTTGAAAATACATATTCATTATTCAAAAGTCACGAAATTCCATTATTAGGTACCCTAGAAGGCTATACATGTACGTTCAAATATGCAGAGTCCTTATTCAAATTTCATTTTAATTATATAAAGTCCAATAGCTGTACATTTAATCGAACAAATGTTTTAGTTATTAAAGTCGGCAGCTTCTCTGGATCTTCTTTAAATTTTTCCCCGGGTAAAGTAAAAGGAGAATAACTTATTGCAGATGACTCTAGACGTTCGCTTGACTCTGTAGTCAGTAGTAAATATGGAGCCTATTGCACACCTCGTGAAAGTCTCGGTCCCGAATTATTTATCAGGTTTGCCGATTCCGGATACAATTGGAGGATGGTTTCGACTAGGAGGTAATTGTTCGACACACCTGCATTAACGACAATTAATTTCTCCCATAGATATTCACCTGTCAGTGTAAAAAACAAAATTTAGAATCGCTTGAGTTTTGTAGGTCAGTTCGTTCTAGTGATGCATACAAAAAATCGTAGTTATAAAATGCCGGAGTTACGGCGATAAGGAACTAAGGAATTTTCATGATTGCTCTTTTTTTACAGTGAGGGACTGGTTCTCCCTGATACCACCGACAGCTTTGCTCGCCGGAATTGGCTACATGTCATACAAGGCTTTTTGCCCAATGGCTAGACAACCAGTGAGTATACTCGGTAGCCACCTGCTGAAAATACAATATATTCCACTGAGTTAATTTGCATCACCTGATGTTTGTATATATATAGACGTCTGTTATGATTTTGCTATCTCATGATATTAATTATTGGACCAGTTGTGTCATGGAGCAATGACATTCAAAAAACTGTTTCAATTAGTGGTAATATGAATTTTATTAAGTATCATTGTTTTCAGCCTTCTGGAAAAATTAATTTAAAAGTGGATAAGAGCTGCGATAAAGTTGTTAACTTTCATGATGTTGAGGATATTACTGAAAAAGTAGCTTTCTGTCGTTGTTGGAAAAGTGAAAATGTAAGTTGATCATTATTATAGAATCAAATATATAGACATTTCATAGTCAATTAAAAGCTGCAGTATTTAAGTAGCAGTTCTTAAAATGACTTTGCTCAAATCTTTTGTATTGCATATATTGATTATAAGGTTTATTATATATTTCATATTGCATTATTTAAGATACTGAATTGAATAAAAAATTTTACTACACGTCATATTTTATGTTGATGTGATATACTATATAAAATGGAAATTTACATTTAATTATTTTTTATAGTTTAATTATATCAACATAAAATAATTTATTCAAATTATCATTTTATTTGTCATTTTTTATAACTAATTAAAGTTTATTGTGTTTATCTAATTAAACTTAATAGTGTTCCATAGATGAACCTTGAATAAAATTTTAATTTTTTTTTCAGTGGCCTTACTGTGATGGTGCTCATGGTCGACACAACAAAGAATGTAATGATAATGTAGGTCCCCTAGTTATCACCAAGAAAAAATAAGTGTAAATAACTAATGTATTATAACTACTATTGTAAATGGAAACAGGAGCATGTTACCTACATTCTGTTATTTACTGGAATATGCTTTTATTAAGAGAATAGTTGCACATTTGTAAAATTTTGATTTTTGTTATAAAAAACTTATCACTTTTTATTTACATTTTATGCATTATTTGATAATTAACAATAACAGAAACATGAATAAAGTTTTTGTTTTGTAAAAGTTAATATATTTAATTTCTTATTTCAATTTACAACATGTAAGAAATTGAGCAATAGTTCTTTATTCTAGTAACTTTTACTTCATGACTTAGCTAAATATTGTATAACAACAGTAAAAATAATTTGTTATTTACTAATAAGCTTTTTGTAAAAATTCGCACATTTTTACATAAAAATACTTATATCTCTATCTGTAACAATTGTAATTAATGCACTTATAAGTTTAACAATTACTGTTCACTTTCTTTAATAGTAATACTCACACGATTGTTCGAAAATCAATTTTACCTAATTATTCTAGAAACTATTATTATTCAATATTTTTAAATATTTTACATTGAATTGTAAAAATTATTTACCATGTAGGTAAATCTTTAGTTGGTCACTTCTTAACTATTATTGTACATTAGATAAAATGATGTCTTGTACTAATCAAGATAAACTAGTGGTGACGCCGGTAAGTTAATGGGTGTACAAACGAATCATTTTAATATCACAGAACAATCAGTTTATCTGCAGTTTTTATCTGTCTTGAAGTTGTAAAACTCAACAGAAGTAGAAGAATCAGAGCTGTAAAGACAATTTTATTTAATTGAATTTCCAATTTTAGTATTTATACTATTAAAGAAAAATCGTTACCTCAAAATGACGCAGATCATTAGTATCAAATTCCAGGTCATTGACTAGCAGTTCACGAGTTCCATAGCGATACCTGAAAAGTAGCCCGTGAATGAATTGAAATCTTTATTACGCCATATTATCATAAATTTAAAAATAAATTAAAAAGTATTAAGTAAAAAATAAATACAACGAATTCAAAAATTGAAATTGAAAAATGTTAAAAAGTATATGTCTTCCCCAAACTTATCGACGCTGGTCGCTTTATCGTTTAATCCACTTACTCAAGATAGCGCCTCCAGAGCAGTATACCCACGTAGGCAATTACGACGACGATAGCAAAAACGATGGCCATGATAAGCGCTACTATGCCCGAGGACATTCCCTCATCCTCGGTTGGCACCTCCACCGCCGCAACAGTTGCCTCTGTAGCGTTCGAAATTGCGGACGAACTCGACACGCTTTCAGTCGTTGGCGAGGTCTCCGCAGCCATGGTGCTACTGCTTGGTGAACTCGAATCGGTCGTTTGCGTGGATGAGGTAGTCGAAGCTGGAAGGATCACACGTTTAGTTTTTTAGCGGGGCTTGTCGGTTTTAGGTGGACTTCAATGCGGTTTAAATTTTTTTTTTACACAATTACACTTTGTTTTTACGATGTAGGTAGAGCGAATAGGCCTTTAAAATTGCTGTCACGCGGATTGATTTAAGGAAGTTGACGTGCGTTATTCGTTAAAAAGCGCTCAAACACGATTTCTTTATGCTAAAACCTGTCTAAAGAGTAATTTACTTGTCGAAAGTGATTTTAAACCTTATGAAATTCTTTTGTAGTTCGAATGTATAAAAGATATTGTAAAATATTACGGGTTGTCTCTTCGTGCTGCTCTTTCGATGCTTCTGTATCAGTTCCATTCTTTTTTCCCGAAGACTCTGCTCCATTCGGTGGTGACGTCCCACCAGTTTGAGGAACCTCAGTTTCGTTTATTTTAGAATTTTCCACTGGCTCTTTATCATCTTCATTCGACGCTGGCGAATCTAAAAGAAAAATTTGTCATCAAACATCGTTAATTAATCTGCAACGCATAAGAAAAAAAGTTGCAAAAAAGCTAAAACTCGCGGAAAATACTGCACAATCAGCTGAAATTCGTTACGGAGCTCGCAAGTGTTACATCATTGTTACCAAAAGAATGTAAACACTCCGTCCTATATGTACACTTCTTATTTAAACCATCATACATACAGAAACACCCACGGAGCGACATTTATAGGATGACAGTAAGCGAGCTTCATTTTCGTCGCGAATAGCGTAACGGAGCTCCCCCAATAGAGCCTAAAAGATCATATCGAGTTTCGCTTCACTGAAAAGGCAATGAAACACGAACCTTGGCTATCGGGATGCGCCGTGGGGGTGGTCTCCTTTATATCAGTCTGAGACGTCTCCGGCGATTCCACGTCGACCGGAGACTTAATTGCATCGGACACTTGATGATCGGCCGTGCTGGTCTCATTCCCCGATTTGCCTTTTATCTTGACGTCGCCCATTTCGGTGATATCCGGGATTTGGACGGCATCGCTAGGCTTCGGAGACTTCGCGACTTCAGTGTCGTTGGTCAGCGTTGAGTTCGCCTGCGTTGAGTTCGACGACTGGGTGGCATTATTGGCTACTTTTTCGTCGGTACCGGGAAGACCCACCACTGGCTTTGGAAGAGCATCGATTGCGACCACAGAGGCGGGCTGCGCACTTTTGGATGCATCTCCGTCGTTCAACAGGCCGTTCACCGCACAATGAGCTGGAAATTTTTAAATGTTATCAAGTTACCTAAAACGAAAATTTAAAAAAAAATATTACAATTTCATTTACAACAGTTTAGTTACAAATGAAATTACAAGATTATATTTATATAATTACTTATTATTAATTGAACTTTTTCCGATACTTGCGCTAATGTAATTTAAGAATTTACAGTTTTACCTAAGTAGTAGTAAACGTTGTATTTATGAATCATATCAGACGACAATGAAAAATGGAATATTCGAGATTTCTTCCACTGATGAGATAAATTGATAATACCTACTTATTGGGAAGACTTTTCTTAAGTCGTACTTAAATATTTTTCAGACCACGAAATATTCCAAACGAATTTACTTATTTCTTAATTACCTGCCAGTATAAAAAGGTATCGATTCACAAAAGCACAAAAAAAAAACTTGTGCGATAAAACATCAGCAGCGTTCAAACCTGAATTACTTTCGTATTCGATCGGGCCACGCCGATAAGATAACTCCGATAAAGACGTCGTAAAATGCTCGTTGAGGCAATTTCACGCTTTCCCACTTCAGCTCGAATCTCGTCGGTGTTACCCAATAAAAGACGAAATTAAGAATTCAATATGTACTCACCGAAGAGGAGCACCAGCAGGGAGTAGCGCAACATCTTGGGCAGCGCGTCGACGCGTCCCCGGGCTCTCGCGGACAGCGTGCCTCCGCGAGAATCACCGCGCAGACTGGCGCGACCAATAACCGACACCTATTGAAGTGCAAACTCCTGAAACATAGCAGATAAGCCGTCGGCCCAGATAATGAATTCGACCTTTATTTTTCCTGGGCGGAGCGGCGCCCGGAGCATATTAGCCGCGGCGCCTTAAGTATTGCATATGGAAATGACATTAGCCGCGGTATCGGCCTGCCGCCTTCCTCGTCGTCCGCATCAATAAAGCGAAATTCAATTTATCCTCGTCGGGGCCTCGCCCCGCCTCCCGCAAATCGGATTTGCGCGGACACGCGATGTCTACATATCTAAGCGGCGCGGCGCGCCTTGCGTACCTTGCTATTCTTAATTGTAAAGAAAAACAATTAATAGCGCGACTGTGAACGCGAGTCCCTCTCCCGCGGATAAGGCAAGGTTGTCTATACAATACTACGTAGGCTTATCGAGTTACACCGCACGGCGGATCGATCTGTGCTAGCCGAGGTGTTCTTAGTGTACGTAGTCGCGAGGATTTACACTGGCGATCACTCTCTTTTGCTTCTCATTCATTCGACGCTTCGATATCGCGCTGGCGCGGCGTAAATTTTATGGGCGAATTAAAGACGCTCATTTTTCCTTCATTGGCCATCTGTCACGTTTCATTGCTCGCGCCGCGACTTTTTCTTCGTTCAAAACGTGCGGATTCGTTCCTTTTTTTTTCTATCGAGTAAAAAAGACACTGGTCGTAATTTATTTAGCGACTTACGCGCGAGGCGTCTTTAGTCGACGGGCAAATAAAGTTTGTTATGCGCGCGATGGCTTACAGAGAAGAAACATTTTAATGCGACGCGAAATCTCGCTGGAGCTTTCTGAAATGCGCGTGTTTTATTATCTATTATATTATAGCCGCGATATATAATGAATTCGTTGCGTCACGCCTCACCTCGTTCTTTTTTATCTCGGCTCGTTCGCCGATATCAGGCCAAGAATGTGTGCTCTCCTTACCTTAACGTAAGAATTAACAACGAGGCACCTGCGCAAATCACGCGCCTGCTCTTAAATTCACTCTAGCGAAGATCGAGCTTCAGCGTGACACACCACGGCCCAACGAAAGAACAATGATATCGATATAGTCCTATTATTATCGAAAGGTCGCCTTCGCACTCGCGAATACATTGGAGTCGGCGACGTTTACCCGAGAAACGCTCGCTCGAGATCGCCTCGCGCGGAGCGGACTGGGGACGTTCGGCCGAAAGATGTGCGTCTCACTTCGTGCGAAAATCACGTTTCGAGAGAGATAATTAAGTATATACTGCGCGGACCGTTAGTCGCGTCTCGGATTTTTATGGACCTTTTCACTTATGGGCTTCCGATCCTTTCCTGCCTTCTGAACTTCGTTTCTTGAGTCTTCAATTCAGCTGGTGTAGGTGAACACTTGGTAATTTAGGGCTCGCACTCGATTTTTCGTTGTTTTACGTCGGCGAGGGAGCCTACGGGGTGCCGTGGAATCTGAAGAGCCCGGCCGAATCCCGCGGCGGCGGCGTCAGGTGGCGGACTGCGGGCCGATCTCGCGCGCTACTGTGGACACGGGCGCGCCGCGCCGTCCCGCGCCGCCGAATATACCGCCGCGCACGTGCTCCCGGCCGTACCGCTCGGTATTGCTTTTCGTAGCTTATCAAAATAAAATAAATGTCGGTTGTACAGAAGTTTAATGAATTTCTTTCGTGCAGAAATTAAATGAAATTCGGTCGTACAAAAATTAAATAAAAACTCGAGATTTAAATAAAAATATTATATATAAGAGAAGCGCTTAACGCAATGATTATCATCGTTCAGCGAGAATTTTGTGTAGTATCACCGTTACGATAAATATGGATAATTAACAAGTCGTATAGTTTGATTATTTTTTCGATGGTAATTATATTTTAATCAACAAAATATGACAATAGGTGATACAAAAGGTGATCTTAGCAAAGCCGCGATACCGCTATGTCTACGAGCATAAGATTACCATGATTCTCTCTATATGCTTTTACTGTGAAAAAATACCAGCAATTTTTTAATTAACGTATTGCCTTGCGCTTCATTTCTATAGTTAAATTATCTTTCTGCAACGAATGCTTTTTGTTTACACTATTGTGCTAATTTTTCATTAAATACAAAATAAAGCGCTCACATACATGTATAATATATGAAAAATATTTTGCTACATCTGATGTATAATCATAAAATATAAGTGTATAACAATAAAAATTATAATAAATGTATAAGTATCGTAAAAAAGTCATTTTTCGTTTAGCCTTAGAGGCATAAAACTTTTTAAATAAATGTAAATCGATGTAAAATCTGCATACTACTCCTAATACGCTTATAAGCTATTACACTACAATGCATACTCAGAAGTGTATCGTTAAATTATCGTAGAATCTGCGTTGTATACAATTATTCATTTGACTAGCACAAATAGCTTAAATAAAGTTATCCACTTCAACTTTTTTTACCTCAGCTAAATTAAATTATCGACATTTACACCAGGCTAACGCTGCATTTCATACAAGACGCACTCTTACATTTTTTTACACGGTTGCACAATGACAAGGAAAGAACACGATCTTTTGCTCTCAAGGCACGATAAAGTTCTACAAAAAAAAAATCATTTAAAATGATGATTTTTATACTTTTTTTTACTAAGCAAACAGCATAATAAGTAGCGGTAAAATGTAAAACAATTGTTTGTAAAGGAACAGTAACAAGTAAAATAAATTTGTAAAAGTAACAATAAAAGTATATCAACTTTTCGTGACATTAACGGTCAAAAGAAAAAAAATTGATTCTAAAAGTAACGGTACAAAATAAAAGCAACTTCTTAAAAAACTATTTTGCAAAAGCATTAAATAAAAGCTATTTCTTATAATATGCAATGTGCATGGACTCTATTTGCATCGCAAGTCGCACTAATGATTTTGAGTTTCTATAAAAAGTTATTTTCTTTTAACACACTCTTAGAATTTTAATTTAAATATATAATTTTATCTGGCTGTGCTAACTTTCTTTTATCCTATTAGTTTAGAAACCCTTATTAAAAATGATGGTCCAATTTTAATAAATGATTGCACTTTCTTCATAATTTTTAGCATTTCAGAATATTTGATGAAACTTCTGTAGTAGAACCATATCATTTTATTCTTAAATCAATAGCTTCTATTGGTGCTAGTGAATCTAATTTGTAATGTTTAGCTGTCTGAAATAAAAAAAAAATTTAAATAAGAACATATTTACTTAATTAAATAATGCATCATCATAAATTAAAATACACACAGGCGCAAATACACACGCACATTCACGCACGCACATACGCACAATACCTACTGTGTACAAAGGTGGTTCAGTCGGATGCGGATGAAAACTAGTTTCTCTGCAATTTGCAATATAATTCAAGCCGTAATCAGGTGTCAAATGGAAAAAACCCGTCCTGTAAATAAAATATTTGTAATTTTATGAAAAGAGACTTATTTTAAATCGAAGAGAGATTATATCGTTCCTTAGAGTTTTTATAAAGTAATTATATATTACTTGATAAAAAAATAGACTTATTTTAATTATTTGGTATTGTAACTAAATTGAATACATACTCATCATATTTTGGCGCACAAACTATAGCAATTGCTTCAGCCATCATAAGCTGATATGCACAATGTGTGTGAAGGTCAACACTTGATAAAAATGCAGTTTGTGTCGGATGCGTCTAAAAATCAACGTATCTTTAATTTTTACGTTTTAAATTTTTTATAAATTTTTAAAGATACTTACATGTATCCATCCAACAGTAATTAAGTCGTGTTGGTCTTGATAATCAAAAATTTCTTCCTCATTGTGTGTAATGCAGGAGTCAGGTGATCCAGTTTGTTTAGGTATTAAAAAATGTGTTACTAATAATTTATTTCTTTCTAATCTCCCTGCTAATATTCCGCAAGTTTCAATATTGTTAATAGTATTACTGAAAGCTAATTTTAAAAAATTTTGCATTAACTTGCTGGGTACAATAATTTCTCTAAGTCTAGATGATAGTGATGTTGGTTTTGTAGATCTATCAACCGATGGAACTGCTGGTCTGCTTCTGCAAAAAAAAAAAAAAAAAATTACAATTATTAATTTTTGAATTAAATTTTAAAATTTATAATAATTTACCTTTCTTTAGATGTTTGCGCTTGATCATCTACTTGAGGTGTTATATACTTGGAAGGCGCCACTTGTTTTTTTAATTTATATTCATCTGGAATGGTCAAGGCAGCAGCAGCAATACCAATCGGATGTGGTTTTGATACTGCAGCAAGCATTTGATTCTTCCTCTCCTCTTCTTCTTTTAATCTAAAACAGATATTTATTCAAAAAGAGGATCTAACATTAAATTCTTATAATTCCAATTCATAAAAGCACCTTTGCGCTTCCTCTAGTCTTAATCTTTCAGCTTCTATTCTTTCGTGTTCTTCCAGTTCTTTTTTTAGTTTTATAAATTCCTGTTTGAATAATTCCAGTAATTTTGGTTTCAACGCTTCAGTCTTTGGAAATATTTCTCTTAATGTAGATTTAATATGTTCCTTATGATCAGATGGAATGGTTTTATATTCTGGATGAGTTGGTAGTTTTTCCACAAAAATCCTAAGACATTATTTTTCAAAATTTAACATCTTATGTAGCATGCATTGTTTCCTTAACAATACTTACGTGATGTATCTTATATATAAAATGTATGCTCTTTCCAAGTCTCCTTCTTCCAAGTACACATCAGCTTGTCTGATTAATTCTTTTCCTGAACGGTAGTACCTACATGTTTTAAACAAGCATAATTGAATTGAAGAAAATCTTGTCAACAACAATTCTAGAAAATGTTCTTTAAAAGAGACAGTTTACTCCAAAATAAATGTTTACCTCATAATTGCATTATTGAGTTCAAAAGGAAAATTTGTACCACTATCGAAGCAGTGTTGCATTCTAACTTCTGGAGACATCGATGTAATGTCAGTTATGTGTTCAACACTTTTCGGATCTATTTTATTCTTATCCCTTTCCATTTTGAGTGCGATTTTAGGTTAGTTGTCCAAGCAAAAAATTCTCCGAATAGCAGTAATCGATCGTGAGAAAACTGTAGGTTGCTTTCAGGTCACGAAAAAGAGGAGGTAAAGATAATCGAACCACATCACTACATGCATTAGAAATATGTACTTAATTCGGAAAAATAATGTCAAGCGTAATCACGATTTGTACGATTCATGAAACATTACAGACATACCCTTGCATTACTATAGACTATAGAGTATGTATCGCAAATTATCATGTCAGCTGTTTTTAGTACGCAAAGTTGCCGCACTTTTGCATCACCATTATTCACCATTGAAATTCGCAACACACTACAAAATGTTTACCAGGCTGTTTTCGTAGAGAATATAGTTAATTTTTTTTTAAACGAGGGTAAATTAACATTAAAAATTTTTTTATAACGTAAGAATTATAAATAATGAAATAATTTCTGAATATTTAGAAAGATGGACAATCAGAAGGATGAGCCAGAGGAAAAAAAGATGAAAGTTGGGGAAAACAATACATTTGGTGGTAAGTTTATATATAACTCTAACAATTTGTTACACAAATATTGCATTAAAAAATTGTATCTACAATTCTTTGATTACTAGCTGCATTTGGTAATCTCAAGAAGTCAGAAGTTTTCAAAGACGCACTTCCAGAAATCTCGAAGGGTGAATTTTCAAAGCAGAAATCTAAATTAAATTCACTTTTAATCAATCCAAAACAGGTATTTAATTTTCAAATTTTTATAAATAATCTACTCAATAATATATTTATTTATTTTTATAAATAATATTTTTCAGAGAGGGAATCCTTTAATAAAACATATTACCAGTGTACCTTATGAATACACAGAAATTGTTCCAGACTATATTATTGGGAAAACTTCATGTATATTATTTTTATCTCTTAGATATCATCAATTAAATCCTGATTATATACACGAGCGATTGAAAATATTGGGCTCTTCTTTTAATCTCCGAGTTCTTCTAGTTCAAGTAAACTATCAAAAATAATTACTTTGATTTTTATATTCTTATATATTTATTAAAAATAATATTCTTTAGGTTGATGTAGCTGAGCCACACCATTCTTTGAAGCATTTGACAAGAATTTGTATTTTAGCTGATTTAACATTGATGCTAGCATGGAGTGCAGAAGATGCTGGCAAAATTATTGAAACTTATAAAGTTTATGAAAACAAGCCACCTGATATGATTATGGAACGAAGTGATACAGCTCCACATCAAAAGGTATATTTTTTGAATTTGTTTTTTTGAAAATGATAAATTTAAATTACTTAAAATCAATTATATTTTTTCAGTTAGTGAATGCTTTAACTACAGTGCGATCAGTAAATAAAACAGATGCTATGACCCTTATATCATCATTTGGAGCATTTGAGAATATTGTAAAAGCGCCAGTGGGTTCATTGTCTCTGTGTCCAGGATTTGGAACCCATAAAGCTCAAAGACTTTATAAAACTTTGCATGAACCTTTCTTAAGAGAAAAGAATAAAAACAAGTCATAAACTTTTTAATAATTTATTAACTTTACATATCAGTATTTTCAATACATTATTATACTCCAATTTACAAATTGTATTATCTATAAATTATGCAAAACTAAAATTAAATTTATTTTATAAATGTAATTAATGAAAATATAATCACATTGAATAAAAATGTTTAATTAATTACTCTCCCATGGATATAACCACCCGTTATAATCTTATGTACAGGATCCGTTTTTCCGGTATTTCTTTTTCGAATTCGATTTTCGTTTCCAGACCATATTACAGGTGGCGTGTTCTCAAAACATAGCCGGGGTCGCCGGGGTCAAGCTCACCATAAGCAGGTGGTTTTTGCGGTGCTCGATTTATGTTAAAATATGAATTCTTTTCACTAATTTAATTATTCATTTGAGTAATTGTTATTATCGCAAAATATCACGATGGCGTCGGCTAATCCCCGTCGATCTCAAAGAATCACAGACAAAGTCATCTCAACCATCGTTGGTTCAGGTAATAATTTTTGTGTTTGTTTAGACTTGTAGACTTTATAACCTCAATGCCGGTATAACTTTAAAATAATTTAAAAGAGAATTAATGAAAATTGAACACCAGTTCATTAACTTAATACTTTTTTTTTAAATTCTTAATTTTAGGAACACCAAAAAAAAGAGAAAGGAAAACTACTAACAAGAAGAATGAGCTCCATTATTTAGAGAATGAAGAACTAATAGAAGAATTGGAAACTGTAGAAGTAATCACAGAAAAACCTTCAGGTTCAAAAATATTCAAAGTGTACAATATAAAATTAAATATATTGCACTTATTTATTGTGTCCACGTGTTACAGAACTATTTGGACCTCACGATGTCGACGGTGGCACAATGTATCAAACCTCAGATACAGTGAAACATAATGCCATGCTAAAAAAAGTTGCAGAATGTCAACAAAGAACACCAATTAAACCACATAAAGATTTGAAAGTTCTTCTTGAAAATTTGAGTAAATAAATATTGATATTATGTATTATTCATTTTTAAAATAATATTATTTTTAGTTGTATATTAATTTTAAATTTAAGATATTGATGAAAAAAAGAAAGTAAAACAAAAGGCGTCAAAAATTCTTGTGGAAACATCTGATGAAGAAAAAAGTACATCTAAGAAGTCTAATGCTAGTAGTAAAAAATCAAAAACAGAAGATCTTGAAGAAGAAGCAGGTTCATCACGACAATTAAGAAGTCGTAATAAAGGTATCAAAGAATATGTAAGTTTAAAACTGAATATATATAGATTTTTTTTAATATATTTAGAATTTTCTGAATATTTATTCCTTACTTAATTAATTTTTTTTTACTATATTGATTAACAAAGCATCTGGAAACTGAAGAATATTTTGCCAAACAATCGGAGAAATCTATAACATCAAATCATACACTGAGCAAATTAAAGAACAGGCATATGGATGAAGAACAATTACAAAAATTATTAGAAAATGATAACCACATTTCAGATGTTCATAAAAAACAAATTCAAATGTTTGTAAAAACTTTAGAGTTATCTTATCTTGAGTGGCTTCGCATTATGAAGTAAGTTGAATAAATTTGTTAACATACTTTCTTAAATTTTAGAACATTAAACTTTATTTTTGTAACTTTTCATTGCAGTGAAGGATTTAATGTATTATTGTATGGTCTTGGTTCAAAAAGAGTAATTATTAATAATTTTCACAAGAAGATGATTCCAGATGAGCCAACAATCATTGTTAATGGCTTTTTTCCAAGCTTAACAGTAAAAAGTGTAAATATGATTTTACATAAAATATATTTTTAGAAAATGTTTATAAATTTAACCATTATTAATATATTCTACAATATAGGTACTGGATGGTATAATTGTGGATCTAATAGGATCAGAACCCGGAGGAACTCCTGGTGAATGCTTTGATATAATCAAAGAGACTATGGAAGAACATCCAGATGATCACATATATGTTCTGGTTCACAATATTGATGGTGGAATGCTAAGATCAAGTAAAGCTCAAGATGTACTATCTCGCTTGGCAAGCATTCCTAATGTTCACTTTTTAGCCTCTATAGATCACATTAATGCTCCATTAAGTAAGAAAATTAATTTGTACATTATATATCATCTTAATTCAGTACTATCACATCTATGCATATACTGATTAATTAATATAACTTTTTAGTTTGGGACAATGTCAAACGAGCAAGATATAATTTTTATTGGGTTGAAGCCACAACTTTCCTACCATATGTAGCTGAAACATCATATGAAAACTCACTACTTATTCAAAAGAATGGAGCACTTGCTTTACTGTCATTGCAAAATGTATTTGCTTCATTAACTTCAAATGCGAAGGCCATATACATAATACTTGCAAAGTATCAGTTAGAAAATGGTGGAAGTAATTATACAGGTAAAACTAATTGAAAGTTTATATAAACAATAAGCTAGTGTAAGAATTTCCAATGTTCAAAAGTACCATAAGAAATAATTTTTCTAGGAATGGCATTTAAAGATTTACACAGAGCAGCGCGTGACGGATTCCTAGTCTCTTCGGATCAAGCATTAAGATCTCAACTAACAGAATTCATCGATCACAAACTTGTAAAAACAAAAAGAAATCACGAGGGAATTGAGTCTTTAGTAATACCCTTAGATGACGCATTGCTGACACAATTTCTAGAACAACAAGAATCATAAGATCTGTAAATATTCGTTTAAACTGCTAATTTAGTATTACAGTTATCATAGTATATTCTGAAATTTATATTTTTATATCGTTTTAAAATAAAAAAATAATTTTTTCTATTTCGCCATCTTTATTTTTTCAATCTTATTAACTTAAAAAAGATCGAATATAAAAATATTTTTCTACAAAAAAAAATTGCATTTGCATTTCCTCTCCTGTAACCAGGAACCAGTCATTTTCCCAGAACTGACCAGTGCCACGAAAATACAGTGCAGCGCGCGCCGTGCGCGCAACATATATACACAGCAGTACACATGCGCGAATATCGCTCAGTGCGCCGCCGTATAGTCCGCGAGCACATGAACCCCCCACCACGCGACTACGCATCATCGGCATTGGCGGCGTGTGCGGGCTGCGTGTACGCGGGGTTGTAAGTCGTAGTGTGCGCGTTGCAACACACCGGGCGCGCGGTCACGCTTCACTGAAATCGTGTGACAGCGTGCAGCGCGCTGTCGAGGCTCCGGATCGGACGCAGGACATCCCACCCCGCGAGGACCTCGGCGATTGTTCGAAGGTGACGGCAAAGTCGCCCATCCCGCCGGCCCCGGCACGACGCGTCGGGCTACGCCGCGGGCGGCCGGCGTCTTCTTCAAGGTCGTCGCCGGAATCGCCGACTGGTGCGTACTTGCAATGCCGCTGGAGGTGCCCAGGGCTGCCCCCGCGGCGCCCTGGGTAAAAACACCACTGGAGGAGAAAAACTAACCTAGCTTTTCTTTGTGTCGCGCGCTATGGCACTGGGCCGCCGTGCGTGCATCATCGACTCCAGCGAGCTTTTTCGACGCTTTGGCTGTGTTTTTTGTTTCTTTAATCTCGCTATCGTTTGTTGCTCGGTTTCCTCGCGGCCCAAACGAGGCTTCGCTCCGCTTGCCTTTTTTTTCGTCTAATAAGTATATCCGCGAGTTTGAGTGTGTGTCGTTTCGTGCGTGTGCTGATTATTATTTTGTCTGTATGTGTTGCACGCGAATACAGAGCGACTTTGAACGGAGTGATGATAATTTTATAGTTCCTGTTTTATTTTCTTTTGTAAAATATAAGTAAGTAAGTGGTCCAGTCGAGTTTCGCGAGTGTAGGCACTTAATAGTAATCTTTTTTTTTTCTTTGGGTACGATATCGTGACGGGAAATTGGTTATACGCGAGGCATCAATTGATTCGCAGCGTAAGTATAGCATTTTTGAGCGCGTTGCTGTGCAGAGTGGCGAGCGTATTGTCGTAAAACATTTGAAAAGTTAACGTAGCGGCTTGTCAATAAAAGTTTTAACATCTTGCCTTAACCTCTCGTGCGTCCGGATCGAAATTTTCGGTTACAATGACAAGACGCAGCGAATTAAAGCTAATTGTTTACTCGTTTCAGTCGGTTATCTGCAGCGAGACTTGATGAAGGATCCACTAGTGCCGTTGAAGTCCTTCTGGTGAGTCTCCCATTTTTGGTTTTTCCTTTTCTAAAATTATTTTTTAAAGAGCTAAATAAGTTCGTGGTTTTATGATCCAGCGATCATTTAATCGAATGATTCGCTATTTATGCATGCGAATTATGAGGTAAGGAAAAAGATTGAACAAAAAGTTATCGCGAGCCGGTCGTGCGACACGGTCGTCCTAGCCTTCCTGCCAAATGAAAGTCTAGCATTTACTAATAGTTTATATAAAAAAATTCAACTTTTCAAATTTACTTTCTTACGAAAGTATAAGAAGAGGCAAGTATAAGCAGTATCCATCTAAT
>JAWWEN010000048.1:8466113-8479814 GCA_035582955.1 Sycophila texana | reverse complement strand
AATTTTTACAAAGCGGTTTGTAATTTTTACAAAGCGGTTTGTAATTTTTATTCATTCTTTCTCTCCGTGTAATTTTTGTAGATTTTCCCTAATTTAATTTAAGAGGGTACGTAAATATTTGACGATCCTAAAGCTCGGTAGACCCGCAATTTGTGCAGCACCATTTTTCGCACGGTGTCCGTTTGAGGCTCATAGAAACTCCGTTCGGCGATTACCGTTAGTCTTTGTCAAACGTCAAGTTAGCATCGACCTCGTAGTGTCCTCCATGTTGGCCGGCCATGCCGAAGGCATTTTTAATTGCGCGGACCTTCTCCTGCAGGACCGTCGTCCAGAATATGTGCATATAAAATAAAATACTCGCTCACGAGCGGGCGGTGCCGCGCGACGAGTCATAATTTTAATCGGCGGAACGACTCTTTTTCCGCTTCCATGGCTCGGCCACTGTAATTTTATCGGCGGTGATTCACGCAATATTTCGGCAAGTTGGCTGCCATTGTCTGACGAGCGCCTGTTTTGCGAGTCGTAAAGCGGCTGGATTTATGCTTGCGGTTATAATCGTTCTTATCTCGTAGGCGGTCCTGTGGACACTCGCTCTCGACATTTATCTTGTTTACGGTAGATAAAAGAAATTGTAATAAATTCGAGTGGTTGGCATAATAAATTCGCTCGAATCAAACGGTCACGGTCTATCTGTGGAGTCAATAAGTGTTAATTTATTCCGACGACATATTCGTTTCTTAGAAGCGTTCATTTCACTGCGGATTACGCCGCGACGCGAAACAGGATAATTATACGGGGTAAATAAGCGGCGTAAATCGACTCGAGTATTTCTTGCACGAAAGAGTACGGTGCGAGAGGGGTTTCGGCTGCTTTTCGAGAATTTCACGAAAATTATTGGCTCTCCGGCAACCAAATTTCTCCTGAGCTCTCGCGCGAGGCGCTTTTTGTCCTTAGAGAGTTTGGCAAGCTGCGCGAGTGTCGCAGGAAAGTCAGGCTCCTTTTTGCGTGCATCTCGCGAGAGAAAGCCAAATGGAAGTCGTTTCGCTGCATGAGAAATTTTCACGCTGCGCTGTGTTTTGCTCGTGAGTTTTTTTCTCTTCGTCCCTTTTTTTTTTAGCTTTACCCCACTGGCCTCGTCGAGCACCCCGTCGTCGATCGCGTCGTGACTTTGGCTCTCCCGCGGCTTAGCCGAAAACTTACAGCCCCCCTGCTGTTGAATACCGAGTGCAATCGTGCATAACGATTTTTGTTTTGGCTTTATTTAGTACTGAAAATTTGTACATTTGTTTTTCATTCACATCTGTTTTTTTTTTTTTTTTTTTTAATTCTATGATATTACTGCATTTTTTTAATTAAAAAGTTTATTTTAATTAAGTTAGGCCGAAATTCTCCAAGAGGCTAGTAAAAAAAGTTTTTATTCACGATTTGAAACGCGAGAGAAGCAATTGAGCGGAGTTTTTAAGTACTCAAGATCCTATTTCTCGGAGAATCCGCTTCATTGGCCCGGGTGTTTCTCAACGTCTCCCGCTCGCATTATTCCCGCAACGCCCTTCGTCGCGACTTTCATGCCACGGCGATATTTGCAAATAACAAGTCGTCCATCATCGGAGCGGCAATTACCGCCTCATTGTTCTCCGCGGCTTGAATAATGCCGCGCTGGGGCCTCGTGCGTTTATATGCAAAGTGACACGTATCCGTCGGGCGAAGCGCCGTTTTCCAATATTAATTCATTTGTTTATTTAAAAACAAAAAGAAAAAAGGGAATTTGAACAGGAGAGAAGAAGGTACGTGGAGGTCTTGCGAAAAGGTCCTTTCTTCGACCTCGCCTCCATCAATCTCGGCCGAACCTATAAATTTCCTGCGTCATTTGGATCCCTTCCTCTCTCTCCGGCTCCCTTTCTTGGCGGAGTCCGTAACTAACGCTGGCGGATCCTTGTCTTACTTTTTGGAAGTGGGATACTTAAGATATTTTCTTGTAACACATTTTTAAAGGATCCATGCTGGTGCCCTTATCAGTGCAGCACCTTTTTTCCAACTTTAAATATTTTTATCTTCATTTATCAAAGAAGTTTCTTTCGATAAAAGAAGCGGCCTTTCGTTCCGATAGTTTTAAAAAAGAAGGTCAAGAAGTTTCATCATATCTTTATTTCGCTCCGCGTGAAACTTCGAATCATGTTTCACATAAATATAATTGAAATACGAGCGTTTGAAACATTTATATTAAACTGATCGAATCAAGGCAAATCTGAACGTATCAAAAAACGTTAACCGGTGAGTTTTTCTCATTGATCCACCGGGCGACGGCATTTTCTTTCCCGAAGCGTCTAGGTAGTTGCAAACTTTGAAAATTCCGTGACTACGATTCGTGCGATTGACTGTAGCTTCTGCGGGTTTCGCAAGCTTCGAGAGCAGGAAGATAACCACGAGCCCGGCAAAGCGCACTTTCCAGAGGCTGTTAAAACTTTAGCCCCCCCCCCCCCTCCCTTCCCCTGTCGCCCCTTCGGGGCACTCGTCCACTTGAGGATTAGAATTTTAATCTCCATTAGCATAAGCGCCTTCGTGTTTTACTGCCGCGATCGTAAAGTTTTTATTGAAGAGCGTCTAATTAGATACCCGACGGTGGCGATCCTTTTCAAAATTCGCGTTTTAAAGTTTTTACCGCCGGTCCGCCGACCATACGTTCACGTCGTGTCGTTCGCATTTGAAAACGCAGAATTCGCCAGTTGTGATTTACGAGTTTTCGCGTCTCTCATAATGGCCCGCCGTCCGCGCGTTTGGTTAATAGATGATAAATGTTGATTCGGAAAGGATATATTCATGTTTACATTTCGAGCATATTTTTTTCACGCAGGAGCATTGGTTTACACGCATTTTAGCCAGTGCGAAAAGTGATGCAAGCGCCTTTTATAATGATGCACATTTGTACTAAAACTCGTATGAATACATCACAATCGTAATTACAAAAACTTTGTGCAAAATTTAATGAACGCCATAACGTATCAGATGTACGAGCTTCGAATCATCGAACAACTTTTGCGACTGTAAAAAAAAAAATCATTTCTATGTAAATAAAATTGATTATCTCGCAGTGGCGATCCGTTCTGGCCGTATACGACGTCCACGAAGCTCACGAACAAAGTAGCATAATATAATATTTTCTTAATAAATATAAAAAAAGATCGACAAAGGAAAATGACGCGGAGGCTTAAAAGCAGCTTCCAGTCGCGAGGAGTACACGTGCCCTCTTTTCGTCTCGGGAGGAGGCGCACGTGCCATTGTTTTCAATCTCCCGCAGCGCATTTACATAGGCGTGCGGGCGGCAACACGTAGGTACACTCCGGCCGACAGATTTATTTGCCTTTCGCGGAGTCGCAGACTCGATAATTCATAATTCGGTGCATACTCAATTTTAATTTATTTTGGGCTAATACTTTGGACCCTCATACGGGTAGTGTAATTAATTAGTGTCCAGAAGTGGCGTTAATTATGCCCATCACTTTTTTCTTTGTAGGAAGCCTTTGCTGCCGCGCGTACTTGACAAGGTATAATTGCGAGATCTTGACGACCCGAAGGCGTGTATTAATCAGCAAAAGAAATTCACTGCATTAAAAGTCAGACTCGAAATATGTATCTCCGCTCTCGTGAACTAAAAACCTTCATAAGCCGGTGAGAGGATCGTGAAAATTTTGCGAGAACAATATGAAGCGCGTTACTTTTATCGCGTGGAAAAAAAAAAGAAATAAGAAACAACATTAAGACCGAAATTGCGCGAAAATCGATTCGACCTTTGGTATAAGATCTGCCCCAAAAATTTGAAAATGAGTCGCCCGCATCCTTAAAAAAAAAGAAAGAAAAGTTCTCCCGCAACAAGTGCACGGCAATCCCGTCCTCATTAAAAAAAAAAGTACTCGCGCACACACGTACACATTGCAATTAACGCGCGCCCGCGCTCCTTGGCTCGAGCGCGCTCAGTGACGCTCGGAATGGAAAAGGACACGAAATCTCGCGCGATGCAGGAAATTATGCGGAATAATCGGGGTCGTTTTCATCCCGCTATATCGGAGGAGGCGAGCGAAACGAGAGAGAGAGGGAGGCAGATAAAAAAGGCGTTCCTTTTTCTCTCGCTCGCTCACTCCCATTCGGCGTCGCGTCCGGCATGTAGGACAATATCATATTAACTGTGACCGTGTTACGAGCGCCGACGAAGTCAAGGGGCAGACCATGAGAGGCTCGCGCGCCTGCGCGTGTCCGCGGCGTCGTCCTTGACAGCAGTGCCACTCCGGCCGTGCAATGTCGGCGTTTTTTTTTTTCCTCTCCGCTCTTGCCGCGTGGTTTCGTTTCGAGCTCCTGCTAATTCATTCATCAATTCGGGTCATTACCGAACTGTCAGGGCCGCGACACTCGCGCCGGTGTAACAACCCTCGGACCGGCTAATCGATGACTTTAGAATTTTTCGCGCGAGCGGCGGCTTTATAGCGCGCTCGATCGCGATCTCGCTCGGGCGTTATGTAGAGCCCGGGCTCGAGCGGAGGTGAAAAATCGTGGGATCGAGCTCGGCGACGAGCGTCGGATCGATGGATGTAGGCTCGATGAGGAGAAGTTTTACTTTGTCGGTCGGTCTATTTTAAACGAGATTAATTGAGAACGAATAATTATTGTCTTTTACGATCTGAAATGCGGCGAGCTTATAGCGCCTGAGTGTACTTATAGTATGGCTCGCATGGTAATAAAAGTCGCTGATGTATACCTAGATTATGCAATGCGAGCGAGCTTGATCTCGTTTAGACTATTATCGTCGGTAAACAGAGGTAGTTATTTTTTCGAATTGTGTAGTTACTTTTCGAGTATACTTTAGTAAATTTTGCGAAATGGGTTCATTCTTTTCGCTCTTTTTTTTTTATTAAAATTTTTCAATTGTAAATTTAAATTTTTTCGAAAGTTTTAGACTAATTATAACTGTATTCGTTAGTTGTTAAGAGAGATTTAATTTTTGTAAAATTCAGATTTAAACAGAATCTATTAATAAAGATGTTTTTTTATGCAAATATATTTAATACGTGTATAGGAGTCAAGTGCGAGATGTAGTGTATGATTAATGCAAGCTAATTTTGCCTTATTAGAAAGTTTGTACTTGGTAAACAGTCAGCTTCATTATAAAACATTTCATAGTCAATTACGTATGTTCCTAATGATTACATTAATTAGAAATTGCTAATAGTACTATTTTTTATTTATTTTTTTTATGATAATAATAAAAGCACACGACCCACTGTTACAATAACTAACAAGCTATTCGCAACATCTCAAAAACAATAATTATTCCCCGAACGCCGTAACAAGAGCTTCCGTGAAGTTCGCAATTTATGAAAACTCCTGTTAGTACATTTTTGCCGAGTAATCTCTGTGAGAGCTATTATAAATTCTCCGTAAAATAGAAACATTGCTTTCTCTCAAGCTTTCGCGGTAAAATTCATAACAACCTCTTTATCGTGCACTACCCTCCGAACCTTTTAACCCTCGGCACCTCCTCGACTGCGGCGCCGTCTAAAAAGGCCCATTCAAATTTCACCACCTCGAAATCATTCGCAAAATGAATTCCGCCCCTCGTGCCGCCGCAGAGAGCGGAAAAAGCTCCGGCACTAAAGACGCGAGCCCTCGAAAAGGATAGGGCAGGGGAGGGCAAGGCAGCGTCGGATCTCCGGGGCGATTCTCGCGCTCAGCGTGCATTATACCCCACCCGCAGCATCCGCGTGTATGCCCGCGCCTTCCCACCCACGCGGCTTCCCTCGTCCCGGCGCTCGGTACTCCGTGTAACGAGATTACGGTATATCACCGCGCCATTTCGCTCGCCCGCCTCGGATTTGCATACAGACGCGACTCATTTCCGCTTTTGCCCAAATGGAGGTCGGGGCGCCGTTATGCGCGCGCGCGTTCCCTCTTGTGGCCACTCCGGCGCTTTCAGTGCACGACGCGCTCACACGAGGACAGATCAATCGCGGGTAAACAATGGAGCGAAGACGTTGGATAACACGTGTACCCCTTCCCCGACTGTGGACTCAAGCCGCTCCGGTGTTTTTGGAGCCGTTGTTTGCTTTGTCTGAGAGGCGTGTGCCTTCCAGATTTAATGCGTCCGGATTTCGCTCGCTCGGGCATCGCCTTTCCTTTTAAAAGCTTTTCAAAAATTTCCTACGGTGCCTGAATAGGGAGCGGGAGACGCGGAGGTACGCGTGGGACGATGGGGATTTTATTGACCTGAATAAGCCTGCTCGTAAATTGTCATAATTTTAATCGATTCCATGCTCCGCATTATCATTGAAATCCATTATTCCCAGCGCAGTTGCGTAAGTTCACCTCTAATATTTTGACCGTGAACGTACACAGTTTTACTCGGCGTAGCGTGATGCAAAAAAAAAAAAAATAATAATAATAAAACATTTATCGAGCTTATCTAGTCGAATCGCAATATAAACATTATTCCACGTTGTTAAAACTTGACATTGTCTTCTCGCGCGAGAAGTGAGGATGGCATAAATGTAAAGCGAAAAAGTTGCTGTGAAAACTTGGTCGACCGAGGGAATTAAATCATCGGGGGCTTAATAATTTAAAAGTCTCGCTCGGCGATAAAAGAAGGAGCGAAGGAAGGTATATATTCTCCGGGTGGAAGCTCGCGATCTGCAGAGGCGATACCGAGGCGGCTCCATCGCCTCATCAACATTCATCAGTACGAGCGAACCGCGAATTTCCGGACTACTTTCCTGCCGCGTCGCGGAAAGACTTTTGACTTGTCGTCCATTACGCGCTTAACGCCGGAAATCATCTCCCCCTCCTTTGCTCTCGTTTATCTTTTTTTAGAGTTCGAAAGTGCCGTGAAAAAAAAAAGGGTAACTCGGGCGACGTGCAATTGCGATCGAACGTCGGTGAATTTTCGACAAGGCCGGCGTAAAATGGAAGTTGTTATGGCAATCGATCTGCTTTAATGTTATGATACTCGAACGTAATCGAAATTGAATAAGCGCCATCGAAGTTGCTAAAAGGTAGTTGCGCGAGCCTTTGACATTAACTCGGAATTGTAATAGCCGACCTGCCGCGTGGTCATTTATCTTTAATATAAACAGGTCGGTAAAAATACCTTCGACGAATTATTTCGAGCGGATTTTTTTTGCGCACGGGGGGGGGGGGCAGATCAAAGTGTTAGATGAAATAAAGAGGAGATCGTACGAATGCATGCTGAAAATTAATGTAAAACCGGTGGTATAAGAAGCGAGAGGAGCATATAAAAGTGGAAAATCCGGGACGGTAGAGAGACAACACGGTGTGCGCGGGAGCGACAGAAGCGATTGCGGGCAAATCGCTACGTCGCTCCCCTGTCAAATAAAGCCGCGACAGTACCTTCCGGGGCTGGCTGGCATTACGTATGTATACAACGCAGCGCCGACCCTTGGCGCGCATCCTCCATTATTCGCCAAGCCAGTTCCCTCTTTAGCCCCTCCCTCGCACTTGCTCGCTCTCGCTCTCTCTCTCTCTCTCTCTCTCTCTCTCTCTCTCTCTCTCTCTCTCTCTCTCTCTGTCTCTGCGGCTCCCTCTCTTCTGTCGGCTCTTCGGATTTATTTATGCTCGTCGATATAAGCTGCGAAACCCTCGGGTTTCGCGCTCGCCGCGCACGACGTACGAATAGATATCGCCGGGCTGCGTATTGAATACCCGACGAGTGTGTGTAAGGCGAGGAGTTTGCCTTGCCGTTTACCAGGGACAGACGCCCCCCATCGACGGGCATGCAAGAGTGCTGAGAAATTGAGCGAGCGCAGGGCAAATAAAAGCCGAATCTTATGTGTATCTACTAGTGTCAGTTTTATTTTTCATCGTTCTCGGGGGTGGCGTGTTCCCCCTATTCCTTTTAACAGCAGATGTTTTAATGATTCCATAAATTATTTTCTTGCTTGCGTTTTAATCGACATCAAATTATTGCAGTTTCATCGACATTTATTTTATTTAATATTCTTATTGCCCTGTGAGCAGCTCACTTTTAACGGAATAAAGAGGGAATTGAGACTTGCTTTGTGAAGGTTAGGTCGATCAAATTTTATTTAATACTCGAAGATTGAATATAAAAAATGATAAGTATAGGAGAGAGAGATAAACCAACAATATTTTTAAATTAGGGATAGAATAAATCTCAATACGGTTTCGCTTCAAAATAAATTATAAATTTCGTCAATAACGCCGCAAGTAAAAGAACTCCTAAATCCTCCCTTACTCCAAAACGACCATCTCTCAAACCCGGAGGGAACCCATCATTGCTGTTCTCTGGATTTTCATTCTAAGACGTCGAGGCAGAGGGTTCCAAAGAGAGGGAGAGGTAAGCGAGCGATCGATCGACTTTTCTCCTGACGACGGTCTCGTGATGAGCGCGACGATAATTTTGCGAACGAATGCTACTAACGTGACACCTGGACTAACAGCTGGAATTTTTTTTTTATTTTTCACGTGCTCTCGTCTTTTATTCGATCATAACTCGACTAGTATCATTCACAACGGACTGACCTCTCACGTTAAACGAATTTTTATTTATTTAGTTACTTCTGTTCCAGATACACTTTCCTTCTATAAAAAGTATATTCATTTTTTTTTTCTTCCACTAAACGATAGCCAAGGAAAAAAAGCGACGGTGCGAAACTCCACACCGTATCGCGAATGAGCAATAAAAAAAAAGAGGCAAATCGAGAAAATGTTATCGAAATGAGTCACGAGTCTTGCCACACTCGTACCTTTTCCACTGATTCATCAATAGCCTGCACCTCGACTCAACCCTCGCTCGCCGTCGCCGCGGAGCGCAAACAAACGCGGGCAGCGCCGCCTCTTGCAAATTCTCGAGGCTGTTCCGCGAGTGAGCGCTCGTGCCGCGTCGATGACCCTAAGTGACTTGCGGCCATTACATCGGGCGCAAAGCTCAGCGTGCTCGCGGTCGCTCAGGTGCACTCCCCGTGGCCCAAATGGCCCGCGGCGAGGCGTGTGACGGAAGACCGACACGTGCTAAGTAGGCACACGTGGACTTCGAGCCGGTACTGAGGCCTGGCTATTTTTGGACCGCGACGCGTTTCCGCTTGCGTGCGTATTTTTTTTTTCTTTTTTAAACGATTAAAATGTGCTGGTTTTATTTTATTTTAATTGTTTAACAAGATGAAAGAACGAAGATTACTTCCGAATCGAACTTCATCTTATTATAGTAAACTATACTAACCTTGCTCACGTGATTTGTTTGTTAATAATTAATTTAATCTTGTGTACTATACTGCTTATTTATTTATTTTTATTTGAACGTTAGATATTTTATAAGCGGACTTAAAAGTTACGGCGAATTTTAAAAGTATTCTGTCAATGTAATTTTCACCTGAAAATAAAGTTATCGTAAAAAGCTGAAAAACGCAAAGCTTTTTCCTGGGTTGGCATTGATTCGGACGCACACCGGCTTCAAGCTCGCTGGGGCTCGGGCTACGTGACCTGCACGCAATGGGCGAGTGCAAGCACCAAAGCATGAAAAATTATGGGCGAGATAAAATGCGAGTGGCATCTGGATTTTTTTGTATTATTCCTCTCGCTGTCTGGGTACGCCTGTAAAAAATTGATAAGACTATTTATCATCGCGACACTGCGCTGCACCACCCGCGATCGCTGACCCAAACGGTGCGAAGTAACATTGAATATCGTTGCTACGTGATAGGTACGTAAACTTAAAACGAAAGGTGAGTTGGTATTTTAAGACCGTGAACATTTGTTTACAAACTCGCGAAGCGGGGGACCTGAAATTTGTTCTTTTTATCGCCGTTGTCTTGTTAATAAAATACAACCGGTTTATCCCACTCCTTTGCACGCGGCAAGAGAGACGAAAATAAAAATGTTAATGCCCCGACGATCGATAAAAATTGCGATTTTCTTCGAGAATTTAAGGTGACCCTAAATCACTTAAAACTTGACGGATTTATCACTGCGAAAACTAGTCGCGCACTCGACGAGAGAGCGAAGTTTAGCTTTAAAGTCCCGGGAAATTATTTAAAGTGATGAAACGATAAACGTCCGCCTGTGAATGCAAAGCAGCCCGTGCGAACTGCAAAAAACAATTTCGATCGCGTTTCGCAAAAGTAAACTTCGGCGCCTCCGCGAAACTTTTGCAACTCTTGGCCAGGAATCCAGCTGCGCTCGTTTTTCCGACAAGGATAACGACTGCTCGCCTCGCTTTTTAAAAACTTAAAGAGAGAAGGAAAGAGAGAGAGAGAAAGAGCGAAGGAATCGCTCCAATTTTTTCGCGGCGCTCCCGAACAAAGACGCAAGGATCGTCCCCTGCTCGCGTTCCCTTCCCTCGACGTGCAGGTAACAATGCGGCCGTCAAGTCGAGGGCAGACCCCGGCGAAGACGCCGTCTTTCTCCCTTTCGCGGCTCGCTCGGCGCGGCCTACGTATGTCCTCGATAATAACAGTTATGAAACTTGGCTGCGATAGTGAAAGTGGCGCATACTATACGTTTCACAACTTAGCGGCGGCGAGCGAGCCGAGCCGAGGCATTTTTTTTTCTCGGCTGAGGTCGGTAATCGAGTATCGAAGCGGGAGAAAAGGAGCGGCGCGGCGCCCGCGGGAAAGAGGAGGTCACCGAAGGAGTGCACGCTTTCTTTCTTTTGTGCAGAGACACGCGGTGCATTGATACTTTGCTCAATGACTTGTTTATAGTCGGCGAAATCTTTGGACCGAACGCCGGTAGCCTGTGTTTTTTGGCGTCAAAATTACACTTCTTCATGATCCTTCTTCTTTTTTTCCCCCCTCCGAGAAAAAATTCACGATCCCCTTCATTTAGGTTCAGAACAAGCGACATGAACAAGTATTTAAACATGAAAAGATTCATCATTTAACGGACAAGTCATTATCATTCAGGCTGGGCCAAGGAATTCATGTTGCCATTTATGATTCATGCGCCTGGGCAATATCAATCGTGAATAATTAGGCATATTGAATGCGATTGCTGACGGCGAACAATCGGCCGATTTTATTATCCACTCGTCCTCTGGCTAATCCCCGCGGCGGTCGTCTCGCGCCTAATGGTCAGCCTCCAAGCTGCGCTAATACCTTTTATCGCCATTAAGCGGCCGATTTCCGAGGCTCGATATCTGAGGACGCGCCGGAGTCGATTAATCGTCGATCGAGCGATCAAGGCAAACTCCGAAGGTTCGCCCCGAAGCACGGAAAAAGAGGCCTTCTGTTAGCTTCGGTCTGAACGACGTTTTGAGTATGGACACAGGCTTCTTAATGAGGGGTGAAACGTTGGTGCATGGATTTTATAACGGATAGCTTTATCGCGACGGATATTATTGAGGAATCGCGCTTCCCAGTCGTATTTCGCTATCTCCGCGATGCGATTGGCGCAGACGATGATTACCTCGGCGCGCGCCGCTGCTCGCACTTATATCACGAAAATTGCAGGTTGTGCACCGCCGGGGCCGCGGGAGCCTCGAATTATATCAACGCGAAATAAATTCGTACACGGGAAGGGCTGCGAAGTTTCTTTGTTCGTACGCGCTTCGAAGAAACAAAAAATTACGAGCATCTCGCTGTATTTACGGCCACGTCGAGGAAAGATAGCGATCGTTGCGTTATTAGTAGCTCGCTGTTTGCTTTGCCGTTTGGGTACTACCTTAGTGTTTTTTCGTAACGGTTATTTGGAGTACAACACAATTAAAGTGCGAAATGGAAAAAAAATTATTGACCTTGCCTGATAAGGGGTATCTGATACGGTTATCTGTAGGAATGGTTTCGAGAGGCGGATATTTAAAAGTTTTTATGTAATTAGCTGAAACTCCAAATTATGAAGGCCGAAATAATTGAATAAATTTGTTTCTATTATAATTAACTTTACTTTTGCGTCTTGAAATAAAAGAAAAAAAGTTAGATTAGTATCAAAAAGGCGACTGTTAATTCTCTTGCATGACAAATCAGTGCGACCCGACAAGAAGGAATGTCAAGCGAATCAGAACGCACTGCTAGTAGTTGTATACTGCGCTATCGTCGCTTGTCCTACGAGGAAAAATTAGCGAGAATCGGCCTGTCGTTAGAGCGAGGTCGACCGTCGCTCGGACTTTTTAATCTCGTCGTCCGGTACAATGGGCTTGACGCCCCCGCAATGAAAAAAAAAGTGCGCACGCGCGAGACTCGAGTGTGCACTTTGTCGGCCTCGACCGATGCGTCGCGCGCAGCAGAGAGAGGAAGAGCAGGAAAACAGGTGGAAAGACGGAGGCGAAACACTCAACCTAGAAACGCACTTAGCCACCTGCTTTTAAATGAATTCGTGCGCTTTATTTTCGGGCGTAAGGAACGACACTGCTGACCTTGTTGCAGCGAGACGCCGCCGCCTTTTGTAGTACTACGCGATGCATCGATGCGTTCCATTGTTCGGGTCTCCACGGTCATTAGAGCCGTTGAGTGGTTCAGACTGTTTTGGTTGATTCCGATAGTTGTAATTCTTTAAAAATAAATCGTTGAGTAAGGTATACACGTGTGTCTTAATTTTTTTAGACGACGTAAACAGAAGGTATAGTAAAATATTCATTCGAGGATGTTTCACGCAGTTGAGCGGAAAAAGTAATTTAAAAATTCAAAGAGTCGGCAAGATTCAAATAAGCATTAAAATTCATTGGCTGGAATTTGAAATACACTTTTCTGAAATTAACGGCCACCAGTGACTTCGGTGAGAAAAAGCTTCGGTATGAAAAAATAAAGCGAGTAAGAAAATAAAGAACGACGATGTTTTTTTTATTAGCGCACGTGCATCGGCACAATGCGCCGCGCGTAACAGCCCGACGGTCCAGCGGACGCGCGTTTCATTTAGGTTCGCATGCGGCGGCGAGTAAAAAATGCGAACGCGCGCGGAAAATCGAAAAGCGTGGGCACCATCAGGCGTCAGTTTCGCTGCTCCCAAAAGTAATGATCGGCTCGTCCAAAGTAGTTCTCCATGAGAAATAAATTTTTTTGTTAAAAAGCAATGCAAATTTTTCATTATTAATAATAATTTGTTAAATTACGATTACGCGGTAGGGAATTTAAATAGCAATTAAGGAGCAGGCAGGTGCAGAGAAGATCAGGAGCATTGACTGGCATGATAAGCGAGTGAATCTCTACAATTTCGTGTTTATCGCGAATATACCCTCGCGTAAGGAGGCTAATGAGACGAGGCGTATAGCGGTAATTAAAATTCATGTTAATTATTTAAAGGTCTCGCGCCACATTAAATTATTCAGAAGGCGCCGAGTATACGCGACGCGTCGCTCGTCTTCCTCCTTCTCCTGTCTCGCGAGCTTTAATGTTTTTTCGTACGTTCGGTTAGTTTTATAAATGCAAACAGTAATTTTACGCTTTCAAGACCCGCAATTTAAAATTTATGAAGTTAAATCATTTGTACAGCACTTAAAAAGCTTTTTTTTTAATGTGTATAGTTTCGTCCGATAGATCGTTTATTAGGATTATTAATTTGAGCTTTTATTTTCTCTTTAGACAAATTTTGATTCTGCAAGAATAATTTTGGCCACTTTTAATGAAAGTAATTTGATTTCTTATCGAGCAATATTTCAATTGCTTCCATTTCCTTGCTTAAGGAGGGTCAAGCGTTTGGTGCCGTATCAAGTACACGGAAAAAGGGGGCACTTTACGAATTTTCGAATTTCAA
>JAWWEN010000048.1:8388675-8461352 GCA_035582955.1 Sycophila texana | reverse complement strand
AAAAAACTTGTATACTTTGTATTAAAAAAATTCGCAAAAAAATGCTTTTTTTGAACCCATTATACCATACCCCCCCCCCCCTTAAACCTGATTGTCTAAATTTGATTAATTAACGTGCAGTTCAATTACGTCTTGTCGGGTGAATTGAGAATTCGCAAATTCTGCGTTGTGCGTCGTCATAGTCCGCAATAAGGTGAATAAAATGCATAAACCGAGATAGGTTGAAATCTTCTTTACTCAGTGAGTAAAAATCGGCTTAACCGAGTGCAGTTTGCTGAAGCAAAGCACAGCAGCTCAATCTGCCGGATACTTAACTATTCGATGAAAGTTGACTTTTAATTAGTTTGCCGTAGCGCGCGGCGCAAACTCCGAAATTCCTCGCCCTCAAAATGCAACGCACACGAAACTCAGCCAGTCAGCGTTCATCGCTCATTACCTTGATAAAGCGATGTTTACTTACATGTAGCATCCCTATCGCTCCCACACGTCACCTTCTCTCGACGTTCGTCGCTCGCAAAAAAATTCAGACCCGCGGCGAGAGGAGAGACAAAGCGAAGCGGAGCGCAATAAGTCACTGCTCGGCAATTAATAATTTTTCGCGGACTTATCGTCGCGCAGCCGCTAGCCTTGACTCCGGCGCGTTCCCCCCTCTTCCCTGGCGCGTACTGTCTTTCCTGCGAAACTGAGCTCCCTCCGTGCGATGCGCGGCTCTATACAACCGCGTGTACCGTCGATATCGCCCCTCGACGCTCTCCTCTTAAAATAGTCTCTCCGATACGACGCGGAATCTTTTTTTTTTTTTTTTCGCCGGGGGTTGTATATACCCGACCGGCTGGTTCGGAATCGGCAGTGAGGTGAAGCGTACGCGCCGGTGATGATTCGACTGGCCGCCGACCTGATTTTTCGAAGGGGCAGGTGCGCGTCGAGCGAACGGACCAGCTTGCGTCTTCCTGTCCCCGTATGGCCGCCCGATGTGTTGAGTATACATAGTTTGAGTTTGAGTTTCGTTTGAGTGTCGTCGTTCGATAAGTGGTTTTTCGATGAATTTTGAGTTTATTTTTTATCCGAACGCGTGTGTGAATGTTTGCTTGAACTGCGTTATTTAAGAATGTTTTTTCTTTTTTCGAGGTTCGAAATAGTGTACTCGCGATAAATTAAGAATTGATAGCAGTAAATTTATAAGCGGTGTATCTTCCGATTATACTTCGATCAAATATTTACGCTGAAATTTATCCGCAATATTACATATATATTTTTCTAAATACACGTATAAAGTTGTGTACATTATGTAAGAAAATAAAAGAGTGATATCTTAAATTCAAAGTAAAAGTTTCCGAGTCTAGAAAGTTTTTCTTAACCGACAGCTACAAATCTTCAGATATTCCACATGATTTCCGTGGGTTGCAAGTTAACGCGAAGTACACTTTTGCCCTCTCCCAAGAGGCAATCTCTTTTTTCCGCATTTTTCGTGTCACATGGCCACGCTACTTTTCTAGGATCGATACGAGCCCAGCGGAAAAATCTGAAATAACGGAGGTCGTCTCTGGGTCGCCTCTTTAATGGGTTAAGAGCAGGCTAAGCAGTCAAGTTGCAGGTGCATCTATTTCCTCTCTCTCTCTTCCGCTTGATCCTCCATTCGTCTCTCAAACTTGCGGGAACAGGAAATCGAGCAACAGGAGCACACGTAGCTGCGCTCAATCCGGGAAAATTTTCACCGTGTTTCAGCTTCTCGCGGCAATTTTTCTTCGGAACGAAAAAGAAAAGGAAAACGAGGGTACGGGTGCAATCCATTACCATCGTAGCGACGGGAAATCGGCCGAGGGGGAGAATTCAAAGTGTACACACGGCGACTGCACGCGCGGCCCGGAATCGATTCCGCCACCTCGAGTCCCTTTTCCTCGCCCTCCCACCGCGTCTCCCGCTTCCCCATAAAACCTTGACTTCCTCCACGGGGGAATATAGCTGCAATTCAATTTTCCTTCTATTCGCCCTCCGAAGCCTGGGTTGATACAAGCTGCACCGCGTATCCCCCCGAAAAATAGGTTAAGCTCTCGCGTCGAGCTCTCCTTGCTTATTCCGCATTGCCCCCCCGCTGAATCATATGTTCCCTCCGAATTTCCGCTCAACGCTCCGCTTAACCTGATGATTTTCTTTCTCGGGCGAACTGCGAGAGAATCGCACAATTTTACTAATTATTTCGACACGCAAGTCGAGGCTTGGCGAGCAAACACACGTATTTGCTCTTTCGATATCTGGAGGCCAGGAGTGAGGCCAACGAGGCAGGAAGAAGCGGTCGCTTCGACGGCGCGTAGGAAGAGGGAAAGAGAAAAATGAAAACGGCCGTCAAAAGCCTAGCCGACGTCCGCCGGGACAATCGGATTCGACACAAAGTTCCCGGACGCTCGAGGCGCGCGGAGGAAGGAGGCTACTTTTTCGGGGTCGTGCGTTCTCGTGAGAAACGACATTTTTCTCAGCCCTGCCAGGGCGAACCCCGCCAGATGATTTGAATTTATATTCAGGGATGCCTGGGGAGTTGAGAGTTACACTCCTTTCTTTATTGGAATGATAAACACAATAAAGCCCGGAGTCTCTATTTCATTCTGACCTGTATCGAGGTGTCCCTTAAAATTCAATGAGTCTGCGGACGCATTTTTAAATTCAACTCAAATCGGTTCTCATGGAATTTGTAACGCTCAATTTAAAATTAATTCGATCGTTGCTTCTTCATTTTTATTATTCATTTGCATGGGTGAGCCTCATTTGTTGATCTTAGTACGTGTTTTATACATTTTATAATAATAATTTATTTCTATCTCCGTCTATCATCTACAACTGATCATTTTAGTAGCCGAGGCACTCGAGTAATTAACACATTCAATTCAGCGTACACGATTCACATCTTTCCAAAATCGTTTAATCCCAGAAAAAAAAAATTTATAAAGAAAAAAAGAAAAAAACCAGTTCACTTATCGTCGAGGTGCGCGCAACAATTCAGCCAACTTTTTTCCCACAGCATCGCGCACGGCAAGATTGTGCCGAGCGATGCGGCGTCGTCCCTGACCGCCTGGTTCTCTTGCTCGGGCAGCGCTCACCTCGTCGCAGAAAAATCCCACGAGCCTCGCCACGGCGCGGCCATTCACGCTCGCTCGGCCCATTCATCCTCACCTGGCCTAGACGCCTCGGCTCGCTCTCGCGCGCATAAATATTTCGTGGCGGGCCGACCTCAGCCCGATTCGCGCCCCTCCTCCCCTCGCGGCCTCGCTCCCCTTGCGCCTAGGAAATCGCCTCCTCGAGCAGCGGCGACGAGACTCTCCGCGGCAAGAAGCTACGCCGAGGATCGCTTTCGTCGCCGCCGCTGACCTGAAAACGTCGCGCGAGGCCCCCAGTCTCTCTCTTTCTCTGTCTTTCTCTTTCTCTCGATTCGGAAAATGAGATCCGCGCGAGTACACGAGGCACATCGTGTACGCGGCGGTGAGCAGAGGCGGAGGTGGAGGAACGTTGATGCTCCGCAGTGGGAGTTGCGCGCGCAGGGGAAAGTAGAACGAGCGGTCGTCGGTGAAAACGAGGAAGTTAAGTGAAAACAACTTATGCCTTCTGAAACCTTCGTAATTAGCTCTGCGCGCTCGTAAGAGGGAACGAAAGCGGCCTCGCGCCCGTTGCCGTCGGACCAAGCTGCGCTTGGGCCTACAGTCTCTCGTATAATACTCGCTTGGACGAGGAAAATCTTGGGAGACTAGGCTCGCGTTGCTTTCGCTGAAAGTTTTTCGCGCGATATGCTGCCTTCTCGACGTGATTTAGAAACTTTATGCGTTTTTCACATTTCAAGCACTTTCGTTGTGTGATGTCGAGTTAAGCAAGAATTAACATCTATGCGAGCGCGTCGCTGTGTACAATTAACTAAAGTTATACACTCACTAATATCTTTTCGTATAAATATTCTAAATCTTGTCTCTTATAAATATTTTCTGAAACAATCGCATTATGTACACTTGAAGAAGACGCTGCCATTAAACGGACGGCTTTCTCTTATATCGACTAAACGATTTTTTATCACTCAGCGTTCGTCAAGGTTGCGGAACTCGTCGACAAAAAAAAAAATAAATAAATAAATACATGATTTCATCGATGGGAGAAAACTAAAAGGATATTTGGCGCGTTCAATTTTTTTTCCTGGGCCGGGTTATGGATTAACCGTGTCCCTCTGCCGACTCAGCGCGCACGACGCGTTCGCCTTCTCGAGTGCGTAAGATATACACGCACGGTGAGGTGCGTGCGTGCGGCTTGTGACACACTGGCACTCTTCGACATGCCCCCACCGCTCTCGACGCGCATTCCATCTTTTTCCAATGTGCTTGCGTTTCCGAGAGAGCGAGATGCGTATCTGGTTTAACTGCCGGGAGGTGGGACGGAGAAGGAGGCAGATCGCGAAACAAGGACTTTCGACGCCACGACTTTTTTCCCGAAGTCGGTCCATCCCGCCCGTTTCCCCCTCGCTGCGCCTCGGATCGCATTATGATACTATCAAGGTCAGATTTTTATCAAACTGGGACGCTGGAAACGCCGCACGAGGGGCCGAGAAATTAGCGCCGAACGCTCTCTTTGTCTTCTTGATGAAAAAATTATGGGAGATTTTAGCTGCTCCATAAATTTTCTTGTGGTAATAGACGTGGTATTCTTTTTTGTGATAAGCTAAAGATGTTTTATTAATATACTATCATTTTTTAGAAGCTTTGGAAAAGTATCTATACTCTGTAGAGAACTCTCGTTATTGTCATTTTAAGTAGGAACTTTACAATGACTGCATATCACATGATAAAGGAAGCTTATTTAAAATAATCCGATAATCGATGTTAATGTTCTTAATGTCCTCACCTTACTTTCGATTTCCGGAAAGAAATTACGGTAATTCCCTTATCTTTCGATAAGATAGCGTTATAAAAAAAATAAAATAAAAAATAAATAAATAAAAAACACATTGATGTCCCGCTCCGATTTTCACAGGGTACCTTGAGAAACCGTAATATCGATTTCCACGCTAAAATCTCGTCGAGAAGCGGAGCAAAAATACGAGAGTGAAAATCCAGCTCTCCTTGTACTTTCGACTTTCGTACCTCCCGTAGCCTCTAAAATCGCTCTTATTTCTTGTCGTCCCTCGGTCGGCGCACAAAAGTCTCCTTGGCCAATCCTCTCGCGTCCATTATCAGCATTTTCATCTCTGCGACCGTCGTCGCGTACATTGCGCGACGTGAAAGTTCCCCTCCACGACGGTACGGTTTCACTCATTTTCTAGTCCACGAAAGCCAATCGCTAAAAAGAGCACACGTAGCCGATTTCCAAATTTCGAGCTGGCGCGATCTCCGGAGGCATTTTCTATTTCAGCGGAGCACCTCTCTTGGGCAATGCCTGCTCTCCTACGTCAGACGCTAATGAAAAAGGTGAAAGTTTAAGGCCCACCGACGTACAGCGCGGTTCAAAACTCGCCAGTCTCTCAAAGACTTCTCTCGGTTTACGATTGAGTTATGGTGTCGCGCGGTTGATAATTGACTGCTTGTTTATTTTTTTCCCCTTGAAATTTCAGCAACGTTTGTATTATGTAAATTTGTGAAAATTATTTAATTGAGGAAATTTACGAGATTCGTTGCTCAATCGATCGATGCCTTATTGGCGATTCAGAAAACAGCAAAATTTTAAAATATGCACGACAGAAGCGATCGTGCAGCTCGGCGTGTTTGCATTTTCGTTGCGAAACTTAATTAACAGTGTGATTATCTGGGTTAATTAAAATAACTTCTATGAAACCTTGATAAAATCTACATTAAAAGCTGATTGCACGCTTTTGCAAAAAGTAATTGGTTTAATTTCTACTTATACAGACAAAAGACACCTATCGATGCAGCATTACGTAATTTACATCGTACTGGATCAGCTATAGTCGGGGCAAAGTATTTGCAATAGCATCGTCTCTTCCTACGCAGGAATTCGACTCCTCGCTTTCTTATCTGGTTAATTTATCGACTCGCAAATCGCAGCGTGACTCACTTTCATTTTCCAATTTCAATTGTATACCCTAATTAATCCCTTACCTACGCCTACGGCATTTAATGCTACATAAAAAAGGTCGAGTTCATAGTTTCAACGTGACGCGCAGATTACAATTTTTTTTTTTGTAATTACGAAACTCAAGCTCATTTTATTTCGGTGATCACGGGAATACGACTTCCAAAGAAAAATTCCCTCGCGCACCACGGCCCCACAATGATGCGCGCTGCTCGGTTTTTCTGAGAAATTCGTCGTTGACCCCGTCGCTGGTGCTCCAGTTGAATATATCCCCCGGGCGCAGATTAAAAATCCGGCTTCGAAATACATATACTTCTTTTTCATTCACTATTTCGCGACCGCACCGATTCTTTCGCGCCGGAAAATTTCGGAAACGCTCACCCGAAATATTTTCCATTTTTCTCCCACTCCTCCATTAAATTGTTAATAAGCATCACACTTTATCGATGTAGGTTACAGTGATTCCACGTTAACCTACTTGACATTTAAATACTCTGAAAAAGAAGTTTCACTTTATCGCGCGAGAGGCTACGACGTGTACAGATTACGGGAGGTCCCGTCACTATCAGAGCCCGTTATCGCGAAAATCCGCCTCGGTCGGTCAGAGGGAGGGGGGGGGGGGATAAAAAGGGGCCGGGGTTGCCGAACGAGGCGCTTGCTCCTCGGCAATAAGGTCACGTTTCACGCGGGCGCGCTCGGGGGTCCAGCACAATAGGGTCGAGCCGCGGCCGCGGGAAAAGAGGCGCAAAGCCGGAGCGCGGGGCATAAGGCGCGTGCGCCGGTCGCGGCTGGCCGCGCGCGGCCTGCAGGTCCGATGAACCTGCGGGGCTAATGCACTCGCGGCCCGAGTGTAGTTCCGCGCCGTACTTGGCGCACGTGAGCACCATCGCGTGCCCTGCATACCCTTCTCCTCCTCCTCCGTCTTTTCCTTCCGACTCTCGTTCCTACCTCCTCCTCTCCCCTTTTCCCTACTACCACGTTGGACGCGAGGCGAGCCTCTCGAAAATCGACGACGCATTCGTTCGCTCGTGTCGAAGTGCGCCCCACTCTCGGAGCATGAACGTGACGGTGTTTTGATTTTTCGGGAGGCGGCTCGTTGGTGGGGGCTTGATAACGGGGTTCGTTTTGATCGCTTCGATGGTTAGTAGTTGCGTCGCTGCCGATCGAGAAGTTGGATTTTAAACTGTTGCTGCTGCGATTGGGTTGTTGCGATGGCAATGAAATGGTAAATCCGCTGGTGTGATTTGAAGTTTTTTTAAGCTATTGGCAATAAAGCAGTATTATTTTATTTGTTTGTTTTATAAAATGAAAAATGAGTTTACCTTGAATCGGACAAAAGAATAACATATATTACTTCCGTTAAGTACACTCATACTGTCTGCAGTTGGTGGTAAAATTGTTGCAATAATCAGTGGTAACCCTGTTAAAGTATTTTTATAAAAAAATAAAATATTGTCAAGGATTAGCTAATTTTACCTGCGAAATTATTTTAAAATAAATTCCAATTAAAATTATCAGCTCTATCATCCATCCTACGACCCCATTAAAACGCAATATAAAAATTCTTTACTATTGAATACTAATTTTCGCATTGTTTGTTGTTCCAGGCTTTCCGTGAGCGACTGTGCGCCTCAGACGTCGCGGGTGAGCTCGAATTTGCACAGCAGCAGTAGCATGGCGGTGAGCCGCGTGCCGAGTCCCCCGCCACCGGAAGTCAACACTCCCGTCGCCGAAAATTGGTGTTACACTCAGGTAAGGAAAAAAAAAAGCAGACTTTATTAGGCGGATCCCTCCACCCTCGTTGCCCGCTACGTCGTCGCGCTTCAGAGAAAGAGATGCGCGTTCGCGAGGCTGGCGCTCTCGATCTATTTTTACCGCGGCTCGTCGCCTCGGCGTCGTCCCCCTCGTGCCGGCGCGCAGTGCGAAGTGAACGACCTGCAACTAGATATCTCGCACCGCGTGCTCTCGTTCGTGCGGGCGCGCAAGCCGCGGCCAACCGGCGCTCGATTCTCCCCGTGGGTATAATATTCCGTGCCTCCTGACGGGGCCGAGTTGCTCCTTTTTTTTCGTGCGCG
This sequence comes from Sycophila texana, assembly GCA_035582955.1. Classification (NCBI taxonomy): domain Eukaryota; kingdom Metazoa; phylum Arthropoda; class Insecta; order Hymenoptera; family Eurytomidae; genus Sycophila; species Sycophila texana. The sequence goes on along the minus strand of JAWWEN010000048.1, from coordinate 8,453,220 downwards.
CTGCACCGAGAGAAAATTTTTCCGTGGCCTTTCCTCCTTTATTTTATTTCGTCTTTTGACGTTTTGTCGACGGGAAAGAGTGAAAAGATTGCTCGAATCGAATAGGATTTTGGAGAAGGCGGTCGGATTGAACAATTTTTTTTATTGATTTTTTTTTTTTTTTTTTTTTGTAACTTACGGAGAGTGTGGTGACTTTTTTTTTTCGTTCGACTTTCAATCGATGCTGTCCAGTGGGCTAAACATTTCCGTGATTACTGTACACTCTATATTTAAATCGGTGGAATTCAGTGAAAAGTGGCGATAACTCGGTCGCATGCCTATTCTCTTCAGCGTGGAAATGTATAGTAAGTACCCACTTAGGTATTTGCTACTTCGCGTTTGCAAGAGTGGAGATTCAATTTTAAATCCTGCAATTGCAATACTCGCATTGAATAACGACAGTCGATTTACGTCGGCATTAATTGCATCAAACCAACCAGCTCTTGAAATGTTTAATTATTCTCAGTGTTTATACAGTCGTACTCAATATTTGAATTCAACACCCTCTCGCTAATAACGAACGACACGTAACAATAATACTCAGCTCGCAGACCCTCACCGGCGATACCGCACTCCCGATCCATATCTCCGCTTCTTACACCAACGGTTCTATTTTCATTCTCTCCTCGACTCTCGCTCCCTGCGGTGTTAAAAAAAAAAAAAAAAATTCGAATCCTCGGAAAGCCTCGCTCACGCAGGTTCATTCAATTAAGCATAAACTGCGCTCGTCGTTTGCGAAACGTCGCATTGTCCAGCGCTCGATTGTCTCCCCCCTCCCCCGCCGGAGCCATTCAAGTCGCTCGCGCAACGAGATCATTCAATTTCGCAACCCCCCTCCCCGGGCGGGCAGTGTGCCTCCCTCTGCGGAGAGGAGAGCGCCCACGTGGACGGGAGGTCCGACGGTATTACCCGTCCGCGCTGCGGAATTCAGCGCGCGCGGGTGTCGATGAACTCTTAACGGGCTGCTCGCGAGGCCGGCCGACGAAAAAGGAGACGCGAGCGTACCTCGGCCCATTGTGCTCCGCTTGCGGCGCTTTCCTCCCGATGAGACGGATAGGACAGTTTTAGCGGTGCCTGGGCCTGCTGACGGCGATGGAATCCCAAGGACCCATTCCCGCGAGGTCATCGGAGAACGTCGACGTTCCGAACGGATTCGAGACTTTCGGGATTGTACCGCGAGCGTCTACGTCTTGGTACTGGATTTGAGACTAATTATTGAGGAGGATTAGCGGTGATGGAATTTTTGCTCTTTTTGGAATTGTTGGGATCCTTTTATTATTGGAATTTCTTTTCGGGTATACCTCATTTCTATAAAAATGCGAATTGGTGTGGTTTTCAACAGTACGATCTACAAGTCAATGTGTAGCTCTATTTTAGAGGAATCAGTTGGTGTTTCTTCCTTTACCGTTGAGTTGAAAGGCTTTTTTCTATACAAACTGTTGATGTATCATTGAAATGATAATTTAAACTGCAACAGGAAATTATTAGTCATGTGATAAGTGGACGAAATTATTACGTATTAATAACACGAGTTGTCCGTGATAAAGTCTCCTATTATCGGGCGATATATTATTTCAACGTTTGTCATTTATCAATATGAAATTCAACAGACTTTCTTTAAAAATTCGTAAACATATAAAAAAAAAAACAACTAAAATACATAAACACTTTGCTCATTAATCTTTTATAGCTAGCAATAGCAGTAATGTTAAACATTTTTATTTTTATAATTCATTCATCTTAACTCTTCGCCCACTGCTTCTTCCACGCTGATCAAACCTACAAGACATCGATATACGATATTCTTCAAAAACTCCAGAAAATCTGTATGATCCCTAAATTATAAAAAAAAAGTAGCCTCAAAGTCAAAGCAGAACCGCAGCCTTGAACCGACAAGCTCGGTCGGGTGTATTGTAGAGAGGGGGGCGGGTGTCTAGGCGTAGCTCGCCGGTAGCCGGAAGCGCGTCGACGGCAGCTCCCGCGAGGCCCGCTGGCGCTTGAACCCGCGGCGCACTCGCGCTCGCCTCGGATGATCCAAGGCCGCGAGTTGAATGACTCGCAGGGCGTCGACCGCGCGGAGCGTAGACCCCGAGCAAACGAGTGTGCGCGTTCCTCGAGCAACGCTGGCCTCGGGCCCCGACGTACACGTACCCGCGTCCCGACGATCTGGTCCACTGGTATCCCATGCTTTTTTGGGCCGAGAAATTTCTTCTCGATCGTTCGCTACCACGGAGAAGCCGTGCACACTGAAAGTTCCCTGGAATTTGTGTTCGCAGCCTATGGAGGTGCATAGCTCGCGGAAAATGTGAAAAGTTACATGTTAGTGCAAGCACGGAGAAAAGCGATCTTCTAAAAATTGCAATAAACTATTTTAAAGGCCTCTAAAGATTGATATTACTGCGGAACAATTACAATAGTTTCCAACTTATTCCAATAGTTTAATTTTTCCATCAAATAAAGCAGACTATAAATGCAATTCTTAGTAAAATTTTTCTCCATGTCGTGTCCAAAATCATTCATTTATGAAATAATTAGTAGGCAGTTGAATTTCTAAGCAATCGTGTAATTTATTTTTGATAACTATATCATCCAAATCTGAACGATGCTTTATTAAAAAAGAGGCTTTCCTTCCGCCTACTTGGATCGCCAAATGTTCATCGGACACAGATCCAATCAATCCGCGTGAATAATCAAATTCAGTTGTGCGAAACTAATTATTCATGACAGTCAGATTAAATTACAAATTGGATGTATTATTTTCGCTTGTGCAGTTCTAATATTTACTTGGATTATCAAACAGCGTTTAATCGTATAATAGTTCATTAAAAGTTTTGTGATCACGCATTTACGTAAGTGTCCCATTAATGGCTCCAATTGGCTTCTGGTTAATAAAAAATTCCGTTACGCAAACGCCTAATTTTTCCCCACCTCTGCAACCGGGACTGCAGGCACCGAGATACGCTCTAAAGTGCGTCACGCGCGACCGCAAATAGTTGCACTTAGCGAAGGCGGTGAATCGTGCGTCTACACTTATCCCCGGCAAATTGAACCCAATTTTTTTTTTATCCTCGCCCGGCCACTAAGTACATTTCCGGCGTCGAATTTTCGAATACGAATATCCCCGTTTCGTTTTGTCGGCGTCTTTTCGAGAACGAGAACGGCGCGCTCGCGCCGCTGGTAATGGTAATCGGTCTAACGGTCGGAAGGCATTTCGCGCCGTGGTCCCAGATTCCACGACCTTCCTTCCTGTATTCTTGAGTGTTGCTACCCGATGCGCGTCCTCCCGAGAGCGAGCCGCGATCCGAATCGATATTCGCGAGTTACGCGCACCTTGTGTAATCCACGGACGGGAGGAATGAAAATAAAAATTGCATAATCCGAGGCGACGAGTGTTTCGTCAGTTTGCGAAAGCATTTAAAGAGTCCCGGACGTGTTTGAGTCCGCTTTAAAATAAACTTTTATTATAAATAGAGCGGCAGTGTACGATTCGGGTGTTATTCAATTTGGCCGATTATTATATCACTTTTATTCGCCAATGATTTTCTCATTTGTTCAATAAATTGATTATAATCGACTTTAATTATCTGGAAGCACGCTCGCTCGATTCTTGCCGTATCTAAAAGACAGGCAAAAAAAACTACGATCCATCGACTAGTCAATAATTACAGGCGTATAACAGACCGTTATCACCTCGGGGCGTTTTATCGAAAATCGAGCACTCGCACTCCGCAGGCCCCAATAAAAAGGCAGTAAACACGAAGCCAGGGAAGGCAATACATTGATCGCCTAAAAAGCGGCCACGCTGCACTTACTCCACCAGGGGCGGAGGGGGAGAGGAAGCTCCTAGCTTTGGTCGAGGGGGCAGGACGCGATAAAAGCGAGGCTCTCGCTTGCGGCCGGCGCGCACTGCTCTCCCGCGATTACGAGGCTCGCGTACGTTGAACTCTCGGCCCGGCCTCGCACTCCCTCTTTCTCTCTCTCTCTCTCTCTCTCTTGCCCGTCGTTCTCGAATGTATATCGGGGGAGCCGCTCGCGCGCCGCTCGCCGAGGCGTCCCTAGCGTCGCGGAAAGAAGGACACGCCAAGCGCGGCGCACATGCGGGTTCGTCGAACTTTGCGCTAATCGCGTTTCGGTGAGCGGTGAGGTCGCGATCGCAGCGGATCGGCCTTGCCCGATCCGTTCTTCCGATGGGAGATCACCAAAATCTTCTTTCTCTCTCTCTCTCTCTCTCTCTCTATCTCTCTATACATCACTCCTTTCGTCGCCCGAGGAGCTGCATCAATCTGGATGATTCGCCGATGTACGAAAAGCAGACGGGATTGTCAGGGATTTCGAGGGGCGCGATGAGGCTGCACCGTGAGAATAAAAACCGCAGCATGGGTTTCAGAGGGGAAGGAGAGCAGGAAGGAAGGTATCGATTCGCGGCCGAAGGAAACGCGCATCCGGTCGTGCACGTAGCGCGCAACTCTCCGCAAGATATCAAACTCGAGGGAGACAGATAGGGAAAAACAGAGAAGTCCCCGGACTTTCACTGTTGCACTCTCCCGGGACTACTCCCCCTTCCACTTGCTCTTCTCGCGTCGCGCGCATTTTTGCAGCACGACGCACCGGCCTGACTGCTTTCGCAGTCGGTTCACGTTCTCGCCGGCTGAAATTCGACGGCTGGGAGTGCAGGCGCTTTAAAGTTGTTTGTAAACTTTCGAAGACGAAAGTTTTTTTTTTTATTTAGTTTAACTCGAGGACGAGAATTTTTTTTTTCATTTTACTTTCGATCTACTTTTGATATGCGATATACTTTTTACGTAATCTGATAGAATGTATAAGCGGGCGTGCTTTAGTTTACGATGAGGGTGTTACGTACTAACCAATAAGGTATATCTCCTGATTGCGATTACACGGAGATAATACCGTCGGTGAAAAATAAATTATTTTGCGTTAATGTAGACATGTTCAGAAAACAGCGATATATAATTGCATTTATATTTGGATTCATGATAAATTTAGGCATTACATTTCGATTGGCGTAAAAATACATTGACGTCATTTTAACTGCCTACTTTATGCTATCCTTAACCGTTGAGTTCTTAAATATACTGCCGATTGCGTAAAAGTTAAATATACTTAATCTTCACATAATACTGTGCACATTCCGCTGCTATAAATTCATATCGACAATAGAAGAAGAATAAATTTTCGTCTGCTATCAAAAAATAATGGGGCTACTTTATCCAAATGAAATTCATTGGCTGATTGATCTGTTACACCTCATTGGGCAGTAATTCTGACGAGTATAAATTTTTCATTTTTCATAATAGTCGCGGACAAAATGTGCGCCTTTTTCTACGGAGGAAAAAAAAGCAGCAAGTACTTTAAAAACGGTAAACGAATAAATCCAACGCAATACAAGGATTCCCTATTCGAGTAAATTCATAGAGGCTTTACACCGAACTTTACACCGAGCGATAGTGACTGTATCGTCGTCCCCTTGAGCCGGTAGGCATCTTCAAGCGGCTTCTCCTCGGTGCGCTTGCGCCAAGGTCGAACGAGTCATGACGTCAGAGTACGTTGACTCCTGGGGGGCTCGACCTCGTGTTACCCCCCTCCATCGGGAATCCGCGCGGTGATCTCTTCCAAGGCACGAGATGAACTTTTCTCGCGCGTGCAGCGAGTAACTTGAAGCTCGAGCAATTGTCATTCCGCGACTTTTTTTTCCCTCTCACCCTCCACGCTCCATTTCAAGGAGGGCGCGAGAGACTCCTTTTAATCGTGCTTGCGACGCAAGCTCGTGCGCGGATCGAGAGCCTTCGATTCGGTCAAGGTTTACTCGCCCGCAAAAAAATATATCTATATATATATGTATATACATGCGCCCACCTCGACGCTTTCTGACGCCGCGACTCCAGGAAGCGAGCGAGCACCGTTACGCGGCTTTCCGCGAGAAAAAAGGAGGCACTACGTTACGTAAAAAAAAACAGCGCGAGAAGAGAGAAAGAGATAGCGAGGGAGAAGGAGGGGGAGAGAAAAAATGAAGGAAGGCGAGCGCGCGACCCTGACTAGCGCGCACACGTGTCCACGGTTTATTAAAGCTCTCGAGTGCCAGTCCAGGGCCGCGCAGCGCGCACACGGAGCCCCCTCCTCCTCCTCCTCCTCCCGCCCGCCTTAATGGATCGATCTGCACTGATGCATTTTCGCTCTTTGTTCCGCCGATTTTTTTTTTCGTCACTCCTCTTCTCGTTGCGCAACCAGCGCGCGATGCTTGCGAATGGATGCGCCTCGCAAGCGATTTCACGAGCTTTTTTTGGTCGGTGCTTTCTATCTATAATAGATGCGGGTTATTCAGCCGGGGCACTCGAGAGCATCGCGCGGAAAAACACTCGAGGGCTTGGATGAGTAGGTGCGAATATTGGAGCTAGCTGTTAACTCCGGAGTTGGAATAGCGAAGTAAACGGAACGAGCCTGACTCGACAGCCTCTCATTCGAAGGTCTTTTGTGCGCAGGTGAAGGTGGTCAAGTTCAGCTACATGTGGACGATAAACAACTTCAGCTTCTGCCGCGAGGAGATGGGAGAAGTACTAAAGTCTTCGACGTTCTCAGCGGGAGCCAACGATAAACTCAAATGGTAAGCCTTCAACCATCCAGTTTCTTTTTTTTCCGTAAAAAAAAAGGTATATTGTTCTTATCTGACATTGCAGCGTCGTTTGAAAAATTTCGTTATGATTGTTCGGCCATCGCTCGTGTCGGTTCGATTAATATTTCTGCGTGGATACATTTTTTTGATGCCGATATAACTGTACGCAGAATGCGCGGAGATTTATTTTCCGCTCCGCGATTTACGATTACCATACGAAACTAAAGAATTGCAAAAAAAAAAATCACGCTGTCGCCTCTCAGGTCGCAATTTACAGTTGTCGATAGTTTCAGCGCGTGTCAATAAAAACAAGCACATAATATCGAACGGGAGATAAAAAAAAAAGAATAGCAGGAGAAACAATAAGGCACCTTTTTGTTCTCGAGCCTGTTTGATTTATTGAGCTGAGCAATTGTTTACCGAATCTCGCGTCGCGTTTTATCGATCAATCATTCCGGGAATGGCCATCGAGCCGATAGAGGAAGAACCGAAGAGGATTGCGCAACCCAGGGCCAATTTTTCCCGCGCCGCCCCTGGAAATTGAATAGTCGCGGGGAGGTCGCGGCGCGTCGAGTGTCCGCCGGGACACCTTGACGCTCGCTCGCTCGCGAGTCGCGCGACAGCTTTAACTTTGCTCCGCGAAAAATCCCGTGTTGAAGCATTTTACGTCACTTCGTTCGATCTTGCCTGTTTGCCCGTGTTAAAAAAAAAAAAGAAGTTTGTTTTTTGGATTAACCGGAGCGGAGGCTAATGAGGCTCTTTTTTTTCCACAGGTGCCTACGAGTGAATCCCAAAGGCTTAGATGAGGAGAGCAAGGACTACCTAAGTTTGTACCTATTACTGGTGTCCTGCAACAAATCAGAAGTCAGGGCCAAATTCAAATTTTCTATTCTTAATGCCAAAAGAGAAGAAACCAAAGCGATGGGTAAATTTTTTTTTTATAATAAATTTTCCATATGTCAATGGGGAGATTGGATGTTTTTATTTGACTTCAAAATTTTAATTAGAACGGAAATCAAGAAATAGTATATTAATCAACTGCTACGTGTCATTTTGATGATGAAGTGTTATGTAAACGATTTTTTAAATCACTTCTTAACAGTTGTACACAAAAAAAAAAAAAAAAAAATGATTCGATAATTGACAGTCTTTACTTATGTAAAGAATTAATATTTGCTATAAATATTTAGAAATTATCATCTATATCAATTTTTTTCCACATATCTCACTCTATTAATGGCTAATTTTTAACTTAACATTTTTTCCCCGAATTATTAGTGATAAAAAATGGAATTTATAATTATCTAATTGTAACACGGAATTAAAACGGGATATTGATACGCCAGAAAGTTTTAATTTTATCGAGACCTCGAGTTTGGCGGATTCATATTTCTCGGTTGGAATTCTGCTCGATCCGGCGACATTATCAACTATCTCTACAAATTAAACTGATAAGAAAGTTTTAATGATCTGAAAAACTTTTTCCGATTGCAGAGAGCCAGCGAGCGTACAGGTTCGTTCAGGGAAAAGACTGGGGCTTCAAAAAGTTCATAAGAAGAGATTTCCTGCTGGACGAGGCGAACGGTCTACTGCCGGACGACAAACTGACGATATTCTGCGAGGTACGTAATTATTTTATGCCCAAACTCTTAGGGACGCTTAGGTAGATACTTGTCCAAAGTTTACGAGCGGAGGCACGTCCTGGACGTAATTTAATTAACGCACGTTGAAACATTTTCACGTTAAAGTAATGTTAACTGCGACGAAATTGGAAAGTAAGTCAAAAGGCATCTTCTCTCCTTGAAGTGAATATCAACAAAAGTATTACGCTCGCTCTCTTACTTTGTAAATAACAGTTTGGTGGGAAATTTATTCCTTACGGAATCGACGATTAAAAAAAAAAACTTTAATTAAGCAGAGTGACTCTTGATAAAAATTGACAAAATCTCTTTAAAAACAACTCTTTCACGAGAAGTTAATTACACTTTTTAAAATATTTAATCGAGTCGTTTTTACTTTTTTCTTGCAAATGCCGCAGTTTCATTAAAATAACTTTTTTTTTTATCCTTAAAAGACAGTATACACTTTTTTCTGTTTCTTTCATTAGACACCTTCGCAAAGACGAATTTTTTTGATAAGTCATTAAAGAAAAAGGAACTTATTAAAAAAAAAAAAAAATTTTTTTCTACAAGACAGCAAAATAAAAGCAAGTACCAGCAAATCGAAAGAGGCCAAATTTTAACTCTCAATCATTTATTCACAGGTCAGCGTAGTCGCGGATAGCGTCAACATTTCCGGTCAGAGCAACACGATACAGTTTAAGGTGCCGGAGTGCCGACTACCCGATGACCTTGGGCTTCTCTTCGAGAACGAGAAATTCAGCGATGTCACGCTCACCGTCTGCGGCAAGGAGTTTCAGGCGCACAAGGCGATACTGGCCGGTCAGTCTTCCAAAACTAATCTCGTCCACTAGCCCCGTTCGAAAAATGTTTTGGAAATCGAAATTTTTACTTTAAATTGTTGTCGTTCTAAGCGATGGATCAACTCGGCGACGAGCCTTTCCGAGATACTCGCCCAGTTGCGTAAAAAGGTGGCGCGCGGGAATTCGAGCAAATGTCGTTGCGCAATCGCGCATTATGTATTTATTCTTTTCTTCGTTATTTTTTTTGTTCGTCCGTCGGTCGAGAAGTACAAGCCTTTTCCGACTGACACGCTTGTTAATTTTTTGCGACGCGAGCGCATGCCACGATTGTCAAGTTCACAGCGGTTCACCTACTAACCTCATTCCGACTTTTTTTTTTTACTTTTCAACTTGAGCGGAAAATCATTGAACCGATTAGCCCGACGTCAGCCAAGGCCTTCGTTGAGCGAATTCGCCCGAGTTTGATCGATTGATTCCTCCGTGCGCTTGTTTCGTTTAATAATTCGAGACGCTTATATAAGCCGTGGATTGTGCCTTTTATATACACTTCTTACACGAAATAGAAAAACCTTAGTTGTTTCACATTCGAAGTTTTATACGGATTTTATCCAGTATTTCGACCAAATTTATTTGTGATCAAAGTTAAATAAAAGCTAAAAATTTCAAAAGACCGTGAATATTTTAAAAGCGATTATTCAGATTAACGTGATAATTTGCTTTTCAATCGAAACTATTTTTATCTTTTATTTGTATCAGAAACAAAAAATTTTGAAAAACATAAGAAAAACTGGTTTCTAAAACTTTGCTTTTTTCCCTTTAATTCTGTGACTTTTTAATTCTAGTCGTTATTAGACAAAAAATTAAAATCTTAAAATAAAAATGAAAGTTAATGTAATGTTTTTTCTTATTGCAGCACGGAGTCCAGTGTTTTCGGCAATGTTCGAGCACGAAATGGAGGAGAGAAAGCAGAACAGAGTAGATATAACCGACGTCGAACAGGACGTTTTTAGAGAAATGCTGCGGTTCATATATACGGGGAAGGCCGCGAATTTAGAGAAGATGGCCGATGACCTGTTGGCCGCAGCGGACAAATACGCCCTCGAGAGGCTGAAAGTCATGTGCGAGGAGGCGCTCTGCACAAGTCTAGCCATCGACAACGCAGCAGACATCCTCATACTAGCGGATCTTCACAGTGCGGATCAGCTGAAGGCACAAGCAATTGATTTCATTAATACGTGAGTTCATTATCGTTAAATGTGTGAGTGACTTTGAGATTCGAATCTAAAAAAATGTTATTATTTTGCTTTTTGAATCTTTGATGTTTTTAAAACTCACTTTCCTTTACACTTTTATTTTTACTGCAATAAGTTTAATGGATTATTTTAAACGTGACAACGAAATGTTTATTTTACGTATTTACTTGAGATATGTTTAACAATAAAAAAATTTACTTTACAGACACGCAACAGATGTGATGGAGACAACAGGATTCAAGTCGATGGTCACTTCGCATCCAAACCTGATAGCGGATGCCTTTCGGGCGCTCGCGACTCAACAGATACCGCCTATCGGACCGCCACGGAAACGAGTTAAACAGAGCTGAAAGCAGTCACCTCTGACTCCGGGTACAACCACAACAACATCGCCCCCGCCTCTGTTGCATCCTTCTTGACTTTTGTGTACAGTGAAAAAAAAGGGATAGTGCTAAATAAATGTTTCCTAGTGCGCCAGCCTCTGGTCCACTTAAAAAGAAAAAACCTACGGCGTTATTCAAGAGATGGATATGGACAGTAAAGAGAGAGAGAGAGAGAGAGAGAGAGAGAGAGAGAGAGAGAGAGAGAGAGATACTAAAAAAAAATAGCGGAAAGTGATGGCCAGTTGGTTATGTCGCGGGCGCAAAGACGTTGTTGTGTTCAGTGAGAGAGTGTCAGTGGCGGTGAAAGACAGTTTCGCAGCGAGAATCGTGTATCGAAACGAGAATGGAAAGTAGTACACGCGCCCTCCTCATCGCTGCCCACCCTAAACTAAAAATTGTAAGGAAAAGTAAACAAATCCACGCGACATATACAATGCATACGTACATGCAGTACACAAAAATACGAAAGGCCCACGCGTTACACGCGATTGTCGAGTCGTGTCCAACATTCGCTGGGATCGATCTCCTCTTTGTTAGCGCCTCGCGTCATACCTCCACGACGCTGTAATTTGAAACAAGCACGAAGAAAGGCAAGCGCAAGTTTCTACGGACGACGGAGCTAGATTCCGCGTCGTTTATCGAGAGACCCGCGTGCTGAGTCTTTTTCATTTTGTCCAAGACGAGAGTGGCGGAGATTTTCTCTCGCTCCGTCGATTGCTTCCATAAGCGAGAGGATGTCGCGCTGATCAAGAGCAGCCAACAGAGGACCAAGATGATCGAAGCTCGCTAAGAGAAAACGTTGCCACGAAAAAAAAAATCAGATGATGTGATAGGCGTCGGCCAGACTATTAAACTATTTTGTTCCTTTGTCAGCGGATCAAACGATAATACCTCCCGTAAAAATGAGAAAAAAAAAATAACATGATATGTAGCCTTTGCTCTGGCTCTCGGATCCTCGGAGTGGATCCCAAACGGGAGGCTCTAAACACTTTGTTTATTACCGGATAGTAATTTTTAATTGTAAATCATACAAACTCTTCCAGAATGGAGTAAATGATTCTAGTTAGCGTTTTATATGATCTCTTTCTCTCAATATGTACGATTATTATTACTATTAACGCTATGCGCAACCTGTGCCCTGTATTTTTGTATATTTTTTGCCTGCAGATATTTCTACCAATACTTCTTTTCTCCCTGTCCTATCTTTTATTTCTTTATCTTTATTAACTGGCAAACCTTATTAAGAGGAAATCATCAGGTCTTAATTCTTTCAACATTTTAAACGCAGTCGATGAAGTGTTAAGAAAATTTTAAAAATTGAGGGTTACGTTTTTCATGAAGAAATTTTAGGGTTGTCCATAATTTAACAGATTACTGCGTTGGCTTTTAAATGTTACAAATCAAATTGTGTATATTCAACTGCATTTGTTGAGTTTGTATCGGCATATCGCTAATCGGAATCGAAATCGAAGAGAAATTGACACTGGCGTTTATTAGGTATAAAGTGGCAAAATATTGCAAAAAAAAATGCTAAATAAAAATGTATAGTAAGCGTTAGTCAATTATAGTAAGAAATATTAATCGTTTTGTGTAATTAACTGTTAAAAAATTACAAGAAAATGAAAAAAATCGTGCGTGCTGAATTATGGGCAACCAGAGACAAACAATAATCATCGTTTAGTACTATACTGGCTTCCTGATCCTCCAACTTAGTTTTATCAAAGGTCTTAAATCTAATACCCTATATTACACTAATGACGACGATAATGAATATTAATGCCATACATGTTCTGTGATAAGTCCATTGTAACAATTGCAACTGTATCTTTACTCCTGCTCTTGAAACTTAACGCCACGTCCTGATTAGTCGATCCTGGCAGCCAGTGAAAAATATCTATTAAGTATCGATCCTGTCGGACGGCCCCATACGAATAGAAGTCACTAAAGTCTCTGATGTACATAATATCTATATTTTGTAAGAATCAAACTCAGCTTCAGCACAATATGCAATTCATTTTTTGATCCATAATGAACTTTTTTCTATCCGATTGTTCTTTTGATTGCATGTTCCTTTTTCTTAAAGACCAAGAATTTTTTTAGTTGCGCAATGTGATAATTAAATTTTAGACTTAGTGATCGCTATGTGTGTGACTAAGAGTTTTGTAAATTGACATTGACTCTCGCGTGAAGCGTCCATGAATGTAAATTTGCGTTAAGATAAGTAAATGAAATTAATTTAAAATAGAAAATGGATCTAAGGAACGTGCGCAGATGACATTTTTTATTAAGTTGTATATTGTATTTTGGGACTGTCCGACAAATGAAAAAAAGTTTGTAATAATCAACGATTTTCTTAAATGGTAATACTGTTCGAATGAAAGTTATTGTTTAATGACACCGATCTGCAGCAAGAATATATGAGCGTATGACTGGATAATTTGATAAACTAAGTACAAGTAAGACAAATGTTACCTCATCATGGAAATCAGTACTAATGTACTATGGATTGCCGATGTTTCATTGCCTGATGCACTTCCATATTTATGTTGCATTTAACTCTGAAGCTTTTTGTTAAGAACATTATGACAGCGGCAGTCCTTGGTGCAAAGCACTGCTCATCAATACCAGCTCATACATTCATTTTTCCATTATTTTAAGTCATTGCACCACATCAAATAAATTACATTTTCATTATAAAAATATTGTGATAATTATTTTCCCACTTTCCTATAAATCTTTAAAAACTTTTAGACAAAGTTATGAAAAATACAAAAGAAATTATAAAAAGAAACAAATCAACAACAATTTTATTTCTATTTGGAGCTTTTTATAATAATAAATAAATTGGAAAAAGTGAAATTTACATTTCTCACAGTAACCACTTTATCGTTCATTCAAATTGTTCGATGAAATTATTTTAAACGTACTTTCAACTGGTTAAAGTAATAAGTGCTTCCACAACATTTCCTCTGTGTTCTCGCAACGTTTGCTCGGCCAAGGTTCTATTGATTTCCATTTCTTTCATCTGTAGTAAAAACATACAGTAAATGATTAATATCAAAATTAAAAATCAATAGTTTGTTATAAGCATGTTTACTTACAATGAGATCTACATCTTCTTTGCTTATTGAAACTTTTAGGAGTTCTTTTGCTTTTGCTTTCTTTTCTGCTTCTTCCTTGTTAAGTCTATCACCAATAATGTTCATCGCCTTCAGAAATAAATACAAAAATTTCATAAATATGTATGCTGTAAGGTATACTGTAATGAATAGCAGTAAACTCAGAATCACAATAAAAAATTAATAAATTATAATTTTATTTAATAATTTCCTTTCAAAACAAATGTAGTACCTCCAACAATACACGAATTTAGAGGTTAGAAACTTCTCCAAAGAAACTAACTAAATCACCTATTTAACATTATTCTTAAACAATATCCTAAACAGTATCAGTCACTAATTAACAAAAAATTAACAAACACTTAAAGTAGCTTCGATAAAGCATTCAAATCAAGAAACACGTGGGACTTACCTTCTTAAGTCCCTCGGAAGTCGATATCTCTTTTTCTTCGGCATAGTCGGTGACTTTTTCCAAGTCCGCAGCTCCGCTGTCATACTTCGCTGCCTTCTTCTGCGATTTCTCCTGCTGGACCTCGTCGGAGTCGCCGTTTACATCCTCGTCTGCCATCCTTGTGCGTATATCGTGGGCCTCACGCACTGCAAATGCCAAAGACACTCCAAGTCAGTCAAAACTCGAAACCAACTAACCAACTTTCTGGGGTATTGCTGCTGGTCCGCATGTATTCTACATGAAGTTCTATAATAACGTATTATACGTTACTATATTAGTACTATACACTATGCTGCTCCATTGCTCATCGCTCGGCGCTCCATGATGAAAATCGGTTTGCGCCTGCGCATACCTGTGTAAATATATAATATATAACGACGATTTTCCTTTGTATTTCAAAATGAAGCAGTGATCCGCTTGTGAATCTTTGTATTTTTAAGTGTCAGTTATTGTTGAGGAATCAAAACAATATTAGAGGAGTAAACTTAGAATGTGAGAAAGAAATATATCAATAAGATTTCGTTTACAAGATTTTGAAAGCAATGAACGTTGGACACAGTGCAGACATTCTTGCAGTTTATTATTCAAGAGTATTCCCCTTCAATGAAATTTACGAATGGTTAAATTATGGAGACGGTAACACTTTGTTATCTTTTACAAACTACTTTTATAAAATGATTAAATCACTCATTCCTTTCAGAAGAGGCATTTGCTTTTCGAGAGTTTGCAATGAATTTTCAAAAAGTAGATGGGGAGGCATTTTTGAGGAATCAATCTTACTGCAATGGCGATGAATTAAAACTTAATGTTAAAAGGAATCGACCTACGAAATTGGATATTGGTGCTGTTTATAACATTTCGTAAGTATTTAATTTACTTATTAAATGTGATGTATGAATTAATAAAGCATGTGATTAGAAATTAATTACAATTCTTCAGACCAGCAAGAAAGATACAGCATGAACAAATCGAAGCAGTGCAAAAGGAACTTGTGTTTGATATTGATTTGACGGATTACGATGATGTTAGGACATGTTGTTCAGATGCAAAAATTTGTAAGTTATGTTGGAAGTACATAGTGCTAGCTGTTAAAATTTTAGATAAAGCCTTAAGAGGTACTTTACTTGGATAAATATGAAGTTATTTAAATTATAAAAATTCAAGAGTCTTAGTTTAACAAAAAAATATTTTTATTTCAGAGGATTTCGGATTTAACACCATTCTGTGGGTATTTTCTGGTAGAAGAGGTATCCATGGTTGGGTTTGTGATAAAAGAGCAAGGCTTTTGAACGAAGATGCGAGAAAAATAGTAGCACATTATTTCCAATTAGTTAGCGGAGGAGTATACAGAAAAAAGAAAGTAGAAATTATTGGTAAAATTCATTCTTCTGTCGAGTAAGTCAAAATTGATAAATTTCATTTTTTGTATTTATAAATTTATAAAAAAAATTTATTTTGCAGAAGAGCACTTACAGTTATAGAACCTAGATTTAAAAAATTCTGTGTTGAAGAACAAAATATGTTAGGCACTGAAAAAGAAATAAGTAAATTTTTACAAATCATCAGTAAAGAAACCATGCGCATGGAAGTAAAAAATTTGTTCAACAATTATTCAACTAGTCTTGCTAGATGGGAAGCCTTTTTAGACTTTTTTAAATATCAAATTCAATTAGTAAGCATTTTTTTGATAAAGCTTCTTTCCAATTTCTTTCTATTATTAAATTATTTTTTCAGGAATCTGAAGACTGGTGTAAAACGCCATTCCTTATTGAAGAAATCATGATTCAATATGCTTATCCAAGATTAGATATGTGGGTTACTACGGACAATCGCCATTTACTAAAATGTCCTTTTTGTGTTCATCCATATAGTAAACAAATTGGTGTTCCTTTAGATCCAGAATCACTTGAAGATTTTGAGCCAAATGCAGTACCAAGTATTATGAAATTGATGGATGAAATAGACACTTTTGATGCCTCAGCGAAGAAAGAAGGAATGTCCATCGATGAATTAAAAGAAATTAAGGATATTCAGAAAACTAGTTTAAATAAATACTTTCAAATAATGAAAAAATTTGTACTTTCTTTGAAAGTGCAAAAGTAAAACAATGAATTATAATTGATTCAAAAAGATTTAAAAATTTTCAAAACATTTTACTATTTTAATAACTGTGATGGATTTGTAAAATAATTTAACTATGTTTTCGTAAGTACAAAAATAAATTATTATTATTTATTCATAAGCTAACAAAGAACTGTTTTAATTTTCTTTTAAATTGCTCGTTAACATTAAGATTAACAAATATATTGATGAATTAATTTAAATAAATAATAATTTGTATAAAAATTTAAGGCAGATTAGCAAAAGCGTGCACAAGATAGCAGCACCTACCTGAGCCATCAAGTGGCGTCATCTGGTGATTAATGTTTGCCTATATTTTTAATCCTCATGTAAAGAATCTACGCGTGTCCAGCGGCTTTTGTCCGTGTTTGGTCATAGTTCATAGTCAACCTCGCGGAAGCTGCAGCAGCGGAGTCGTACGAAAAAACTAGGGTTAATTTAGTTTTTCTATCGTTTCAAGCAATCGACCAAGAATGTCGGAGATATCATTAACGGAGAAGCCGAATTACCAGCAAATAGACCTGCAGAATTTGAGTCTACCGCAACTGTCGCAGTGGAAGCAGCATGTAGAGCAAGAAATTTTGATATTTCGGGACTCGCTTAAAAGTTTGAAAATTGCACTCAACAAATTTCAGGAATCCAATGACAGTCTGAATAAATTCACGCCTGAAGCAAAAGGTAATTTCATTTAGAGATAGCTCAATTAGTACTGAACTTTTTGTGTGATCAATTTGTTTTCTGCATTGGTTTATTTTTAGGTTATAAATGGATCTTTTTTACTGTAACTTATTGTTTATGTTATTAACAGTTTGGTCATTTCTAATTTAACATTTCGCTTCCTTTAATTAATTTTTCAAAATTTATTACCTATACTTTGTTGTATCAGTTTTTGCAAGACATTAAAGTAACATCACACTGCTCTTTATATTGATCTTAAAGTTTTCATTTACAAAGTAAAAAGTAAATTATAAAAGTTTAAAGATATAATTATTTATCTGTTTAAAATTTTGTAAGTCAATAGAAAAGTTAAAAAATATCTAAATAGATTCTTGTTGATCTCAAATTTTTGTATTAATTTAATTAATTTACTATTAATTTTTATTAATAGTATACTTTTAGATTATATTTCTAATACTTTTGTTGTTTATGTTTAGGGAAAGATATTTTAGTACCTTTGACTGGTTCAATGTACGTACCTGGAAAATTGGTTGATACTGAGAAAGTACTAATCGACATAGGTACTGGATATTTTGCTGAAGAAAGTATACCACAGGCAAAAGAATATTTTAATAGGCGAACCACATACATAGCAGATCAAGTGAAAAAAATTGAGGACATGTTATCAGAGAAGTCTAAAGTTAGAGATGCACTGATTGCTGTTATGACAATTAAAGTCGAAGAAGCGCAAGCAAAAGCTCAAAAGAAGGAATAAACAGTTAATTTCAAAATTTTTGGCTCTGTTTTTAACAAAAATAAGAGAAATAATCAAATGAAAAATAGTGCTTTATATTTAAGAATAGTGTTAAATATCATGTGATTATTGTTGAGTCATTTTTTCTTTTCTACTGCAAGGCAATTGTAGTTGAAACGTGTTTTTCATTTTAATTAATCATTGATAATTTTTTTTTCAATTAATCTGCAGAACTCGTTATTATGCAGATGCTTGCGAAACCGTTTATACACATTTGTATTTATCACATTTACATTTATATTTATCTATGCAATTAGTAAACACTGCGAATCATTCTTTAAAAATCTCTTTAAGAGTATTTCTTTTAAATGAAAATGAAATTGAATTAACTTATAAAGAGTGTATTTATTGAGTTCAATCCATTTCCTCTATTATCTATTAATTTTATGCAAATGTATTAATCCTTTATTATTTTTATTTGATTCCTTTCTACTATAATTTCAGATGTTTAATATTACCTCAAAAATGCTGTGAAAAATATATCTGATATAAGGAGAGAGAAATAGGAGAGAAAATAATAGACAGGCATTTAGCAGTGAACATAACGAAGATCAAATATTTTATTCGTTAGTCATGTAAACAATATTCCATGGGAAACAATAACAACATTCCATTCTTGAGAGCTCAGTAGGACGTACATTCTTTTATCAGACGGCAATTTGACTTTTCTTGCCGGGTATCCAAAAAAAGCTGTCGGGAGAATAAAAAATATCCACCGGTCGTTCGTGGCATCACATGCGCTCGAAAACGAGATATTATTTTTTTCTTTTTTTTTTTTCTTAAAGTTTATTTCACGTTTTTTTATTTGATATTCTGAGGGAACATCTTTCATCTACTTATATAATGACATATTATCTTGGATTACAAATGCGCGCGCGCGTCTCGCCATTGTAAGTACATACAGACAGTTTTCACTAAATTAGTATTCTATTTACACAGATAACATACGCTCGATACGTAAATCAGTGAAACACTTTGGCCTTTACGGGTTCCCTCTTCGTCTTTCGTCGCTTCAAGTCCTTGCGCACTCTTTTCTCGCTTCTTTTCGTTTCCTCTTTCGTTTTGGGGCTCGAGAAATTTGAAAATTTTACAAACGACCTTGTTTCGCGCGCCTCCTTATTGTATATTTTATTCGCATATTCCGCATTCGATTCTTCTTTTTTCCCTTCATCAATGCAGCGATGTAATTCGTTCAAAGTTGACCAGGTTCATGGTTTGATCTTCCACCTTACTGATGATGTTATCTCATACTGCCTGTCAGTATGTTGAGAAGCGCTAACGCTATGCACCAGCATCCTGCGCTGCTTGTTGTGCTTCCTTAAACAAATAGAAAGATCAAAGTTAGTATACGCTGATGTGGAAATTAAATAATTTTATTATTATTTAGTGGCTGATGTTAATATTAATTATTAATATTCATAGCACATTATTTATTACTTTACACTTTATAAGAACATGATAAACTTTTTCTCATTAATTTAATTTAAAAGTTTAAATTATTGATTATAATCATGAAAATTAAAATAAAAACAAGTATATAAGTAGAAACAGACGAATATGGTAAGGTACATTTACAAATTTTACGCGTGAAATTTTAGTAAGTAGAAACAGACGAGTGGTGCAAGGCATGCCCAATAAGTAGAAACAGGCAAATATTTTAAGGCGCTTTAAACTCTTGCAATACAATGGATAAATCAGTCATTTTAGAGCAAACACTTGACTAAATAAATTATACATATTTATAATTTTATAAATACTCCAAATTACTTAATAAAGTATATATAAAATAAGAAACTACAGTCCGCCGTAATTTTTATCGCTAACTTTAAATAAATCAAAGTCTCGCAGGCGTACAAAGAAAAAGCATAAAAATTTATAAATTAGAGAAAAATCCGAGAGAAAAATAAGTAGCGGCCCGAGCCAAAGCGGTGGAATAGAGTAAATTAGAATTCGAAGAAGAAGCAGGCAGCGCGGCGCTCGAAAAAGCAGGCCATAAAAGAAAAGTAAAGGATCATTACGGCTGTGAGAAGATTCCCGGGTTCCCAGTACGGATGCGAGCCTGGGACGTTCCTCCTCCAGCACGACGGTGGCTTGTTGTTTGTAAAGATCGAAGACGTCGGCGTGACAGGTAATGTGCAGCCTGCCATTGCTGAAGCTATCGGTGACGAGCTCGAACTCGAGTCCGGCTACGCTGATCGTTCGATTTTCGATCGCATTTCTCGTCGGGATGCTTTTGACGTAGCTGGAATTAACCTGCAACGAGAGCGCACTAAAGTATTTGCCACCCCGTTAAACACACGAATCTCCCCCTCCTCCGTAGCTCTACCGTGGCCACGGGTACGCCCGAGTGTCCCTCCCATTAACCGCTCGCTCTTTATTGCCGTTTACTTTTGCCCGCTCAGATCGCTTAATTACAACGCGGTACTCGTTCTGCCCTCGTCTCTTTTTTCTTCTGTCTACGCGGCTGGTTCTTGGGCTGATGATGAATTTTTGTCGTACGATGTGTTTTGAATCTTTGTTGTATATCCAAAGAATGTTTAAAGGTATTCTTTGAGTGAAATTATGGTTTAAATGATAGTTCTTACAAATTATTTTTTATTTTTTTCTTAATATTTGCAGAATACATATTTTTACGTAGATAATTACAAAAAAAAACGATATTTATAGTCTCGTAATTACGCAGGTATATCTAAAAAAAAAGTAAAATTATAATTTCGCAATGAAAAATGTTCAAATAAAAAAAAAATAACAGAAATATTTGGTCTTGTTTAAACACATTGCTCATGGAATTTTCAAATTTCTCTCATAGACGCAAAGACGTGAAGACGCAAAGTACTTATTAAAGTACTTCTCGTTTTATTCCGAAATACGTCGATTAGACGCGCGATTACGCAGCCGTGAAAGCCCCCCTAAATCCGTCCGTCAAATAGTAAAAGCGCGAAGAGCGCTGTAAATTCCGGCCCTAAACAGCTTATCACGCCCCCGTAAAAAAGGCGCGGCTCCCACCCTCTGTAACCGAAAGCCAGAAAAAGAAAGCATCCTCGACCTTCCGCTCGCGAGGAGGCATCCGCGAAAGGAAGTGCATCAAAGCCCCGCTGGAAAAGATCATAAACCGTTCGGTTTATGAAAGGTCCCGATGGAGAAGAGGGGGGCAGAGTAGGAAGCACCCGACGAGCCGAGGATGCGTATAAAAAAGGGTGGAAGTATGAAAAAAAAAAGCGGCGAAGGCAAAGAAAGAACGAAACATCGTATACCGACGGAGAAACAAGTATTAAGCGCACGGCGAGAGATAAAGAGGCGACGTCCGCACGGAATAGAAAGAAAATTTGATGTACGATGGTAGACGTCAAGTAAATCGCTTCGCGGCATTATTACGCGCGGGGCTCTGCACACCCACACGCTCGCTCGCGTCCCCCTTGTATAAACCCGCGGAGTTTATTTCCTCGTCGACTCGCGCCCCTCCCCCCCTCTCTTTCTCCGCGCACTGTGAGAACATTCCGCGTGTCGCTGAACCGACTGGATTTACTATCTACGAATGACATTTGTTTCGTCCCGGGGGGAGGCGCGGGTGAGGAGAGGAGAGAGAAAAGGAGAGAGAGAGAGAAGGTCTCGGGGATTTCTTCTTGAGGAAACGGAGGCTTCTTATTTGCGAGCGGCGCGCCGACAGCCGCGCAGACTTTACCTCCTTAATAAACTCGTATTAGTTGGGCCGATAAGCGCACGCGCGCGCGGCTCTTTATTGATATCGCTACGGCTGCTGGCTAGTGCTTCCTGCCTCACTTTCTTTTTTTTTCGCGAGGTGCCTCCCTTCCCCCGTACCCGCCTCTCTTTATAAACGTTATTGCCTAGTTGTTTACCCGCGTGACTGGCTTCACGTCCGCGCTGCACCTCTCGCTCCTCTTTTTTTTGCCATTCTTCTTTTTTTTTTTTTTGTTTGATAGGAGCGGGAAGCTTATCGGGAAGCTTAGTCTTCGAGCTCGCAGTGTGCGCCGAGGATCGATGGATATATATATATATATATATATGTTTTTAAGGGATGTTTTAAATTTAGGCACTTGAACATAATGTAGGCTAAAGTTTGCAGGCTATTAGTATAAGCATACTCTATGAAGTACACTGTTGAGAAAACGTGAATTTTAATGCGTGTAGTGAGCAAATTTTCGCGACGTACTCAAACTTTACTACTTTGACGCTAAGTAAACATGAATTTCAAGAATTAATTATTATTTATGTGATCTAATCTAATAATATCCGTTCTAAACTTAAATTTATAATTAAATGATTAGCCGTGATTCGGTTACTGGTGTAATGCGCCCCGGACCTGTAGTAAGTAGAAACAGACGAGTACGACAATATATACAAGTAAGCCTTATGTTTTAATTAACTCGTGTAGAAAAAGTTAATTATCAGTAAATTTGGTTTCGTTGTTATCTTTTTTCGCGTAAAAAAAAAAAAAATAATTTTTAATTTAAAAAGAACACACACTACACTTTGTGTGTGCACACTTACGCGCCGCGTTTAAAAATTGTTTACACAGCCCTTCTTTTTTTTTAAAGTGCGGGGCGTTCACCCGTACCCTCCGGGGGTGGTGTGCGTATAATTTTAGATGGGTGTTCGTAAAAAAATCTTTGAAGTGCAATCCTTTTTCAACTCGAGTATCCAGCTTATAAGCGAGTGTACAGCGGAGCAAGCTCGATCGAGAGCCGAAAAAGAAATGGCGAGAGGCAGAGGCAGGGAGGCGCGAACCCCGCGGGATCGGTATTTATAGTGATTCTCGAAAGCTTCTCTACCCATCGCTTCTTTTGGTATCGTCCCCTCCCACTCGCTGGCTTTGAGGCTACGAAATCGCCAATTCGATATAATCGTACAAATCGTAATTGAGTCGTATAGTTCCAAAAATAGGTTCTAGGCTTTCCGATCGTGAAGGTTATTTTTTTAATTATTTTTTAGATATTTATTGATGTAATACGAATTTTAGATATTGTAACACGAAACTTTTATGGTAAATTAATTACTTTTAAAAAAACTCTGGTAAACTTTGTACCTTTTTTTGCCGCTGGGAAGTGATTTTATTTTAAGCGCTTTTATGTATACGAAGAGTGCCTCGTGAAAGTTTTATATTTACGTTCATTAAAGTTGGAAAATTGAAGTTTTAATTCTGAAAACAAAGTAGATTTGCTTTCAATTATTATAAGGATTATGTATGAAACTCCATTAACTTAATCTTGACGCAACAGAGATTTTTAGTCGTCGACTGAGTTTTTTAAGGCTTATTTTATGCATGCTCATCTGAAATGGAAAATTAAAAATTTATAACATGAAGACTGTTTCCATTCAAAGCAAAGGAAGTTAATAAAGCGCTATTAACCCTCAGTTAGAATTTTCAAATTAAATTTTGTGTAAATACAACATTTTCATGTGTTTTATTAATTTCTCATTGAGCAACCTTGTAATACAAACTGATGGTTATTCTTTGAGTAATTTGAAGACCAGAAATTGTTATTATTTAAAGTTAAATTAACAAAAAAGTCATTAGAGTTAATAAAATTTCAATAAAAACTCGTGAAATATATAACATGTTTCCTTCTACTTTAAGGTAAGGACAAATCATCCGTTTAATATTAAACGAGTAAATAAATAAACAAATAACAAATAAGTAATTTCCGCTAAATTCAGGGATTCTTCACTAATTCTTTCCTTTATAAAGTAATAACTTTAAAAGGCAATAATAAGGAGATTAAAAATCGATTCGCGTTGATTCGCGCACTCGGCTCTCCCTCTCCACTGCCTCGGTAAGAAGGCGGAAAAAGAAAAATTCAAGCATACACACAGATCAATCGGCAGAGCGAAGTGGCGCGCAAGCCCCGACGACTGCGCGTAGAATTTATTAAGTTTTCGCCCGGCAAACGAAGCGGCCGCCCCGCCCACGCAAACCAGCCGCCCGAGAGCGGGGGCGTTAAAAAAAAGCGCAGTCCAAGGATGCTGAAAAAAAGCTGGTGGAAAAAAAGGGAGAGAAAGGAGCCGCGCCCCGCGCGGTTTATCCCGCGGCGGAATAACGACTTTCGCTAATGCATTTCCCGGGAGGCGAAAAGTGGATTCGCCTGTATCCTCGGCCCTCTTTCCACCCGCCCTTTCCTTTTTTTTCGTCCCGCTCCGAGTACACGTATATATTATATATATATATATATACAGTTGGAGGAGCCCGGGCTCTGTGGGTATACACGTATTATACGGGCTCGCGGATTGATTTCACATTTCCGCGACGCGCGGGTATGCAAATGGCCTCGCGGCTCGCGCGCTCGAGTTATTCCGATTATGCAAAAATGACGGAGGAGTCGTTCGAGGGGCGCAATTACCGTAGCGGCGAGGCGATCGGCAGCCGCGTCAAATTGAAAATCTCGAACACCGGATGGATTAGCGAGCGCGATCGCCGCTCGTTACCCGCGAGATAGCGCCCGATCGAGCTGCAGCCGTCGTTACGGGGCATTTCGTTTGTAAATACGTACTCGTTGTTTTGCGAGCGCGACCCTTCTGTGTCGATACGACGATTAAATAAAAATTGGCGCTTCTATTCCTTTTTTTTTTTAATCAATTTGCAAAATGTTCGATGACATCGATTAATTTTAAAGTAAGCTACGTATGAACGATCACTTTTTTTGTTGTTACTCTTAAGAAGTGGTCCGACGAAACTTTTATTTTAATGATTGTAAAGGAAAAAGTGTAAAATACAGATTGAAATGGCTCTTTATTTTTTGTATTCATATTCAAATTTGTTTTTAATTCTTTTCTCTGACGTTCTGGATATGCTTCGTAGAATCAAATAGAATAATTGTTTATTGTAAATTATAATTCTATGACCGCAATGGAAAGTATCTCACTTTTTTGTTATTATTTGCAATTACTGCATTGAACTTCATTATTTCACGTGCGGTATACTCGACCGAATTAAATTTTTCTGCGTCGTACATCCAGAAAGTTAATTTATTATTCTCTGAAAATTTTCATGTATATATAAAATTTTAAGTTTCTTTATTCCTTTTTTTCGATTTAGTTTATTTTAGCTTTTAAATTAATTAAACTCAGTCGAGTGTACATCAATGTTAAGAGACTTACAGTCTGGGTCAATTGCACGCTCTCTTTTACAAAATTTAGTAAAACTTTTAATTTATTAGAAACATCGCGAGCGTTCATCCGTATAATTAAAATTGAAATCGACCAATACAAAGATTGGTCAGTAACATATTGTATCGCATCTCTGGTAACATTAAAACCGCTCGAACGTGACAAATTACCGGGCGAATTCATTTAATTGGTTTAATCGCGTTTACGGAAATTCGAAAAAGCTTTCGACGACCCTTCCGAAATTCTGTCCAACAGGGCGGAAAATTACATTCTTCAAAAAGCCACGTCTCGCTTTTATTCAGTCATCAACTTTTCCTCTAATTAATCAATCAAACGCGCCGCTCGCGCGCCCCTTGCCTGCTCCCGGCGAGAGGAAAGCCGTCGGATACAACAAAAAGAAAAAAAAATAAGCGAACTAGGAAAAAAAAAAGGCAATTCGCTGCGGGAACCGCCCCGACTATCCCGCCAAGTGAAATTCCTATCCACTGCGCGTCACTTCGTACTAATCTCGCCCCCGGGTTCGAAAAAAAAAGAAAAAAAAAGTAGAAGAGCAGCAGCAGGCGCGGTGGAAACACTTTATCCCCGTATCGGGCGTTGAAATCGAATTTTGCACGAGGAATTACGGACTCGACATGATCGCGCGGAGAATGCAAAAGTGACTCGCGCAAAACGGGGCGCTATTACACAAAGGCCGGGGCTCGGCCATTACGTCATACCGGTTTTTCCCGCTCGGAAACTGACCGCGGTCGCGCCTCACTTACCGGATGTCCATTGACAGTCCAGGTGATGTTGGCCGCTGGATTGGCCGGCGGCGCCGTGCAGTTCCCGCGCAGCGTGTCGCCTAGGGCGTACCTCGGCTTGTCCATGCGCACCGTCACGTTTCCCTCCGGCAGCTCTGCGACACACAGTTCACACGGTATTAGGATAAGTCCTTATCCTCCGTTTTTATATGCCCTCGCCGCCCCCTTCACAGCCACCAGCCAGACAAGTGCCACCGACTTTCAGAGATATTATACTTTTATGACGGGGTGCGCTTGCTGGAGGGACTATTAAATTCAATTTTTGTTTGTTTTACACAGATTTATGTAGTACGGAAATATTTACAAAACGAATAAGTTGAAAATTATAAAATTAGAGTTAAAGCTCTACTTTTATTTGTGCGGTTATCATGCTATATATAAATTGTTTATTTTAGTATTCTCTTGTGTTTATCCAAAGCTATGTTTAATAAATAGCATAGACAACAAAAAATATCTAATCTAAAACGTGAATATATAGATTATCTTTGTTTTAATATTATATAACTTTTTGATATTACTGTTTATACAGAACAACAAATGTGAACTAAAGAGACATTATTAATTGTTTTAAAATAAAACTTTTTTTTGATGCCTAAAATAACCGTGAATTTATTAATAAAATACATTTGCAAATAAGAGAACTTGCGATTCAAAGTTTTTTAAATGTTTCTGATTGAATTATTTTTACGTTTGAAAGTTTTAAGATCGACAAGATATCCGCGAAAAGAAACTTTCCCCACCGTAAAAGCAATTTTAAAATCTTTTTTCTCCAACTTTATCGCCTTAATTGATTTAAAATTTTATCAGTGATTAATCACAATTTTTCTGAACGTGCGAAAAAATTTTTCAAACTCATCTCCGCATCCCCGACTCCTCGCGTCAACGTCACCGAACCATTAACCATCGTACGAGGAGCAAGAAAGAGAAAAAAAAGAATGAAAAAAACGTCGGGGAGGAAGATATCGCCGAAAGCCTTTCAACGGGATAAAGGCAAAAATTACCTTCCCCCATCATCGAGACAAGCGGGCGCTCTCAAAAATCGTCCTCTTTATATCCGAATGGAGCTCGCGTCCGTCATTTAATTTAGCCGCGCGGTCTCCTTTCTTCCCGCCCGGCTCCTCCCCCCCCCCTTCGTTTATGTGTGCATTGTGTCGTTGAAGAAACCCAGCAACAATGGGCCTCGAGTGCGCTCGGGTCAACGGTATATCTTTTTATCTTCCGTTCCAGTGGCCCGCGAAACCGTCGCGATGTACGTGTACACCCCGCTTTTTCGGCCTTTCTTTCGTCTCTTTCTTTATTTCTTTTTTTCATTTTATTTTTAAACCTTATCCGATGCCTGTTATTGCGTTACCCGTTCAAATGTTCGACGGGCTAACGGATAACGAATCAAGCGTCGGGGAGCCCATTATCAAAATGTAAAGCCTTTTTATTTTTGTCAGTGAGCAAAGTGTTTTCGGAGCGGCGAAATAAGCGAGGGTATATTGATTATCGTTCCATCGCCGGTTTAATTAAACTGTTACTCTTTTATACGATATACTATAAATAAATGCCGTTTTTTTTTTTACAATTTTTCCATTTTTCCATAGTTAATTATTAACATAAAAGATAAGAAAAAATTTGTTCGTACTTTACTAGATGACATATAAATCCTTGTACAATGAATGTTTGATCTTTTCTTTTTAATATGAAAATAGATGCGATAATTCGAGTAACGTGGTAATTTGCTATTTGAGTTTTTCATAATATAGGTTACTCGATATTTTGTATGACGATATTTAAAATTGCAGCGCGCAGCTCGCGACTCTAAGAGCGACGTTTTTTACTCCGTCATTACGAAGTTCGATTGAGCGCGGTTTAATTTAATATCAGTCAACGTTGAAATATTGCTTTGTCAAATGAACTGCAGTATAAAATGTCATAAAGTAAAGATCGATTTTTCGACCTCATTTGCGCACCGCACGGGAGCTCCCCCTCGCCGAGCTAATTTACCAATTTCGCGATTTTACATAGCGGTGACGCGGAAGCCTCGCGTTTACGTACGATTTAATTAATTTGCACTAGACAGCCGACTGTTCAAATTTATCTTTCGCCCGTTGCACACGCGCCCCTTACTTTTCCTGACGATAATGAATTAAAGTCGTACCGTCCGTCGGCTCCCGATAAAATTCCTCCGACAATGAATCTCCGATCGAGCAGGAAATTCTAGGCCTCCGCGTAAAAGAGCTTCGCGAGGGGCGTGCCTCCTTTGGCCGAAGCGTCGGGTTGGGTGCGCTTTTAATTGATCCACGATTAACGCGCCGGACAAAGGGTCAGCGCGCGGCCTCCTTTCGCGCGAAAAGCGGACGCGCGAATCGTCCGGGCTATTGATTTCCTTTCGCGGTTCGCCGCCGCTAAAAGCATCCCGCTGAGTCGCTCCGGTTGCTGCTAGATATCGCGGCTGTTTGAGGCTTTCTCCACCCGCGATCCTTCTTTTTTTTCCCTCTGGGGGTTTTACCTCGGGCCTCGGGATTGGCGAACGGATTGGCTCACTCTTCCCCAGTAGGAATTGATCGATTGCGTTTATTGGATAGTTTTACGTGAATAATTGACCGCGACGCCGCGATCCCTTCAAGATGGATGTAGCGCGAGAGAAATGACGGGCTATTTTTTTTTTTCGAGGGAAAAATTTAATGCCTCGCGCCGGCAGAGTGCGCGGGAGATTATTCCGCTTGAAAAATTCAATTTTTCTGGGAAAAACTAGTTTACGCGGATAATCGACTTAAAATGTTCGGTTGCTATCAGTTTGCACGAGATCTAGTGTGGTCGAAAAGCAGGAGAATTTATATGATTTTTTTTTTTAGAATAGTATTTTATTAACTTTTTATCTAAAAATTACTATATTCATGAACTCTCTTTAATTTGTCACACAGTAAGTAATATTGACGTAGATTGATCGTTAATTATTAGTATTGACGGTACAATTAACGGATTAAATATTAAATTCGTAAAAATTTTATAAGACGATTATTTCTGAAATTAAATTATTTATGAAATATAATAGAATTTTTTAATAGAATTTTTCATAAACTAATATAAAATCTAATTTAATTAAATTTGAATGATTAGATGTGCGTACATGAATGATGAAAATACTCACTAACGACGTGCATGAACCCTGACTTCATAATCGTGATGAAGTTGGGCGACTCAGTGGAGACTTCGCATCTGTACCTCCCAGCCAGGTTAGTGTCCACATTATTCAATACCACCGAGTGATCGTCGCTCTGGTTGATCTGCAATTCCCAAACAAGAAAATAAAGTTAAGAATCTCTTCTCGAATTCGTACGTCCACTTAACAAAAATAGCTAGAGAGAGAGAGAGAGAGACAGAGAGAGAGAGAGAGAGAGAGAGAGAGAGAGAGAGAGAGAGTGAGGATGACCGCACAACGCGTCTGCGACAGGCGGACGTTTTAATTATGCGTCGTCAACCGCAGAATCGTGGTCCGAGCAATTTATTAAGAATCGATTGTCCCGGCGCGCAACGCTGACGATTAATTATGGCGTTGTCGCCGGCAATGCCGGTATAAATGCCACAATGAATTTTCACGCGGACCGGCCGGCCGCCGCCGGAATCGTCCCCACGACGAAGCACCCACTGTCCCCTTTCCCCTTTCCCCGTGGCCTGTAGGCCTGGACACTTTCGCGTATGGTTTATCCAAACCGGGCCGTCCGCTAAAAAGTCACACGAACCGATAGCTTAAGTAATTCGCTCGGTTAATTGTCTGAAAACTATTTATGTGCGCTGTTCGATTCGAGGGTTTAATGGAGTGTGCGTAATAAATAATCGTTGAGTTATTTACGAATTGCTATGCTATGAACGAATTTAAATTTTATCCATTTTCAACCTCAATTTTGCAAATATAAAATTTGTAATATAATATACATAAAGTTAATCAAATGTTGATATGGTATTTGACCCGATCAAACATTTGCTGAAAATTTGTACGATTCTCGAGCGATGTAGCTGCATTTCGTTTCCTTTTAATATAGCTGTCTGTGTTTATCGGTTTTCATTAAGTTATAATTATGAATTTGTTATTTACTAATAATCACCGTAATTATACGAGTTATTCACGTTTTATCAAAAATTTTATCAACATTATTAAGAATTAGAGTTAATGGTTAATTTTATTTATTTATTTATTTATTAAATCAGAGTATAAATATACATTAATTATATAAAAAGTGCTATGAGTAATTTATAATGTATACAGATACAAGAAGTAATATTTCTTATATTAAAGTATCTAAAGTAATATTAAATAAAATTTGTAGAACATTATCAGTGGAAAACACTAGACTTACATTTTGCGAATTTTTTTTATGTCATTCAAGTTAATTTGTATCTCTGTTGCATTTCCGAATGTAAATTAATGTTAAATGACAATAAAAAATAATCGCAGTCCTAAACAACAAAATAGCTCGGATAAGTCCACTTTTAGCAGGTCAATGCGGAGCTCGTAATTCACGAGTCGAGCGCCAAAACTAATAAAAAAGTAATCAAAGAGACGACAGCACACGGTGGCACTGTATTTAATCGGCTGAGCTTGCAGAGCGCCGCGCGCGAACGACCGCCGAAGAAGCTATGAAGAGACGCAAACGAGGGTCATTTCGTCCCTATATCTCGAAAAAAAAAAAAAAAAAAAAAAAAAATATCCGAGCGCTCGAAAAAAAAGAGAAGCAAAGTAGTGAGTCGTTAGCCCCGAAAAAAGCCGGCCGCGCGAATCGATAAACAGCGGCTCTGTGCATGTGTGAATATATGTGTGTGCGGGTGCACGCACGGGCGCATAAATTAGGCCAGAGGGGTCGGGTCGAAAATTTTAATAACACGCGCGCGAAATTTATCGCACCGGTGGCTACTTTCGCTCGGCGGCGGCCGTCTAATTGAAAATCCATTGTGCCCGAGCACCGCCGGTTAATTCGGCTCCGCGTCGATCATTCTTCGCGTCGCGGCTTTTCCCGCTCGATCCCTTCGACGCGGGGTCCTTCAAAGCCAGCAGCTCGTCCGATTTGCCATGGCTTTACAACAGCGTATCGTCCCCCCCCCCCGCGTTTGCGGTATTAGTTGTTTATAACGATTGCGTCGACGAAGGGAAAACCGTGTTTCTGCGGTTCTGGTACTTTAATTAACTTTTGTTATAGAGTTAATTTTTTTTAGCATATTTATAGTGGAGATGCAAAATAAATAAGCTCATTTTTTGCCGTACGTTTTATTTCGTTACTACCATTGTCTGCGCAGATTGATGGATCGCTATCAGTCAGGGTTGATAAATTGATGCGGGTATTCAATCAACATTATATATATTTATTAATAAAAGAGATAAATTTATCCCAGGTAAGGTTTTATCATTTATTTTATTTTTATATTTTTTCTTCTTTAAAAAAGAATTTTAAGCCTCCGTTGTAAAGTCATTTGCTTCCGATAAATAGAAGCTTTTTCTTGCAATGATGATAGATTGGATAGCAGTTCATTACTGAATAAAAATAGCTTTTCGTTTTTGAATTGTCACTTACTAGACGCAATTTATCTCTCGAAAATATCAATTAAATCTAACCTTTTTATTACTGCAAATGTAATAATAATAATAATAATAATAATAATATAAAATATAAAGAATAAATAACATTAGTTTTTTAAAGTTTTTACGGTGAAAAAGTATACCACGAACATTTGTATTACAGAGCCATTTAATAACATTAAAATAATCGGAGGTTCAATAAGTTTTTCTCCAATTACCTTTTTCATTCTTAAAGCAAGTTACTTTGATATTCCCTCGCCGCATTAACAGTTACCGTGCCCTCGAAGGAAACATCGCGGCAAAATTGGAAATACATCGAGTGCCGGATTCCCCCGATGCCCCGAAGCAATCCGTAAAATCATTAAGCTCGAAAACCGAATACAAAAACTCATTTCTCAAGGCCATCGGCGGCACCGCCCGAGCCGTCAAGCTACATTTCACCGGCAGATCGCTCTCAAAGCGTCCAATTAAGCGCTACACGCTTCCCGGTTTATTTGTTTACGCGTCGAGCGCCTCCCGACATAATCGAACATTTATTTGAAATACTTTCGTGCGCGGAACAATTCTGGAGTGGATTGCGGCGCGAGCCTCCCTTCCCCCCCCCATTTCCGACCGCAATTTAACCGAGCGCTCGGGGAATCCTCGACGGGGCCGTAGTAGCGACTGCGACGACGACGCCTTTTCCAATTCAATGGCTCCTTCTCGCGCTCTCCAGTCAGTCGATTATCACGTTACCGGTAGGCAAGATAATTGCTCGACTGCAGCATCGATCCCTCTTCTCTCGACCCTCCTTGGGCTTTGTCCCGTCGCTGCAGCGGTCTGTCTATAAAACGCGCGTTTCGCGGGGCCTTCGATTTTCGGCTAATTAGCTCGGGATTTCTGCGGATCCTTGGCCGATGCGTCGTGGCTAATTGACCTGGTTTTCATCGCGGAAAAACGGATTCTCGCAAGTTTAACTTTTTACTCGTTTTTTTTTGACGATAAATCTATTAGAATCGTCTAGCGGACAGCGATGACGCCAGCAGGTGGACTTACTGTATTTAAAGGATGACCTATAAATGTATCATTTTACCGATTCATTTTGTAATGTATTTTCATTTTATTGTAAACCGAGAGAAATTCTCTACTAAAAACTGCAATAGTCATTTTTAATTTCCTAATAAACTGACATTATTGGAAAAATTACAATAATCTCTTTTTAATTTGTAAGAACTAGTTAACTTTTATTTTGAACGAACGATAATTAAAATTTTTTTAATTACACTGTTATACTTTATTATTTAAGTAAATATGAAATTTTATTAAAACACTTTATCGTTAACATTGTCAAGTACTCATACATTTTTACCAATAACATTTTAATTAAAATCGCGTCTGGTAACATGCGACATCGGAAAATTAATAAAAATTAAAAAAGAAACATTAAAACACTCGTTTACTGGAGTGATTATATTAATTAAACACTCATTAATTGATAAAACGAAAGCGAAACAAAAGCGTGAATACTCCGATCCCGAGTGCTCTTACGACATAATGTGCAGGGGGGAATTCGATACTTACGTCGACCTTATCGGCGAGGGGCGGAAATACGGACTTGGATGGCATCTCCTTTGGTATGAACCTGTAGAACTCGTTCTGGCTCTTGTACCACTTGACCGAGTACAATGAGAGCTTGTGCAGGTCGTAGTCGCAAGTCAGCTTGACCGTCATGTTTTCAGCCACGGCTCTTGGGATCGTGATGCTCACGTCGATCTCGCCTTGTGCGCCTGCAACATCGCAACGCCAGGCAAATTAAATTCCCCGCGTCAATGGCGAAACTCATTTCGAGGCGTCAAAATGTTTGCCCGACCGATCGATTTGGCGTATGCACAGCGGTGCCGCGAGGAATGCTTTTTATTCCAGCTTAATTGCTTTCCATTCAGACGCCTCGCCGAATCGGGCGCGACACCGCGCCCTGGGTGGGTGCGCTTTAACGAAAATTTTATTTTGCACCTTTCGCATGAGCTTCAATTAGGCTTTATTCACGAGCAGCGGTTTTTTTTTTTTGTCGATTGATCGTCGACACTTTTCTTTCATTTTTTATAAATGCCGTTTATAACTTGCGGCGTTTTTTATATGTAATGATCGCAAGTACGATATTTTTTTTTCCTGATGCGCGGGGGGATTAAAAATCTTCCGTCGCTTGTTAACTTGACTGGTCAATTATTATCTGCATAAAAAATAAGCGTATGCAAGCAATTATACGATAAAGAAATTAAAGTAATTCACTGAAATTGAATAGCTTTCACTTTTATTTTTCAGGTTGATGTAATAGTTATTGACCATTGCAAATTATCTGGTTTAAATAAATAAATAGACACAATTTTGAATATCCATTATAAACAAAAAAGTACTGTTAAACGTGTACACTTGAAAATTTCAATTCACATAAAAAAACAATAGCTGCATTTGTGTTTTAATGAAAAACGAGACAGTCTGAGTTGGATGGCGTAACAGAGAAACACTGAGGCTAAAAGTCATCGAGAAAAGCGCTGTATAGGTGTCGTTGCAGACAAGACATGACTAAAGCCAATTACAGAAGTACACAGAGTGTATTCCTCGTGTAGAGTCTAATTAATACGGTGTCTCTCAATTGCGCCGCGGGATATCTTTCGGTCTCGTCGTCAAAGGCTTCACCGCAGTCGCAGCGAGGAGTCTCTTATTCGCTTAAGCCTCCGACGAGCGAATTCGGTGAATAATAGAATTTAGTTGATTTTTTTCAGAGCCCGTAGTCACGGTTTTCGTCCAGGTTTAGTTTATCGAAGTTTAGTTTATAGAAGAAATTCGGCGCTCTAAAACTCGATCTCTCGTTATTCCAACATTACCTCGTTCATCTGCGGTAGTTGCATATCAAATTATAGAAACTTTAATCTCAACAGCTTTTGAATTAATTAATTTTGCAAACGTGGAAAGTACGTGAACTAATTATTTTTCGCAATTCAAACTCACGCATCCATTAAAATATAATTCGTTTCTGCTAAATTTTAATCCGTTGTATAAATGTAAAAGGACCTCGTGTTTCAGGCAGATTTAATATATAATTTAGTAATTGATAAAAGTATCGTTTATCCGTTAAAGTATTTGCTAATCGACTTGTGCTATAGCATTGCTATGGTAATTTCATTTATCAGTGAAGCGATTCGAGAGGTTGAATCGTTAAAGAACGATTATTCAACAATTTTTATGAAAATTTGCAAATTACTCATTAAATTATCGCAGCTATTCCTCGCTGACAGACGCAAATTAACAGCGACGTTTATTACAGTCCCGAATTTAAAAACAAATGACACCATCTAATTAATGGCAAAGGTGCGGGATAAAAAGAATGCGTTACTAGGCCATTAATTTACTCGGACGACGTATCCGAGCTCGCGCGAAGTGGAAATTGGTCGGATCCGGTCAGACGAGCTAAAAAAAGCTTGCTCTCCGGACCTCGGCGAAAAAAGCTCGCTGCGCTGCGCTTGCGCGTAAAATAAATTAATTCGCAACGCGACCGATATTGGTGTGCTCTTTTCGATAAAGCCGCGGAGATGCGACCTCCGCGGTCGTCGTCGTCGGCTAGGCGGGTGTTTGCAACAAAAAATAGAGAGACAGAATGAAAGAGAAAGAAAGACAAGGAGAAAACAAGAAAACAAGAGAATCGCGACGCGCTCCCTCTTTTTTAATCTCTCCCGAAACTGCGCGTCGAACGGCCGGAGCACGCGCGCGACCTCACGCTCGGCCGCTCCCCTCCTCTGTTTGCCGATTTTTTCGCTCGGAACGTGAATTTCGTGGGGGTGGAGAAAAAAAAACGAACGTCAACCTTTACGGGCGCTCTGTAAATATAGCGCTGGCGTGCGCAAATGTAGCGTGGGTGTGCGGACGCAGAGGCAGTTTTTTAAACTGGCCGAGGTGGGAGAAAAAGTGCGTTGTAATTCAGAGTGTGTCGATATCACTCCGGAGTGACGCCGCGGTAGATTTACGGCGCGTTTTGTGATAATGGATTGTCAACGCCCTTGAGGGGCTGTATTTTGATAAAGTCTAACGAATTTTGCGTTGCTATTATAATACTGAATGACTATATAATTTAATTGATTTCGTTAATTAAGTAAAGAATTATAATTAGAAAATAAATAGATATTTCATAAATACAAAACTATCGCTTACTTAGTCCGTGTTGTAAGTTTATTCGAGCTTTTGAAATTGAAATTTTTTCAAAGAAATTGTACACAGAATGTCAGGAAATGTTGAATAAAGCTGGCTAATTAAAATAAATTACTCTCTTCGACCGGCAGCAATTTGTCTAGCTTTTCTATATCGAAAAAAATGATTCCAAAAAAAAAAGAATCATTTCATCAATACGTTGCAAGCAGGTTCATGTTATCCTTTTTCAATAAATCGTAACCTAGAACGAATCTATTTCTTTCAAAACCGACCTCGTAAATCTTCGTGTGTATATACAATAAAAAAGAGAAAAAAATAAAAAATTCCGCACATGTGATTTTTCAGGCAATTTTGTTTCAAAAGAATTAAATGGTCGAATAGACATCTCTGATAACCTAAACGTATCAATAATTTTTTTTTCTTTATTTATTCAATTAAATTTCACACAGTGTAAAGTCTTAAACAATAATGCAAATGATAATTAATCTTAAGATCTAATTTAACTTAAATAAATTTAAAAAACTGCAAAAATAAAATTATCTTAAATTAATTTTAATATTTTATGAGGAACGTCAACTGTATACGATGTTAGAACTCTCTAATGTCTATCGCTATCAATAACACCTAATAAATGGGAATCGTTATTAAATTTAACAAAAAAAAAAAAAAAGAAAGAAAAAGCGCGAAGCCAAAAATTCAAAAGATTTGGCCTACTTTACGTCTAAACATTCTAGAAATTCAAAAACAGCCACCACAATCGCAGCTAATAAATTAATCCAATGGCTAAACGAACGTTTCAATGAAGCACGATGGCAACGATTACACGCGTTCCGCTGTCAGTCGCGGCAGAACCCCATGCTACCGTAACGAATCGCCGCCACTCGAGTTAAGTAATTCGTCATATCGAGTGTCGCAGCGCCGAGCCGGGCTTAATTACACTCGATTAGCGCCGGGGCGCTCCGCCCTCTCCAAGCCACGAAAAATTCCGCGCTTCTCCACGGGATTAATTCGATCGAATCAAATCGGCGCGCACCAGACTGATTCCGCTCGCTGGGGGCTAATTCGGCCTTGTGCGCCGAATTCCGCGGCGTAAACGCGTCCGGGCCGCTCGTAAAGGGACGCAATTAATGAGCGCGCGCCGATCGATCGCGAGCGCCGATAATTTATCGCCGAATTCCCGGAACTTTTTTAATTAACCTCGACGCCCAAAGCGCGCGTTGCACAATGCTAACGAGTTTGCTATCTCTCTTTCTTTTCATTTTCAATCAGTCGGGACTTACGTGTTCCGTATATCGCGAAGCGATTGGAATACCGAGCGCTCTCGAGTGAAATTTGTTGCTCGCTCGCTTGACCGGCACTGAAGTTTTGGAGGGGATGGTTGAAGTTGGGAATTTTTTTTTTCCGTCGAGCGTCGGGGATTAATGCGGAGAATAAGGGGAGTGTGGAGATCGAGGGGAGCGTCGGCTTTTTAGTAAACTTTTACGCGGTGTCGGTCGTAAAAAAATTTACGACGAGTAGACCGCAGCCGTCGCGCGAGTCCCCCAGGTGCGCTGTTATTATTGCCCCGACGTCAACGTTTCCGCGCGCGGCCAAGTCGCCGACGACGCCCTCGACTCTTATGCAAATCTGCCCTTTTGTCGATCGGCTTCTCTATTTTTATCGGCGTCCCGCGAGGACTTTTCCTTACCTTTTCTTTTTTTTTATACGGCCCATTCTTTTTTAGGGCGAAGTTTTCGAGTGATGTTTAATTGCCGCTTGTCGGAATTGCAGAGTACACTTTGATACGCCAAGTGTTAAAAAATATATATCTATCGTTATGGGAAATCATCGCGGCGACGAGATTTTTTCTCGTGAAACTGAAAATGGCTTCTACGAAACGTATTTTATTTTTTTTAACGATTCGTTGCGTGGGAGTTTTTTTTATCCCACACCGTACATCCTTTATCGCTCGTTGCGTTTTTTTCAAAATAACGCGTCAACGATTGCGTGTATAAACTTTTTTCTTTTTTTTTCTGCAAAGCGAAGAAGCTAAAAGGTAAAAACGACACTAAAAAATTATCACCGATCTTGCGCAGAGGCGAAAATGATTAATTTTACTTTTGCGAATTGCATTTTTCACCGGAAAAATATATAATTTTCATTTCACCGGAGATAATTTGTATTTCAACGAGAGACATTTTAATTTAATATGCGCAGTGTTTCACGACACAAAGTAGCCGGGATCAAAGGATAGTAAAAAAAAAAGAAAATAATTGAAAAACGACAGGAATGTTTCACAGAAAAATTTTTATCATTATCGCGGCGATTTTTTATCCAACGAATAAGAACATCGAGTACGGCAAGCGATAATTTAAATAAACGAGGGTCGACTTTTCACCGACAACTAATCGCCGCTGGAATTTCGCGTCGATTCCTCTTTAAAAACCGATAAAAAAGAAGAGGTGTGCTTAAAAAAATGTAAATATCGCACACGACCTGTAAATGAATAATAACGTCGCGCGGCGCAGCTAATAAAGACTATCATCCGACGTGTCAACGGGCGACGGCGGCCACTTTAATTCAAAATCCTACGCTCATATTTCTCTCGAGCCAAGCGTGAAATATACAGTATTTCCCGGCGTAAGACGAGTGATAAATGGATTTCGATAGAGTCGAAACTAATCTCCCCGGGGATTTTCTATTAGCCGAGTAATATTTTTCAATACGCGCGGCATGTATAAGATCCAGTGAGAAAGAGAGAGGGACGAAGATGTAATCGCGAAGCATGGCTTCTCTTACTATTTCAGGATTTACACGCGCCTGTCATTAATAAGCAGAAACCACACACGCGCGACTCATTATTCCGGGACCTGTAGTTTTTTTTCAAACCTTTAAGAGGAGTTACGAGCCTGTGCCCTATGATTAGCCTTTTTTCTGTTTTTCATCCTGTCGCGCCGCTGCCTTTCAATCGAACGAAAATCGCTACGCTTCGACTGCGAATTTCGCTGTTCATTTGATCGGAGATTATTAGAGTAAATTTTGGTTGTTCACATTAACGCTCGGCGATTTCCGCCGCATGCTCCTCGAGCGTAAAAAGTAATTAGCGCTAAATTACTCGCGCACTCACGCACCGCCTTTTTTCTTCCCCCGCACGTGCGCTTGTTTATTGTTGGCGGTAATCTTGTCGCCTTTATCTCCACGGGCTGATAGGAAATCGATATCAGAAATGGTGCCTTATTTTTCGTAAAAGCAACCTATAAATTCTTTATTATACGTTAAATCGTGATCGAGTCTAAGTTTTATTTTTTTAAAAACATTAAAATTTGCCGCGAGCGCTTTTAAGCTTCTTAAAAAATAAGACACTCTTTAAATTGGAGTGCCCATTGCGCGATTCTAATCGCACCGATGAAGACGTCAGGGCTCGAAGTTCGAGGCGGACCGAATTAAA
Organism: Sycophila texana; assembly: GCA_035582955.1. NCBI lineage: Eukaryota > Metazoa > Arthropoda > Insecta > Hymenoptera > Eurytomidae > Sycophila > Sycophila texana. The sequence continues at coordinate 8,414,245 of JAWWEN010000048.1, read as the reverse complement.
ATTTCGCGTATCGCTACCGCGAAAATGATACGCCAACTTCGGCAATCTCGGCCGCAAGTTAGCGCGGAACTCGAAAGTTCGAGCGGCGGGCTTTTCGAATTATTCAAATTGTTGGCGCGTCCGACGTTAATTAATGTCCGGGCCACCTCCCGCGTCATTCTATTAGGCCGCTCCGCCTCCCCGGCTCTCGGCAGAGGAATCGAAAAAAGCCATTACGACGCTCGTTGGTTGCTCGAGCGGCCGGAAAAAATTCGGACCCCTGGCTATTTTTTTTCGAGTGGCACGCGCAATGGGAGGGGGAGGAGAGGATACACACTGCAAATCGTTCGACGCCGCTCATCAATTATACCGCGGATGAAAATGGATCGAGTGCATAAGGGACGGAGGGGTGTCTTATAAATAAATCACCGTGTCTCGCAGAAGGCGGAGGAAAAAAGAGACTCAGCAATTTGTGGTTGGCTTCTCTCCCCCCTCTCCCGCCTGCTGGCATGTGCGCTTTCATTTGTATTCGGGCGCGAAAATCTCGACCGAGGAGGACCACCGGCGACCCACTTTACCCTGCACGTTAAGGGACTTTGCAGTTTGCAGATATACGTATTTACGGGATGATGGCGGAGCGCCCGCCTCTTTTTTACCTCGGAAAAGTTATGCGATTTTACTCGGGGAATACAGGCGAAAAAATCTTTTCTCCGCTTTTATATTGATAAATTATTTTTTCCTTGTTCCAACGCAATGCCCGATATTATGCTAGTGACATCGACTTTCATTTATTATTTTTAAAAAATACTCAAGACAAAAAATTCGCAAGATTAATGCGCGCTCTTACTTTATTAATTTTAGATCCTAATAATTCTCTCTTTATTCTTCCTTTTTTTTTTGTTGCAAACGCACGATTATTCATAATTTTTAAGTACAACGGCTGGGAGAGAGAAAAATGAACGCGGCAATCAATTAGCTCGATCATTGAAAAAGTAATGACGACGCACAATATTCGTAATTTATGGCGGCGGTAAATTAGATTTTTCTCTCGCGCGGTGAAGTTAACAGTCGCCCCGGCTTCCAAGCGCAAAGTTGCAGAAGCACAAAGCGGCCAAGACAGGCGGTGTCTGAGGCGAGCCCCGCGGTGTCCGCGGCTCCCCCCCGCAAGCTCGCGCTCTCGCCGCGGCCGACGATAATAATAACAACAATGATAAGAAGGGCGCGTCGCTACCCCGACGCGAGCGTTAGGTATAAATCGAGGCCGCGGAAAGCCGGAAATCCGGCCGACACGCGAATTTATTTCTCAGCGGGTGGGCCCCCGCACGAGAGGGTTTGGGGAGGGGTGAGTCTCGCTCGTCTTCGAGGAGTTTCGACTTTTGCGCGAGCGCGCGCGGGGGTGGGATTCCCCGCGGAGGGCAAGAAAGAGGTAAATCTGATTCCCCGGACGGCGGTGGCTCTCTCCTCCTCTCGTCGCCCGTCCCCTCTGGCCCGACTCTTTTTCCGCCGCGGGGCGACGAGCTTAACTCGGAAAGTATGTGGCGCGCTGCTTCTCTCCCGGCGGTGATTTACTGGCGCCTCGCCGCCTCCCGAGAAAATTTGTCGGTTTCCCGAGGAGAGGACGCCGGCTGCACACTCGTCGATATTCTTTACATCGGTGGGGGCTTTCCGTCGGATTTCCGTGCCGTCGCGGGCTTTCTCTTTCTTTTATTAGGGGGTAAAGGTGTGCGCGCGATCGCCGCCGTGGCCACCTCGTGAAATTGCGTTTTCACGCGCGCTCGCTCGGGATTTCGAAAAGCCTCTCGGCAACCGCGAGCGCCGGTGGAATACAAAAGGGGGCTCCGAGAGTCGCTGGGAAATCGTTTATCCCGCTGCGAAATATTTCGGGGGATAGCGCGAATTTCGACGCGCCCTCGCGCCCGAGGTGCCAGTGTTCTTTCCTACGGGGGGAGAGCAAATTGCCCCGGCGAATTCGATATCAATTTTCACGCGATGCGCCAAGACGTTTTGAAGGGTGCTTTCGATGCCGATGAACTCGACACGTATCTTACACTTTTCCCGACCGTCGAATCGTAGATTTTTTCTGATTCTCCTGGAATCCAATAACGTCCTTGGATGAGATGGATAAGGTCTCGAGAGGAAATTCGGAGATCTGCTCTTCTAGGAATAACAGAATGTGGAAAATTTATAGCGATAAATAAATTTATTCCAGATTGTTTTTCTCATACACAGTTAAACTACCTAAAATGTATTATACATTTTTAATGAAATTTTTATTCAACTATCGCTTACCTAAACATGTAAATATTTTCGTAATTAAGATTAACAATTTTTTATCTAACAATATGTACTCATTGGCGAGAAGTAAAAAAAAAAACTAAGACTAATTTTTCACCATTATATCGCTGAAAAAAAGGAAAATGAAAAAAAAAATCCTCTGTAAATTATTATTATCGGTAAATTTTCTGATTTCTCGAGTTCCCAGGGCACAGCGATACCACGGGATTCGAGACTCTATAGTGATTATTCCCACATTATTTTTCTCAGCGGGTGCACCAATAATAATCTCCCTCCCTCGTCCTCCCTTATCCCCCGGTGAATCTCGATCAATTTGAAATCCGCCGCGCCGAGGCCTGACGAGCGGTTATGAAAATATCCCATTATCAACGCAGGCGAGCTGCGCGCCTTTTGTACCTTTTCGCGCAGCGAGGGGCGCTCGCTTTTATATGTACCTGGCCGCGAGCAGCCGGCGCTGTTCGCGCAGATTACCGGTTGCGGAGGCAGGCGCGAAAAGTCTACGCGACGTGTGCTCGTCGAGCTGATTCAAGCTCTCACCTCGACCGACTCCTTCTTTTTTTATTTCACGGCCAGTCCGCGATGAAACAGGTCGCGCTGCATTTCGCGAGTCCACCGATGAGACCTATCCCCCCTACTTTCCCCCTTTTGACGACAGCTTAATCGGTTTATGATCTCTCAACCTCGATTTGTTCGTGGGAGTTTTTAATGTTCCGTGGAATTGATCGCTTTTAAAGCGGATTTACTATTCAGTAAGGCGCGTTTATTTTTTGGTATTTTGTTGCGAGTGAGCTTTCTTTGGTGGGCAATTCAGAAAAGGGGGTTAATTTACGCGCTCTTTGATTGCGGAGCAAATGCACAAATAAATTCTTGGAATAGAAAGCATTTGTGTACATAAACAAAATTTAACTTCCTTCATTTCTACAGGTAAACAGCACTGAAACGCTGCCATTGTTGTGTTAGATATACACAAAATTCTTTACTGCACTGAGCGTTGAAGTTAAAATAACACATTTCAAGAAAAACAAAAACATTTCGCTTTGATGCGAAATACTCTTACCTCTCTTTATGCGCGTATTCTACCGTAGTCTTAAAATTTGGGTACTCTGGTATGCTCAATAATTAATTTTGCTTTCAGCGGCAATTAATTGTAATCGATAAATAATCCTTTACAATATTTCAGCTTTGCACGAAGGAATTGAATAACAGAATATATATCCGAAAAAATATGCGAAAAAACAACGAAGCTAAAATGAAATAAATCAATACGGAAATGAATACTGATATTCGAAAAATTTTTTCAGGATTTAATTTGCACCAACCGAACCAAACTATAGTTCTTGATCAAAGGATCGATGCGCAAACAAAATTATAGAAGAAAGTGAATAATTCCTCCTCTTGCCGCTATACTCAGCTGCAATTTTTTAACAGGCAAACACTCGGCGGACCCTCGCTTTTTCCCGACTGCAATTCGATTCGCCTCTCGTTTGTCGAGTAATTATCCTGCTCGAAAGTCGGGGTGGCTCAGAGTCGTCCAAACAGATTTCCGTGCTCTCGCATTTTCATAGCGTACAATTTTAACGATCCTCCGCGGCAAAGGCTTATCGATTGGCCGCGCGATGGCGAGAGCTAAATGTCATTTTCGACTGATGGCTCGCCGGCTAATTTCATTGGAATCCAGTGGGGACGTGGAGGGGGCTTGAAGAGCTTCCCCCGGAATCGAGAGCTTTTGGCGTGGACGTGTGCGTGAACAACGGAAAACGTCGATTTGCGAGGGGGCGTGTGGAGAGAGGTAGGAGCAGCGCGGAGTTGTAATCTCTTTCTGGAGAGAGCATCTGTTCATTTTCCGATGGAGGCTTTAAGCTTTAAGCATTTTGCACAATGAACGACCGATTTTTCGACTCCTCTTTTTTTTTACCTTTCTCTCGCTCGGTGCCGCTCCCGTTTCCGAACATAATTTCACTCTGGAAGTCGCTAATCCCCGCTCCTCCCCAGTGGAGTATAAGCTTTATGCATAGCTTTATCCGGTGTTGCTTTCGAATCGGCTTGTTACTATACTTTAACGTTTATTTTAATAATTTGAATCTACTCAATGCTCGTTGTTCTCTTCCAACGGTATTACGACAGTTCGACTTTAAAAGAAGAAAAAAAGAGGAGCGACTATAATGAGCGAAACAGGTGCGCGTCAATTTTTATCGAGATGCGAGAGTCTTTGATAGGAAACGCAAATGCACGCAAATTTACGTCCCGTTTTTTTCGAAGGAAAGATTACGCTCCTCTCGTAAGTGATATGCATTTGGCGGGAATAGCGACAATAATGCAGCTTTCGCTCGTCGATAATAGACCCGTCGACGCGCTACCAGGACCGATAGCGTTTGCTTTTATCAATCGGGCATTGTTCGTTCATCAGCATTGACGTCGTAAAAATCGAATAAGTCTTCGAAAATTTTATGTTCGGCCGCATGAAAAATGTATTTTGAATAATCGTCCTTTCGATCGAGCTTTCGATCATTTTGCTGCGCTCAGCATGTAATTATTCAGAAAGTATTATAAATAATAAAATAAAATCCATTGTGCGTTGTGCAGTGACTTTTTCAAATTTTAACAATAAACGCCACGTTAAATGGAATCATTGTACAAACAACAATATTCAAGATTTATTTGCAGAAAAGATTCATGCTCTAATGTTACTAAAATCTCCCCTTTAACTTTGAATAATTAATATTTATGATCCTAGTTACTCCGTGGATTTTCAAACTACATGTTAAACAATTTACCACATAAATTTAACGAACTGAAACTTGCTATTACCATACTTTTCCTTTAAAATTCAAAAACAAAAGACTTAATTAACGTAAACACCCAAACGCATTCAATGTCCCGCACTCCTCCGTCTATTAAATATCTTTTCAAACAAACGCTTCACCGCCAATTTCAAAATTAAGCCTGTATCGTCACACGAAAAAAAAAAGAGCGAAACTCGAACCACAATCTCGAATCTTTCGACAAATTCAGTTTCCCCCTCGGCCCGATATACGCAGACCAGGTTACAGGAGGGGGCACGCGCGGGTGACTCCGTAAGCCGGGGGGAAAGGGTGGGAATGCAATTTCGCAAATTGCCATTGTTGCCTCTCGCCGCAGCCTGCCTCCGCTCGCGCGGCACCTTATACACGGAGAGCGCGCCTTCGCGCGGTCCGGATCGGGCGTTTTGCAGATAAGACAAGTGTCTGTCGATGTTCAGCCGGCTGAATTACTCCTACGTATATATATATATAAGTCGCCGGGGCGGGCGGGGAACCTCCTTGTTCTCTCGTCCTCTGCGCGCCGATGGGCGTCCCGGCGCTGGCTCGCGGTGTAACACACGTCCCCTCACCATTACGCGAAGATTACTTTCTGTCCGACTTCTTGAAAATAGCGCGCGATTTCGCGCTGGCGCCGGAGGTGAGCGCGCGCAAGTCGGTGTTTTCAGAGAGGCCGAGACGCTCGTTTGGTATCGATATGGCGGATTTGCGCGGGGCACTTTTCCGAGGCGAGCTTTCACCCGGAGACTCGAGCGTTATTTTCGTTTGGTGTCGATTCGATCATCGTAGGGGGGGAGTTGTATATGCGAATGAGCGCGGGGATAGGGGATTTTAGTGTGAATACGGTCTTTGTATAATATTTTCCGCAGATTTTTTTTTTATTTATAGAATTGACAAGCGACGTCACGATGACCAGTGATGTGATTTTACGTTTTTTCTTTTGTTAATGTGCAGGTGATTTATTTTTCTTTTGTACAGTTTTTATTTGTTACTATGGGAAATTTTCGTGGAGTGCGATAAAAAAAAGTTGAAGGAAGAAAATTCAATGAAATTTAACATCTTAACAAGAATTTTTTTTTCGTTCTTCTATTTACAAGTTTGCGTAGCTCATTATATAAAGTTTTTCTGGTAAATATAAGACGTTAAGTTTCGGAAAAGGAATAAAGTAGCTTCCGCTGAATTTGAGCACATCGAGCATGAAACTATCTTACCGTCAGTTAAATTTTTTAACACTTTTTAAAAAAGTTTTTTATACTCGAGGACGAGGTAGTTCGGACCCCGGCTCGCGCAGTAAAAACGTTCGCGCGGAGCCTTAAAACTATACGTAGTTTTAAATTTTGCATAGATAAGGGAAATTTTATTACATGTATAAAAAGTTTGCTGTACCCTCCCTCTCGATATATATTATATATATATGTATATATTCGCCTCTGAAATTGATATTCCGCATAAATATATCAAACCTAAGATATGCACGCGGAGCATTTCTCTAACGCTCCTCGAAGGGTCATTAAAAAAAAAGTATGGAAAAGTCGCTCGAAATTTCTCGGCGTACTGCGCCACACACCCACGGGAAAAGCCACGCTAAATCCAGCGAATCCGCGTAACAGTCCCGAAACCCTCATCCCGACGAGAGAAAGAGAAAAAACATGAATCCAAGTCCTCCGAGAGGGATGTGTGTGATTAAAAAGGAATTATTTTTCCCAGCCGGCGTCCTATTTTTTTTTACCCTGCTCGCTTTTTCCCGCACGCGGGGCGGGCAGGGCTCTGCGATGACAAAACAGATTCCGCGATGAAACGCGAAATAAGACTCTTCCGCAGACGCATCCGCTCGTATACAAGGGTTTTTGAATTTCTGCCAGCTGGCCGGTGGGAGGTCGAGAGGGAGGTTAGCGCAACCCACGGGGACGCACGCGAATTTATTCACGTAATTCAAAAGTTATTATAACGCGATCGGTCCCTTAAAGTGGTAGCCTTCGGAATTGCGTTTCCTCGTTCGACCGTCGAGATTACCCTTCTGGAGCGAGGGAAACACGAGTTTGCATGGTAATGCTACCCGAGATTTTTTTTTCATGTATGCGGGACGCGACAGGTTTACGCGGACATTGACATAATGCTATTGTGAGTATGGAGTGTCTTATTGTCTTCCTTTAGAAGGTAATTTATTGTAACCATCATTTTTGGAGTTTTGTAAAATTGGAAAAAATGTTGCGTTAAACATTACTGTATAGGTTTTAATAAAGCGATGACAAACATACAAGATTAATTTAATGAAATTTTAATAACAAAAATGCATTACAATTTTTTTTTTAATATTTAACTATAGCTATACTAATTTGTTTTTTCATTTTTTAAGTTTTTCTGTCGCTTTAGTAAATATAAAATACCTGAATAATAAATATAAAATACCGATATATACCTGTTTTATTTTTTTGTAGGTGAGTTTTACTTTTTTTTAAATACAGAAGTGTCAGATTAATAATACGTGAAATTCATTTGCATTTTATTTAAAGCGATAAGGGGTTTATGTAAACTATGAGACTAGCATAATGTGTATTTTGGAATGTTCATATCTAACTCAATTGTTTGTGCATTACACTACTAAAATTGAACCTGCGTCAACTTACATTATTTCAGGCCAATTAATCCGAATCATTAATTCAATCTACGTCCAGAAATACAGTCCAAAATTAAACTCTCAGCGACGTAGGCTTTATTTGCGAGTCAAGCTTTGAAATATATTGTAATTTCCAAAAATAAAAAATTAGTGTGTTAAAACTTTTCTTTTTTCCGGGAAACCCATTGTGCGTCGCACTACTTAAAGAAAATAAAAATAAAGGGACATGGAGAAGTTCAGAATAACGATGATGCGGGAACATTAGCCTTATCTAAAGTGTGCATTCGCCAAACTGCGCGAACTTTTTCACGTTCGGATTATGTTAAGCGCAGTACTGGTGTAAAACAAACCGTTCCAATTAGCATATATCGACCGCGGCGACTATATACGACAATCGGCCCCGAGCAAAGGGCCCAGAGGGGGAAGGGGGACAGCTCCTCCGCAACTAATTATCGCCGGAGTGTTACGCGTAAATCCAGAAATAATTCGCGCGGCGCCGGGTTATTTTTCAGCGAGTTCGACGAGCCTCTCTTTCATTTACAGAGAAGAGCGAGCTCGCCGGACTTTTTGAATATAAATCCCGAGCGGAAAATCCCATCTAATAGCGCGAGCGGCAGCTGGAAGCCGGCGCTGCGCTTTATGCGTTCCGGCGCTTTCCCACCCCTCCCCCCACCCCCTTAACACTCTACGGATCGGGTTGTAATTCAATTGGAGAAAATGCCGCGAGCGCGAGAAAAGCGAGCAGTCACATAAATTCACCGGCGGGGTGGCCGATCGATTCGCTCGCCGCTGTTTGCGCACGGTGCGCAAGACAAGCAGACGCGTCCTTGAGCCGCGGCGCTACTTTAATGGAAAATCGTCGCGGAGAAATTTAACGAAAATTTTATCGGACCAGGGGAGGTTGCCGCGCGCCACCTTCTTTTCCCGCGGAATTCATCAAACGATTAAACGGAAAAAGTCTCAATTTACGAGGCGGCGCGGCGAGCTCCATAAATAAAGCGCGGCGCTTAATGAAAGTCACGGGAGCCGACGGGCGCGTATACCTCGGCGTGGATGTGCGGCCCGCCGCGCGTAAATCAGCCGGCCATCAATGACAGACGGCCAGGCGCGCCGACGGACACGTGTGCAAACAGACGCGCCGCGGCGACGTAAAAACGGCTCTTTCAGCGCGCGCGACCAGAAGCAACGCGGCGACTATAGCAGCCTCTCGACGGAAAATAATTATTTGTCTTTACACTTTATTTCTTTTTGCTCTTTGTGGGGATCTCCTGAAATTTGCCAATAAGTTACCGCACCATCTGCAGATTGGTCAAGGTTGGAGAGGGCCTTTTTGTCGGCGATTCCAAGTTTCAATGTTTAACGAGCTGCTTTTTCGGCCGGTGAGTGAACTTGATAAAAATGTGCATTTTTTCAATATTTCGATGCATGATGCAGTGATATTTAATACTTTGTTAGAAAGTATATAACTTTGAGAATTTAACAAAGGAGCGCTTTAAGAGTTTGTTGTAAGGAGGAGTTTTTAATTGCCAATTAATTACCATTTTAATTTGAATATTTTTCCTTTATAATGGAAAGAATATGCTTTTTAAATTACACCCGTTATACTACGGTTTAGTAAAAAAACTAAAAATAAATCATAGTTTTAATTAGACTCGGCTAGTCCTTAATTTATCAACAGCATCGTGGAGTCTTAAAATTAATTTAGCAATCAATGACTAGCAGTACTTCAGCTTTCGCAAAAAGCGGCACCACGAAGAACGTCGCTTATAAATCTCCCGCGGCGATTTTCCAGAAAATCCTCAAGCCGAACTTGGTATTCCCATCGCGGTCGAGGCACGACCCTTTCACATCCTCCTCTAACGGGGTAAAATTACCGCGCGGCCATCTCGCTCCATTTTTCGCGGGCGCCGCGACCTTTACGATCCCCGCGACGATCGCGTTAACGACCCTAATGCTCGCCCGCCTCCCTCCTTACCCCCCCGGCAAATTTACCCTCATCAGCATAAACAGCCGACGAGCCGATCAGCATTGCGAAGGGAAAAAAGAAAGAAAGAGAGAAAATTTTTATCACCGAGTCTACCCCCGTAGCTCAGCCCTCCAGCAACCGGGCTATTCACTCTCGTCATTCGTTTTCAGCGTTCCGCTCGCTTTTTTTTTTCGAGCGCTTTCCAAGCTCGGCAAAAATAGAGCGCGGCCGGCCGCGGTGCGCGCACTCGACCGATATATACCGCGCGAGCATTTCTATTACATGTTTATTCTGCCGCGGCTGCTTGGGCTTTTCTGGAGCGCATGCCGTCCGCACAATGCGACGATTCGATGGATTTTTTTTTCCCGGTCGGCCTTCAATGGACCCGTTGTAGGATCCAAGCCCCCTCCGGGTAAGAGCTGGTGGATAAAAAAAATTCTATCCACCCGGCGCCGTTCGTTAGGTGTGCTATCTATCGCAGGGCGGTCGGCGCCGCCCGAGGCGGCGTCTTCGGAATCAATTACCGGTAGACGCGCGGGAAAAAGTTTAAATGCGACGCTCTCGACTCTTTTCTTCGCGGATCCACTCTCTCTCCGCGATGCCGATAGATTTGGCCATTTATTACAATCGATATAGGCGGACACTTTTTTTTATTTATTTTTTCTCTTTGGTGTACACTCTGAAGCTTTAGAAGCGAGGATATTACGTTGCGAGGTTGTTTTCTGAATTCTGGTAAGAATTTTCTATCTGACTGATATTCTGCTACTTTATGGGGAATTATGGTAGATTTGTGAAATTTGAAGATAAATTATGGCGGCCCGTCGGTTTTAATTGTTAATCATTATGGACTCTGATCAGACTGTTACGTTATTCAAAAACGCAAAATTAATTAATAATTATACGCATTAAGCTATAATAACGGATTGGATGTCGCTTTAATTACGTTTAACCACTGGCATGTAACAAGACACTCGAACTCCCGTCACGAGTAGTAAATTTATGTAATTCCCACGGCTGTCAAAAACATATTCCAATTTTTATCAATTTCTGTCAAAAGATACGAACATCTGAATTTTACAATAAAACGCGCAATTGTATAAATGCCTCAGTTTTGAAAAGCTCACGTTTCGCTTGCACATAAATCAATCATAAAAATTCGAGGAAAAAAAAAGAGGAACGATTTAATGTCAGTTTACTGCAAGTAAAAGAGCGGATCGCCGCGAGTGAATTTTTTACTTTTCGGATGAACCGGAGCTGCTTCACGCTGGCACAGTCGGATATCGATCGAGAGGGCCGCCTCCTCGGGCTCACGTACTTACTGCGGCGGGCGCAAACTTTGACGTGGTAAACTGGTTTAGCGAAAAATGGCTTAACTTCGAGTAGCGTCGCGGGACGGTATTAACCCTTCCCCCTCCCTCCTCCTTCGGTCGCCTTCTGCTTCCGATTGTGATTTAGCCGCCGGCGCTAAATTGGACGGCGCTGTTGGATCTCATAATCGCGCGCGACGTTGCGCGGCCGGACCAACTGCGCGCGGCATTAGCGATGCCCGGAAACGAGGATTTTCTCTACCTTTTGTTACGCTGCGGGAATTATTACGCGTATGAATTTTCGGTTTTATCGTTCGAGAAAAGAAAGAGATTTGCTCTGCAGCGGCAAAGGAAACTTTTGACCGTATAGTCTATATATAGTTTTTTTAGGATTTTCCGCAATGGAAGCAACTGGGCAAGTTTTAATTGCAGTCGAAGCTTTCTCTTTTATTTTCCCAGTGTGTGTTGCGCCGCTACAGGAGTTTTTTTTTCACAATAGAGAGGTTTTTGTGAAATTCGAGGACCATTTTTTGCGATGACTTTATGGGGGTCTCATTTTGAGCAAGAGTATAAAAAAATGTTTGACCTTTGTGGCTTCATGTTTCCTTTTTTTCTCGTGTCGTTCAAGTGCAAATTGTTTGCACCGTACGCCGGAGGGTGCCTTTCAACATTGCAAAAGGTACACAGTGATTAATAATAAATTCTGTTTAATTGCTTTGAAAAATTTAAACTAGCGTTACTGTTGCATTTTTCGACTGTACAAGTTTCACTGTATATTCTGTCCTGAGCAATTACAGTTTCTTCAGGCGAGCAATAGAAATTCGTAATTATAGGCTTGAATATTGCGTCGTAAAAAAACGGTAATATGAGGCCAAAACTGATGATTACAATGAAAATTCGTAATTATACTTGAATTTTGCGATGAATGTATTGAGTATGATTTTTTATTTTGATTGAAAAAAGTGCATGTTATAGACTGTATGCTGATGATTATAAGGGGATAATGCAAATTTTGACGGGTTCTAGGGTTGAGGAGCGCTAAAGAGTTTATAAGACTGTACTTGGACCAAAGGAAACAGGGGAGGCACTTTAGAGTCTTGGCAAGCTTGGATAACTACATAAACGACGCAGCCTGGTTCATTTAAGTTTTGTAACAGACTGGCGAAGATGTACTTTTCAGTTTTAATAATATATTGTGCTTTTTAAAGCTTATTTTAATACTTGTAAATAGGATGCTTCATTAAAAACTCACACAATCGTAGTGGAAAGTCTTAAACTCTTCCCTTTTAAATAAAACTTTTCTAAAGGTTTATGAAATTTCTTCGACAAATATGGAAACCTATTAAAAAGCTAGTTTTTGTTTTAAATAAATTCAAATAATAGGATTTGTTGGGACATTTTGTAGGGCAATTAAATTTTTATTTTACAAAAACACCACCTAATGAAAAAAACCAGTTCCATTGTAAACAGATATTTCAAAAAAATCATTGTTGGCTGTACAATGCATATAATTTTTTTCCTAGTATTTCAAAAGAAGAACGATTTTATATATATAAAAAAGAATTCTTTCTTTTATCTACGCGCCCCATTTCGGTCCTTTAAATAGTAATACTTCAAGATTTAATGAAGTATTCACAATTAATCTCTGCGGGTCTTAACAAAAATTACAGAAAACTAAGTAATTCCGGAGTCGAAAGGCGAAGCCCGAGAACAATTGCCGTAAAGCCGCGGAGCCGATAACGGAATAAAGTGCCGCGAGCGAGCTGGCGGGTAACTCCCCTCCCTCACCCTACGTATTTGAATATACAGGTCGACGCATCAAAGAAGACGAGTTCGCGAAAGTTGGGGGTGCGCGCGGGGCTAGTGGGTCGTGGCTGCGCCCGATTCTTCGTCGCCCATGGAATGGACCTCTGTATATAGAGTCTGGCCGTAACGGTCGCGAACCGAGGGGGTGTTACCTTTATCTCGTCGACTAGACGCGAAACGATGCGGGAGAGATGAAGCGCCGGCACTGAAGAGCCCGGGCTGAGAGCTTCATTGTGCCGGCGGAAAATTCTCTCAACCTCTCGACGTCCATTTTTGCGGAAACGTTATTACGACGGGAAAGGGCTGCACTCGTGGCGCCGCGACGATTTGTGTGGGCGTGTTTGGTCTGCCCACCCTTTGCGCCAGATGGCTTCCCTATCTCTTTTTTTTTTCGGCCCTCCACGTCGCTCTCCTTCCCTTGCTTGTCGCCGGCCACTCGAGTCGACGTTGTTTATCGTTCGCTGCGGTGATTTTTTTTTTTTTGAGGGTCTTATACGCGCGCCGGAGGGTTACGGATATGTTTCGACCACTTTCCCGGAGAAGCTTTCGTCTTTTCGAGCCTCGGCAGAATTTTATTGCACTCGCAGCGGCGATTTTTACGTTGTAGAGGGATTTACGTTACTTAATTACTATTGCATTCTTTTATTTATTTTTGTACTCGCAACGGCGATTTTTAGTTTACAGAGGGATTTACGTTATTTAAACAGAATTGCATTTATTTATTTTTTTGTGCGTTATTTTATAATTTTTTATCTTTTGTAATAAATTTGTTAAATTTTTTCGATTAATAATCAATAAATAAATGATGAATTAATTCACAAGTTCATGCTGAGATCTAAAGTTTGTAGATAAAGATAAGTAAAAAAAATTGCATTTAGTATTGGCGGATGATATGTGGAGCGTATATATAACTAGTTTAAAATTAGCTTATCAGATGCATTTAGTCAAAGCATATTCTTAACATCGCTAATTGTGGAATGTTCCAACGAAGCTATTTAATCTTCGGGTCTACATCAATAAATGATTTCTACGTTTGTAATACACATGTTAATATTTAAACGCAAGCGTAAACTTCCAGGACATTTCAGTTCTATAATTTTGTACTAATCTAGACGACATTCGAACCAAGCTGTGACCATTAGAAATTCATTTTCCACAATTCGTACGAGCGAAGTAATTTTATTACATCATAACACTAATATTTTAATTAGGGCAATGATTTTAATTTAACGTCATGAAAGTTAAATTTTACCAGTTTAAGGGCCGTAATACTTTACCCTCTTACAATCGTCAATTAAATCTTTATAAAAAAATATTTTCCTACTATAAAAAGAAAATTTCATTTTACACGAGAAAAGGTATGAATCAACAGCACTTTCAAGTAGTAACAGCCAGTAGCAACAATCCGACCCAGTTTGATCAACACTATACACTCCACACTCACTATACCATCAAAGAACCCTGTTTTTTTTTATCTCTGGAATCTCGAGTCCCGATCAACGCTGAAAACGCAGTGCCTCTGGCTTGCAATTTTTCGGGAAAAACGCGAATAGCAATCCAACGTCGTCCCCGGGTGTGCAGCCCTCGTGAGTGGCACGACGATCCCTACCCGGGGAGGGGCCGCTCGTTCGCGTAAAGCGCGGCTCGGCACGGCCGGCATAAATACCAACGTCCCACGTATCGATTTGCAATTTGGCAAATTGATAACTGGCGGCAGATGGCCGCGGGTGTGAACCCCCTTCCCCATGGCGGATCGATCTATGCCCGAATAGACACAAAAACTCGACTTTCGCGTAGCCTCGATATATAAATGATTTTTATCGCGACGAGCGCAGCAGCGCTTTGTTTCGTCTTCTGGCTGGGCGCTGAATTCAGGAAGACCAGCAAACGCACGAGTGAATTTAATTTTTTTTATGCACACATATATATATGTAATAGTATACCGCGCAAAAGTTTGCTAATGGAGTCGGAGGAGGGAAAGGGGTCCATGAGCTCTTTGGAGCAGGCGAGTTTATATATATATTAGGTTTGCGAGTGCTTATTTTCCCCTATTAATTTTTAATGCATCGCTGGATCAGACGTGCGCGAGTCTCTTTTCCATATTCCCTCGACTCTTGCGTGCGCCTCAAAAACTTGTGAAAAATTGCCGCATGCGGGGAGTTTATCCAGACTCACCCTTCTCTCTCTTTCTCTCTCTCTCTCTTTCCTCTCACTCACTCAACTTTTTGTTTTTTTCCAAGCTTTTTTCTCACCTTCATCCGCGCTAGTTATTGGGCTACTTCTCCGGCGGTATGCCAATCAGTTTATAGCCGCGCCTCGATGATGCTCTCATTATGGCTCGTTTTATTTATCATACTAGCATAATCATTTTATACCGCTTGTTTCTTTTTGCGACATCATGCGGCATTATATACTTTTTATTGTCCATTAAGTATTTTAACTTCTATCTGGTGAATCGTAAATACGTTACTTAAAGGTAAGACTGACGTTGTGTTATAAAAAATATCAAATAAATAAATAAAATTATAAACCGAAAAAGCAGGACGTTCTTTGCATGTGTGCAGCGCATGTGAAGTTTTAAATTTTTATACGAAATTTTTTGCACGTTACTTTTATGTCGAAAACGTGAAATCTCAATTATTTTTAACTTTCGTGAATTCATTTTTTTTGCCCAGCGAGTTCTCTTTTTACTATTCGATTAAATTTTCAAACGCTCAAGGATGCAGGTATTTTGTTTCGGTTCTTTTATACCTGGAAAATCAATTTTTGTTATTACTGAAAATCGTTATAAAATGTCGTTAACAAATATGTGGTATTTAATCGGCGCTTTTAAATTGAGAAAAGAAAAGTTAAACAATACCATCGGCCTTTTAATTAGTTTTACAATAATAATAAAAAACAATATATCCATGCGTTTAGCAGTTATTTGTTTATTTTACACGAGATCGCTCGCCTACCAATTCGCGGGCATCCATTTATTCGGCTCGGATATGTATAATAACAGGTATACACGCGAATCGAATTAAAAACGTACCAGCGCTTTTGCAATCAACGTATTTTCGAGGGGGTGTGGGGGTGGTGCGCGCCGCGCGAGTTTATTAATTTCACGGAGTAAAAAGCCGACGGTGAGCCGGTACTATTATTGCTCTCAGCCGGGTAAATACAAAATTCACACGATAATATTTGCCTAACCAGGAAGCAACCCTCGCAATATTGGATTCGAAAAAGAGTAAATGTGCGCAACTTTATACCGTGGCTAACTGGTTATCGCCGTAATTCCGCGCGCTCGACTAAAAAAAAAAGGTCCGAGGAAGAAAAACACAATTCGACAATACTGTTTACGGTAAAAAGAGCTGGGGGCGAGGGAAGAGGGGGTCTGGAGGGAGCGAAGGTGCTTTACGACGGCGCTTATCACCGCAACTTACCGCGGGCTCGCACTCCGCCGAGATAGGGTGAAATTTACTCGGCTGGGCGAATATACATCGCGGCGGTGACCGGTTCGATTACGCGTAGAGTGTACGTCCCCCTCGGTGTGGTTGCGCGCGCCTCTGTGTGTGTCTGTGTATACGCCCCGGTCCGTATAAACTTAGCGACTCGGCGGCGGTCGCACTTTATTCAATCCCAAATGGCTCAAAAGCGCGTCGCGCGATAAAGTTCGGCCAGCGGCGTGCTTTACTGCAAATTGAAGTAGATTATTCCGCAGCGAGTCGATTTTCATTCGTTTGCTGCGTCTTTGCGCGCGGATATACGCTGGGGGCAGAGTCAGGGGCAGGGGGGTACCTCGAGCGGAAGTAATGGTGATCCCGCGCGATTCCTCTCCGAAGCCACCGAGCGGCAGGCGGGAATCAGCGTCGGCTTACGCGGGTTATGACACTCTTACTCTTGCCCCCCTTACCACCTCCCGACGCTCTCGGGCCTTTTTAACGCGGCCAGCCGAGCGGCTCTCTTATATACCCTCGGGGAGGGGAGGATTTCGCAATTTGGCGGCCGAGGTCCTTTACGCTCTCGCGTATAATTAAAAGGCTGCCCAACAGCCGGAAGTTACGCGTGGACCCCGCGACTTTCATTGTTTTCATTTGCCGATTGCTCCTTTATGGGGGTGTTATCGACGAGCGAACGATCGCGGACAAGCCCGCGTCGTCCCTTCCGCAACCTCCCCCGTCTTTCTTTTACGAGCTGCATTAGAATAACACGGCCGTGAACAGCGGAATATCATGAATTTTAATGGCCCGTTCTAAACGAATGCGCGTAATTTTTCTTGCGAGGGGTGGCGAATGATTTTCCCGAAGGGGCGGTGGCGCGAAAGCGCCGTCTTATCGAGTGTCCGCTCACACATAAATCAACGTCCGGATTTACATTCAATTTAATTCCGCCGGCCGACTCCATTTCTCCCGTCGGCGTCTTTCGAAGAAATTGTAACGAAAACGGCGCGCGATGATTAATAAAGGATTGAGAATCCGCGAGAAATTTTTCCGACCCGGGCGAATTGGGTCCGATCGTTATTTACGGAACTGATGCTTCATGGAAATGTAACCCCGTTGAAATGACGATTTATATGTCGTAGGACGTAAATCCAATTTACCGAATGTAATTTCCGGTGATTACGAAGCTCGCCGAGCGTCTACGACGCGGCAGATTAACTTACTTATTTTACTTTATTATATTATTTTTTTTTCGAAATAGGGCAGATAAGAGGGGCTGATCAGCCGCGGCTAATTGCGGCAATTTAAACAATCGGTCAAATTTTGGGAGGAGGAGGGGGGGAGGGAACTTAATGCAAATTCAAAGTTGGTCCGGTCTGCGCTGACGCGCTTCTTTGGCTGCGCGCAAAACTCGAAGGGTGCACGTCACTGCATCCCACCACGTACCTTCGAGCTCGCGAAACTTCGATAATTTCGGCCCGGTGCCGGCCGCCGCCCCCGCCGCTTCTCAACTAGCGAAGCAGCGAATACGCCAGGCTCGACGAATTTTGAAATCATATCGCGCGCCGTGCGCGTAATTTTCTACCCCCCTCGGCTCGCGATCAAAACTTTCGAATACAGGGAATGCTCTATCGTATATTTCAATCGGACTTTTATCGCCGAGGTTTTTTCCGGCTCGCTACGGCCGGTGGTATAGCAGAAAAAAAGGAGGAGGAAAGAGAGAGAAAAAAAGAGGGAAAGAGAGCGAGCGAGAGAGAGAGAGAGCGACACTATCCGGCAATTTACTGGTGGGTAAAGGGAATCCCAATAAAATATGCAGCCATCGTAATCGAACGAAAATTACGAGCTAGGCGTCGTGATAAAAAAAGCGGGTGGGTCGAGGGCAGGGAGGGTAGGGGGAGAAAAAGTAAAAGGACAGAGGCGCGTGATTGCGATCAGCCGGTTTACGCGCGTGCGGAAGAGTCCGGGGCGGAAAAAATGATGGGATTTTGCTTCCACAAAAAAAAAATGAGAGCTCGTCCTAATTGTCCTTTGGCCGCGAGAAAGGAAGCCTCGGCGCTTCATTTTTTATCCGGGCATCCTTTGTCCGTGCCGATTCTCTGGGTGCGAAAATCAAGGGTGAAAAGATCCGTGGATCGGCCCGGCTCGAGAAGGGAGAAAAAAAAAGAAAAAAATAGGAGGACGAAGGGAGGAGAAGGACGGCCCTTGGCGGAGACTCCGGCCGTAAAGTGCGCGGCTTAATTGCTTAATTTCTCACGCAGACGCTGGATTCGCCTGGAAGGACAAAAGGCACGCCTGGTACGTCCTTCTCACATTCTCGCGCGTGGCCCGCGATTAACGCGACACTTTAATTATGCAGCCGGGCTTAAATCTTTTGCGGACGAATCGGAGAGGGAGGCACCCCGCGATCGACGAGTCTCGCGGATGCAGCGCCGGGATCGGACGGAAAGGGTTCGCGGGGCTGACTTTATATATCCCTTTGTGGGCTGGATGACTCGACACCTTTTTCGAACGGGAATCGATGATGCGCCGAATTCGGCGGTGACTTGCGGTTAAGCCTGGCACTTCACGCTCCGCGATGAGTGATTTCGAAAATCATTTGTTATCATTGTTTTCTCGTACACAATGCTCATAATTCACCGGCGATGTTGGCTGCGCTTCTTTAGGATTTTCGGCAGGATAATTACGACGCCGGAGATGTAATTATTCTCCTGCAAGCCGATCATTATTCAGAAATTAATGTCGTCTTCTTTTTAAACAAACATATTTTCGGGGCTTAATACTTTATTGATTTTATTTTATGTCATTTTTTTTCTCTTTCGTATGGCATATGCATTTTTTGTCAAATTTTACATTGTATTATACTTATATGCTATTAAATTTATGTACACAGAGGACAGTGTTCTATTATTACAGAAATTAATAAATTTCAAATTTAGTAAAATAGTTTTATTAAATTACATTTTTAAAATTTTTAAAAAACATTTTCAAGTTAATAAAAGTTTTATTATAAAATTATAAAAGAATGTCAAAGTACTAGTTTACTATTCAAATTTTCAAAATAGATTCCACTATTTCAGATGTAGCCAGTCCACAGACCTACGAACTTAAAAAAAAGGAAGTGCGGCAAAATTGTGGAAAAAACATCTCCACTGCATCTAAAATTTACATCAATCGGGGGATCACGCAGGCTATCGGAGAAATTTTTTCCCTCCCGCTCGGCGCGCGCCAATTGCAATTTAATGCCCGCTAATTCGGCCGCGCCGTTCAAAAATTTGTTTTTCCGTCGGCGCTGCCTTCATTAGTCCGTCGGGCGGGTCCGCTTTTCCATTAGCGTTGAAAAATTGCGGATTCTCGCGAGAGACGCTGCGTTTGATTTAATCCAGGAGACTCTGCGATTTTATTTCCGCCTAAGCTCGTAGCGCGCTCATCTTCCTTCCCGTCGCATGCGCCGACCCGCGGAAACTCTCGTCTTACTTAACGTCTTGTGGACTTTTTTCTCCCGACTGTGACTTTTCCATTTGCTATCTCTCTTGTTTTATTTTATCGAACGCCCAGTCTCGAATCTGAACACTAGACGGGCTTTTCAATTTCGTGCGTGTACGATTTATCGGATGATCAAATTTTTTCCCTTTCCCATCCCAGGGAATCAGATCCTCACACTTTGTGGCATTCGCGTGTTTTATCATCGCGCGAGGGCCGGTTTTTTTATTACCGTCCGGGAACCCTTGACTTTTGGGTAGGGGGTGTCCGGACCGAAGAGAAATTTTCAGATTTATGGCTTCTTTACTTTGAAGCATTTTGTAAGAAGGCGATCAGGTACTACACCCCTTGGGTGGTAAAGACCAGAAATTTAGGGCTTCTAGAGGGCGGAGAAGCCATTTAACCCGAAGTGAGAATCCTTTGGCTGGGCATTGGGGGGTGATTTTTTACGCGATGGGAGAGCGAGATCCTCCGTCTTATGGTAAACACTCTGGTAACCCCCCGCGACTGCGATTCGGTAAATCTATTTGAGGCATTTTTTAAACTTCACTCGGCTAAGCCGGGCGTCTATATCTGACTCGTTCCTCGATGTCTCGTTTATACTCCCCCGCCCGTAAGCTTTATTCGTTAATTAAATCGTTAAAATTAATCAGTCAATGGATGCAATTTATTCGGACGTTTTTTTCACATTTTTCTCTTTGCGAAAATCGTTCGCACCATTTTAACGAGAGTCATTGTCGAAATTTATCGGCTCGTTGCAGGGATCGCGAATGACCGTAACGTAACTGGTTATGCGTCATTTTTTTTACGGGCGTACACATCGAGCAGCGTAAAATTGAAAATCGTAACGGCGGTCCCCGCTTTAACGAAAAATAATCGAACGACCGGGCAATTTCGCGTTACGAGCGCGCATACCGTTATCCCCGGCCGCTGTCAGCAATGCGAGCTCGTCGTTGCTTTGATCTCTTTCGCGCCAGGCGTTTGAAAATGCGCTTACACCCTGTGCAAATAGTATCTCAATATTTCATTGTATTTTTTCGCGTTCCCCGACGTGCAATCGATTCAATTTAAATGCCACGAATGACTTGTGACGACAATCATCGCATCGACTCTATAACTCCTTCATAAATGATCGCCGCTTCAAAATCACTTCATTAAAAACTCATTTTTCAATTGGCGAGGCGCATCGGTGCGATCGCTCGAAACAAGCGTCTCGTCAACTCGCTAAAGCCAAATTAATAATTCGTGCCGCTCATCGCGAGTTTGTCGTCACACTCTCACCCCGCCACAGAGCAACTTGCGACGAGCACAGCTGACTGGGTAAGTCGGAAAACCGTAACATCCATAATACAGCGTTAAGTTTCACTGAGCAGACACTCGACGTGCGCCGAGTTCCCGAGTTCCTCGGTAAACACGTTGGTACCCGCGGAGAACTCGTCGGCCGGATAAAAGCCTACAGGGAGCCCCCCTTTGGGAGCCCTTACCGGAAACGGTGGCGAGAATGAGATGAGCGGCAAGAATGAGCGGGCCGGCCCGGCCGCCTCGAGTGGGCCACATTGTCCCAACACTTCCTAAGCGGCCTCCTCGCACATATCCTCTTGCGCTGCTGGTCCTCTTCGTCGCGTCGCACTTTCAGCAAATTGCAGGAGAGACCGCGACGTCGGGCCGCTCACCGCGGAACTGGCGGCATGTCACACACGGAAAGCGCGAGAAATTCGTAAAAGTCGCGCGGAACTCGACGGGCGCGCGCCCGAGACAGACGGAAACAGTCGGACACAGAGGGAGGGTATACGTGTGGCAGTGCGCTCGCGCCCGAGGGGCGAAAGAGCCGAGAGAGTCTCCCCACAGTGGCGGTCGAGCGGCTACTGAGCTCCCGCCGCAAGCACGGCGAGCTTCCACTGCGTCGACGCCGACTCCGGAAAGCTCAGCCATTTTAGCGCCGCGGCGCCGGAGCGCAGCCAGCCCCCCGCGCGTATACACCACCTCGCGGCGCGCACTCGCCGCCGAAAGGGGAGGAAGCGCGCGCGCGACAGCGGGAGGCGGCTGATTGATTGCCGCTGAAACTTGGCGACTGATTGAATCTTTTTTAACCTCTCGATGTGTATTGATGCCCGCCGCGGCCTCGTTTCCTTTTCCGCTGGTTCGCTCGCATTTTTTTTTTTTTTTGCCCTCTCTTTCTCTGCGTCCAGGAGCTTCAAAGCCTCCGGATGCCCGACTCGCACCGGGGTATGTGTGGTCCGGGGGAGCTTTTACGAGCGGCCGGCGGGCAGCTCTCGTTTTGTTTGGATAGTTTTGCGAGCGAGTTGTTTCTTCAATAATCGAGATTTTGGGACACTTGACGCGCGAATGAAATTGTTCGGGATTCGCCGTTTTCAGGAGTTTCGACCGTGCGCCGATACTACGTCCTTATGCCTCCGTAAGAGCGGCTGCCGCTGCTTGTGGCGCTATTGTTTTTTTACCCCCGGTCGTTTGATCGAATTTCGCAGTTGGCCTGGTTAGTCGAGCGGACGAGGTGTTTGGTTAAATTAAACGCGAGCTCGCGACCGGATTTTTTTCCTTAGCGCAGGCGCGTAACTTTTTCGAGAATGGAACCCGCGGGAAAGGGGAGAAAACAATGGACAGTTTCTAGCCTTTCAGAGAGGCTCTCTTTTTTGTACCTTCTCGCGGCGATGCTTCCATTCTTTAAAATTCAAGTGTTCGTATGCAAATAACAAATTGTTTTGCTCGGAAAATTTTGCATGCACCACTCCGTTAGAAAGGTGATTTACGAGATGCTCCTCTGGTCTCGGGAAAAAAGGAACTCGCGGCGAGTTTCTTTTTCTTTTTTTTTTGTTCGACCGACGTGAGACACCAAAGGAAACGGGCTCGCGGCGAATAATCTTTAAACTGAAAAGATCCTCGAAAAAGTGAGCAAGAGCCCCTGTGGTCTTTTTAAATAGATCCGGGCTCGTCTCCTCAGGCTGGCTTTAGTTTGACAGATAAAAGTTCGCTACCTCGGGAGGTTACGTCGTCAACCTTGAAATTCACCGGCACTTCGTGAAATCGAAAAATTGCTGAACGTCGACAAGTTTAAATCGCATCAAACCGCAAGCTACTCCATTCGACTCATCGTTGTTAACCCGGATGCACCATTCGCGGTGAGTCTTGTACATGCTGTTTGCTGTAAATCGAAATCAATGTTTACTTTTTTTTTATGGTGGACTACAGAACGATCGATACGTTTTATTGCATTAAAAGTAAAAAATATTGGAAGTCATTACAACTGCTAATTAAGCACCGAATTTAACGCCGTGAAAATAATAAGAGCACAAAAAAACTGGGATCAATGTTTGTCGGAATAAAACTGCCTAATTGGAAATTGAATTCCCAAACTAATAAGATCCACCATTTTTCGATCAATGGATATCAAATTAAAAAAGCCGAGGTGGAAGATTAAATCTACTCGCGTTTCCTCGCTCGAGTCGATTAGCCGTTCATTAAGCCGAGTTGGGGGAATGTCGAACGAGCTGCGGTGAAAAAAGAGGAGACCCGAGTCTCGGTAACGCGCGAATCGACAGGCGTATAAAAAAAGGGAGGAACTCGGCAATATACGCGGTGGGCAACGGTGGGAAGCCAAAATCGGCGACGTGAAAAGAACCGGGAAAGAGGCCCACTCGGCGAAGGGTACGAAAAGTTAGGTAGGTTGCGGGGGCAGAAGGGACGGTCTAGGAAGCCGAGAAGAAAGAGCCGCGTGAACGGACGCGGTTGTAACACGAGACGGTGGAAAAGGGTTGGGCAGGCGCTCGGCGGACTTAGGCGAGAGTAACTACACCTCTTAGGGAGCTGCGGAATTCGCAAGAGCGCATTCGAACTCGCCCGGCTGGGACGGTGGTGTGGCCTCTCCACCCCTACGGCGGGCTCGAGCCGAGGAAGCTGCCAATCACCGGCTTGCGGTCACCGAGCTTTCGCGCGCCGGCGGCCCTCTCCGCTACAAGACAATGGCCCTGACATTAATTAAAATCCAACTGCAAGGCGACCGCGTATAGGGCTAATCGTGCCAGACCCAAGATCCCGAACAGTACCTCATCCCCCCCCCTCCCGCCCTCCCCCTCTCGCCTTCGCTTGGAATTCCTTCCTCTTCCCCAGAAAACTCGCGCGCGATCTATTTTCCTTCTCCCTCGCTCTTTCTTTTTGCATTCCCGGGAGGCGGGGCTGGGCGTTACACGCTCGATCGGCACGCGAGCGAACTTTTAATTTTGGTGTCGCTGAGACCGACAGGAACGTGAGTTCGTTCCAGGTAAGTGGGATTCGACGAAAGTTCCTGCGGCGCGTTCTCCACCTCTTCCCCTATCACCGCGTGCTCTCGATTTCTTCTTTTCTCTCTCTTTTTTTGCTGCTCTCGAGTCTCTTTTCAATCCCAACGCGTGCCTTCGGCCGGGGAGGCCGTCGCGAAAACCGAATTAACCGGCGTTATATTGACGAAATCGATAGCTTTTTCAATCTCCTGCCTGATAAATATTGCGTTTTTACTGCTGCTCAGATTTTCCCTGATTTTTCAGAGCTGCCGGGAAATTTGACGTGTTAATTTACTCTTGCAGCAAGCGGTGTATGTTTTTTACTCGGATTAATTTGTTGTTTTACTCTTTACAGATATGAACAGAATTGCTTCTCACGAAATGCGATAAACAATGCAATATATAATCAGTAATTTAATAAAATAAACAAATAATTTTGTAAATAAAAAACGGATTAAATTTAAAACGAATTTTATATAAGCCGTAATACGCGCGCGTGTACATTGCGTATACACAGAATAACAGAATTAATTCGTCTGCTGTTTCAAAGAGGGATTACCGCGGGTTCCTTTAATATGGAACGGAATGTCGTTAAATAATAATAAAAAAGTTAAATTTTTTTCGAATTTCCATACAAGGACAAAATTAAATCGGCCCAACGAAAATTCCACCCACGTGAATGATAAAAAAAGAATAATAAAATCGACCCGAGCAAATGTACCGGCAAATAATGAAAAGATGAAAATGAGATGGTGAAGTAAGCTGATCGGGGCTTACCGGCGGGCGTCGACAAAATGTTCTCGGC
Source organism: Sycophila texana (assembly GCA_035582955.1). Classification (NCBI taxonomy): domain Eukaryota; kingdom Metazoa; phylum Arthropoda; class Insecta; order Hymenoptera; family Eurytomidae; genus Sycophila; species Sycophila texana. The sequence goes on along the minus strand of JAWWEN010000048.1, from coordinate 8,389,493 downwards.
TTAAGGCAACGATTCACTCGATCGATACGGCCTCGAAAACTGATCGAGTTCAAACAAACGGGCTATTTGTATTTTCTCGGAACTTGCCCGGCGAAACTTTTTGAAAATAAAACATCCCTCCTCGCGGCACGCCGCGTCTACGCGCCGCGCGGTCTGCCCTCTTGCTCGCTCGCACGGCAACGGCTCGTTTGAATTCAGACGTCAAACACGTCGATCTTTCGTCTGAGCGAATTCCTGAATTCGCGCTCGCGCTGAAAGTGTCGGAACTGTCGAACTGCATTCAAAGAGCATAATGTTAAAGTTGCGCGCTGCAGTCGGAGCCCGACGACGCCCGCCGCCAGCGCCCACCGAATGAGTTAGACAATGCGAAGAAAGTTCTTGAACCGTACGACGCACGTTGCGGCTTGTCACTTCGGCCTCCCACGCTATATCTGCCTGACTAATGAGCACCGCGCGAGCTATTTCCATGACTCTCCCGCAGGCGTCCTGCTCTTTATTATTGTGAATTAATTGATCATCCTGCGCGCGCCACTGTTTTCGCCTGCTTTGTAAACTAACTCGGTGGGTTGCTCGTTGGTTTGAACATTTTTTTTATAGCGTTGGTATCGTTTAGTTTATTTTTAGAACTACGAATCTTAAAAATTCAATATCGGTAAGTCATAATCGTACGCGAAAGTCAGGGACATTGTGTAGACAGTCGAAAATCAATTATATTATTTAAGGTGGTTATCGTGATTTTTCACTTTCTTAAGAAGTTGCTCAAAAAAATCATACGCGTAGCTTTTACTTTAATTAACAACACAGCGAAAACTGAGAAG
>JAWWEN010000048.1:8357564-8373221 GCA_035582955.1 Sycophila texana | reverse complement strand
ACTATATCTTTTTTAATAAACATTAAATTAAAAAAAGAAAAAATACGTGTCGATTATTTTTTGACATTCTAACTGACACAGTTCATGAAATTTGATTTTTTTTTTTTGTTCTTCCCAATTTTTCATTTTCGATTATCGCGCCCCTATAAGAGAGTTCTGCATAAATTATTAAAAAAAAAATGTGCCGATTTCTTGCAGAATTTCATAAATTCTGTAAAATTAGACAGAAAATCTTCAGAAAAATTTTATGTGCATTTTCTGTATAAAATTTATGCATCATTTTTTCGTAAGGGTGGTTATATTTATATAATGCTTTTTATTCGGCCACCACTCTTTTGTCGACTTATATACGAAAAAAGCTTTCTAAATGATAAGTAGGCATTACTTAGCCTTTGTTGAATGTCGCATTCGAAGCAAAGCTCCATAATCGCGGGGAATGGCGCGGAAAAAATAAAAGAATACGCTGAGAATATAGTCAATGCGAAGGCATTTAATCATAAAAAATGATCACGTCCTCTTTTTGCTTTCTACGTGGAGATAAAAGATCTACTAAACATTATAATAGTCAATTTGAACGACCTCACAGACTGACATTATTGGAAAAATTACAATTTTTCTTATTAAATTTCCAAGAGCTCCAGCAAATTTTGTGAGTTTTACAGTAAATTTTTAATGAAACTGTGCTAATTATTTAAATGAAAGTATTCTAATTTTTCTAATAATGCCAGTCCGTGAATATATTACCTACAATTGACAAAAATTACAATTAAATATTGCAATTTTTAGTATAGCCAATTTTTCTCCATGTATTGATTTGTATAGTAGTTGTCAAGTCCATGTATTAGACCCCGAAGATAAATTGGATTAAATATATTAAACATAATGCATAGAGAATTTGATAAATCTGAACAAAACGAAAAATTAATTTTTCAAAGAAATAAATATTCGATAAACAGAGATTTATCAATGTACTTGTCCCTTTACTCAGCGGTCAAGCGTAATTAAATTGTGGCAGACAATAATAGGTTATAAAAAACGCGTTAGGGCAAAAGTCGAACATAATAAAAAAAAAATAAAATAAAAAAAAAACAGGCACACGTAAATAAATAAATAAACTAAATATTTTAGCCGAAGGAAAAAAGGGAAAAGCGAGACGCACGTGAGAGAAGTGCACCACACGTGAACTGCATATTATCTGTGTTAAATTACGTGGAAAGGAATAAAGGGTGTTTGGGGATGGGGGATGGATTAAAAAAATAAAAAAAATGAAATACAATGAAAAATAGCATTACACATCAGAATTAAAAAAAAAAATTACTGTGCGACTCCAATGTTCGAGAGATAAACTTGATACATTGTAAGGTGACGTAACATAGTGTAATATTAAATGTAAAGCAGATAAATAAGGATTTCGCGTTTGCGCCTATCACGTCAACGCTTATAAAGACTTGATATAAATATCTATATATAAATATATACATACAGCGCAATCTCTTGAATGCGTGCGATCAATCGTTACAGAAAACTTTCTTCCTATAAATATATATATAGGTATATATACACTGCGAGAGATAAACAATAAATTATTAGTGCACATCATTCTGGCTCAATTTTGTTGATCTTCGCTATTTATTATTCGAACGTTATTGTACTCCTTGTTGTATTTTATTTGCTTATTTTATTTGGCGCGCGTAACCATAACATTTTTTCACTCAAGACTATTGCGAAATTGTCAAGACGAATAAATATAATTTTATTAGAAGAAAGTATATCTGAGTTACGATGTTCTATTTTTGTCCATATATTAATATATAAGTGTTATGCATTTATCTTATAAAAATAAAAATGACAAAAAAAAATTCGTTTGATATATAATGAATTATTTCAGATGTATGAGTAATTGCAGTAATATCAATAATTTATCAATGTATCCTGTAAAATTTGTTAATATAAGTGTGTATGTACACGAAAAAGTGTACAGGAACACTTGTTTATAGATTACGCGTTTTTCCAATAAATAATTATTATGCACTTTCATCGGTTTTAGTTTGTCAGCATAGAAAACTAAGTTTTTAAAAAGATATAGATAGGCAGTATTGTCTGAATGGAATACGGGATGTAACTTTTGTAAGTGATCTATATACAAATACAAATGTACATTCAGCGTAAACGTGTTCGATCATATATAATATTAAAACTATAAATAACACGATAATACCGTTAGGTATGAAAAAGTTAATTAAAATACAAATATAAAAAGGGAAAATTTTTCGAAACTTACAGCAATGCTCACAAGTACATATATAATTTAAAAAATAAAAATTTTTGCCTGCAACAGAAGCTCCTTTAATAAAATATATACGTAAAATTTGTTTAGATTGAAATTCTTACATAATTGCTTCTATTTTATAAAAAAAAACATTTTTCACTCACAAAAAGCTTGCTTCAAATATTAAATAATTGTTTTAAAAACTTTTTATAACTACTATAAAATTTAAATCTAATAAGACCTTTTAAATTTAACCTTTAAAATTGTGTTTTCTTTTTTTTTTCAAAACGATAAAATTGTTATTATAAATCTCATGAAATGAAATTCAACTCATCGAACCTGCATTTTTGGATAAATTTAGATGCAAAACTTGTTACAAGGTCTTTGAAACTGGAGTAGGTAATATATTATGTAGCTACGCGACAAATAAGTAGATACAGTTCAGAATGGTCAGACGCATATTTCAATAAACTCTTTCGAATATTTCTATGAAAATTCAACCGGAAATACTGACACACTGGTAACCTAATTTCCAATAAACAAACAGCCATAAATAAATATCTGCATTAAAAAAAAAAATCACCGATATCTGAATTTCTGACAAAAAATTATTATATACACTAGACGCAATAAAAAGTCATGATTTTGATCAAAAGAAATGGCTCGATCCTCGAATGATTTTCTCATAAGTCCGTTCGCGTAAATTATACCCTAATAAAATTTCGTTACACCTAAAAGTAATAACAGTCGGCTACGGCTGCGGAGCACAGTGCGCTTTGCAATCGTACGTAATCAATTCGCCGCTCGGTTCCCAGGGCAATATCGTCGGTGCAGCTGTTCGGCGAACTTGCGCTTAATTAACTTTCGACTTAATGAAATTAGGCCTAGATGATTGTATGCCCCACGTACGCCCATATTAATGACCAATTGGGTCTACTGTTCGATGAAGTATGAATTAACATCCCTTCATCAACTTTTACGACCCTATTGAATGTTTTTTTAAGTTTTTTTTTTTAATTTTAGTATAAATTTTAGTTCGAGGCACCAACTTCTTTTTAAATTTAATATCACACGCACGATGTAAATTCACTTTTGGTTTATTAGTTTCTTTTCGTAAATTAATTCCGTTTATCTCATAAATGAGTACTTGCTTTCTTTGTTACACGAAAAAATTGTTAAAACATTAAATAAACAGTTTCGGTGTGTGCAGAATTACGACAGATATTCAAATTTTAATTTAAACAAATTATTCAAATGACTCTTACACGGTATAAACAAAAAAAACAAAAAACAACAAAAACAAACAAGACTGCATTATACACAGTATTTCTTTTTTCCTTCACATTAGTTTGTGATAATTTTGATTAATTATTATTATTAATTTAGAAATTGAAGCTTCAATTAACCTAAATTGCATAAAGAATTGCATAAAAAAGTGGCTATCATGCCGAAAAATTGTATAAGCTTTATCGTGACTGGATGTGCATATGTATCAGTAAATTAATTATTGAACATGAAATAATTCTGAATATTTATTCAGTGTCTTTTAATTAAACACATCGGACGATATGTTTGAACATCCAAATTAAATTTATTGGAGTATTAAACCAAAGACAATCAAAACTCGACCTAATTAAGAATGAAAATAAAATATAATCTCCAGTGGTCCCTTTTTAACAGTAAATATTAACAAAAAAAATTTCTAATAAAACTCAATGAATTTAAACGAGAAATCTTATCGCTCTAAATAACAAGAATCCGATAAACTTTTAAACAAACAAAAGAAAGAAAAAAAGAGTAAAAAAAATGGTAAACGATAAAAATTACAATCTTATCATGTTCGATAAACGAAATTTCTTTCAGTGCAAACTTTTCGACGTTGCATTTAGCAATGGACATATCTATAAAAAAATTCACTTTACATTCGCCACGTGTCCTTTTCATTTAAAAACTTGTGAAAAGAGAGCTTAAAGAAAGTACGCGAAAACTTTGAATACGATTACCAAGTGAGTACTTAATTGATGCGAAGAAAAAATTAAACTACGAAGCTCGATGAAGAGCGACGCTACCAGTGAAGCGTTCGTAGGGAGCTTTAACAAAAGAAAAGGGTTATATATGGGAGTAAGATCACGAGAATATCAGCTACCACAAAGACTTTGCTACTTTATAGAGAAGCTTTGCACACGATATATAGTGCCGAGGCGAGGGAACACGGGAGATTTTGCGATGTGGCGCTTGCAAAGACTTAAATAATAATAATAATGATGATGTTAATAATAGTAATGCTGATGATAATATAATAATAATGATAATAATAATAATAATAAAAGATAGATATATATATATTATATATATACATATACATATATAATAATGTCGCGCTCACTCTTTGTGTCGCTCCACAATTGAAAGGCGATTAAGGTGGGCGAGCTATCGCTCTCCGCGGTGGAAAGGATGAGTCGCTCATTTGGCTGGGTGGAGCGGGACAAGTTTCAAAGTCAATATTAATGCGATAAATATATAATTAAAAAAAAAATAAATAAAGCCGGAAATGTTAAAACGCCGTTATTGCTTTACAATTATATTATTATGAAATTATAAATACGAGGAGCAGTCGCAGGAATATATAATAGGTAACGGGAGAAAAAAATAAATGTATTTCGTTACAGTAATATATATATGCGTAAATCAATAAGATATTTAATTGTAAATCTTAGCGTAGTATAAGCCACGTAAGATCTAAACCAATCATGTATATGGATGTGCAGAATCACCTTAATGTCTTAATACTGTGACCGCGGACTTCATTTGAAAAGAAAAAGAACAGGACACTTTCATTTGTAATCAATGACGTTTTCTTTTGCTGCGATTCTCCCTTTAAAGCAATTAGTAAAATTTGTCCTTTTCGCGTGCAATCTTCACCCAGTCGAGCAGTTGATTGTATAGGGAAAATAGAAATTTTTTATTTTTATGTTTTATTTTGGAACAAAAAAAAAAAGAATAGACAATAATTAAAGTAGGCTAGCTCAGTTATTGCTCAGACTGTCTCGACGAGTTTCGAAAAAAAAAAAAAAAAACAATTAAGCAGATCATTTCAAAGCAATACTACTCACCGGAGGATAATTCAATGAGCGATGGCAAAGACAAATGACGACATCCACATTCCAAGCAAATTTACCGAAGAGAAGATCAAAACTCGAGGAACTAAAATAAGATGCAAGATTAAAAAAGAGAATTATTGAAACCGCTCGATAACGTCTTTACTTGTTATAATGCAAATGTGACGATAGACTCAGCAAATCGATGAAAAAATGTACGTAGGGTCTCGTCATGAGCAAATTGTATATCTGTGTACAATAATTAATCGACTATATTTTGTTTTCAAATATATGTCTATTATCGACGATTCTTTTGGTGTCAACTTTTTTACTCTTCCTGTTCCTTAAATTCCACTCCTTTAAAATAAAATTGTAAATGTTTGACTACAGAGTCTAAATAATTTAGATTAAATAAAGTTAAATTGATTTTTAACATTATTTTTACAAGAATTAATTACATATTCAAATATTAATAACGCAAATAAAGGAATAAAAACAAATTAAGAAACTATTACATTATCAGTTAACAGGATAATAAAAGTAATAAAACTTTTATTCGTGCTCTTGTATTCTACGTAGCTTTATTTACATTATTACATCTTTTAGTTCGCGACAGTGCGATCATTAATCCAATGCAGTTACTGCGCTTTTTATTTAAAATTTATAAAACCATCTACAGACAACACTAAATCCGTTAATATTTCATTCGATCAGTATATACACACAGAATAAAAATCATCTAAACTATGAATGCGCGTATCATATTATCTCATATCTTATATTTGAATCGTATGTACATATCTCTCGCTAACACTTGACGAGATAATTTTTCGTTAAAGCTGCAGTTTTCGCCATCTAACCACCATAAATAGCACAATAAATTTGTTTTTCAATAAATCTACAGCAATAATCTTTAAATACTCAATATTATCAGTAGAGCTATAGTAATATTTTTCCAAAAAGTGAATCTTTAGAACGATTTGAAAAATAAATTGTGTTCTCAAATTTTTCGTATAGGATTTTTAAATTTTAATGAATTATGGTAGGCCATAGAAACAGTAAGATAAAAAAGTCAAGTTTCATACTTTCACTTTTTCATCTTACTCAAGCAAAATCACTGTTTACATGTAATTAAGCATTGTTTTTACTTTTGCTTGTGCTTGGATAAGTAATGCAGTTTACCATATTCGCAATGTGCCATTTTTGTGGTAAAAGAGCAAGAAAACAATGAAATAATAATTAATTAAAATTTTCACCCTCATAATTCTTTAAACAGGTACAAACAACTTGTGCACATTACATATTAAATTGACCTGATTGGCGTTTACAAGGAAAATTAAGCTTCAGTTCTGTCACTTAACAAAAAAATGGATAAAGAACTACAATTGTTCTTATGTTAATCATAATTTACAACTTATTTCTGATATTTGCCTGAATATAAAGTACATTTGAAAAAGTATCTATCGTTAAATAAAAAGAATTTAAATCTATAAAATTCTTTTTAAAAGCTTAACGTATTCGGTACTTAATTAAAATATTCAAAACAAAACTTTTGTCCATATATACACATTAAGTAGAGGGTAAAAATTGTAAATTATTATGTTTCAGTAGTACATACAAATAATCACGAATCACTTGATTTCTTGGGTAGAGAAAGTTTTTTTTTCATTAGCAAATAAGCTTTTTCATTTCTAACGATGGGCAAATTGAATTTTAGCTCGTATAATTCTTTTTGATTAAGCGGCACTGCTCCTCGTTAGGTAAGGCGTAGGTCAGACTCCATTTGTAGTAACATTAATCGCAGGTGGTCTAAGAAGATCGTGATATTGCATAAGTGCCTCTCTCAAAGAGCGTGATACTTGACCCGAAGCCGTCGCCACCGTACACTCCACCAAACATGGATACAGACCTATCAATTGCTCCCAAACTGATCGTTCCACTGCAGGAATTAAAGGATAGCAAAATTATTATTTAGCAACGATATTTAATAAATAATTTGTGTATAAAAATCACCTTTGTTAGCTGGAGCCTTTTTTAAGGACACAACAAGGGTTGCTACAGCTTTGAGAACAAACGATATCTCTGACAACCTGTACCTAAAAATTAGTACTATAGTCACCTTTTTGGGAAAGCTTTATAACATTTAATAAGCTTTAAATTATCTACAATGTACGTTACCTAGGCAGTGGACATTTGCCGCTCCTTCGCTCATCTTCAATATACCTTTTGAGAACTTCTTGAAATCTGTGTAGTAACGCCGTAACGGCAAGTCGACCGGCAACACCACCTTCATCTTGCTCAGCAATACTATCGGCAGTGTTCTCAATTTCACTATTAAGCCCGTCGAGTAAAGAAAATTGAAGAAGCGTTTCGAAACAGGTTTTTGCGAATTCTTCTCTTAACTTAGGCTCTCCATTTTTTTCTGCAAACATATCAATTGCAGCTTTAGATATTTCATTGCAATTATAATTAAAGTTTCAATTAAATTTTTTAAAACACACCAATATTAGAAGTTGCTGAATGAATAGAGCCTTTATTCAAAAGCATAACTACTCTTAAAATAAACTGATGCGGAATGTGCTGTGAATGCGGTAAAACTTCATCTCTTAATAGTTCCATTACTTGACAGTCCACTGCTTCATCAGCTTGAATTTCTTCAACTCCTCGATCAGCACTCATTACACTAGGAAAACAATTTAACATTAATTTTTTACAATCAGTGTTTTAAAAAAGAATTAGAATTATCTTTACTTTACCTAGTAGGAAACAAAAAGTGATCTAAAGTATCAGCTAGCTCTTGCCACGTATTTTGGAAATCGTCAGGATATTTTCTCGCAAGCGGCAATCCAATGTGCAAAATTGCTAGGAGATTCGTAACAGCTAGTTTCCATGTCGTTTGTGATGGACATGCATATTTCATTGCTAAAGGAACGTGAAGAGCTTCGATAATGTGTTTTAAAATTTGCCCTTCGATTACAGCAATTTCGTCTGCTGTCTTTTGATACAAGTTGACTACCATAGATAGAGCTTTTTCTCCGAAAGGCACGTAATTCATAGTAACCCAATCGGCCTAAAAAAAGTTTTGCTAATTAATAAACATTCTTATGTACGCGGATTTAAAACAGAAAAAAATAATGCTGAAATTACAGATATGCCTCTAACTTGGGAAATGTGTTTTGTAGGAATTTTTCCGTACGTTGGTGCTTCGCAAGCTAATTTCGAAAAATAGAGTAGTTGCAAAAAAATTGGCGTGATCATAGTTTTTAAATTTTCAGGTGTCGACAAAGCTTCCTGTAAAAACATCAATGAAACAAATTTTATATACGGTTGACAAATCATCAGAAATAATAGTAGAATATCTAATATTCTAAGCAGATCTTACCTTTTGAAGTAATTCCATTGAATGAAGAATTCCATCTTGTAATTGCGTGAGAACAACATCTGGTATTGTTGGTAAGATGTATGGTGTTGATTCGCCATGAACTGGCACAGCAACTGCATTTTTCAATACAAGACACAAATTTTGAAGATCAGACGCTGTGAATCTAAAATTGCGATTAAAAAAGATTAAAAAACATTTTATTAACACTTTTAATGATGAACTAAAATTAAAGATTTTGCAATTCAATATAATAATAAAACTTATCTTACTTATTTTTTATATGCTGAAATACGGCAGGGAAAATTTGAATGAGTGCAGTCAGGAATGCTTGAGATGGAATGTATGGCTCGACGTCACTATCTTTAGGCGGCGTTGTGCTTTCTAAACCAATACTTATCCAAATACGCCAAGCAACGATCCATAGAGTCTCCGAATCTTCGGACTGTGCGGGATCATTATTGTCTACGTTTTTAGGAAGATACAAGATTTCTTGAAAAGATTTTAAGGCAGCTAATGATACCTATGCATAATTAAATACAGATTAAAAATTATTAAAACATTAGGTTGGTTTATTATTTATTAGTATTTCTATTACCTCGTTATTTTTACTCAAAGCTGAGTTTTCAATAAATTCTAAGAGTAAAGACCACGCTCGAGGAAAATCTCCCAACATCTGCAGTAACTGTCGTTTAGTATTAAATACCCTTGCAACTCCACTCAAAGTCAATACCTGTAGTATGTTATACATTAATTAATAAACGAAAGAAAGTTTTAACGTAAATAATACTAAATTCCATTATTTAATTTATTATTTTTCACCTGGGTTTCTGCCCACTGCTTTTGAGCTGTATTTCTGCTATGATGAATCAAAATATTGCCCGAAGTATCGACTTTTTCATTGCTTGCTGAACTCGAAAGGGTTCTGACTTTATCGAGCAAAGGAAATAGGACCTGCCAGAGAACTGCCTGCCAAGTAGGTTGATGAAGAAGACTGCCATGGGCGGAAATCGTCGAGAAGAGTGTCTGACTAGCAGATTTACGTACAGCCGGCCGCGGATCCACGCACAAGTCCCCCAGTCTCGCGTACAAACACATCCACAGCTTGTCGAAAGCTGGCATGTTTGTTGTGCCAGGAAAGTCAGGGAACACAGAGGCCGAGTCACCTCTAAGCGAAGCACATATTTTTTCTTGATTTTGATAAAAGTAATCGCTTATATTCCACTGCAAAAAAAAAAGATTTTAGTCAATTGTACAGATACAAACTTGCTTATGCATTTTAGTTAATAATTTAATGGAATTCACTGTAATAAGAAGCTCGAAATATGTCTCTTATTCTCCTTACCATCTGCCCAACAGCAGTAAGTGATATATTCAGCTCTTGAGTTTGTGAACCAAATTTAGCTGCTGTATCAACACATAGAGGAAGGCACCGCCAAGGCATCACAGGTAAAAAGTCTGTTACAACTAATTGTAAACACTGAAATGCTATTCGAACTAAAGCTTCTCTGTAAGTTAAAATGTTAATATTAATACATGAATTAAATTTTAAATACATCATTGCGTAAATATAGTACCCATGATGATCAGAAACTGCACCGATTATTCCCAATACAAGAGGCCAGCCATGAAACAGAGTTTCACCAGCGCCATGTAGAATTTGTAAAACACATTCTAATTGCCTTTGTCGAACGTCCGCGTGTCGCACGGATGATAGTTCGGACAATGGTCCTAGGAGTAAAGTTTGTAGCTTCTGTAAAATAAAAATAATTTATACATGTTGATATCAGAAAAATAAAATAAAATATTCCGAGTTAATTACTTGATTATCTCGAAGTGGTTGCGGATATTTGTGCTGAAGTGCTGCTTTAACTAAATACGTAATAGCTTCGACGCCCCATTCACGCATACGAATATGTGGATGTTGACAGACCTCTAATAAATGATTAGTTAAGGGCCTCCACAAGACTTCCACTCTCGGTAAGTTAACTAGGCCGGTTTCCAATAATTTGGCCACCGCAAAAAGAGATGGTTCCTAAAGACGAATAAAATATTAAATTAATTTATTAAAAGTATTTGAAAATACAATGTAAACATTGGACTAACTCTGTTTGTATAAGCGAGTTCCATAGCCTCTTGACTAAGCTTGCAGAGTGCATCGATTAAATGATGCAATGCCACATCATCAAGATGCTGACTGCTTTCGAAAAGTCGACTTAGCATTGCACTAAGAACCGGTAAATCCGCCATTACGGCGGTGGTAAGCATAGCGTTGGAATCTGCGGCGGTTCGGCCGGCTTTTAACGACCCACCTGTTGATGGTTTCAAACCGAGAATCCAAGCAAGGTGTTGGAGTGTAGTAAGGACTAGATGCCAAGCACTACCTAAAATGCTACCATGGCAGTGAGCCAGCAAAAGAAGAGCGCGCATGCACTGTAAATTCTTGACAGTCAGCATGACTGGACCTTGCTGAGCTCCTAAAAAGAATTTTAAATATAATAAATTGCAATAATACTACATAAAAAAATTGTCAACGTTGTTTTCTTTATAAAGTACGATATTTTCATGTATTATTTACCTATTGGCAAAGAAGCAGTGGGCAAGGGTGTGCCAACAGCGACAACCTGTTGTCTGTAATCAGATTCCGCTAGATTCGCTGGATTGAACTGACCACTCGAGGATGAGTTGGAACCGGAGGACCCGTCCTGCTGTGACTGCTGTTGCCTTGCACCACTCGGAATACCCTGTGGCGCGCTGTACAAGACCGTGAGGGCGTAGTGCGGTGGCAACGAGGCTTTACAGATCGCAGTAATGAAGGCGTCGCGAGGAATGTGGAGGTCTAACAAACCACAAAGTGAAGCGAACGTTTGAATCTCTTTTAAGACATTCTCCGTAGCGGATTCATCGGTGCTAGCGTCTACAAGAGGACTAAGGGCCGCGAGCAGCCCGCACCAACTCGAGTTGATAAGCTGCACGTGTAGCTTGCGCTCGGCTTCCGTCGGTTCGTAGTGACGCTCCACGCCTTCGATTCGAGGCCCGGTTATCGCTGCCGAGATCGAGCGAATTATATCCAAAAGGCAAGCGTACGCTACGCTGATGCCGTATCCGTCAGGAATTTGTGGTGGCTCCACCTTGTCCAGCATCTCCAAGCTGTTAAACGGAATTATATAAGTTTAGTTTTGTTCCATTATATTATTATTTTAACTGTTTGAGAATAATAAACTTACTATGTAGACTTAGCCTGTCCACTTGAGAAAGTTGCTACTACTGGAAGCCAAATTCCTCGAGAGTAAAATCCAGGTTGAGGAGTCACACCTGGTCCTATAGGCATGCCTGCTAATAGTGCTGGAGCAGAACCTTGTGCAGCTGGTGCTACCGAAGCTAAAATTGTGTTTATTGTTTTTTAAACTACATAATTTAATTTAAATTTTATGAGACATGTACTATTCCAATACACGTGTATTGGAATATTACACGTGTATTATGTAAAGCTTAAAAGTCTTTGAATATGTATTATAGATTTACTCACCAGCATTGATTTGCACCATGTGAGGATTCACAAAAAGACTATGTACATATGCACCTAGACTGTTAACTATATCTTGAAATATATTAGTAGCATGCGGTTTTAAATCATAACAATTGCAGAAACTTGTCAACAAATCAGCTTGCACTGTCATTTTATGTAAAACCTCCAAAGCTAAAGCACGCTGCCATGGTGGTTTATCAGGATCCAAAAATTTAACAATTAAAGATAAAAATATTTCACATTCCGTAACCTAAAATAATTTCGTAGAAATGTACTTAATGAATATTTAGTATATCTGGGCTAATGTTGCAAAAACTTACCAACAACGAATGATATTTTTGTATTAAAATTGAGACCACTCTCAACAACCTCATACTAATAGGGAAATAAGGCTTATCAAGTGGTGTAGCTTGTTGTACTGATGCTGGGACAGAGTTTCGATACTTTATATTAGGTGAAAATAATTTTATAACAAGAGCACATACACGTTCCTTTAGAAGAAAACTGAATTCTGGATGCTAATTGTGAAAAAATATATTGTTATTCATGCCATTCAAGTGATATTTTTATAAGAACTGTTGACTTACCTTAAAAAATACTGAAGAAAAGTTCGTCAAAACAGATTCAAGCAATTCTAAACCAAAAGTTCGAGTCATTTCCGATATGCGTATTAACCAATATGGTTGATCGGCATTAACTAATTGTACTAAATCCTTTAAAAAAAGTACTAATTAATACAACTCAAAAGTGCTCAAGATTTACATCTGTGATAATATTGAAACAAAATATTGTTAAATTCAGGCCATACCAGAACAAAACAGTTTTTGTTATTTGAATATTATTTACAAGCATTTATTTTTAATTTGTGAAATATTTTCTCTTATTTTAGTAGTAATAAATTTAGGAATATACGTTAGCATTACCTGAAACATTAAATAGGCATCTGCTGCGCATGGTCTAAGAGCCTTTGGTGCTTGATTTGTAGGCACTTTGAGTTCTTCAAAATTGCTTTCCTCTTGCATCTGTTGATCAGAGTACTGTTCATCTTCAGCAACTACACGCTCAAATACTAAAGACACTAATTGTCTGACAGTAGCTCCAGCAGTATTAATAATTGTTGAATCTTTAGTGAAGTGAAGTCGAAAACAAAGCACCAAATTCTAAAGAATGTTATGTTATTACTTTAGATTTAAATCCTTAGAAGAAATTTCAGTTACACTTCAAAAAAATAATTTGACATACCCTTGATAATGTCTCTCCATGTACAAGAGAGTTACTAGTTAGCAATAAAGTAACTGTTTGCAAAACTTTTACTTCTTCAATACCTGCTTCCATGAGTGTCCACAAAGCATCCGTAATGAAACGAGCTCCTTTTTGATCAACAGCCTGTTGAGTTATCAGTCTTTGCATTGTATTTAGACAAAACTGAAATTAATTAAAAATTAAAATTAAATATTATTAAAACTATAATACCAGTGTAGTAATGAGCCGAATAATTTCTATGAATAATTAATTTACCTTACTAATTTTTACATCTTTGCTTTCACAACCTTGAACTAAAGGATAAAGAATTTGATTTACAACATAATAAATTTGTCCAGGTTGATTGTTTGAAGATGCTTGTCTTAACTTGACTATTCCTTCCTCACAGGCCTGAAAATAAAAATCTCATTTAAACATAAATTTAAAATTGTTTCGCTATAATCGTTACCAATTAAAAGTCACTTCAATCAAACGAGCTTTTCAAAAAGTAAATTAATCTTACACGGCAAGTGTTATTTAAGTAAAAGGCAGCTCGCTAAACTCTGACAATGAATAAAATAGACCAAAGTGTCGTTAAAAAAAAATGCATTTAAATAAACTCGAGTGGTATACAGCCTGTCGTAAATGACATAGATACAGTTGTTCATTATAACAGTGACTGACGTAAGCCTAACTACTGAAAAGCTGACGACTCTGCTACTTAAAAAATCCAAAATAATAGAAAAAAAAAAATTCATTGTTAACCCTAATCACTGACCTCCTTGATCTGAGGATACTTCTTCTTCGTCTCCGAGGCGAGAACCTTCAGGTCGGCCTGCAGGGACTCGAAGAACTTGGCGACGTTCTCCTGGGAGCCAGGGCCACCAGCTGCCACGGTCGACATCGTCCTGCCTCTCGCGCAAACAATATACTCGTCCACACCTACAACCTGTCCCTGTCTCACTCGCTCTCGCAGCTCCGCGGCCGCACTCTCACGTCCTCCCCTTCGGCCCCGTCGCACCTCTGCTTTATTCACTGCAAGACACACACGACGAGCGGACACTCATGGCGCGCCTCGCTCGGCCGTCCCGATCCACTGGGTCCCTTCGACGGGAGCTTGTGGCGATCGAGAGGTTCAGCGCGGCCAGGGTTCCAGCGGGCGATCGGGCTGAGCTGGCAGCATGCCGATTATCGGCCAATATTGTCGACGATCAAGCACACCACTATCTGCTCGCGGCCCGTGGACTCGCTCTCCCACCTCCGGCCGCCTACTAGCTCATGTCCCCCTGCTGCAGCGGGCGGTGCGTGCACCTATCGCGCGCGCGCGATCCACACCCGACGGACTGATCGAGCACCTCAGCTGGACTCCGGGTGCGCGGACCTCGGCGTATCAGCATCTGTCACTTTTGCAGGACTCCCACTCGGTTCTCCCTCTGCTTTCGCCTGCGTGTATAGGTACGAGTGTCTGTAGCTTGTAATTTTGTTTAGTTCTTTAGTTGGACGTACTTGCGGGTGTATAGGTGCAGCAGCGGACACTCGGCTCGGATTCGGATATATATACTATATATGTACCCTGAGTATGTAATAAGCAATTTACACGCGTGGTTTTGCAGAGGCGCTGCCAACGCCCATATATAAGATGATTATGATGTTGCGCACGTGGAGTGTGGACGCGCGGTATTTTCAGAAACGGAGCGCAGTCTTCTTTTTGGAGTATTGGCAATTCTGTTGTTTCTTTATTCAGGTACCTCATGAGTACTCGAATTTCTTTAGGATCGCATAATGTACTTCACTGTAGCTTCCTAAAAAGTCAAAATTATCAAAATTGTAAGGTTTAATATAATTGTTAAATGATTATAATCATTTTTAACTTTTATAGTCTAATTGTTTATATAAATGCTTATTTAAACAATTTTATATAAATAATTATTATTACTTAAGTCAGAAATAATTATAATTGTATAATATTCTTTAAGAAAAGTTATATTATGAACTTTATAAGCACTAGCAAATTCTATTTATTTATGTATTTATTTATCCGGAGTACATAATATACATTACAAAAGTAATCTCGCAGAGGAAAATAAGATTTCCTGTTCGCGAGTCCGGATTACAAAAAAGACTTACATAACTAAACTTA
>JAWWEN010000048.1:8322871-8344975 GCA_035582955.1 Sycophila texana | reverse complement strand
TAAACTTTTTTTAAAAATTATAAAAAACTATATACTTTTATTAACAATTATTTGACAAACATTATTTCCGCCTGGGATGGTCAAGTAACTTTTACTTGCGATTTTTATGAAACACAATGTCAATACTGTAATGTCAATCAAGTATGTAATAGACTGGCAGTAATATAATGAAGGATACAATTTTTTTCCTGTCCACTCGAAAATTGACGTTAAATCTTGTTACAGTAATTGAAATTTCAGAATATCAGAGTTACGTAATAATATTCTAAAAGGTGCGAAAAATGGCCTTGTATTAGAATCTTTTACGATCTACTTTTCATATATTTTTTTTTTTAAATAAAAAACTATTACCTACTTTTCATATATTTTTTTAAGCTTTAAACGGAAATATCAATACTGCCACGTCTCAAACTCTACGCGCACATAAACGTTATTATCCACATCGTGTAAAGCAAAGTATACTGATCTTTAAAAAGCTTTATGAATTAATTTCAAATTAATGACAGTGACAAAATAACGCAATATTGAAACAGCAATAAAAAATATATTTAATACAGTATCCAATTTGTTTCATAAAGACCAACACAAGTATTACACGAAGAAAGAAATATATTTCTTGAAAGAAACCCAGTTCCTATTTCAAATGTTTTGCTTTTCTTTACATCTCAATCAGAAAAAAGCTTCTATACAGAATTTCAAGAAATCCTTTTCTGCCGAATGCATATTTTATGTAAAGATAGACGCACTTGTACTTTCATTTTTCAAAAGGAAATCTTCAATCGCGAAGGCATACCTTTTTCTTCAAATCACAAACCACTTCTGCTACTCTTGCAGCTAGCTTTCTCCCAAACATCATTGAAACTCTATTTCGAAACATTTTTCTCAATTTACATTTCTCCTTTAACTTAAAAAAAAAAAAGAGACAAAGTAAATTCCAAGTCAGTGTCGTGCTGCTCCACAGAGCGAGTACGCGAGCAGCGTGCAGCGCATGAAAACGGCATTGGCCGACCAGCAGAGCGCCATCAGCAGCCTGATGAAGAAGGAGCTGGAGCTCAGCGGTCCTGGCAAACTGTACGGCCACGGCGTCGAGGACAGTAAATTCCACGGTGGTGTCATCGGCAATGGGGCGTGCGCCTTGGCGTCGCCGCTCTTCAGTTCCCACCATCATCACAGCCACCAGCAGAGCTATGCCTACGCGAACGGCCATGGGGCCGAACTCGGTGGACCTCAAACAAGGAGCTCCAGCCACGGCGCTTCATGCCGGCAGCAGGAGGAGACGAGACCAGTCGCCACTCTCACCACAGCAGGCTGCAACTCCGTGGAGGATGACGAACAGCGGAATGCCGTACCCGCGCTCAAGAGTCACTTTCAGGTGGGTGGCATCTTGATCAGCTAATTAAGCCGCTCTTTCCGTTGTCTGTTGAATTATAAACAAAAAAAAAATAAGAAATTTTACACGGGATTACAAATTAATTTAGCGCGTTAGAGTACGTAGCTTTTATATTATATAGATTTTTCAGTAAGGTAACTTACGACCTATAAAGTTATCAATGGAAATCCGTTGCTTCTCTACAAAATCAAAACAAATATAGATTTACAGTTGTGAAATTCCATTCTCGATAAATTGCACGACTCACCAACGTATTTTTAAAAATGTTTGTTTTGATTTTAATAAACCATATTTCCTTAATTGGAGATAAGTCCGCTCCTTTGTACTTTAAAGAATAAAAACAAGTACAAAATTCAATTATACCACAACTCTTATTTATCAATTGTAACGAGGCTTCGTTCAACGTCACACAATTGAAAATTTTTTCATTACGCAACAAATACAGCTCCATTCTTCTTCCCTTAATAACTGAATGTTGAAAAATAGCCGCTAAAAGAAATATCCGTCGGCGTATCGATCGCCATAAATCATGCTGATAATTAACTTTTTTTCCACCGGTCAGTCGTCTCAGCGTCCGGTTGCCACTGTCGGCGGCCCGCAGACCTCGGCGAACTCAATAGTGCGCAGCTGCAGCGTGGGCTACCTCGACCTCGTGGAGCCGCAGATCGTGCCATGTGACGTCGCCCTCAACATGCTGCGCAAGGACGCACCCAACAAGCGGCTCTACCTTATTTCCGGCAAGAACAAACGTCGACGACGTAGCAGCAAGGACAGCCCAACGCCCGCCACTAACAGTAAAGCCAATTTTCTTCTTTCTTTTCTCGCTTGGATGTTCGGTTCAAAATTAATTTTCGGCTGCAAACAAATTTAGAAGATCAATAATTTGTAATAGCGAATTTCTTTAGGTTCTTGCATGAACATTATTATTTCGGTTAAAAATGTAAAATGTAATCATTTAAATTTCAACAATTGTTTATTGCGTTACGTTATATATTGTAGATAATATTTTTGTGTCCTATTTTAAGACTTATTTTTTTATGGAATTATGCCTATAATCGTTGCATAAGTTAAATTTATAAAAAAGATTTTACTGCTTCATAAAATCTTTGCTACTGTATTGTGTTTGAACGCAAAGATCGTTATAAGCGTTTGTATTATAACTTGGATACCGTATTAACACTATTTATTCATTTCATAAATTAAATGGACTTGAAAACTAATTTAAAATCCAATAAATAATATAAAAACGTTTATAAGAGAAATTAAAGAGGTTCACTCTTGGCATATATAATCTAACGAGTGTGTTATATATTTCAAGTTTTACGTTAACAAGTTGGATTTCGATTTTACCGAGAGACGAGTGAACCTCCTTAAATACTCCATTAAAATTATTTACAATATATAAAACGCTATCAATTAATTATGCAGGTTAATAACACGTTCATTTCAACTTACGTTTATTTGTTAAAAAGAAAAGAACTAAAATTATATTGAACAAATGATGTAGCCAGTGTCAAAAATAAATCTTGTTAAATTCAGGTAAGGACGAGGGTGGCGTAGTGGTCCACCGAACGTCAAGATCACGCCTAAGCGACTGCGGTAAATCCAGAAGTCTGGACTCGAGCGAGCTTTATCCCTTCGCCGAGCAGCAGCAGATTAGCCTGCCTGCTAAGGTACCGGAACAGGTGGAGGAGGCAGTTTCGCCCGTTCCCGGCTTCGACGACGACGACGACAAAACGCTGCGGGAAGAAGTGTCCGCCACCTCGGACTCCAGGCGATCCGGCGAATCGGCCGACTCCAGGACCGACACCCAAGTGTCTCCCGCAACGAAGTCTGCGGCCTCGGAGAAGATGTTCGCTCCTTCTGAGCCGTCCTGTCTTTCTCCCATTAAGTGAGTTTTCTTTTTGCGCTTGTAGAAAATAATGACTTGACGTACTTTCCATTTTTCAAGACAGATCCATAGTTTTCTCTGAAGAACTTTTAAATTCACTCCGGAGCTGAAAGACAAAAAGAATAAAGGCTTTAAACTTTTAATTGCGCAATTTCGTTTTATAAAACAATAAACTTAAAATAATATATCGATTTTCAGGGGATCCAGTGTTAGTACATCCGTAGCTTCCTCATTGGACGACTTGACCTCAAGGCTAGATGGCCTGGCGGTGAAGCTGGGCGACTATGAAGACTGTCACTCATTGCCGCCGCCGTCACCGCGACCTACCAGCAGGTAAGACTTCCTGTCATTTTTGTCATTTCGTTTAATGAAACGAATGGTAATGCAAGCTTTCATTCGTTTGTCAATTGAAGACTACCGAGGAGTTCGCCGAGTAGTCCCGCCCCGTCGAAGAAGGGAAAGAGGCCAGCCTCAGCTTCGCCGATCAGGAGGAGGCTGCTATCGAGTCCCCTGCTAAGCAGAAAGTCCCGGAAGAATCGCAACGAAAGCTCCGACGAGGAGGGTTTTGTCGATCAAAGCGACGTTTTCAATTACCGAGATCTTGAGACTTTTCAGAAGGCGCAGCTCCGACAAAAGGTACGAGGCAGAGAAGCTTCGACAAAAATACAAATTATAGAATTATACAAATTTTACAAAGAATACAAATTAGAAAACAAAAAAAGAATACGAGCAGAAAAGCTTCGACAAAAATACAAATTATAGAATTATACAAATTTTACAAAGAATACAAATTATATGATTTTAAATGTTGTCGTGATGAATTTGCAGTTGAAACAGAGAGGCGGTAATTACGGATACGAATCGGAGTCCAGTAGACGAGAAATAATAATGCATAACAAAACACCAATGTGGAACGAGGCTAATCAGGTCTACCAGCTCGACTTCGGGGGCAGAGTTACTCAAGAAAGCGCTAAAAACTTCCAAATAGAATTTAGAGGAAATCAGGTAAGATGCAACTAATAAGTGAATAATCGATTTTTTATGCACGCAGAAAAATGTTGCAATAAAAATTGCTGTAGTCTTTACTAAAACAAGGACAAATGAAAAATTAAAAAAAAAATGGTACAACTACTAACAAATTTTACTATATTTATAGATTTAAATTTTAATATAGCTACAGTACAATTCAACATAAATCTTTAATAATTTACTCGGCACTATAGTATTTTTTAATGCATTTTTCTCTGTAATTACATTTAAGTGGATTGAATTCAAACTGAAAATTTCCTTATAAATCAGGTGATGCAGTTTGGAAGAATACAAGGGAACGCTTACACACTAGACTTTCAATATCCTTTTAGCGCTATACAAGCCTTCGCCGTCGCCCTGGCAAGCGTCACTCAAAGGTTCAAATAAAAACGCTAAATGAGTGTTGGGGTCAGGCTTGAAATGAAAACCCGACGAATTTAAATCAGATTATTTTTTTTAAAATTAATACGCAAGCATTGATTAGCACGGTTAAAACGAAGGCGTTACTGTTACATTTTTTATACATTAGTTGTATAATTTTTATCGTTATCGTTTCTTCAAAGTTTTTTTAATTACTATAAACATTATCACCTTTTTCTTGGTGTACACTAAAAAATAAAATTAAAACAGTTATTAGAATGGTTTACACTCGGTTATTTTCTTTTATAGCATAGCTTTGTACACATTAACGTACTTACTATAAATATGATATTGAACACTGGCTCATCGAGGCCTTGTCTAATTCATCGACAAACCTATTGAAATGGGTAGTAACACAATTTATTTTTATATTTTACTAACTATTACGAAGTTACTATTTAATTAATCACTTTATTATGACACATACGTAATGTAGAGCAGTTTGAAAACGGAGAACCGCGGAGAGAAAATTGAATTTTCAAAGGAACAAAAGAAAATACCCTTAACGAACGAATATCCGTTGCAAGTGTAAAGTAATGAAAAATAAAATTTATAAAGCTAGTATAAAAATTGCGTGTTACTACCTGTAGTTGCGAACGAAAATTTTTATGAAAATAAAAAACGAAAATGAAATTTACGAAGCCCCGCAAATTGACGGCGTTAGAGAGGAAACAGAAGCGCGCAAAGTTTTGTACATATAAAAGAATGTAACGATACAAAAGTAAGTGGAGATTAATTAAAAAAAATAAATTAAATAAAAGACAGAGTTTAAAGTTTCATACGAGGATTTTGTTAAAAGATGCTTCGATTCGCGTAACCGTCCAAGACGTTTTAATTTTGCCCCGATTTTTGAGTGCGCATCGCTCCCCGACCAGCGCCGAGCGAAATACTTTTGTATAGTTTGTTAGTAATTTACTCGATACATACATAGTATTCTTATCGTGATTATTATACTCATTGTAATAGTGAGATTTTCGTACTAAATATAGGATATATACACAGGTATATACAATATAGTATATGTGATCTCCACTCGTGCGATCTAAAATGTGTTTGACGTGGTGCATTCGAGATGCCTACTTGTTATTTCGTACGTATATCTTGCACAGATGTATCGAAACCAAACATCAAATCGAAATGAACCTACGACAGATTAAAGCGAACTGGATAATGTAATAATGCACGAGTGCGAGCCGTTTGTTTGTTCGATGACTTCAGATTCTTTACGACGTTAAAGCACAAGCTTCGCTGGGGGCACTTGCTTGACTTAAAATTGTCTTAAACCAATGTTTGGTTTATTTCGAAATATTATTATGTTTTTCTCTTGTAAGTAAAAACGCATTTTTTTCGTTTGTTTGTCGTTTAGATAGATTTTTATATGACACTTTTTTATAGTATTTATTTAATTGCGTAATGAATCGAAATATTTTTAAGTGCGTTTAAATACGTAATTAATAAATTAAGATATATACAAAAAAAAAATTGGTTATAGACCATTTTAAGACGTCCCTACATAAACCATCCGGCCTCAACTGCTTGCTTCGATACAAGATAACAAAACAAAAAATTAACACAAAGTACACACTTTTCTGATGTAATTGTAATGTTTCGACAAAGCCTTAATCAGTGATCTGTAAAAACGACCTAAAATTTCGAACAATAAGAAAAACCTGGAAGCTAACACCACACGGTTGGTACTCGTAAAGTAAAAACATTACGTTGGCACGAATGTAGAAGAAAATGCACATTTTGTACGAAAATAAACTGGTGTCTTTCTGTCTTAGTGAATTAATTTCTTAAGCCTATGAATAAGTATTACGTTACGGCTGTTGATTAATTTGTTATATACATAAATTCGTTAATTATTAATTATGTTCGTTTATTCTCAAGTTCTTGCAATGAAATTTTTAACGACTACTACTTGAATACGAAAAACAAAGTGAGAAAATTTAAGACCGAAATGAGAAATTACGTGACTGTATTATATGTGTAATGAACGTGTACGATGTATAAGGTATGATGTGCTACTTTGCAAGTTCTAGAATCAATCGTACTACTATATTGTTTACATTATGAGAGGGCATTGTTATTCAATCAGTTTTGCCGCAAGAATAATGAAAATTATTCTAGATATATGTGCAATAAAATTTTGTTACTGTATATGCATTTAACAATCGTCGACTAATATTTGTAAATAAAAACCTGAATGAGAAGCTAAAAAAGTATTAATTGTAATTTTGTACCGTATTGTCACGCATCCCTTAGTATCTCTGTCTACAAAGTAAATTTTTTGAACGCAAAAAGCAATTTTAAATGAATATTAAACTCATAAAAATATATAGCTTTTCATATAAAAAGTTTTGGTTTAAAACTTATATAATTTGATTTACTTTGATTATATACTCCTATTATTTTCAAAATAAAAAATCATCATTTAAATCGTTGCCCTTTATAAATGATTCTTCAAAAAGTACCTTCCTAGTAAATCTTTGATGAGAAAGATGTAAATGTTTCCTTTCAGCAAAGGCAGCAAAGAGCAAATAATTGTTGACCTTTTTTCCTGTTAAAGAGAAAAATTAATTATTAGTATTTTGCATTTATAAACATCTTCAATAATGTCAATTTTTACTTTTGCCAATGTTATTTTTAATTAAAATTTATTTTCAGTTCTAAGAGATTGTTATTTTCATTTCTAATGTGCCTAATGCTATCCAGCTACTGCAGAGTCTAGGTAACAATATTCTATCTCTATTTCATCTCAATTTACAAATATTTTAAACAATTTTTTAATTCTGCTAGTATTAGACTGAGATCCTATCATGCAACAACTTTTCAAACGTTATTCAATGCAATTTTAATGATCATAAAAATCTTACCTTACAACCTACTTAAATAAATAAAGTTTAAAGTAAATTAGATACATTCAATAAATAATTAGATAAATTCAGAATACTTTTCGTGTATAAAACTGATATTTAAACCTATTAATATAAATTGGAACTTATAACTGATCGTGCCTTTTTACTTGACGTGAAGATATTCTTTTGATGATCAGCGGAGCAAAACCGACAGCATTTGTGGTATAGATAGTGACGAAATGAATAAATCATTCAACGTTCCAATCTTCCAGTACATCAATAACCGGACTTCTTTTTTCTTTCCTGTAAAATAAAATTTTTTGTAAGTACATTTATTTATAAAAAATATAAACAATTCACTGAAAGGAAAATGATAACGTTAAATTGTCTTACATAAGCACTTGAATCTATCCACAGTCTCCTAATTTTACTTACATTTTTGTAGAAATGTACAATTGTGAAACTGTAAATACTCTTTTATTAAAATTGTATATTTACTTATAAATAAGTGAAATTTAAGAATTTTACCTTAAATAAATATTTACTAATACTTATTCAACGTTATAAGTTGCTTCCTTATTTAATAAGTGATCAACTTATATCATTAAATAAGTGCTAACTACTAAATTTCACTTATTTATATTTAAAAATTAAAAATAAAAAAAAAATATATTTCTGAATAATGTATGTTTTAAATGAAAGTAACTTTAAAATTAATAACATTTAAGAGATTCGTGGACTTTTTACAACCTATGTATATCGCCTAATGATTTGTTTCTTACCCAATGGCGAAAAAATTTTAACAACAAAACTACATTAATCGCCTAGTATTATCCCTCGGTGTTTCGGACGATTACGTCCATAATCAAGGATGAACGATGGTATATGAAGTCATCAGTAGTTTACCATGGAATCACCATGTGGTTAGTATTTTACCCTCTTTTTGCATTTTATAATCTATTCATCTGTACCTGTAAAAGAAAAAGATAATTGAAATATTTGACTTAGTGGATATTTCTCGAAATGGTTACCAAATAATTGTCCAGAAGATGCCGAATATTTGCAGTCGAAAAAAGGCCCGTCTTCGTTTCTCTGATCAGAAGAAGACTGCTTTCCAGTCATTTTCTGAATAGGAGCACGCAATTTCGTAATAAAAATTTTCTCGAGCACACGTTCTTGGGGTTTAAGACGTTTTTTTAATACCGAAATCTTGAGACACTTGTGACTCCAGCTTTCTTTGATTTTAACAATTTTTAAGATAATAGATCTTTAACGTATAAAAACAATAAATTTTGAATGATATCACTTAGGATGCTCCTTGAAATACTGCACGACAATGACATTAACAATTTTTGATATACTGCATAAACATAAAGTCTTTTTAGCTTTAAATTTAACTATAAAAACTGAAAATACATTATTAAAAAAAAAGAAATGCTTAGATAAACAAAAAAAAATTACGCTACAAAACAATTTTTCACAATATAATTGTTTTCTACAAATCATGAAAAGTACGTTCAATTATAAAAAATATAAACATTTTATTTTTATAAATTGTACACTTGTATGTACAATAAATTTTACATTTTATATAGAATTTTGTTCCCACTACAGTTAATTATTACATTATGATTACTTTCAATTAATTAATTAAAACCTCCGGCATTCATAATTTGTTCACCCAAACAGCTATAATTACAAATGAGATTTTGCATTCCATTTACACTCTAGAAATAAACAAAAATAAAATCAGTTATCCAATGAACTTATTCCGCGTTAAAGTTCTTACATTTTTTCTAAATCTCTTCTTAATTAATATAAATCCAAATGGAGGAAAATCGGTTACATCGGGATCAAAGATGAAAAGAAAACAGCGGAATCTATTATCGATGTAAACAACTGGCAAAGATTTGAATAAAAAACGTTTTTATGAAATAATTCATAAAATCTTGGTTAAGTGGTTTTCATCGGAAATTGAAAACTTTCAAGAGACCATTCTATTACATCCAGCTGTCCCCCAGTCCCATTGCAATCCATTGTTCTCCATAAAATAAAATAAAGAAATTTCTTATTAGACTCTATTCCAAAATAAATATATATATTTTTTATTAGAAATAGTAAATTAAATTTTTTCAAATCAAAATCAGTTAACTAAATTTTTATATAAGCTCAACTTACAAGGAAAGATAAACTTTTTTTTATATCTTATAGACAAATCAATTGTCTTTTATTATAGTAAAAAAAATTTTTTAAGTCTTTAGCATTCTACTTCAAGCAAGTAAATAGCCCATTTAATTCCTAGATAAATTGCACTTTTAATGTAAAGCATTCTCTTTCAAATCCATTCTTCATCATTCATCAGCACAATTATTTCTAATAATGTTATTTTACAAATATTAGAATAGAAAATATGTAGGAACGTTTATGCTCTCAACAGTTTTTTTAACGTGTTAGCTTAATGCTTAACAGAAGCTTTTGTTCTTCAAATTTGCACCTGCATCTTTCTTTTCTCAAAAATAAAAGAAAGCGTAAAAAATTGTAAGAACAGTTTTATACAGAAAATGTATTGAAACTATTTTTTAAATTTTCATTTTTGTGGTGATAATTTCTCCAAATATGTTCAAAATGTTTTATTAAAAAATATGTAAAAAAAATATATATTTTAAATATTCATTTTTATTTTTTGTGCAGTGGTTTGTAAAATATTCCGAAATAACTAAAAAATTTCAAAATTTCAAAAGAATCTACTGCCATAATTTTCTTATGTAAATGTGAAAAAATAAATAATTTTGGTTCTTTGAATTAAGTTAAAAATGATTTTTTAATTGTTGCACATTTGTTTTTTTTTTTTGTTTTTTTTTTTTTTATAATCCGTGAATTATCTGAATACATAAAAAATTAAAAGAGAGACATCGCCTTCTAAACTAGTATGTGAATCTTTGTAATACCTACAATCAGAAAGTTATTAATGAAACTTTCTTACTTTCCTAGTATTTCATGTGCAACATTTACGCAAAAAAAAATTTTTTAACTCAATTCGACTAAAGAAAAATCGTCAATCACAATAACATTCCTTCCTTCCTGTGGCCTTTTATCACAAAAAATAATCTACAGAAAAAGAACCCACAGGAAAGTAAAATAATAATCATGAGAATTATGTTTACTTTATATCTTCGCAAAATAAAAAATTTAATTGTTCGAAAAAATAAATATTTCACATTTACATTTTTTATAACATTCTTTTGCTCACTTAATATAATTTGAACACTACTACGCTTGTTTTATCATTAATAGACCAGTCAGTTGTATAAAATTATAACCAGAAACCATTGCAGTTTTGCCTTAACGACATAACGACATCAAATTTATTGTAACAAGACTTAAGCAAGCTAGATCTATTTGAAATAGTAAAATTTTGAAATGTACAAGAACAAAAGGCTAATTTTAGACAACTGGATAACGTTTGTTTCAAAATGTATTTACATGGGGGGTAAGGCAGAACTACATGTAAACTCAATCCTGTGAAGAGAGAGGTTGGCAGAATTTTCGCTGACCACTCTATCTCATTCTCGCAATTTTAAAGGGAGTTCCATGCCCAGCCCTTCATCCCACGTCAGCATTACAGTTTCCTTAAACTAATAATTTTTTTTAGTAACAGCACAATATTTGCGTTTGTACGATTGCAAAAGTTAGCAAAACATATTTTTATATATTTCAAAATTTATTAATTAACAATTTGTTTGAACGCTATCTAACTTACACGACTTCTTTAGTCTGCTTTTTACACGAAATATATTACAAAATCCGTATTTTATTATAGTATACATTCGAAACAAAATAAAATTCGTTTGCTTGAAATGTACATCTTTTAAATCGATCGATATATTCCTATGTACAGTTCATGACTCTCCGATTATTTTAGTGTTATTTACATTCTTTTTAAAGAAATGGTTTTATATTACTTTTTCGCAAAAATAAATTACCAAAATTTTACTAAAACTGAATTTAAGTGCAAAAAAGTCATCCTCTTTACATAAATAAATAAAAGTAAAAAGCAAAATTAAGAATTTATTTTAAAGTCAAGAATTACTATTGAAAAATATTAAAAAATTTACTATTAATTTACTAATCAAACTTTATTGAAAATATTTATACTCAGTTTAACTTTTGAAATACCCATTAGATATTTAGACAAGATTAAGTTACGTATTTTTTTAAAATATTTGTTTACGTTGCTTCACTAATAGCGTTTTGAGGGGTTAAAGATTTTCTAGGGTTGTTAAAGATTTCCTATTTAACTTTAAATCTTTTTACATTGCCACGTTACATTGCCCGAAAATCAATGATGTTATAAAAAAAATTCCAAGAAAATCATCGCGTTACTTTAATCAGTGAAAGCTTTTATAACTTGAGTGACTTTTCTATTACAAATGGGACACCGACGGTCATTTGTTGTCCAGACTTTCCTTGCGCAACCATAACAACAGTATATATGACCAGTATTTCCGTGCACGAAAACGCTGTTCTTCGGGTTTACTACGCAGATACGGCAGAGGCTGTCCGAGCCTTGCGATTGCTGGTCGCTTTCGGTTTCGCTCTTTGGTATTGAATCCGTTACGTTACCGTGCTCCTCCTTGTCCATAGTCAGCTTGTTCTTCAACTCGCACACTGATATCGACGAATCGATAAGTGTGATGCTGTTGTTACTGCAGCCCGGCTCGTCTCGAGATTCGTCAGTTTTATCTTTGGTAGAATTCAGTCCTGATGTACTACTACTCTGCTGATAATAACATAATTAACATTAATATAAAACTTTAATTTTTTTATGAGTAAAACAATTTAATTTCCAATTTTCAATTAAATAATCTTTGGTATAATTAAAATTGAACACGTTTCTATTAATCTTTCAATCTTCTATTAAATAAACTTGTAGTAAAAGTAATTTAAATTAATAGTGCATGTAATATGGATAATTTGTAACTGTAACTTCCAAGTTCATTAAACAAATGTTGAGATTTCATCATCATTCAGTTTGTAATTTTTTCCGAAAGAGGTCAAAAGCATCTGGTTCCTAGCAATAGATTGGAGAATTCACACTCACGGTAATCGGCGAGTATACACTGTGATCGCTGGTATGGCATCCTTTAACAGCGAAGCTCGAGTCGACCTCGTCCCTGTCCAGCGACGAGTCGACGATGAACCGCGTCGTCGATCTGCTGATCTCTCGGCCAACTGACGAAGTGTTGGACACCTGCGTTAAGTCGCTGCTCTGTGAATCAAAAATCGGTGTTTCACTGCGCGCTGAATCGGAGGTCATTTTCTCGAGATCCTGGCTCGAGGCAAGCCCCGAGTCCATTTCGCAGAGCTCCTGACCCGAAGTCACCGAGGAGGCCGTCTGGTTCGAGGTCTGGCTTGACGTTCGTATGGTCCGATCCTTTTGATTTCTGGCCTTTCGCTTCGGTTTAGTCCTTGGAAAGTGCAATTTCTTTACCTGCAATAGTAAGAAATTTTTTATTTTTTTGCTCTTTCTTTAACTCTGTTGCTTAAAGTTTTATTTTTTTACTTTTTTTTTATTTTTTTTGCGTAATGAGATAACAAATCGAATTTTTAACACCCGCATACTGACGCACTGTTACTTAGCTCCTTCACCTTTTGAACAAGTTCAGACCTGATTCAAGTTTAGATGCCAGTTGCATGATAAATCGAAAGGAATGCGACGCGTTCTTTAAGGACATTCAAGTTACCAGAAATCTATTTTATCGACTTAAGGTTAAGAACTGAAAAAGTTATTTTAAAATTTTTTAATTTGAAAAACTCCCTTCAATTTTTATTTAAATGAAAATGTAATATTCATAATTTATGGTGTAATTAAACATTTATTTCTCATTATTAAAATTTTAATGTATTCCATCTATTTACCTGATAACATTTTTCGCAGTATCTAAATAAAGGATTGCTGTTAGGATTTTTGCACTGAATGCAAATTCGAAAATCAGCTCTTTTTATTTCACTGTCCGTAGAACACCTTGAAGCATCACTGTCATCGGCAAGTCCTTCTGAATCACAAAAAGTGATAAATTCTACTGCTAGGATATTCTGTAAGAAAATTAAAATGTATATTAGTTATATGAGCAAACTATATTCTTTATAAAAATAACAATAATATTAAATATTAATGCAATCATTTAGTTTTGAAAAAATTAATTTCATAAATTAAGTGTACTTGAAGAAAAAGTAGAATTTTGATTTATTACTTTACTTTTTGACTATATATACATATTTACCTCTGGTTCTGAAGATGAGGATAAATCCATAAACGGATTTTCGCTTTCTGACCTAGAATCCAATTCATATTCCACTTGAAACGAGACATCGCTTTTACTGCTACTAATCCATGTTGTTGATGTATCCGATGTGTCTCTGGCGAATTCTATAATAATAAAAAAATTATTATTATCGGTATTTAAAATTGCACGTTATTTAAGACATTAATATAAAGTAAATTTTTAAAAAAGATAATACTTTAAGTATACAAATATGATATGACCTTAAAATTGTGTTTAATTTTAAATATATATAAATTGTATACTTGATATTTGTAATATATCTTACAATGAATTAAAAATATCTATACCAAAGTTGTAATCTATACATCCCATTACAATCATTTAGTCAGGATTTAATTAAGTTTTAATTCCTTAAATCGTGCTTAAAATTTAAATCACCTGTTTCATTTCCTTGTACAGTGTAAATTGACTCATCATCCTCATCTGTCGGTACTGGAGACTCGCTCTCCAAGGTAACGTACCAAGAATACTTTGCCTTCTTAACATTATCACCGTCTCTGTCATCTTCTGCAAAATTGAACAAACTCCATAAATATATGACAATTAACCGAATCTTCAGCCCCAGGAATGCAACAGCGTATTACAGCAATTTAGTACACCATTATCAAAATCTTTACACCGCTGCAAACATTCACTAAACACCAAACGCCAGAATAATTAACCTCGAACGAATATTAACGTTAAAACTCTTCGACACGCGCACTGTGAAAAAAAAAATTATCACCATCTAAATTTACACGCCGGTACAATTCACAGCTTATAATTTTAGCAAGCTCGCTAAGTGTGGCTCTCTCGGCTTCTCTCTTCCCGCGTCCAAACGGCTCTTTTGATCAAGCGGGAAGGCAGAGAAGAAAAGGTGCTTTTAAAGAGAAGAGAGAAAATGCGGCTTACCGTCGTCTGAACCTTTTCGTTTCCAACTGCTTTGGTTAAGAGCACCTGTAAAAAAGGAGCAGCAGTTATTAAACGCTGACATGTTGGCCTCCTCTTGGCACGAATCGCGTCGCTCCCTTTTCATCCTCGAACGAATTAAGTAAGTTCACGAGCAACGGATGTCCGGATGTGTCATTATTCCCCTTTCCGCGGTGATGCACTCCAAGTAACAAAAATTTCCGCACGCAACTCTCCTCGACGTCGGTCGTCCACGTATCAAAAAATGTATACGCCTATATCCCAGACATGATGTCTACAGCAACGTTGCAGCTTTCTTTCGAACTTTCGGTTAAATTCTTGGCACCGTAAATTCTTCCTTCAGCGTCGGCTTACTTATCGCGTGCGGTCGGCTTTATCACGTAGTAGACCAATACGGCGGCTTCGAAGAAATAAATTTATAGCGCCGAGGCGTCGGATGTGTCCCGGACGTGTATCTATGATTTCCACGAGCGAAGGAAAAGCGGCGCTCGCTGCTAACTCCGAGATACAAACCTGCGGGCGACGAGTTAATGGCAACGCTCATTGTCCCCTTGAAAATTCCTAACGACGATCCTCGAACTGTAGCAGCTTATTCTTCGCCCGTTCAGACGTTCACTGGCTTAGCACCGTACTGGTACGAACAAGCGTGTGTGTACGCAGCGACGTATATATAAGTACACTCCAGGGGCGGACTCTCTCTCTCCGATCGTATAGATATTACGAAGGCGGAGAAAAAGGAGTATTACGCGCGCGCGTTGGCAACGGGGGGGAAAAAAAGGCGCACACTGCAGGGGCGCCCCGCTCGGACTATACTATGGGGTTTCGGCGAGTCGTGTCTACTGTCTGAGCTTCAAGGCCTCCCGTACGCTATATCGTACGCTTCCATTCCCCGTGCGTGGATTTATAGTACTATATACTACGACCGCCCGCCTCTCCTCTCCTTCCGTCGCAGGACGATTCGGGCCTTTTTTACACGGATGGAACGCGCGCACAACTGCGGTCCGTGCCGAACACTGACGCGAGAGCCACTGCAGGCACGTTAGAGGCGCTGAATTTGTGTTAATTCGTGTTGGCACTGCTCGACTGCTATGAATGCTACATGATGGCTGGTCACTCGATGACCGAGTGTATAGATATGTGTGCGTGTGTGCGCGTGTGAACTGCCCGGTTCTCGTTCATGCCTGCCCCACCGCACGTTCAATGTCTCCCTCTCTCTCTCTCTCTCTCTCTCTCTCTCTCATACTCGTTCAACGCAGCGTATAGTAGGCTTGTGTAGATATATGTGGTATAACTTACTCACTTCCTCCAATGAAGGTATCAGTGCCAGATGAAGCTTTTCCTCCCATATATTAACCAATCGGAGACTCAGGTTTCTGTATTTTAAACACTCGGCAACAGCGGATGTCCCTAAATTCTTTTCTAACCGCCAAAACGAGAGAGAGAGAGAGAGAGAGAGCAGCTGTTTCATCCCTTTTTCTTAGAATACTGCCTCTTAAGTGCCTTACGTGTGCCTTACCTGCCGGATTATAATTTTTTTTGTTTTCTTGCTTAGGCAAAATGAATTTGCAGTGAGCGGAAACTTCCACTATACCTTTTAAGTGCTCCAATAAACTTTGATTTTTACTTATATAAATGTATATACCGATTAATGATCGTGCTAAAAAATTAACTATTAAATATTCGCTTAGAGCAGTAGATGAGAGTTATGCATATAAATTAATCGAGATTTGGTCTTTGCAGGATTATGCTAATGTGAAATTCCGACAGACTTATCATCTCGTCGCTTATGTGACTCGACGTGTCATATATATATTATATATATCCATCGAAGATCGATTTTGCCTGCTTAAACATGATAGGATTAAGTGGTTCTGAGAAGAAATGACTTTTACATTAACAATGGTTATGAATTAAAGTTACCTTAATTGTTTACCTTGTTATAATTCTTTCAGTTTTATTCTCTTACTATTTTTAATAACATTATTATAAGCATAATACATGTACGTACGCATAATATTTATAATTTATAATATATTTTTTATAGATAATTCAAAACTAGTTAAATATATTAATTAAGCTTATATATTTTTATTCATTTTGTATATCATTTATAATTACATTTATATTTGAAATTATATCAATTATGTACGGAATTTATAGCCCGTACAATTTATTACAATCTATAAAGACTTTCAAATAATTTTAAAAATGCAAATTGAATTGAAATTATGTGTAGCTTTGAATATATAATTGTTTAATTTATATAAATTTAATAACGATTCATTTACGTTGTTACAGTCTAAATACTGTGGATTGGTGCCCATTGGAAATAGTACTACATATACCTTCATCAATGAGAAAGAATGAATTAAAGAATGAGAATGCTGCAGTATATATTGTCTTGGCAGTTGGCGGTCTTGCTACAGTTTACGCTTATAGGCTTATACCGACTACCGACAATACCGACTGGAGTTGACTGTTAGTTGTAATATCCTACGTCTCGTGAAATATGGCGCGTTAGTCAAGCGCGGGCGTTTTTAAATGATTGATAATACTGCAAATTAATTGAAGTGAAAGGCGTTTATTAAATAAAAGTTGTTTTTATTGTATTATTTATTTGTTTTTTTATTTTATAATTTCCATTGAATGAATAAAATACTGAATTTTTGCTGTTTCTATTGACTTATAATATGAGGTTATCGTTTTATAATTGTGACGAGAAAGATTATTACGTAATAGAACTCATCTATTAAAATGTATAATAAAAAAAAAAATTATTTTTTTTTATCTATAATAATTTATTATTATACATTAGAAACAAGATACGCATTCAATGTTGCAATTAAAAATGTAATAAACTCTCTTTTTTACAGTGACATTTGCACGCTAAAATAGGATAGTTTATTTATTTTTTAACAAATAATTGTTCTTTTTTATAAGCAGAAATCTTAAGGATTCTTAATAATTGCAAGATTCTTAATAAAAAAGAAGGTCAATGCAGGTGTGTATTACTAGGAGATAATGTAAGGGGAAAGATTAGTAATCATAACAATGAAGCTTATAATTTTAATTAAGAAATTTTATTAATATAAATGGCAAGCATTTTAAATTCCACAACATGAAGGAAATTCAGACTTCGTGATAAACAAAATTCCTAAATGAAAGATGATTCTTCATGTGATCAAATTCCAAGTGTGTTTGCCGTACATTACTTAAATACACAAATTCAAAACTTTGTATAAAAATTATAATAATTTCTTAACAAACTTAATTCTCGAGCTTGTACACCCTGGTGCAGACGATGTTATCAACTGTCATAACCTGAAACAAAGAAATTACGTTATAATTGAAGTCTTTAAAGCAGCTCATTACCCAACGTAAAGAAGGAAGTAACAAGTAGCCATTGTAGTCATAAAAAAGAAGCCGTAAATCGTAAACTCATCGACTTGTGACTAACAAGAATTGTTAAATTTAAACAAGATTTGTTTAAATTTAAAATCTCTTGATTGACATACATCTGTAATTTAAGACTCTTTGCATTGAGCACTCTAAATGTGTTTATCCAAAGGTATTAGATAATTAAAGATATTGATTGCGATTAAAACTAAACTGAGCTACATTAACACAAATTTAATGCATTATCAATCTTTTTCTTATATCGTGAATCACTGATAATTTTGCCATTAACAGATTACATTGCAGCTATTTTTTAACTTTTTATGTAATTCAACTGAATCAGGAAAACAAACACTTGCTGAGAAAAAAATCAGTAGTCACAACTAACCATTACTTGTTTTTACTAATATTCACTTATTTCCGCAAAAATTTATACTAATTGTTTCAAGTAAATATTAGTCGAAACAATTAAATATCAGTTGAAACAACTAATCTTTAATTGTGATTGCTGGCCTTTTTTTCAATGATTATACGCTAATATTACGGATTTTTTTTTTGTCTTGTCTTATTGAGTTAAAAAAAAAATAAAATGCACTTACAGCCTTCATTTCCGTGGGGGTGAATTCACGCTCAATGACGGTTTCCTTGTCGCCTTTCTGAATCTGAGTCATTTTGTTGCCGTTGATAGTGATGGTGGTCTTGACTTTGCGGCCGTCGGGCGTTTCCTCGTCGAATTCCTGGCCGGGCTTGAACTTGATCTCAGAGCTTTTGAAGGTGCTCGTGGTCTTCATGGTGTACTCGCCATCGGTTTCCGTCACCTCGACGACTGGACTCACGCTGGCTCCCATTTTACGGGTGATGATACCCACACCTAAAAAGATTATAATATTTTAGTAAAATATTTATTTTCTATTTGGTTCTTTTAATGATTTGATAAAATTATTGAATAAAATAGTAGTCAATAAAATTATTTTTTTAAATTCTATTCTTTTTTTATGATTTTACTATTATGCATAGGGATCAGTGGAGAGAATATAATGTTTTAGTAACTAGTCAATAAAATTAATTATTTTTTATATTGCTCTTTTTAATGATTATGCATAATAGACGGTCATTTTATGAAATGCGAAAAAATGACCTAAACTTTTTAGAATGCACTTGTTATTATAAACTGTTGCAATAGGCTCTTTTAGAAGTTAAATAAAAAAGTGGATTTTAAATAACAATTTTATAAAAAATAAAAACTTTGAAAATACACATTAAAATGTATATCTCTTTGCGCATAAGTGGGTAAATTCTTTTTCTATAAATAGTGAGTACAGCTTGTTTTTAGCACTCACTTAAAAAAAAAAAAAAAAAAAAGATATTACCAAACCTTTGCATTAAGAATGTATTCTATTTTCATTCCTCGGGTATTTTACTCAATTCCCAGTTCAAAGTGCAAGAATAAAAAAGCGGAAGGGTCAATAATTTATCTCACCTATGGCTTTCATGTACTCGTCGAAGTTTTCGCTGCTATCGAGCTTGTACTTTTTGTTTAAGAAAACGGCCATTTTTGCGGATTCCGAGGTGGATGCGTATATAAAGAGCAAGAAACGCGTCGGCGAAAGAACGAGAACTGAATGTAGTTACCAAGCGGCCGCGGTCGATTTATAAAAGGCCGCAATCTTGCCCGTCGATCTCTTCTGTCAATGACAGAAAAAGTGACGAATCAGCTACCACGAAGTTTTTCGGCACAAGTGTTTTATCGACACCGGGATATAAAAAAAATTGTGCTGATAACGGAGTTGGTAACAGTAAAAGAAAGACACTGGAGATCCCGAGTAGAAAGTGAAGTTTGACCTGTTGCTCAGAGGCGTGTCACTTTGCGAATGTATGGGAGGACGATACGAGGCGATTTAACGAAATTATCTCGCTCGCCGAAGGCTAGTAAAACAAACTTCACTCGAGTGTGCGCAATACCCAGCCTCTCGATAGTTTCAGATTCGAGGACAAAAAAAAACTTTTTTCAGTGTGTTAATCGACGCTTTGTTATAATAAACAAGGTACGATTATCAAGCTTCTACTTATATACGCGTTTCAGTGATTACATACATATATAGTACACTCTACTACACATATACGTGTATTTATGTGGTAGAGTGATATCGAACATAAAAACATAAACGAGACACTCCTACTTCTCGTAGCCTCGTAGAGATTAAAAGAAAGCAACAATAGTGGTATCTGCAATCTGCATCGTGTATGTAAAAAATAATTTCGAAGGTGATAATTTATGTTGTTTCTCAAAAACATTAGCTTTGTCACATCTAATTGAATAATGCAAATTGTAATTTTAAACTCATCATTCGTAGTTACGGAGTTTCATACTATATATTATATATACCTTTTAGTATAAAAAAAATTAATTTCCGTTGTAAATTTTATTCTTGTAGGTATCAAGTAAATGACATAATTTTGATCTAATCCCTAATAGCACACAACGTTTTCAAAGATGTTTTTAAAACGTCCGCGGACATTTTAGATACATTTTTAACGTTTAACGTTTTGTGATATTCGGGATACTGCGTTGAATCTTTTGCACTTTTCTGCAGTCCAAAGGTCGATAAGATTAACGGATAATAAGAATGATTAATTTTTTCGAAAATTGAATTGACATCGCTTCTTCAACTGATTGACTATAAATGTGTAATTCACATCGGACCATCTGCGAAACATTCGAAGTACAATTTCCAAGTAAATTAACGTTATCTATGCTAATAAAATCACTGTGCCAACTTTTATAAAAACAGGCGGACGTATTCTTGACTGATACATAGCATCCAGCGAAGATCCAACAACTGCCAAAGATCCAAAATTTGCCAATGTAAATATTAAAAAAAAAAAAAAAAAAGAAAACGAATAAGCAATCAGCATAAGAATCTAAAACATTAACTCGCTAAATTATGTACAGTTGTTACGCGCTTTCCGCCTCTTCCCCACTATACCCAAAGAGAGAGAAAAAAAGCCAGTGAATTCGCCGTCCATTAAGATTCCAATGAGTCAGTCGCGGAGTCAATTTAGCGCGCGCGTCCCGCATGTAAGAGAGCACGACCACTTGCGACAAAAGTAACGCAGTCATGCACTTGGCCGTTTGAAAATCGATGATAGAGTAGAGACTCCCGCAGGCATGCGACCGCCGGCCTCTCGGAAGCGGGAGAATTGCCTCGAATTGAAAGATCATCGGGTGGATCATTACGTGCTTGACGTATATATACATACAACTATGGCATCGGCACGATTGACCCTCGTCAGTGCGTTACGTCATTGCAGGTGTCGCGGATCGAATTCGGGAATATTTTAAGTGACGTACCCTCGCGAGGAGGGGATTGTACACTGGTATTGGAGGCCCGCGATTATCGATCAGTATGTGCTTGCGGTCGTACCGAATCGCTCGCACGTGGGAAAAACGCGTTCAAGTTCGTCAAGATGGCCGTGGGCGTGCGCGCACCGGCGGCACCCGCTCCTCGGCGATTACGATTTATTAGCCCGGCGCGGAGATGAATCCGGGGATTAAATTGACCGACAATTGCGCACGTCTGCCGGGTCATTGTACGCGGCCAGTCGGGCCGAACGAATTAAAATTTATTTCATTAGAACGTAATTAGGATTCCTAGCGGTTCCTTTTCGTAGATGGAATTTTAAATAAATTACTTCCCCGATTTGTTTTATTACTTCCTAACCGCGCCGGTAGAGCCAAGTTGTAATTCGCCGGTGATAATAATTTTTCTTCTTCTATTTCTATAAGTATACACGGAGAAAAATTTTCCATTAAAAATTACTATAGTTTTCCCTAAAGCGAGGACAAACTGGAACTATCAAAAA
>JAWWEN010000048.1:8299067-8320086 GCA_035582955.1 Sycophila texana | reverse complement strand
ATATATATCTTTTGCGGCTTGTCCTTGAAATTAATTAATTTTCAACGAAATTATTAGTGTTACAGCAATATTAGAAAAGGAAAAACAGATCAAGTTAATCATCCAATAATAGATATTTAATTATTCGTGATAAAAGTCAGGTAATGTACGTTTTTTGTCGTAAATCTGAATTTCTCGTTTATAAATAATTAATCTTTAACGTTAGCGTTTGAAAATAAATTATATTTTTCTCTCAATTTCGGAATATTCGGAATTTCTAAGTGAGAATTTGAGGTAGTGGTCTTATTCAACTTTTTTTATGTAGTTCTGGAACTCGTTGCTATTAGTGTGTGAACTCGATTAGGAACATATCGCGGTATTCGTGAACTTTTCATAATTACGCGCACTTTTGGTTAAATTTTATTGATTTCAATCTTAATATTTGAAAATAACGAGCAATAATTTTACTGATAAAACTTTTTCCTTCATTTCAAATTGCAAATGCGCATATTGCTACTATAAATGTTGCACGTCACATAAATAAGTAGAACCGTTTAAATGCAGAAAGTGCAATAAAATAAATTACGGTACAATTGCAATCATAATTTAAATAAAAAAAAACCTGCATTTTTCTGCATACCTAAACCACTTACGATGCTGTTTTTTTTTTTAAATTGATCATAATGCTAAGCATTGAATGGCGCCTTCACCAACTCCATTTACGAAAAAAAACTATGTAATTTTTAAGAGTGCGTATATTAGCAGTCCATTTTGGTCATTAGCAGTAGATAAGAAAGTGGCCCGAGCCAGATAATAAAAAAAAATACCGCTTTACGTCACAAACACGTATCTCATAAACAACGACAAACAAATGCTTATTACATCGCTCATCTCTCACCCTGCCAGTATACAACATGTATGCTCGCAATACAAGCCGCGCATTTAAACAAAAAGAAATTTGATTGTTCAAACCTTTGAATGACAGTGTCGGCCGCGGTAACGCTCTCGAGGGCCATTATTGCTCAACGAAAACAGTCCTACGCGCAAAGTAGGCTCAAGAGCGCTCCGAGTCTCTCTGACCCTTTCTTTCTCTATCCGTCCTTTCCCCTCGCCCTCACTTTCTCTCTCTTTTTCTCTTTACATAAACGGCGGGCGGGGACTGCGTGCGCGTGTGCTGCACCTTATGGTCCGGCTCTCGAGGTCGAAAAGGTGCTGCTTTTCGCGCTGTAGGCGCGTGCACGCACGCGGGGGTTCGTGCTCGGCTCCCAGCGAGAGCGCCGCGGGATAAAAAATAGCTGGGCCGTATAGGCTCTCAACGTGCCTCCCTCCTCAATTTGCGGAGGAAAACGAAGTGCCTCGCTCGCCGCGGCATGGCTTTTCCCTCCCGGCGATCCAGCCCTTCCTCATCGCACCCTCGCCTCCTGCCGCCTCCGCTCAGCTGAACAACAAAAGAGAAAAAAAATCTGCTTTGATTATGTGGGTAAATTGCACTGGGGTGGTAATGTTGCTTCGCCGGTTTTCCTCGCCGTCGCGATTCGCCCACCGCGGAGAAACCGCCGGATTCCGAGCGGGCATTTAAAGCGATTTGCGCAACCGACGGGAAAGCCGCAGCTTTATCGGGCCGCGACGACGGGAGCGCTCTTTTTTAGAGCTCTCTCTCTCTCTCTCTCTCTAACAAACACCTATATATAGATACGCGCGCGCGCCCCTTATCAAGCTGAATTCGAAATCGCGGTGGGCGCAAAGCACGCGTCCGCGAAATTTCTTAGATAAATAGTTGCTCAATGATCGTTTTTATACTTATTGTTTGTTAAAAATGATCGAACTATAGCGTTAAGACGAAAATCGCGGAAGGAGAGCCATCTTATACTTGCTTATGTTGTTGACGATTTGAGTACCAAATGCACGACAGATGTGTATATACAACCGGTGATAGTTGATTCTGATGGAATTTTTTTAAAAAATTCAACGTTGCTTGAAAATTTCTAGGTGCTAGAGAAGAATGCATAGTTTTACCATTCATGTCTAGCATCTACAAATTCTCAAGCAACTTAGCATTTTTTTTTTCAAAAAATTCCACCAGAATCAAGTATTACCCGGGATACGTAATTCGTACAGTTAACTTTATTGCGTGTGAAGCAATCTACTTATTCAAACTAAAAATAAAATTATTCAAAAATTAAAAGGTTTCACTTAAGAATGAATAACGTGTCAAGTTTACTCTGTTGATCTCCACGCGCTATCAGTCTTCGCATGTTTGACTTTTGCTTTTGTATACTTTTATCGATTGCGATAACAGCTGTACAGTTGTGTAGCTTTCGTATTTGCAATTGTTTTTATTCTTTGGTAGTTTTGTATAATATTCTTTCCTTAAAGGTTACGTTAAAGCAACTTGTTCATAGTAACAAACTTTATTAATGTTTACCTTAAAGTAAAACCTCCGATTAACTGTATAAAAAAATTAATTATAAGAAAAATATTTTAAATAGAGAAAATTAAGCTGAACTAGAAATGTGCTTTAAATCTTGCAAGCTAAAACAAACCAGCAGGAGATAATGAGTAATGGTTGCTCCAAAAATATGTTTAGTTTTCGTCAAAAAAGCATTTGTTAATGATTTTATTTAAAAAAAAAAATGTAAAATGTTTTTTAATATTGCATTTTTTCCCGTCTGTAATGAAATTTGTAAAAAGTTGTTTTCTTTCAAAATTACGTATTTTTACGAGGTTTACACCCTGCTGGTTCATTTTACCTCGTTACATTATACTCCACTTTTCTCTGTAAATAACACTCTAAAAAATTTAATATGTAATATATATGTACCCCATAAAACTATGATATTTACAAAATTGATAACCAATTTCCAAATTTGAATGAATAAATTATTAAAATTTAAAATTTGACTGAATATTTTCTTTCTTTTTGTTAATATAAATATAAAACTCTGTAGAGTAACTAAAGCTACAACTACTTTTTCCTGTTTGCTTTTACACTGAATCCAGTAAACAAGGCGAAATATTGCGATTGTAAAAGCGAAGTAATTATAGAAACAGCCGTTTTTATATCAACATTGTAATTATAACAACTCGAGTAAGTGTAACACGAAAATATCATATAATTAAAATTATCTATTTAATCTTTTTCTTATAAATATATATGTTTTGATTTATAAAAATATTCTTTTACATATTCCCGCCAAAAGTGTTAATTTTTATCCCAGCGCGGGAATGAAAAATTTGCAATTTCAGCGTGGGTATGTAAAAAAAAACGTATAATATCCACTACAGAAAAAAAAGAAAGAATGCCTCAAATTGCATCCGGCCCTCGGGTGACAATTTCCATACGATTTGGGACCATTCTTTCTTTATTTCCTTAGTAGCATAATATACGATAAAAATTTAATGTATAAATATTTCTTGTATTGCTGCGTAAATAATTGTTCAATTAGTTGTAAAATAGAAGCCGCACCAAGAAAGACATAATCGGAGTGAAAGTTCTGTCGATTTTATGCGGTGTATATTTGGAACAAACTCTGTACTTACAAAAATAAAGCAAAAGAGTGGCTCTAGCCACGCCACAGAGAGTATCAATAACGAATGCCCAAAGCGTCGTAACAGCGACATCATTTTCACTCCGAAAATGTGAAGACCTGCGCAGCGCTTTTAAGCGCAGCATAGTTCGAAAAGCATTTGTTCTCGAAAAAAAAAATGCGCGTTATTTACTAAAAACCTTTTTAAATTACTTCCCCATTAGTCTAATTTTGAAAGATAAAAAAAAAGAAACCGATTAAAGAGAGACAAAGAAGAAAAAGTAGTATACAAAAGTCAAAGACATCCAGTACACTGATAAAATACATGTAAATATAAAAGAAAATTTTAATAATAATCTTGGATAGTCAAGTAAAATGAACCATCCATTAATCGTTAGTGTTTATATACCTACTTTGCATGAGTATACTTGACCTATCGTGTGCTACTGTGAAACAACACTGTATCATGTATGGCATGTATATGTACACATTGGCGGGATCTCGTGTCATCGGACAGTACAGTCGGCGCCTCATTTTTTTTCTCGAAACATATTAGCTGTCATTATTCATAAGCACTCACACGTTCCTACATACGTATAATTAACGCATATATGCACATGCATCTGTCGATTATTGTTGGGGCATTTTGAATTATCCTCTCCTTGATGGCATCTCCAATTCTCTCGTAATTTATCCGCGCGGAAGCAGTGCAAAAGCATCAACTTATGATCCGATCCGGTCTCTTTTCATAAATAATCAAACATAGGCCCGAGTTTTTTTTTCGCACGGCGTTACACCGGAATCACGATCATAACCTGTCATCGATCGTCTGCTTGTACTCTCTCCGAAGGGCAATTTTCCCATTGCCCCTCCTCGTTCTCTTTCCTACCTCTGCCCCCTTGCGTCCCCTCTCCCACGCGTCTAGCATCTTCCCTCTCTCTGTCTCTCTCTCTCTAACTCGCTCGACCCCTCCGAGGCACCTACAATGCTTAACGCGATTTATGTGTGCGTGTATTAGCTTTTTGTTCTACGTGGCCGACGATGCGCGCGCAATAGGCACGTATACGCGTTTTCGAGCCTCTACATTCTGAAAATAGCTTCGTGTATCTGGCTTACATATGTATCTATATCCCACGCACTTTTATCGTCACAAGGATATAGATAAGATAATTTACACTTTGCAAAATGAAACACCGCGTTGCCAATTCCCATGGACCGCGCTAAAGTCACGATGATTTTGCAAGGCCAAGAGGTCAGCGAGCCGACCATCTTGGATATTGCCTGCTCCGAAATTGCACGCCGCGGCAGCGGCGGCGACTGTTAACCG
Organism: Sycophila texana; assembly: GCA_035582955.1. Lineage (NCBI taxonomy): Eukaryota > Metazoa > Arthropoda > Insecta > Hymenoptera > Eurytomidae > Sycophila > Sycophila texana. The sequence goes on along the minus strand of JAWWEN010000048.1, from coordinate 8,315,253 downwards.
CCATCGCGTTGCAAGCGCAGCTGACTACCGCGGGTACGAGCCGAGCCAGCGCCCGTGCAATTTCCCGTACGACCAATGGACGGTCACTTCTCACCCCATAAATCGAATACGTACTTCATTATATAGCGAATGCATGATTATGATCTCCCACAGGGCATGGAGTTTACGATTTTTACAATCTTCTTCAGGAGCCGAGACCCTCGCGCATCTTGTCGAACTGTCGTGATTTTCGCGATTACCTCGTGTACAAAAAAAAAAAATTACGATTACGGAGAGAAAAACGGAGCGAGAGAGAGAGAGACAAAGAAAACTGTCTGGAAAAGTATATCGACAGCAAAAATAAACTGCTGCACGTGGATTTCTGTCTTCCGTATTGCAGATATAATATGCGAAGGAAGGAAAAAAGCGATGACGCGATGACGAAGTGAAATCTGACCTCGTTGCGCGATCGACTCTGCACAAGACAATATGTCGTCGCGATGCAGGCCGCGAAAAACGTCGGCGTAACCCGTGGAGCGAGATGCGGGAAAGAGCGAGTCGAGAGAGGCTTTTGTACAAGCGGAACGTTTTCACGAGATGACCAAAACGAAAAAAAAAGTAACAAATATCCGCGGAGAAGAGACGACGGCGCGACGCAAAAACAGCGCGACGACGACGGTAGTCCGAAAGGATGTCGTCCGGCATTGCCGAGCGTGCGACGCGATGTATACCCCCTTCGAGTCGGATTTTTTAAAAATTAATGAGAAAAAAATGATGGTGTGCTTCGGTTATTACAATTCTCGTTAATCCGGGCAGCAGCGAGCAGCAGGCAAAAATCGGTTCGCAAGATTTTACGAACAAGATATCTCGTTATTGCTCTCGAGCGAAAAAGTGAGTCAGAATTATAGTAGTATTGCTGGCGTGATGAGTCGAGCGAAACTTGAAAGTTTTAAACTAAACATGGCCACATCTGGAACTATTCTGAGGTGCGGAGCGACTCGGCGGCACAGCCCAGCGGCCAGCTGCGTGCGTCACCTCGGATCGCCGTTCACTAAGCTTGCCGTCTCGCTCGCACTCATGGTCCGCGACAGGCCTCGCCCGAGCCCGGGAAGTGGGGATGAGCGCGCCAGCCAATCGCGGCCCTCCCCTCGCCCATCATGTGACTCGCCTTCCCTCGAGTCTCGCGTCTCTTGTTTCCCCTCTCGCTCTTTCCTTCGCCGCCAGCACTCTTTTGTGCCCCCGCTCTCCTGCATGCGCTTCCGCTGCTTTTCCACTTTACCATGTTGCATCGGCCTTCCCGAGATTTACTACTAAAAACATCTTCTCCATTATTTGAATATATTTTTTTTTCTATTTGCAGATACTGCTCGAGAAATGTCTACCGATCAAATAATCAAATGAATTTTTGCTTTAATTTTGTGTTTAAATACTGACCTAAAATTAAGGAATTTTTAATGATTAAAAATGTATAAAAAGAATATATTGAACGTGAAGTAAATTAACTTTAAAATTTTATCTGAGTAAACAGTGGATACCCAACAGAACCATAGATATGACCATTTTTAAATTTTGGAATTGCGATCACCTGCAGATCCAATTAGATATCGATGGATTTGCACGGAATTAGTCTGAAAATATAGGTATTTCATGTAATTTCAGGCTAAAGAGTGGCACGTTTCAAATTTATTTGAGTACATACTTTTAAGGCCAAAAATTTCTGATGAAACCAAAACTTAGCATTTTTGAGTTTTCCCAGTATAAAATGTTCACGTGGGTATTTTTAACTGGATTAAAAAATAATTTACTCAAATAAATTTTATGCGTACAACTCTTTGGCGCTAAATTACGTAGAATGCCTACATTTTGAGACCAATTCCATTCAAATCCTCGATATCTTGGGCGTGCGAGTGATGCCAAAATTTGATGGACGTGTAATATCTATTCAGATAAAATTTTAAAGTAAATTAATTATATACTTTTTATTAGTAGTAGAATGCATTATAAAATTGATAAATCGTCTCAATTTGTTTTTTTTTTTTATGTCAAATATAAATGTATAATATATGCGTATTAATAAATTATTCGATGAAAACAAATGTTGTAATTGAATAAAAATATACTTATATTGATCACTACTATGTTGTATAATAATAGGAAATGAATAATGTGAATCGATAGTGGAAAACCAGCCTTCTGTATTGCCCGCTAGCCAAATTACACGTACTATAAAGTTGTGCGTGCCGAGTTCTCAATCTTTTATCCCAGATCGAATTCTTATGTCTCTCTCATTCTCTTTCACTCCCACATAGTTGATGCAGAGCAATGTTTGTAGAATGGAGAATAGACATTGAACTTATATGCACTCTTACTACTGGGAGTCAAGCCAAATTCATAACAAAAAATAAATAAATAAGAATAATCGTTTTTAAAAAATAAATTTTACTGCCAATGTTTATTTTACGCATAAAATACCGTTTAATTCCTTAACAAATTCATAATTTATTTGGCATTATGTTATTAAAGTTTTTCTATATATTCTATTTGATATTTGTTTAATTACTCTATTAAATTTTCATTGGAAATGCATTAATATAGAATTGAAACATTTTTATAAAAATTTACATAAACAATACAAATTTTTTTATAATTATTAAATATAAGCACAGGGTCTGGCTTAGTCTATAAGGTGTGCTCGTATGAACACATTAAATTATTAATTACAATTTATAATGTAACACTGTCGATATAATTATTAAACAGCGTTCAGCTTACAAATATAATAAATATAATAATGTTTAATTTTTTTTTTAAATTGTATTATTTTAATTTTGATAGCTTTGATAAATTTGAAGCTTATTTGATAAACCTATTCTTTACAGCTATATCAGTCTTTTCATTTTCGGTTTTTTACTTCTAGAATTACTTTACATGTTCAGTAGAACGATGATGAAATGCAAAGGAGATTCCACTGGACCAACATTGTCTTAATGGTATATCAGGAATATGTTTAGGATTATGTGAATGTCTCCAATCTGATAAATCAGAAGTACAGTCCGAATTTTCAGGCGGACCTTTCACTTCAATACCGTTGATACACCTTTTACATTTAAACCTAAAATTAAAATTAATAATGAAAATTGGTTTATAAATATAATTTTGAATTTACTAAGTGTAAAAAACAAATAAATTAATATTAATCATCTTACTTTGCATGTGTATCAGACACTGTTGATTCATCAAGACTGAACAAATCTTTCAATTCATTTTGAGTGAAATGTCTTGCTACATCTTCATCTTGATCAACGACAGTGGAACTAAGAGCCTTTTTATGTGCTTGTCTTTGGAAAATTTTTTCTTCTATAGAACCAGTCTGCAAGAAAAATATAGAATGTTATTTTAATAAAACAATGTTTTGAAGAAAAAATTCAACAAAATTTAATTACACAAAGGAAGCGGTAGACAAAGCACGGTTTTTTCTGGCCATCTCTCCAAACTCTAGCCATAGCCTGATCATCATTTGCAGGATTCCAATCAGGATCAAACATAACTAGACGATTAGCACCAATCAAATTCAATCCACAACCACCAGCTTTAGAACTTAACATAAATATAAAGTCACCACCATCGGGATTATTAAAATTCTCTACAACTTTTCCTCTTTTCTTTATACTCATACTTCCATCAAGCCTCACATATCGGTATTTTCGTTTAGCACATAGTTTTTCAAACAAATCTAATGTTTGAGTATAATTTGAGACTAAAACAATCTTATCTGTTGTGGTAGATTTTATGCAAGCTAATAAACAATCGAGTACCATTACTTTACCAGAGAGCTCAGGCAGTAGTTCTCTAAAAATAATAAATAAGAAGTTTAAATACATAAATTTAACAAATGTCAGTTTCACTTACTTTGTACTATAATTAGGTGGTAATAATCTTGCAGCTTCTTCAAAACCATCTGTCTTTTCTTGAATTTTTTCATACACTAAATCTGGATGATTGCATAATTTTTTCAGAAGAGTAATAGCAGCTAATGCTGAGAGACTTCCCTTTTTACTTGATCCATCCTCTACAAGAAGTTTCGTAAAGTTAATTAAATAATTTAAATATTTTAAAAATATTTTGAAATTTATTCTTAGATATTACCTTGCATTGACTTCCTAATACTGTCACTTTTAATGAAACTTTTATACAGTTGAGTTTGTAGAGATGTCATTTTTATGCATACAACTAATTCATACTTCAAAGGTAAATACTTAGACAATAATGCACTAGTTCGCCTAATAAGGCATTTATTTACTACTGTTACTAATTCTGTCAGTCTTTCTTGTGCCAGCTGACGCTCTTTATCTGATGCACCAGCATCTTGTCCTTTAAGGATTGGATTTTCGAATTTTTTTCTGAATTCCTATTTAAAAAAAAATTCAATTAATTTATAAATTATATAATTATTAAATCAGAAATCAAATTTTTCAAGAAATAATAGAATTGCTTACCTGAGCTGTACCAAGTAAACCTGAATTAACGAAATGAATCAAAGAAAAGTACTCCAATAAGTCATTTTGAATAGGTGTTCCGCTAAGTAAAACTCTTCGTTTTGCTTTTAAACCCATTAATGCTTGATAAGTTTGATTTTCAGAATTTTTTAATCTGTGACCTTCATCACACAAAACTAATCCTACTTCATCTTGATGGAGTACATATGCATGTAACCTAAAGGTTTCATAACTGATGATTAGAATTGGGTTAGCACACCTTCGTCCATAAGTTTTCATAAATCCAGTAAGTTTGGCATCTATTTCTGATTTACTTCCACCATCTATTGCAAGAGGCTTTACTCTATTGTTAAGCCATTTAAAAATTTCATTATACCAATTTTTTACCAATGAACTTGGGGCAACAATGATAGCCTTTTCTATTAAAGGTTTTGCTTCAGGGCCTTGTTTAAGAAGCGTCCAGAGAAGTGTTATGCATTGCAAAGTCTTTCCAAGACCCATTTCATCTGCCATAATACAACCATGAGCATTTTCTATTCTTTTACCTGTTACACATTCATACATAAATTTTACTCCTTCTCTTTGATGAGGTCTAAGTACGTTGCACAATAGTGGATCTACAACAACGTGCACTAGTTTTTTGGTTCTGAAATAAAAGGATTTTTATTACAAAAAAAAATGAAATAATATTACAAAATTATATTGCCACAAAAAATTTTTAATTGCAAACATTAACTTACTCATCAACTTTTAAACTATCATGTTCTGATAATTCTGGAGGTGAATATACGACTAGAGCATTAGGTTCATCAGGATCGTGCAATGCTCGCCTTGGTCCAGCAAAACGTAATCCAAGAGCACGACCAGATAATTCATAACCAGGTATGGGGATTTTAAAAGGTTTACTTAATAATTTCTTTATTCTTTCTTCCTAAAATTTAAATTAACAAAAAATTAATATCTAAAAATTAATATTAGTTTAAAAAATTAAATTAAAAAAAGAAATATAATTTACGTGTTCTGATATAATATCTTGTACTGTAGAAATACCGTTGGATGATAAGGCACATAATTTTCTATCTGAAATTTGTATTGGTTTTTCAGTTCTTCTACGTTTATTTTCTTTATTTAATATTTTCTCTTCCACTGGTGAATTGCAGACTTGTTCAATACTAGCTTCTCCAAGTAAAGGCCGTTTTCCTACTTTACTTGGAGCAAGAGATCGAATCTAAATAAAAATGTATAAATAATATTTAGACTCGTATAAAAAAAACTATTCATGTAAAATAGAATAAAATAGAAGTAACAATAAATTAAAGCATCAAATTGAAAGAGGTTAACAAATTTATAAAGAGCTAAGCACTACTAAATACATTCCTGGTTTCGATGAACTTAATAAAATAAATCTAAGAATAACCTAATAATTATTTATTTATCTTACCATGATTTTAGTAAATTATTTTTCAAATTTCACAAGTAACAACGTCCCGCAAAATAAAACATGATTAATTAAACCCGCTCTCAGATTTCAACCAGTTTCAACTGCGCCCGAGTGCCCAATGCCCATTTTTATTGGTAGACGCCATTGTTCCCATATCGCCATCCTGAATTCCGATTGGTCAAAAATCTAAAAGGAACATTTAAAATACAATTTTTTTTATTATAGCCCAACTAAAACTATATTTCGTAAAATTAGGCTGATTATATTTACATATTTATTACAATTGTTTCGACAAGAACGTAAACTTTTAAAATGTAAGCGTTAAAAGGGTAACATCATAATTAATGATACATTAATTGATTAATCATTTCATTTCAGGTTAGTGACGTCAGGTTACTCGGTGGAATTATGACCATGACTGTGAAAAATTGAAAATTAAAAAATAAAAAAAACTTTTCGGATAAAAATTTATTTGAAAATTCAGTGTTTCTAATGCATCATTTAAGTACTTCCAAATTTTCTAAAAAAAAAACTTATTTGAAACTTATCAGATCGAATAAATTCATGTTACATAACGTCATTCGCGTTTTTAAATGAAAAGACTTTCCTTAAGTTTTTCTCATGGTCAATCGTGATCGCAGTAAGTGGTGACATGACATATTCTCGAGAAATAGGTGGATTGTAAATTTTACACATACTGCTGCAGCCAAATGTAATTTTCCAAAAAATGGATCTTATGCATAACCATATTTGAACACTGAAGCAAGCACTTGGAACTCACGCTCATACAGTTCAATTTAACAAAATTCAAAGTATGTAGTGCAGTGTAAATTTCAAAATAATTTTAAAAATTTTGTAAGTCAGAAGAAGCATTAAGTATTTTATCTTCCAAGTTAGTATTTATTTCAAAAGGTTAAAGTAGTTTAAAAGAGGTTATATTTACAAAATAGATAATAAAAATGTCGAGACGGAAACCTTTACATCCAATGGGAAACACTTCCAAAAACAGCAACTTTGGTTCAATACCCAGTAATATAAATTTCAATTTTCGACCAACCTCCATGCAAGAAGATCGAGGAGGGACTAAACCGATTCCTCCACCTAGCTCAGTCAGTCTCATTCTCGTAACCATGGCTGTCCACATTTGTAAAAAATCTTTACTCTATCAACCACGGCTAAAAGCTGTTATATATCTTGGACTTGTTTTTATTGGTTCAATATTAGCGGATGTATTGCCTTTGCCTAAAACCTATTTTTCGAAGTCAAATAATGTTTTTAATCGATTCTTTATCAAGTGGGCATGGGGCTGGCTATTAGCTACTGCAGGACCTTGGATTTTATTAACAGCCCATACAATATCATGCGGGAGAAGATTAGTGATTGTGAAACATCTTGCCAGATTATTGTTTGCAACTCTTGCGTGGATGTTATGGATGAATATTTTTCATTATATAGAAACTCATTATGGACGCTGTTTAAATACAAAAGATCCTGCTCTTCAATTCAAATCTAAATGTTTACAAGCTGGAAAGTTTTGGAATGCACTTGATATCTCTGGACATGCTTTTATAATAATCTACTCTAGTTTAATTTTATCCGAGGAAGCCCATTCAATGATTGGATGGGAAAGAATTCAAGATCTTATAATAAATGAAGAATACAACAGAAAAACGTCAAATGAAGTTACTACAGGATACTTGCGAAACTTGTCAAATGAAGATTTTGATTTTATGAAGAAAGCATATGAAGCTTTAACTCCTTTTTTAAGAGGCATATTTATTGCAATGACTTTACAACAAATCATTTGGGAAGTAATGCTTTTTGCAACAATTTTGTATTTTCATTTATTAATAGAAAAGTTTATGGGAGCTGTGGCTGCCATATTAACTTGGTATGTCAGTTACTACTGGCTTTTTAGAAAACCAGAATTAGGATTGATTATGCCTGGCGAAGGAATTTTCAAGTACAATGATTTAAGAAAACATTCAAGTCAGGATAATGGATTTAAAAATAACAAACGTTCTGTACCAAAAAAAGGGCCTACATTTATGGGTATGCCCCTAAGGAGTGCTACAAAAGAGACGGAAAAAGCTGATTTATAGAACAGAGACTTAATGACAGATATAATTTAAAGAAGAATTCAGTAATTGGTTGTAAGGTGTGTTTTAATTTAAATTAGAGAATTGATGAAAACATATTCTACTAGTCTATATGAATATTAGACTATTCTCAAGGGAAGGGAATGAGGTGCAAGGTTTACAGGAGTTTTGATACTTAAAATTTTCAGTTTTATTGTTATATTTTCATATACATTATATTTATTTTATATAAATATAATAATATGGCAATTTTGGAATGTTGAAGTACAATTGTTATAATTTATCTTATTTACAGATTATTAAATTCATTTGTTAATAAGCTTATCTTGTTATGTACAATGAATTGTAAACTATCCCATGACTGAAATCGTTATGTCCAATTAAAAATGAGAAATATCTCATTTTAAATTATAAGTAACATTTGCAACGGCTGCATACAAAGTACATTGTAAATGAAATATTTCATACATCACAGCTGAAATAAAATTTGTACATAATAACGTTTTAAAATAAATAATATTTTTTGGTATACAATAAAATAAAATTGTTTTGTTTAAACCTTACATCAACATAATACTTAGTCAATATCAGTCGTGCACTGGTCATAAATAATTATAACAAACTAATTAATACCAATTTACAATCCGTACACTTTCTTAGTGAATAAAAATTACAAATTAAATAAATTATTTAAAAACCGGACTATCCAAATTACATCTTTTACCATCACTAAATATCACCTTCAAATTAAAATTACAAAAATAATCATAAAAACTAAACGCGTGTACTATAAATACCTATATCACTACTAAAATTTGCAGTGTAATAGACAACTGCAACTCGGAAAAGTGCTGCGTGTGCGCGTACAACGAAATGCTCGCGCATAATTGCTCGCAAAGAACGTCACGACTCACGCGAGAGGTGTAAACATACAGCGCGGCGCTCGCGACTGTTGCATGTGCGGCGGCCTCCTTTTTTTCAAATCACGCGCGTAACTTACACACGACATTCCCGACACAGTCACCGCCGAGATCGACAGCTGTTCGAGCGCGTCGGTCGCTCTGCCGACCTCGTGACGTGTTTGTGGAGATTTCGTAGGCAGTGCAGATACGCACATAGCACAGTGCGGCCGGTGGGCCGATCACGAGGGTGTCGAAGTCTCCGCCAGCAACCATGAGCCTCTTGTTCCTCTTCGGGTTCTGCACCCTGTTGATTGCTAAAGTAACCCTATTTGCCAAGATCCTGTGGTCGCGCGACTGTACGGGTGAGTGAGAGCTGCCGTGCTTCCGACTTCCCGATTGTTTACTCGGCAGTGACGCATAGCATTTTATCTGTTCCACGCCGACGGAGGCGCAGGATTAAACACTTTACTTTCCCGGCCGTTGCTCAATTCTCGTAATTTATTTTCTGTCGCTGAGACAATTGCGCTTCGAGACGCTACAATTTTTGTAATTTTCAGTAATTTCAGAAACATCATCCTCATGCAGGATGTTTCTTTTTATCCAAGTTTCCCTTTCTTTATTTGCATTTGAATAATTATTTTTTAACTATTCTTACCAGGGGTAATTAAGATTTTGTTATAATTAAAGAAGTATCTGCTAATTCGAAGAACATTTTCATTTTTATTAACTGTTATTGCTGTCAGGACTATAATAACAAATCGTCTAGATAATTAAGAACAAATAATTCTTTTGTCTTTAATCCTTAAATCGTTACATTTTTAATCATGTATTTTTTTTATTTGCTTTTATGTTACTTCTTAATAAGTAAAGATTTTAAATAATTTAAAACTTCATTTTTTTTATCGCTTTTTAAATTAAATTGACATACATGCACTTTACGATGCGTTATTGCTATAAATCTTACTATATATACAAGCCCGCAATATTATCGCGGCCAATACATATTAATAATACAGTTTAACTACTGATAACGCATGCATATTATCAATAGGATACACAACTTAATTTAATTGATCATGAGATACAGATAATTAATAGATCGATTGCATATACGTTTTATAATTAATATATGCGAAGGTAGGGAAAAATTTTATTTACTATTCAGCGAAAGTCAAGGATATCTGGAGCACAAAACTTGAAATGCATCATTATACTTTCACAAATGAAACTCTGTAATTTTCGGTTTCTACAACATTGATACGCTCATTGAAAAATTGTTTTCATTATAAAAGGTGAATTATGAATATAAAATTTTACGAACTCGTTGAAAATATCTGTAACGGAAACGCCGCGATAACAGATGCTGCTTCTCGGTAAATATTATTCTGCACTTTTTCTTTGTATCTGGTTCTACAGTTTCTGATACGAAAACTAATTGCGCTTAAAAAATTTACGAGAAATTGAGAAAGGAAAAAGAAAACATTTAACAATTAACAATTCAAAGCGTGCATTAATTTTTATCGCGCAAAAAGTAACAGACTAAAATGACAATAAATTATTCTTTTCAGGCATTAGCGGAAAAACTCAGATCCTGTACGCAATTATTTTCGCCGGCAGATATTTCGATGTACTGGGGAATTATTACACGTGCCCACTGAACGTGTCTCTGTCGAAAATAGCTTTTTTGGCTTTGACGTATTGTATCGTCATATCAATATTTTTCTTCTACCATGGATCATATCAAGTCCAATACGATAATTTCAGGTAAAGCTATGCAATAAATTTACCTTTTACATTCGCATACTAGTCATCGTTACATTCATTACAATACAATTTTGGAGTATTCAATTTCAAATTTGTAAGAGAAAGCTAGTTACTTTAAAATGTTTAAATGTTTTTATAAAAATATACAACGCATGTACATGTATAGCCAAACTTGTTAGTTTATATATTTGCATGTAACTAACTGCGCGAATTTATTAATTTTAGCTTCTGAATTTTCTGAAAAGTTAAATGGTTAAAATGTACAGTGGCACAGTTGATAAATGTATTAAATGTTTATTTATTTTTACTAAAATTTCGATTTTTTTACCGACTTTACCATTAGCTTTCTATAAAAAAAGAGAAAACGACGTTATTGTCTTTTTTAAACTTCGTGCGCCTTACAAGAAACTAAGTTAATGTTGAAAAATGAAATTTGAACTATCGGCAAAAATAATTTAAACAACTTCAGTAAATATATACTTGAAAAATGATTTTTTTAAAACTTTCGTAGAACATTTTACTCAAAGCTTCGTAAAAATCCGAAATCGAGATACAGCTCTGTCTATAAAAAAGGAGATAACAAGAAGAGTATAAATTCAACAGGTCGGCAGGTCTTCGATTTCTCTAAAATTTTTCAGACTAATTTTTTTATACCGAAAATCTCGAGATTTAGTCAAGTGGAATCTAACAAAAAAAAAAGTAGATATATTTTCGAAAAATCTAGGGAAAATATATGCGTTTAATAAAATGTTGATTATATAAAAACAGAAAGTTGTACTAAAATGTATAAAAAAATAAAAATAAAGAACATAATAGCTACAATAATTTTTTTAACAATGTTTGACGACGTATAACTTTTGAACCAACAAGATTTTACAATCGGATAAATTTTAAATTATAGCTATTTTAGTGCAACTCTTCATCGTTTAAATAATCAATTTTTGTTGTCAGGCCCCATTTGGCTAATTCCCGAAGCACGTGTTCATATTTTCGACCGAAGAAATCAGTCTACAAAATATCACGTTCCGAAGGCTTGATACTCGATCCCTATGCATTTCACAATCATTATTAAAATTTGATGAATGCCCTGTGAAAAAAAAAGAATAATAATTAAAAAACAATAAATTATTAACAGAATCGAGATGCTCATTTTCCCGTGCCTGGTGCTCTCCTTATTGGCGAACTACGGCTTCAACGTCATCGAGGTGTTCTGGGCGTTCAGCGTGTACCTGGAGTCGGTGGCTATCTTGCCGCAGCTCTATCTGATCTCCCGGGTGAAGCACGCGGAGAACATCGTCTACTACTACATCTGCCTGCTGTCGCTCTCAAGGATGCTGTATCTGATGGAGACGATCTACCACTTCTACATGAACGAGCCGTACGACCGCATATCGCTGGCTGCCGGCATTGTCCAGCTGATGTTCTACTGCGACTTCTTCGTGAGGGACGTGCCTCTGCGCGGCGAAGTGCGCGGCGCCGACGAAGAGGCCGCGATTGTCGCGAAAGAGCCGAGCTATCAGTGTCCCAAGGAAGCGGAGGCGGCCAGAAGTGCGAACAATGTCCCGACCAGCGACTGGACGCACAACAATTTAAACGAGATCGTGCTGCATCCTGCCTCACTCACCGTTGATCCAAAAGTACCGTCGACCTTTTAAATTTTAGGCGTTAGAAGATTGTTACAATTGGAATTTTTATCGAAGTAGCATCGCATTAACGTTGCGCGAGGAACGAACGAGTAATCCAGTGGATTAAGTGATTTTTTTATTATAAAAATTTTTTAAATTATCACACTGCATTGTTTTACAATTTTTAATTACTTAGGAAAATTATAATGGATATAAATGTCACAATTTTTACGAAGATCATTTGACTCCAAGATTATACTAACCAGGAGAGTATCGCTTGTTCGGGTTGCGGATTCGGTTGAATCTTTGAGTTATACGGTTTCCACAGGTTTATTTGCTTTTTGGTTGTACTTTCTATTACGCATGAGAGCAGCGTTATCGTCAAATAATGAATTAGGAACCTACTATGGCGAAATTTTTTAGCGTTAGACCTTAATATTTTGGTTTTCTTAATATTTTTACGTAAGGAAACCGTACTCAAAGTTTCAACCAAATACGTGACCCAAATAAGTGATACTCTCCTGGTAAGTGCGTTTATTTATCGAACTATACTTTCTGTATAATTGTTTAATAAATTATAAAAAGAATTTACACGGTACAGCATCGCTTCATATATGTATTTTTTGTTCTTGTTCAATTTTCAGTTTTATTTATTTTACTTTGTTATATCGCACGGAAGAGCAGTGGGTAGTAAAAAGTAAAAATTAAAAATTTGAAATAGAGTGTATAAAAAATTCTTGGTTAAAAAATAATTCATAAATAATAAATAATGCATTTTCTTTCAGGTTACTGTTGCAAACTCAACAGAAAAAGAAGGAAGTGAGCACAATGATTCAACATCCGTCCGAACCTGATAATAATAATCAAATATTATTATTACAATTGTGAAAGGAGACAAGTGCATTATCAAGTTAATATTTCAAATTTTAAATAAATTCCATAAAATACTTCGTTAAGTGTTTAAACCATTTTTTAACCGAACATTTATATATTTTTGTATATATTTATTGTAATCTAATGGAGTTTATATTACCGCTTTTGTACTATTATAACTATTGCTTCTGAGAATAATTACAAATTGCTTTACTATATTTAATAATATTATACAATAAATAAATTTTTTGAATAGATCTATACGGCGTTCTAAATTCGTCTATAACTAATAATAAGTGTGGTAAAGTAGATAGCGCGCGCCCACTTTTTTTATTCCAATGTTTGATGTTCGGTTTTTAAATTTAGCAACATTGCCCGTGCGCCAATCAAATCGCGTTTTAAAATGCTTCACAGCATAATTTTTTTAAGAGAGGAAACTAATTTTGTATAAAATATTATTTCTGTTAAAAAAATTATTAACATCAATTGTATAGGTAGTAATTAATATTTATTGATTGCAATAATTTAATATTTTTTCATTTTGAATTTGATTGATTGAACCATTCGGCGTAGAGTGTGAAATTATAAATTTGATATGTTTAATTTTCATTGTATTATCATTATTCTTATTCTGCATATATATTATATTTATTTGAAGTCTATATTGTTATGAATTACTTCTCCAATTTAACTAGTTTTAAAATATGAGTTTTGGGAGTTTTGCCGCGAAAAAAAGCACATTTCAAAAATGTTCGCAATAATCTCGCAAAAGTATTTTTCTTCGTGGATAAGAGAAGTGTGTTTTCGTTCGTGATTAAACAAATATTTTATTATTAATAAATATATTTTTATTAATATTGTTGAGATAAATGTATTAAAATGTTTTGACGTATGTACTTTGGTGAAAAATCATATTAAACATTTGTTTGTTTTTCTATTTTTTTTTTTAAATGTTTTTAGTTATTATAGTTGACAAAAAACTAGAAGTAATGTAAATGCATTATTGTTTACCAATGCTCTCTACAAAATGAAGAATTGCTACATATTGTGATTATATATGATGACATTTAAAACTGGTTTGGACGAAGGATCATTCGCGCACGCGCATTTCGCTTTGGAGCGGCGCGAGTTTACTCTCACATGTGCGTATATCTGCAGATACGAACATTCTCAGGTCAGATATAAAAGACAATTGTAGCCATTTTCGCTCACAGTCGGCAAGTCTAAGTAAGCTGGAGGTAAATAACAAATCAAAATTTGTGTTCCATCTTCTCACAGGAGCTCGTAGTCGAATGCAGAAACGATGTTCATCCTTTTAATACTCTACATTGCAACGGCCATTCATTTTCTGGCATACACATTCTTAATCTCCAAAATATGGAGCACTAAAAGCTGCGCAGGTATATAGTTCAGTTCTTTTTAATGTAGCAATTTTCCTCCTTCTAATTTTACAGTTGACGTGATTAAAAAAAAAATTATGTATGTTTCCAGAGGAAATCAATTTTATCATTAATTCATGTTTACAGTTATTAAAATCGATAACCTAAATAAACTTGTTGATTTTTCGGCTAAATACGTGTTGCGCACTGATTGCAGGCATTAGTGGAAAGGCCCACATTCTGTATGCATTAGTTTATATCACGAGATACTTGGACTTGTTTACAATATACGTCTCGCTGGCCAATACAATCTTAAAAATTCTGTTTGTGGCATTAGCATTAGTCACTGTATTGTCAGTATACGCATTCTTCAATAAAACTCGAGAACTGCAGTATGATACATTCAGGTAATTTTAAAATAAATCTAACCGTATTTATTTATTCAAAATGTCGTAAAAAATCTTTGTATTGATAATTGGTCGCACGTGTATAAACAAAGCAGACGATACTTATAATAGCAACAATATGATTCTAATGTAATATTAATCTATTATTTCTCAGATTGGAGCCGCTGCTTGTCTGCTGCCTGGTGGTTGCCTGTTTTATAAACCACGATTCCACGGTGATAGAAATCCTCTGGGCGTTCAGCATTTATTTAGAGGCCCTGGCCATGTTGCCGCAGTTCCACATGATCTCGAAGGCTCGCTACGTGCATACCTACGTATTCTGGTACCTCATCGCATTGGCGATGTACAAATTTTTGTACCTGCCGCACTGGGCATATCGCTACTATATGCAAGGCCACTACGACTATATCGCGATATGTGGCGCCATCGTCCAGATCATCCTTTACATTGACTTCTTCGCGCGGGTCGTGCCGAAGCTGCAACCGCACGTAGTAGCCGATACTCGCCCCGAGATCGCGATTATCGGAGCTCAGCCTGAGACTAACGGCGAATGGCTCAAGGACAATATGGGTAACATCGTACTCACTCCTGCTTTTCTTTTTGAGCCTTCTACCGATAAGGTATACTATTTTATGTAGACGTATGAACTTCGCTGTTCACCAAGTTTTCCTAAACACTTCAGTCGAATATTTACATTCAATCTTTGTCGATTTGCTCTGGCTGTTGAAAAATGTTAAATTATTTAAAGGAGATAAATATTTTTCAATGCGATTTGATTGCACATATTCAAAGAAGTGTTTGAAAAATGAGGCATTTTTATTTTATTGCGAATAAGTATAAATAATAAACATGTTTTCTTTTTTTTAGGCGAAATTGTTAAAGGATCTGGAAGCAAAGTAAATTCACGTTTTATATCACCTAAAAATCATGTGGAGCTTTGAGAAACTTGAAGCTGCTTCTTTTTATACTCCTACCTTATTTTTTTATTCTACATATTTTGGAATGGTAAATACGAAGCAAATAATCGTCTCAGGACTAAGTTAACAAAGATTTTTCTATTGATAAATATTTATTTTAAATTTAGGGAAGTGTTGTATCAGAGATGAGTAGGGAGATTGCTCACGGCTATGCTTTTCGTGAGACGACTTTTCGAAACTTTTCGCTTGGTCGAAAATATCTTTCTCCATATGTTTTGGATTAACGTTTTCGCCGTTGAATGAG
>JAWWEN010000048.1:8256102-8297544 GCA_035582955.1 Sycophila texana | reverse complement strand
TCTGTTTATTAGAATTTTTTCATTATGTAGGAATTGCATTAATAAATATATCAACTATTTATATTTATATTAGTTAAAGTTTCGAAAAGTTGTCTCACGAAAAGCATAGCCGTGAGCAATCTCCCTACTCATCTCTGGTTGTATATTGTCAGACAGATCCCCCTCTCTTACACGTTTCAATGATAGTTTCTATACTGTTTGCATAGTCGGTGGTTTAGTCTACGGTTCGATACAATCCGTCGTTCCGTTTGTACTCTATTGAGTTTTAAATTGATTTTATTGAATATTTTTTTTAATACTTTATTCCCCCCTTTTTGCCTACTTTAATTTATATTTTGTATTACTAATTGTGACTACCTCTGATTCTTTTTTGCGGTAACGGAGCACTCTTGAACTAATTGTTTACATCAGATTATGTTTTCTGCTTTTGTTTATTCGTAATTTTGTTAAGAACATTTAGGTGATTTATTAGTTTTTATTACAAAAACAATATTTAAATTTTGATGTCCTTTTTTATATTTTTACGACAGGAATCTTGTTGTTTCCATCTGTCTGACATCTAACAACTACCTTAAATTTATTGCTACGTACTAATACAATGCAATTTGATTAATTTACTTTTAGTAATAAGCGATTGGTTTTAGGTATAAAAATAATTTACAAACCGAATATGTGATCATTTTTAAGTAAAACTTTAATAAATCTTATTGATGCAAATATGACTCGAGATGAGACTATTTAATTAATTGTATGGCTAAACATAAAAGGATTAAAATTTATCAAAATAAGATGCCAAAAACTAAATTAACTAGTTATGTAATTAGCAATACGATAATTCTAAATAAAATGATAAATTGTTTTATTGTATATGTGCATTAATAAATAATATAAATAATACTGATTTTGATAGGAATTTTGAATAGGTATTTTGATATATTTTTTTTCTCGTGACATGGCCACCATACTGTTTGTATGAAGATAGTACTTATGTACGTACAACTCAATAGCTTAACTTATAATCGAACTTAAAAGAAAATCATGAAAAACAAATAAGATTTTTGTACTTTATTTTTAATGATACCTATTTCATTTATATTATATTTATCTGAAAAATTTTCAGAATTTTTCTAGCATTATTTCTACTTACATTTGAACCTACTTATCTATGTTTTTGACGTAACAATGCCTTCTTTGTCCCTTATAACAGATCAGGTCGTTGTCAGCGTCGATAGAGTAAGGCCAGAGATTAGAGAGGCGTTGCCAAATAAATTCAACCATAAATCACGTAGCATATGGCTTGCTTTTTCCAGCAAGACACTTTACTCTGACACAATGAGCCGTTGCAGCTACATTCACAAGTAAAAACAAACAATCATAGTCAAGCTACGCTAATTGATTTATTTATATCGAGGGTGAATTAATTTGATTTTTTAAATATCATTCTCTTAAAACAATCACAAATAGAATTAGAATATTATAATCAAAATCTAAATCGATTTTTCTTAAATTAATTTTATTGTTGTAAAATAATAAGTATTTCCTTGATTTCTAATTAAATAACTGTGAATATAAGTGGGTATTTTTTATTTGTATAAATAAAATTATTCTTACTAGAGATGTTTCTATAATTACCGTAATTCTTTAATTCAAATTACATGCCCTCGAAAAAAAAATTATAGTAGTCTGGACAATTTTTAGACATTCTATCTTAACAAAGTGAAAATTGTGTTAGCACTTTTTTCAAGTCGCTAAGGGATCAATTAAAGGGTAATTAGTTATTTATCGCTTAACGCACGAGACCAATAATTTTTTAACGAATTCCGGAGAAAAAAATTTTGCAATCGAGGTTCTGCCGATTAAAGAGAGACTTAATCAAAAAACTTAATCATACTAGTAATAAACGGGTGGTGATAACAATTTCTCACGATCAATGTGTTTGTTTAATTTAAAAAAAAAATGTTGCACGATTAATGAAGTTGTGCGACTTTTTAAAACTAATTAATAACAATCTACATGTTACGGTATTATTGATAAAAATTCCCCTTCGTGAGACGTACAAAGCTGTCCAAACAAGACTACCTGTTATCATGATTATTTACCTACATTATTACCTGAAATCAGACAACATTCAATGATTAACGCTATTAGTAAATGTTATTAGTAGTTAAGTAAACAAAATAACTTCCAATTTTCATTACGATTTTTTTTTTTGTAAATGTTGTAGAAATTGTACTTAAATACTTAGATTTCGTGCTCCAAGTATGAAAGATAAAAAATGATGATAATGGGAAAATTATATTACAAGATCTTATTTTTTAGTTGTATACTATTGCAGTACTATTAAAAGACAAAATACAATTGACTTTAAATTAAATTCATGTCATTTATAATCACATTCTTTTGACTATCGCACAAACTATTATATACTTATGCGTCTTCACTTGTCACATACCGCGCAAATATAACAACAGTAAAGCGATTCATTGATATTTGCACAAATGAAAAAGCGTTCTAATAAAAATTTCTATACGACTTATTTATTTACCAGTGTTACTTGCTTACATAACAAATAGTAACAACATTTCTCAGCCCCGATATCCTTCATATAACAAAACAAGTTTCCAATGGAATTTGGACAATAAATCATAAAATTTTTTTTTCTTCGAGCAAATATGTTTTTCTCATTTCCTGCTCCAATAAATAATTTTCATTCTCTTACGAGTATACAATCGAGTACAATAGACTTCTTCTCAACATTCAATCTTTCTCGCCACTTTATACGCAGCTCCCTCGCTCTATACGGCGATTTAAATCTTGGCGCACTCTTATAATCAGACGGGTCGAAATGATCGAGCCGCGCGATTATAGCGCATGGAACGCTGGATCTTTTTAAAAGAAAAATGATATTTGTAAGGTCGTGGGGCGCACGTGATCTAGCGCGCATGCGCGTTATATCGTCGAATTTTTAAACTGCGCGACTGCGACGACGCTCAGTAAGCACCGGGTACGATCTTTTGTCAGACGCTTTCGTGAAACCGACACCAGTGCTCGTTAACCCACTGGCGCGAATATTTTCGCCTTTCTCGAGTGCTGTTCAGCTGCAAAAATTAACGCGAAGCGATGGATGATTTTCAAAACATCGGCAGCTTCCTGCAGGTGACAGCGATGCTCATACTCCTCTTGAAAATGGCCTGCACCATGGATTGTACTGGTTCGTATATATACTCTTTTCTTTAAGTACGTATTTACAATCTTCGCTCGGTGATTAGTCAATATTTATCACGAATTCTTACTGGGAATTGATCAATTAAGAAGGTTCTGAAATCGGGCAAATAAATCGTTAGCTTCATTATATTGTGAAATTTAGCCCGAAAAAAGTTGGACTTATACTATCAACCGAATTTAATTCTTTTAGAACATATTCTGTAAAAGTAATACCATTATCGTCTGACAGTATAAATAATAAAAAAAAATTGATAAATTAAAAGGAGAATAGAAATTTGTGTACGTGCGCTTTTTAAAACGATGTTGCGAATTCTCGGGGCACTCTCTGTAGAGGATATTGAATTCGGAGTATGTAACAGCACGAAAAAAAAAATTGTTTAACAGAATAAATTATAAAACTGATAAGCATTGTTTGCAACGGCCAAATAAGATTAGATATTGTCGATCTCTTGCTGTGCATTAATCGAGTGTGATCACTAAAATAATCTGCTTAAAATTTGTTAAAAAAATATTACTAAACAAGATTGAAAAAAAAAATGGCTTTAATATATTATTACATAAATAGCTTGTTATCTATTTTTTGCTTATACTAAGAGTATTATTTATAGCACGTATAATATTGATGTTTCGTAAATATTATTGAGATCACAACAAAAATCTACTGGTCATTATTCTCGAATTCAATTTATCCAACTTTCATTTTAATCATCCGATCCGAGAGTGTAACAATCGCACGCGACAAAAAAAGAATTTCAAAAAGCACACGGGACAGGTGAAAAACATTAAATATTGATTTATCTAAAAAAAAAGATGTAAAGCGCTGATTACACAGTGAGTTATTTAATCAGTCACAAATGAACCGAACGGCAGATTTCTATTGTTCCTCAGCATTAGGCGCATGATTAAAAAGTAATGCATACTAATCAATAATGACTTTAATGAAAGGAATGATCCCTTAATGCAAGCTTCAATTGTTTCCAGGTATCAGCGGGCGCACGCAAGTGCTTCATGCCTTAGTTTTTACGATGAGATTTCTGGACTTGCCGTACGATTTTCGGATTTCATTGCTATCTTTTATCATCAAGATTATTTACCTTCTTCTCGCATACCTCACGGTTCTATTAATTTTCGTTATCTGCAGAAGGACATATGAACGCGAACATGACACCTTCAGGTAACGTTAAACCTATTATTATTACTCTTTTGTCCGACAGGAGTTCTCGAATCGTTTGAAAGTTGAGTAATTAATTAACGAAATATTTGAAGAAGTTCTTGTAATATTAATAAATAGTTTTTATATACACTACAAGCAGTATATAAAATATTTTTTTTAAACACAGTTAGCGGCTTATAAAATATTTTGATGCTCGGGCATAGCCCTATAAAGCTTTTTCATGCATCATGTTTTGGCAACTCGTGCGTATAGAATTGACTTTATGAATTCGTTGTGAGCGACTCGTGCATAAAATTCACTTTACGCCCTTGTTGTTTAACGTTATACTATTTTTTAAAGACAATTTTATTGTTTTGAAATGAGGAAAGCGATGCAAGTGTGCAAAAAATTGTTTGGCTTCGCAAACAGTAATATCAGACGTGCAAAAAAAACTAGATAAAACCCGTTTTCTAATTGATCGGCGGCTTTAAATCGAAAGATGCGATCTGACCGGCTCGCTCTTTCTCCGAGGTTATTCACTCGCGTACTTCGATATGATTTCATCATCGATGTAAATTGACCGGATATCGTATACGTTTTTAGTATTTTAATAATTCTACGTTCACCGTTTTCTTTAGAATTGATAATTATTATTTTTTTTTATTTATAAAGAAGCATATAATATTTAAAAAATAGTTTCGATCGATGCCTATACAATTTATTGAAATAATAAAGGTACGCAATCAATATTTACGTAAAACGTACGAAAACAACACATTTATTATTATAAAAAAACTCAATCTTTTTCAAAAGCTTTCAAAAAAATATCCACCTGTTGCCATAATAAATAAACATTATATATTTTAAGATTCGACTTTTTATTTATATTTACGTGAACAGATTTTTCTTATTCATTATAATTTTTAAAAATAATAAGAGTACGCAATCGCGATATTTAGAACAATAAATTAATATCTTATTAGGCTCAAATCAATATCCATGACTTTTGCCGTAACAATTAAATAATCATTATATTTTCAGATCCGACTTATTCCTCGGATTTTTTAAATATAATTCTTATATAAATTTACCGTTATCTTTAAAATTCCATTGTTTTATTTATACATTTACAATAAAAAAAAAAATTTTCGATTCATAATAACAATAAAAGTACGCGACGAATATTTCCGTTAAATGAATGGTGTGTAACATAACATATTATATAATTTTAAGACAAACTACCCTGTTAAAAAAAATTATACGAAATCATATATGAAAATCATATGAGACTTTGAACTGCATAATCATGTGATTATCATGTGAGAATCGTATGAGAATCATAAGAAAATAGTGTAAAGAAAAAGTTTTCCTTTTTTAAAGGGAAAACCCTGTTTCTTTTTTTAATTATTTTATTATAAATATGATAAATAATACATTTATTACAAGTAAAAAGGAAAAAACTGAAAACTCCGAGTTTACACTTATTTTCACGATCCTCACATGATAATCATATGATTATCAATTCAAAATCTCATATGATTCTCATATAATTTTCATATGATTTTTTTCAGCAGGTGAAATCTTTCTTAAATAAATATCTATATATCTTTCGCCATAACAAACGATCGTTATATTTTCAGATTCGACTTACTCGTCGGATGCTGCACCGTGATGGCATTATTCTCCTCCTACAAGGATCTGGAGATCCTAACGATACTCTGGTACTTGAGCATATTCTTGGAAACTTTTGCCATTTTTCCCCAAATACACTTCACAGTGAGCGCCAAGTACGTGGGCAGCTCGCTGCTCTTTTACGTCGGTTTACTATCCTGCTATCGGGCATTTTACATCGTTCATTGGGCGTACCAGCTGATCATCGATAACCACATCGACAATTATTGCGTCGCCGCCAGCGGCGCCATCCAGTTCCTCATCTACTGCGGCTTCTTCACCTGGATGGTGCCAACTTTCAAGGCCCAGTACGTTCATCTGAAAAACTCCGACAGTCGGACCGACTCACTGACGATCGTCACCGTAATGACGAACGGCAGCGGCGATAAACTCAAAAAGGCCGAACACTTGTTCGACAATTAATGAAGCGCGCAGCCGACAATCCGTGCACGTGTGTCACGCTTATTACGACGACGTCCGACGCTACGATCTGTGTATATTAATATTAATGCTTCTCGACGCGCGACGACGGAAATTCATGTTCGCAGCTCCTCAATCGTCAAATTAAGATCGCTCCAATTGCGCCGTCTCGAAATTTGTTTTCTCGGTACGTACTGTGCGCAGATTTTAGTTGCAAGTGCCATTTAAAAAAAAAAAAGAAAATGCTTTTCTATTTTGCCATTTTCTTTTTTTTCTTTTGTTTTGATATTTTTACTGCTTAAACTTACTGCAGACTCAGCCTGAGTGTTAAGCTTGTAACCAACCGCAGATTTAGTTTATTATATTTTTTATCGACTTCATTTACTAGGAGTATATATAAAATAAATAAATTTTTTGATATGTTGCTAGTAAGTGAGATTTTTTAAAAAGCCTAGTCTATCACAAGATTTGTAATATTTCGCTGAATTCAATATGAAAAAAGTGCTATATAAATTATATGGTAAGACTATAAGTAATCATTTGCCCTACATGGCGAATGATACGACGGTATCTTAATAGATATATAATAAAAAAAGTATTAACGTGCGTTAAAAAACGGTCTGATTAAAAGGAAATTTATCATTCCTCTTTTGAAATCATTAGTATTAGAAATAGCTGCGTACTTATCATGTGTATAATCAGATTATTTACTTATATGCTACGAAAATATTTTTAGTTAATTTTAACTTATATATAATTATTGTATTATAGTAAGAAGGATTTTGTATATTTGCATGAATAAACAAATTTATATATTTATATAAGTTTAGGATTTATTGTACTATTCTAGCAATTGAAAAAAAAAATCTAAACTGCAACTCATATATGTATCATAATTTCGAAATTCGTACAGCGTAAATTATTTATAATGTTTTGTATCATTAAAGTTTAATAATTATTATGTATTTAATGTAATTTTCTTAAAAATAAATTTGCCGGATTAATTGATTAAAAGTTATATATAACTTTAAAAGATTAAAAATTAAAAATTTAACTCAAGAGTTTTTTATATTACTGATATTGAGTATCTCATTATATTATTAAGAGCAGCGATAAATCATGTACAGAAATATCTGTATGTCTTTTTTAATGCTACCGTTTTTTAAATTTTGATACAATTGTAATTAATTATATTACAAATTTGTAATATAATTACAACAAATTTTGTTTGACTATTGAAATTTAATTTCTTGCCTTATTAGTTATAAAAGGAGATTTTTATATACACTATTTAAAGGATTCTATTAAAAATTTTATACAAAAAACGAAGAATAAAATAGCACTATAATACTTTATCTGCACAAAATAATTTACGAATCTTTCTGATAAAATATGTACAGGATTTTTGTGTAGAATAGAGAGCTATACAAAAAATATTCATTTTGTAAAAATATTCATAAGAAACGAAGACTATTCGTTTTAATTAATCAATTATTATTAATTAACCAATTATTTATAAGTTTTCGAATAATTTAAACGCCAATTCATTGGGACGTAGCCGTAGCTTCTTCAAATAAAAATAAATGCTAATTAAAATATAGTTTTAAATCAATTATTTTTACGTTCTTATTTCATTCAAATAATTATTTCCTTTTTTGTTTCTCCGTTTTCAATATAACATTAATATAGTCATCTATTTATTTTAACGATTAAAATAAATAATAAAAGGCATTTCCTATATGATCCTATTGTACAAAAAAAAAAACACAAAAAACTGTTTTCTAAAAATTAAATTCAAACGATAACTTTTTCTCCAAAAATAATTAATAAAAGAATCTAAAAATTTTACGAAGTATAGCTCGTAACTAATTATCAATATCCATGATTGTTTTTTTAAATATTTTAATAATAATTTTCCAAAATATTTTTTTTAAACTTTTACGTGTACGACAGCTAATTTAAAATTAAAAAAATGGATAATATATTAAATTTTATGTAGTTTTAGATGTACGTTTTACTATATTGATCGTATTGTACAAAAACACGCAAAAAACGGTTTTTAAAAAGCTGAAAAATCGCTAAAAAAATGGTATCACCGAAATAAAAAATTTATTTTTGAACCCCCATACAAAAAAATACAAACTAACAAATAAACCAAACCGCATCAAAATCTACCGTATAGATCATGATTAAGTTACAGAATACTATACTTACAAACATACATTTATCAAAAATATCAAACTATCCAAAAACACTCAAAACGAACTTCCAACATGTTTTCAGTGAAACTTTTTCTTTTTTTACTATTAAAAAGCTTCCTCAGTGAGGAAGCGAAAATTCTCCCCGAGCAGCATTCCACAGTATTCCCGCTGAATGTCGTACTAATTTCCATCTCGCTACAGTAGCCGCTCGGACAGGATTTTCGCGCATTACACGTACACCCTACATACCGCTCGAAATCAGTGAATTACACTTACTGAATCGAAGCCCGCGCGCACGCGCTCGCCTACAAATTACGTACAGACGCAGTACATAACATACACACAAGCAATTCAGGGGGAAGCGACGACGACGACGACGACGAATCCCCCTTTTTCGCAGCGGCGCGACGGAAGGAGAGGGACGGGGTCGCCGCGCGGCAGGCATCATGAGAGGCAGGGCCCCTCCCCGGTGCCCGCGCGCGCCGGTGCAGTGCGTGTCGGCGCGCCTCTGCGACGCGACGTCCTGACATAGCGCAGGGTCCCCACCTTCGGCGAGCAGCCCACGCCAGTGCGCCTGCACCCGAGCGCTCGTAAGCACGCCTATAGCCGCGACAATCGTGCCCCGCGCGTCTATCCTTAAATTCGCTCAACAACTGCGTGCGCTCCGCGGCTCGGCGACGGATGCACCGATAGAGCGCCGCACCGCGCCCACACCTCCGCGATGGACATCGCGCAGATATTCGGGGACTACGTCCAGTTGCTGGGCATGACCATACTCCTCGCCAAGCTCTGGCTCACGAGAAACTGCGCCGGTGAGTATTATATGCGCCGCATCCGCGCCACTTTCCACACTTATGCTCGCGGCGTAGGCTGCGTGTCTTTCTTTTTCTCCTTTTGTATTTCGGACTTTCTTTATTTTATCTCGGATGAGTTTTGCGGGGCGATTTTGCATTCGGCGCGCGATGTTGTTCGCGATCGCGAGTTTCTCGTAGGTTTACCGCTGCAGCGATCGATTGTATTAATCCGCGTATATCTCGATCGACGCGGAATTATACCGTTTTCATCGCGTTGAAAATTATTACGGCGAGTTAAAGCGCATATAAAGAGCGAGCTGTAATGCGATACTAGGATTTCCGCATTCATTATACTCGGACACTGTAATTCGAACGAAACCGGTTGATTTGCTGCTTTTTTTTTCTCTCGGTGTCTCTGGCTTTATAGACATTGGGTCCACTGCGAAAATGGGGCGATATCGCAGTTGCGCCTTTTAAATGGGAGTACAGCTCTTATTTTGAAAGAGCGTATAAGTATAGTGGCTACCCTGGTAAAAATAGTCGATTAAATCCGATTTATTAATTGGAAATCTTAATACAAATTAATCGGACTTTAATCGCATATTAATGTGAATTAATTTGTATTAAAATTGTAAGTTAATTTTAATTTTTATTATTTCTTTTGTAAAGGGCTTTTAGCCCGTCTAATTGTATAAATAAATAAATAAATTAATTAATTAATTAATAAATCGGGTTTAATCGGCTACTATTTTTTACCAGGGTAATCGAAAGCTACCGGGGACGGATTTAGATGGGAGGAGCCGCTATATAAGCGCTCGCAAGGCATGTCACCTTTCCTTTTCGTTTTCTCACAAATTGTCTCCTTATTTTTACGTAAGCTGCGCTTGCTTGTATGGGAAGGAACAGTCTGAATGGAATACTACGTTATCTGTCAATTTGCATTTTAAAATGACAATTCTTCACCTTTATCTCGTTTCACATCCGCGTAAAGCTGTGGTTACAGTCGTAATATTACATAAAGCCATTCTCAAATTAATTGAATGTTTATACCGCACGTGGGAACCGAAGAGAATAATAAGAAGTATGTATAGTCATAATCGAAAGTGACACTTAAGTACACCTCTGAGAGTTAATCTCTAATGCTTATTCAAAATAACTGGTTAGTTGTAACTATTGCAAGAATAAATGTCAAAAGTTATTACATTTTATACGTACGCGTCGGGTGCGCTTTTTTTCTACAAAAAAAAAAAACACCTTGAAAACATGAGCAACTGATTAGTTTTGCTCCATTGAACTCGCTGATAGAAGGGTAAACGCGTGACGAATAGTCCAAATAAAAAACGCTTCGCGCTTGAAATTTTCAATAAAGTGAAGAAAGAAAGAGAGACAGAGAAAAAGGTTTCGGGTGTGATTTTTTTTTTTTTTTTTTTTTTATATACCTCTTGCGAAATCCATTGACACGCGGTAAAAGTAACGCGCTATTTATTTGTTTGGATGCAGGTATAAGCGGCAAGACCCAACTACTAAATGCCATAGTTTTCACAACACGTTACGCAGATTTGACGATTAAATATGTGTCCCTGTACAACACCATTCTGAAGATAATTTACCTCTCTATCTCTTACTGTACTGTATTGTCGATGCTCTTCTTCAGGAACACCTACGATCGCAAGCACGACGCTTTCAGGTAATTTCAGAGCATTGAACTTTTTTCTTCATTTAACTTCGTAGATATACATTTTTAGTTCGAAGAAATAATTTATTACTTCGTTATTTGCCAATTTTGTACTTTCTGCGCGTAATATTGATTTCGAAACGTTTAAAAAAAAATGTTAGAAAAATGTTGTTTGATAAATTTAAAGATATTCACAATTTTGTTTTGAAAGCCCTTGAAACATAAGTGGATTAGAAAGTGCTATTGAATTGCTTTGAATTAATGAAGTAAATTAGTGTTCTGTAATCAAATCGCCACTGAATTAGCAATTAAGATACACAAATAGTTCAAATTATTAGTAATAAAGCTGTGAAACAATTGGCAACAAAGCAATAAAATTTTTCTTGTTCTCAACTTCTTCAAATAACCCAACATTCTGGTCTTAATAAAGTTATATCATTTCTCGTGATATTTAATTATAACAATTACAAAATTATTATTGACGGAAAAACAGTTGATACTTCAGCAGTTACATTACTTAACAGTAAATTATAACAACCGATATTCGTAATTTTTGACTGCACATTTTTTTTTAACGCCTTGCATTAAAACATTGTTTACAGTAAAGACAATTGCGTAATGTTAACCGACTATAAAAAAAAAAAAATAAATATTTAACGATTGAAAGAAGCTACCGATAAGCAATGCATAAATCAATTATAATAATTGGTTACATCTTAACTTTTCCATCGATTTTTTTTTACATTGCAAATAGCGAAACGGATTTGAGATTTAAACTACAATTACACGCAACAATTATTTTCGCAAAAGATATAAACAACGAATTAATCAAGAACGGCTTTTAAAAAAACAATTCACCAGGATCGAGCTGCTGCTCATGCCGTGCGCAGTGTTCGCTCTGTTCCTGAACAACGGCTTCGAGACCCTCGAAGTTTTTTGGACGTTCAGCGCGTACCTGGAAGCAGTGTCGATCGTCCCGCAGGTGTACTTCGCGTCCAAGTCGAAGGAAGTCGAGTCGATCGTCATATCTTACATTTCCTGCCTGGGCCTCTATCGCGGCTGCTACCTCATGCACTGGACGTACGCTTATCTGAGGCACGGCCGCCTCGAGAAGATCGCCATCGCCAGCGGCGTCGTTCAGTTGATCTTCTACTGCGATTTCTTCGCGCGCAACTTGCCCATCCTGAAGCCGAAGAGCGATCCGGCCAACTTCGACTGTCCAGCGGTGAAGGAAGCCGACGGCGGCAAGCTCCTGCAGGTCTCTAGCGATCCTCGGCCCGAAACCGCGAGGGAGGTAACACTCGGCGAGCATCGCGACGGCCAACGCGTATGTTTACCCGTCGAGGAAAAAGTGAGCGAGAGATTTTCTTTCACCTTACATATTATAAAGACCCTCTTGAAAAATCTCACTTAAGATTCGTGTTACTTTTAAAATTACAGTTGCACTGTTACAGCTGTAATTCCTTAAATACTTATCGTTCTTAATTTTAAGTGTGTCTTTTGGTGTTACCATCCTGATTGGTACATCGGAAAATACATATTTTAAAACTATATGCATTCATTTTTGCATTTTTTCGAAAGTTAAAACACCTAAAGGCCCACTTAAACTTAAAAGTATTTAAAGAATTGTAGCTACAGCGCAACTTTAATTTTAAAAGCAAGTAACCTGAGTTTTTGGCATGAGATCTCACGTGAGATTTTACAATAGGGGACACTTGTTACAATTTTTATTTTGCTTTCTCATAGAGAAAGCTTTGTATCGCCGAAATTTTTCTAATAATTGTGCGCTTGAATATTTCTGAATCTCGGTTTCACGAGCAGATTCACCGGCACTATTTAACAATAAGTCTGAAGTAATATTGATGTCTTTATAACACAATTGTAATGCCAATACTGCTACGATTATTTTATTTTATTGAAAACATTATTGATCCTATTTATAAATTTTAATAATCTAGTTTCAAGAGTAAATGTAGATTACAAAGAAACCGAGTAAAAACAAATGCAGTTTTTTTTAAATTATGTTACAAAAATAGTGTTTTCTTTTTTTAACAAAGTATAAGAAAATGATTTACTTTTGAAGCCTTCTCTGCTCTTAATGCACAGATTTTTTCTTTTCCAGGTCACTCTGCTAACGTCTAAGGATTAAGAAATAATAAGCAACTAATCGGCTTAGGCATGAAGTATCAGATTAATACTTGCATTCGTACGTGAGAAGGTTACTGACACAAATGGAAGAAAGAACTTCTACAGTTATTGCTGATGCATTCCAAAGTCACTTTAACAATGAACAAATTTTATACTATTGTAATTTTTATTTTACTTAAAAGTGTGATAGCCTATTACTTTAACATGCGCCATTTTTAGTTAATTTTCTGTGATTAATTAATATTAAGATATTTTTATAGTCCAGGACTAACTTACTAATGTATTTTTACACTAAAGTACTTGAATAATAGTATAAGTATTTTATATGTCATGTTGGATAGTATAAGTATTAGTATATCATTTTTTGTTTTATATATAATACTTTATGAATTATTTGTCTTTACATTTCAAATTTTACGTTTTTATGTACATTTTCTGATCATTTTTGAAATTTTAATGTAAAATTCGACTGATTTTATAAAGCAATTATTTTAGACTATTTTAATAAATACTTATAATTGCTTTTAAATTAAATATATTTTGTATCTATTCAAATTTACACTAACAACTAAACTAAAACTAAGTTATACTACTGAATAAATAATTAAAGGAAAAGGATTTGAAGGTAAAATATTGAAAACTAAGAAGCATTTTATATATAACAATATATTAATTGTCCTCTATTCAAATAGTATACTGTAGATTGAATGACGATGAATAATGATTGCAGTGAGTACTATATTAGATCGTAATAATGTAGGATACAATCGTTTAAGAAAAATCATTACGGTAACTTTTAATCTTTGAAAAGACGATGATACCTTTTTGTTACAATCCGCCTCAAAAAGTGTACTAGCATATTCGCTTTTCATCTAGGCCCATGACTTTGATGACGTTTAATAATAATACAAGAGATTAAAGTTAATTATTTAAAAATTGCCTCTCGCAAATATTGCGAAGCTATGAAATCAGTGGACCCATCTTCCGTCGTTATAAATATATAATATATATATAATCTATTTGAAAATGAGAGTTTGATGTGCTATGCACACAGCTTAATAAAAACTAATTCGAGCGTTATAAACAAGACTTATATCGGTGTACGAACAAGGTAGTCTTGTAAGAAGAGACGCTTCAGGCTGTACAATATGCCCCTTTCTTATTATCCCCTTTTGAATTATCGTACATTAGAGAGCTATTATTAAATCGTGAAACTCGACTCTTAGTCCATAAAAACTAACAAAAAATTCTATCGACGAAATATATCATTCACTCGACGAGTGCGAGCAATATAACAACGGGAGAATATCAATGAAGATGATATTTTGATGATCCAGGCACTACCATTTTTCTCAGTGCAAATAATGAACCGCGACTGTGGTAAAAGTAAATATTACTATATGTACAATTCTACATTTGAATTTTTCAGCGCGATATGATCCTAACCTTGACTTTTATCACCATTTTGACATTCACGATTTGGCTGCAATGATCGAATCGCACTTTACTATGTACAAATGAAAGCTGCAGAGATTCTTTCGGACGGACTTTGGCCAATCAGATTTTTTTTACTTGGAACACAATTAGTCCAAGACTTACCTAGATGGAGAAAAAATTGCTCTATTTTTTGTCACAATATGAAAACGTGTAATACCAAAGTATTTCAGTCAATGTTTAAAATCTCTTTACAAGCATAATTGATTTTTCAATTTTTTTTTTGCGCGCATGTTTAAATCTGTAAAATTTTTAAAAACGCTGAGGTACCTCATTAAAAGTAAAAAATTTAACATTTTCACATTATTTCGGTACGAGTATTGAAGATCATTTTAAAAAATGCTTGCGAAAATTTATGTTTTAAGTCGTGAAAACTGATAACAACACACACCTCTTTAATACATTATATTTAAAACTGGAAGAATATTATCTTATTTAATTGAACGTCGCAATGTTACTTTAATATCCCACGTTTTCAAAACTAATATTCGAAATAACATTTTCTCCTGACGCACCGAACACGAACATCTTACATTAATCAACATCGACATTATCGGGACTGCTCTGTACTTTAGTACTAACACTGTGTTGTCCGTCGAGGGACGACGTTTTAACAGTTTCTAAGACGGACGGTTCGACGACGGCGGACGTGTCGCCTGATGTCTCCTTTTCCATATCTCCGTGGAATTCTTCTTGAGCATTCGTATCTTTGTTCACCACTTCACAAACTCGCTCGATCGCTTTAACCTCGTCTAAAGTCGTCTTTTCAACCTCATCATTTATCTCTTTTACTTCCTCTTCGCTTTCATCTTCATCGTCCAAGTTTATACCCTGCTTCACCGGATTGCATAATTGTACAACTCTACTGTTGCTAGCTCCATTAGACGACGTTAAATTCAGCTTGAGACGGTCGCGCGTATGCCTAAGCTCACCCAATTGCTGACGATCACTGAAGGATTGCATTGACGGCGCATTATCACTCTGCGGATTCGAAGACTCCGGAGTTGGAACTTCTTGGGACGTTGAACTGGCGCCAGGAAAGAATTGACTAACATATTTTCCATTTCCCGACTGGAATTGGAACGGACGGTTCGAACTGCTCACAAAGAACTCATCGTCTCCTGCGAAATCAAAGAAAAAATGAGAGAATTTTAAAAAATCATTAACGCGACTATCTTCTACGCTCGTTATTAAATCGTTACCAATCTAAATAAATAAGCTGTGAATATTAGTTATTGTTATTAGCAGCTAGTTACTTGCGGGTTATTATGAGAACGTGTGGGAAAGTTACAACCGAGTGCGAAAATTTATAGATTTTGAAGACAAAGCTAAATGACCTTGTTAATGTTAATTTGAATTTAGAATTATTCTTGAAGGGACTAGTTGTGAAATGGTTAGTTAAATTTACAGCGAAGACAACAGTTTAGATTAAATTCTTATGGAATGGTATAATATTATATTACAATGGACTGTATTAAATTAAGTAATTGTAATCAATCTATAAATTGTTTATAATACATTGTAATTAAAATCACATTCTATTATTAGAAAAGAAGTACTAACTGTGTAATTTTCCTGATTCTTTGTATTCACAAGATAATTACCTTTTCTTTATAAATAACTTTTTCAATGAACATTTTAAATAATAGTGTTTGTAAAAAACGACAAAGATCTCTATAAATCCTATTATACAATAAGCATTTCCATAAGAATTAACTGCTGTTTCAATATTTTCTTTTAACTTACTGGTATTATTACTTTCAAAATAATCCATTGGTTGGAAATTCAATCTATCGATGCTATCAATCATTTCTTCCCAGTCTATATAAAAAATAAAAATTATTACGACTCTAAATTTTTAAATTTAATGCATTTCTTTTCATAAATCTCTATATAGCTTAAATCAAATTGTATTTGTATTTTATGATGTATTATATTCAAATGGGAATTAACATATTTAATTTTTTTTCATAAAAGTACATAAACAAATAAAAAAAATGTTTTATCTTTAATTTTAACATTAGAGTTTGATTTATCACCATACCTATGCATGACGTTGGCTCCCAGGCTGATGTCACAGGACTCTGATTTTCCGTTGGCGGCGTTTCTTTCGGATATTCGTATACACAATGATAGCGTTGTTTTTTAAACCAAACGCTTTTCTTTTGATCCTAAGCAAATTAATTTTTATTTACAATTTTATATTATGTGATTATTCGACTGCAGTGAATGAATTAGCATCAATGTGATTTATGAAGGAAAATATAAATTTAAATCGGGATTTGAAAAGCTTATCAATACTCGTAAGTGCAAAGTAATCGACTTTATATTGTGAGTGAAAAATCTAATTGGGAAAATACACCTACCACTTCGTCCTAGCGGCAAGAGAGCACATAATCAAATACGAAAATTCTATCATTCAAAAGTAACTAAGTTAATTATCGCTTACAAATGAAAGTCTGGCTTACCCCAGTTTTCATAGTTTTGTCTGGAGATCTAAGCGCTGATCTGTGAGGTGCTAAAGTAGCATCCCAAGCAGAGGGCGTGAATTCTTCTTCCTCTTCATCTTCAGTTTCGTAATCTTCACCTGGGTCATTTTCTGCTTCTTCTTCGTTCTCTGCATTCTCGGTTCTATCCTTCTTTAAATTTTCAGACTCATGGCTCTCTAGATGTGTCGCGCCGTATTGCTGCAGTAGTAGTAAAATGGCATCAATGAATGGTACCGAATTAGGGAACTATAATTTATAGAAAATTAAAACACAGGTGTACTGATGATCATTACCTGCCAAACAAATTCTCCGGAACTTGAACTGTTTTCGTCATCGTCGTCATCATCGTCATCGTCATCGTCGTCCATTACACCTTCCTCTCCATCATCTTCATCTTCGTCATCTTCATCAAGTTCATTTGCTATGCTTTCGCTAGGGCCATCCCCATTCTCCTCTTCGTCGCTATCCCAATCTTGCTCACTCGCAAAACTCGTTGACATGAGGTTATCTTCGAGTTGAGGAGGCAGCATTGGGTAAGATGATATTTGCTGCTGCCACGTACAGGCGTCGTCCTCGGGACTGGGCAATGGGACACCCGTACCTCCTGTTAAGATTCCGCCGAACCTTCTATCTAACGGATACAACGGTCTGTTGTGATGTTGGTTTAAGTTAATAATACGATTTTCATCATCTGAGTTAGATAAATCCTTGAAATTTAATTTAGTAATTAATGATTGATCGTATTTTATTGATTAAATTAAATTAATTAAAATTTTTATACAGATTTTGTAGAGATATAAAAAAATGTTTTTACCTGAGAATCTTGAGAAAGCGACATTACCCCCTCAACGAGCGTAGCTCGATTTGTTTGCATATCAATCAGGAGAACATCGTCTTCGGACAAGGAGTTACTGCCGCCTTTCGACGCAGTTGATACGTCTCGCGAATCGTCTCTTGTCACGTTGGCTGACTCTGAGTTACTCGCACTTTCACGCTCTTCAAGAATAGGACTCAGAGGCGTACCGTAAGTATTGTACCTAAAAATGTACAAATTATTTTATTAGTAAATTATGACACATACATTTATATTGAGTGAAAGTTAAACACAAACCTAATCGATATATCAACACCTCTACGATCGGTTAATTCTTCTTCAACATCGTCATCCCAATTTTTGCTATCTACATCACTTACAAGAGAAGGTTCATCTTCATCGCGAGGTTCCTGAGTCTCAATCACGGACATTTGAGCTTGGGGCAATTTTTCCTTTAATTCGTTTCTTATTGCCGTCACGAATTCTTCATCCATACCGAAAGACACATAAGAGTTATCACTTCGTAAAGACATTGTCGAGCTGTCCTCATCTTCGTTATCACCTAACGTTAAACACGGCCAACTATTGCTTTCACCTGTAGTAATTGTTTGTGTATTATCCAGATTTATATCTTCGTTGACTAAGAGTGATCTTGCGTTTGAATCCACAGGATTAGTTTCCAATTCCATTGGTTGAAAATCTAGCATTGTACTGCAATTAACGTTCGTGTCTAAACTGCAACTTAAGTTCGCAGCATCGCTACTCGACTTGTCCATCTGTATAACTTGCTTTTCAGTCTCACCAGTTGTTTCACTTGATGATTGCACGGTTTCCGAAGTTTCGGTCTCTACATCTGTTAATTCTTTTGGAGATATATTTGATGTCGGACTATTGAAGCTCTAATATAAAAAAAAAAAAAGAATGTTACGTTTATTAATATTTTAAAATATTTATTAATATCAAATCAATTTTCAATAAAATATCGAACCTGCGCAACTTTTTTTTCAACATTTGGATCCATAGATTCATTAAGTGCCCCAATACACTCTGCATCCAAAATCATGTCGAGTTCAAAAAGAGTACGCATCATTTCTTCTTCGGTGCCTTCGTGTGATCTTGGTGTATTGGGTTGTGACGAAGTCATCGTAAGCAATGGTCCAGCTAGAGGGCTTTCTTCTTCTTCACAGGACTCTTTATCGCGGAAACCAGAATCAGAACTGCGTTCGTCGTCTGGTGTTGACATACGCTTCCTCTCATCCTCATCATCCATTGGCAAATTTCGTTTTGACAATCCTTTGATAAAAATAATTATTAATGTCAGATTAAAAATATTAAATACATAGATGTAATCGAAAGTTACTAACCAGGAAGATCTTCACCATTAGAATATTCGTCTTCAGCCTCTTCTGCAGAATATTCGGCACGCGATTGAGGCGAGGGTGTAATTGCTTCTTCATTTATTGCTTCAATTTTGCGTGTCGGTGAAGGTGTTGCATGTACGTGGAAATCGGCAGCCTTTTGTTCGAGAATAGAATCAAGAGCGTTATTCCACAAATTCATATCTATTGGGTTGCCATCTTTCACACAATTATTGTCCTTCTCCAGCTTTGTAATGTGGTTTTTATCTTCAATTAGTTCTGTTACTTGAAAATTATTAGAAAAACAAATATGTACTGCATCCTCATCATTCACAGCCATCGCAGTTGGAGAATTAGTTATCTCCTTCTCATTCGTTGTCGCACTATTATCCTCATCTTTATTATAACACCGCAATAACGGTCTTTTTATATCGTTTGTTGGCAAAAGCCTTTGGACGTTTTCTTTACAGGACTGAATATCTGTATAATATATAAAAATGATAATATTGTTATATCAGTCTTGTTAAATTGAACTTCAATTAAGAGAAAATTTACCTGGTACAGATTCTTTACAAAGTACTTCGACCGTATTTCTAACAAAATCCTCTTTTCGCATAGGTTCTGCTTTCAAATCAAAAGCTACCCTTGCTATTGGCGTCTGTTCTTGATTCGACGTTAAGGAAAAAAGATTGGACTTCTCTGATAAGCTTGCAAATGGTGTAATTGTTTTTGGTCCTCTTAGACTATTTCCAGGTACAGGAGCATCTCTAAGCATTCTCAATGCCAAATCAAACTGATCATCAAAAATTGCACTGGGAAGATCGCCGTCACTTCCCGTCGCAGGCAGCCTTTTCTTTGTTAAACTTTTCTCTATCATTGGCGTCTAAATACAAAATATTCACATAATTATAACGAGTTTTATTAAATTGAATTCAAAAATTAATTCAAAGATTTTTTTTTACCTGGGGTCCTAGAGATAGATCAGCATCAGAGTCTGGTTCAATATGCACTAAAACCATCAAATCTGCTACTGACTTTGACTTCTGTTTCACCTTTTCTGTATAGGCACCACGTTCTACTCTACCGCGCCAGCTCTCTTCTTCAGTTTCTGAATCTGAATCTCTAAACGGATACTTTCCACTGCGAACGAGACCACCCGGCACATTTTTAACAGGTTCCTCAGGTCCAAGTCTAAATGATGTCTGCGTAAGACTTGGCCACTGTTCAGAATCAAGACTGCCACGAAGATCTTGCAAACTTGCACTCCTTGTTTGATCTCTTGAAATGTTCGGTCGTAAAGTTTCCCAACGCTGTTCAAAACCCGCCGTTTCTGCTTCTAATTGTTCTTTTAAGAGAACATGCCTTACCTACAATTAAAAAAGATTAGTAACAGTGAATACATTTTATTTTCACATTAATAATACGAAGAAAACCATGTCTGTTCATTTTCTTTTATTAAAAATTATTATTTCTTCAATTAAATGTAGGATTTTTAAATGAACTTTAAATGGCAAGTTTCAGATTTAAATAAATAAATAAATAAGTAGATACACAGTGCAAAGAGTTGTTGTATAATTGAATTGCATTTATGTTATTTACCTGCTCCAGAGGAAGTCGCTTAGTTGGATCAAGAACGAGACACGTTTTGATTGCCTCCAGCAAATTGGAAGCACAGTGCTCACTATTTTGTAAAAGTAATTGTGAGCCTACTGATTTCATTCCGGATTTGGAGGATAAGAGCATTTCGATAACTTTTTCATCACCAAGATCAGAATACGGTTTCTTACCCCACGTTGCTATTTCCCATAATAAAACCGCGTAACTCCACAGATTTGCACGTGCGGTGATTTCACGTGTTTCGATTGTTGTTTCTGTACAATCTATAGTTTCCGGAGCAGACCACCTTATAGGTAGCGCTCTATCGCCTAAATAAAAAATGTTTTTTAATACTTCTCATTAAATATTTCATAATGAATGTAGAACGTTTTTGACTAAATGCAAGGATAAAGTAGGATTTTAGAAATTTTATATTGAATAGGCATAATGAAGCATAGTCAAGGATAAAGTTTATCTTTTAAAAAAAGTAATATCTACCTAGAACGTAGTAGTCTTCAGGATACTTTTCAACTGCTGTTCCATAATCACCCAACTTTATAGAGAGATCTGCAGCAACAAGGCAATTTCGGGCTGCTAAATCTGTGTGAGTAAGTTTGTGTTCATGCATATGTCGCAATCCTGCGCCGATTTCAATTGCTATACGCGTGGGCATGTTTTCTTTTATAAGGGCTCTTTGCGATTGGGGATCTTGATTGGAGCGCAAAAAACACTTGAGATCACCCAAAACGCACAATTCAAAGAGCAGCAGGTATGGATCAGTTTCTAAGCAAGAGCCAACTAGTGAAAGGATATTACGGTGGCGAAGCTTGAAGTAAGGTGTAGCTTCACCAAGGAACCAGGCTTTTTCTTTGGCAGTTGCCTCTTCTGTAAGTATTCTCACAACTACATTTTTGTTTTCCACATTTCCCTGCTGTGAGAAAAATAAGATTAAATGATGATATTTTAGTAGTAGAATATTGAGTTAGATAAAAATTCCTTACCAAAGCAGTACATTGGATCTCTGCAAATCCTTTGACCACTTTGCCAAACCAGCCATGACCGATTTCGCGCAGGTACTTGACCTTTTCTCGTGGCACATGAAGGTCTGTTTTTTGGAACCACTCTTTACATGAGTCTTGAATTGTTGAACGGTCAGACTCAGCTTCCTCCTCCAAAAGGGACGGTGATGGTGGAGGTGGCTTTGGTCTCCGTGAGGCACATGTTTCTGGGATGATGCGTTCAACTGGCAAAGGTTCAAATTGAACATGTTCACTGACACTGATAGGGACTTGCAACTCCAAACCCTTAAACTCCTGTAAAAGAACATAAATATTAGAAAATATTACTATGTAATGAATAAAAGCTAGAATAATGAAAGAAACAAAATAATAAATATAGCACTACTATATACAGACAAATTTGTAAGGCTAAAGCTAAAAACATCAAAAGTTTACACAGTGCATTAGCTTTAACATGGGATTTTACCTTAGTAATACTTCCTTCAGGATCCTACAATTAACAAAATTGTACTTATTTACTATTGAAATTTTAAACCTGGCTTATTTGTATTTTCCAATGCAAGAATTATGTACAGATTCTATTAAATTTTAAACCTGGCTTATTTGTAATTTCCAATGCGAGAATTATGTACAGATTCTATTAAATTTTAATTAATATCTTACATAACTATGCAATTTACATTTAACATTGTTACAAATTTCTTCTTTTAACAAATATATATAATTTAGTATTAATTACAATTTTTATGTCTATCCTATTTGTACATGGAAATTAATTACAATAATGCTAAATCAAAAATTATTGAAAAGAGAATAAGCCTGAGCTAAAAAAATGTCCTATTCTTATGATGTACTTATGTATATATATATTTGCTTAATAAAAACTATCAAAAACTCCTTTTTTTCTGTACTGTAGATCTAAAAAATT
The DNA here is from genome assembly GCA_035582955.1 of Sycophila texana. NCBI lineage: Eukaryota > Metazoa > Arthropoda > Insecta > Hymenoptera > Eurytomidae > Sycophila > Sycophila texana. The sequence goes on along the minus strand of JAWWEN010000048.1, from coordinate 8,274,559 downwards.
GAATTAATACTTTTCTTTTACCAGCATTAATATTTTAATATATTTTTCACAACTCAGGCTTCAACTACTTTCTGGTTTTGAGTAATAATTAATATACAATAGTTTACCTGAAATCCCTTAGGTCGACTATTCCTACGACAGCACAAACAGCCAACCAAAGTGAAAGCAGTGATTGTAATTCCTAGTAAGCCTATAGCGTATTTGAGCCAATTAAGTTCCCAGTGATCGTATGATTCATTGGTACCTGAAAAATTATAAATGATATTTTCAATCTTGAAATCTTTTTTACAAAAATAAACGTTTCCTACAATAAATTATAAATTTGATCCCAGTCAAATCAATTGGACAAAGCATACAAATTCCAATTTTTTCTGTTTGTTACTCTTTATTTTTATTGTTTTTATTATTTTAATAAAATCTTTTAAAGACATCAGCAAAGTTATCGGTTATTAATTATCTTGAACAGTAAGCAACCTCAGAAATTATATCTCAAGATAAACATTGTGTCTCGAGTAAAGAAATTCCTACTGCGGATCATTGAAAGAGATCTCAAGGGACGCACACAGATTTAAAGAGTAGCAATTACTCACCCAGAGATAGCTCGGAGGCGATAGGATGAGCCTGTAAGTTGGGCAGGCTCTCCCAGAGCAGAAAGCAGATCCAGAGGCTCCTCATAGCTTGGCTCTGCTACGCTTGAGACGTCAGTGCTCGACGACGCATGACCAGACAATCATCTTCCTGGCTCGAGAGGAGGGTGTTCTCGGCGCTGGCGCTCGCGCTAATTGCGAAGAAGAGGCCCGGACAACGACGGCGAGAAAAACAGGCGAAAGGGGAGAAAGTCTGCTGCTGCTGCTGCTGCTGCTGCTGCTGCTTCACCCGCGGACGATTCCCCCACGACGAGCAGCTCGCGGAGAGGGCGCATGATACGGTGCGGATGGCAGATATCCGCGAGAGCGAACGGCACCAGCTTCGACCTTTGGCGGTCCTCGCGCGGAGGCTGCGCGGTTACGTGGGTGGACGGAGACCCTCGCCTACGAGGACGGCTCTCACCTCGATATCACGTCGGGCCACTCCATACTCTCTCTCGCTCTCGTAGTATTTCACGCTCCTTTTCTCGCCTCCTCTCCCTCGCTCCCGCGAGCACTGGCGTATGTATCTGGGCTCTTGCGGCTCGCTTGCGCGCGCGCTCCGTGAGGCTCTCTCGCTCGCTCTCTCGCGGTCCCTCCGTCCGCGAGCACTACCCGACTACTCCCACTTTTTCACGTCTTCGTGTTATATTCGTGTTCTTTCTAATCTTTCCTCGCGCGGCCCTCTTTGTCCCACTCCCGTCTCGCTCGCTTTATCGTAATACCGCGCGGATCCTGGCTGCTTGCGGACTTATGAGTCATGAAACTATGAAAGTCGTAGTGCAGCGTGGTATGAGTGAATGCAATGCGCGGCTCTGACGAATATATACACCTATATACGCGTGTAAATACGAAAATGCGCTTTTGCGCCTGGCCTTCGTTTATGTATGCGCGTCGGTAATGACGAGACTGCGCTTACTGGCGTAACGGACAAACAATTCTATATCTGCGTTAATCTATGTATTTTTACTTTCACTCGGAAAATTCATTGTCTAGTTATATGTGTGTCGACAAATAAAAAAGACTGATGTTTCTATAACAGTATAGTTTTTTTTTTTAATATTTCAATTGTTCTCATTGTTAAATATTTATATATTTTTGCTCCGCATTCATGTATTAATATATTGTGTTCTATAATATAAGGTGATTATAAGTTATTTAAACTAGTTCACAAATATTCAACTGTGCAGTATTTAATGAACGAATAAATATAGTTTATAGTCGTGCCTGAATATAAACAGTTCAACAATGTAATTTATTTATTACTTTTTGTTTAAAAAATTTGGATACTCACATTAGAATTTTATATAGTAAAATGTAATACATATTTTTAAATTAATTTATACATTTTATAAAATATTTATTATAAAGATTGCACATTGAAAATATTTTATTAATTTATTAAAAGTTTAACAGTCATTGTTGACTATTAGACTAACTTATAACGGATAACGTTACTGGCCCTAAATGTACTTATACGTTATTTTAAATAATCATTTTAATAAAATGAAAAAAAAAAAGATGCAATTGTCTATCACTGCACTTTATGCGCTGACAAAGCGATATACGTCAGATATAATTTATAAATTACGTAAAAACCGGGGATCCATGTTATCCTCCTTTTGACTTCTTTTGACTGTGTACTTATTTCCGACCATGGTTCCGGTAGTACTATACATCCTCAAAAGCATAAAAGTGAAGGCCCGCGATACAATGCGTAACACGACGCAGACGTTCGCGCGCATCCACGCGGAGGTTTATGAACCCAGCGGCTTGGCGGCGACGCATCTATTGAGCTTCGGTACTCCGGACACTCCGGTGCTGCGGGTGTAAACGTGGAGCTGGGCCCCCGGCGCTCTCTGCCGGGTGTCCCCCACCAGCGGCCCGCGTACCCACGTTGTCGCATTGGCCGAGTGGCTCACGCGCACACTTGCAAACTCGCGCGTCGCGACTCTGTGGGAGCGTGGTATCGGTGCGCGCGCGCGCGCCTCTGCCCCTGTACACTACACTCCGTAAGCTCGGGCTACATACACACGCCGTCTTTTCCTCTCTGCGTGTCGGCCATCTGCCGATGTTGTTCCAGGCCAGCCGAGCCACGTCATATTCGTGCGCGCCGCTGCTGGGCTGCCTCTGCTGCTGCTGCCGCCGTCGTCCCCGTCGGTGCCCGTGATCGCCGAGAGTCTCGCGGTCCATCCTCCAAGCCCCGAGAGGTCGAGCCCTCGACCGTCGAGTTCACGCTCACGAGCCGCATTTGGCGCCCCAGAACCGTCGCTCCTACGAAGCTGGACCGCGGACAGCACCGGCAATGAATATTTTCCGGCTACTCGGCGATCTCTCGCATCTCCTCGCGATCATCGTGCTACTGCTGAAAATATGGAAGACGAGGACCTGCGCCGGTAAATATACAATCGCCGTGGCTGCTTTATAGCGGGGCCGCCCGTCACGCGTTTGTCGCTTCGAAATCGAGGGTTTGCCACGGACCGGACTTTTTATCGCGCGCTCGCGAGGTAGCGAGTCACGAATCGCGCACTGCCGAAGAGCCTTCGCCTCTTTTCAACATATTTTTCGCAATTTTCGCCCTTTTCGACGAATGCCCATTGCGGAGCGCTCGGACATTTACATGGCTGGCTTTAAAGAAAATTATTCTTCTTTCAGGTATCAGCGGAAAATCGCAGATTCTCTTCGCTATTGTATACACGACACGTTATTTAGATTTGGTAACTTCCTATGTCTCTGCTTATAATACCTTTATGAAAGTTATTTTCTTGGCCACCTCCTATGCAACGCTGTTTTTGATGTACATGAAGTTTAAGGCTACTTACGATCACAATCACGATACATTCAGGTGAGAAGTCATTCTGTTGTTTACTTAACGATAACTAATAAACTTTCAGATCTTTCATTTTTATTGGGTCTGCAATATTATTGAATGGGAAAGAAAAAATTATGAAAATAAAACACGTATTTGACATTACTTTTCTTATCTCTACATAATGTGCATTATCTTTTTCGAAGAATATTTATCTTTTAAATGGAATTTTTTTTTTAAATAATATACAAATGTTTTGAGTTTTATTGCAAATAAAGAAATTGTAAATTTATAAGTCCAGTTTTTAAATTTGTTTTTTGTCAAAAGAATTAGATTAGATATGCTATTTAAAAAAAAAAAACAAAAACAAATATTTTTAAGAAATTGAACTTATAACAGTACCTACTTTTTACAGAATTGAGTTCCTGATCTTACCTGCTGTAGTACTATCTTTACTGATAAATCATGAATTCACTGTTTTGGAGGTGTTGTGGACATTCAGTATTTATTTAGAATCCGTGGCTATTTTACCTCAACTATTTCTGGTGTCGAAGACAGGTGAAGCAGAGAGTATCACCAGCCACTATCTTTTTGCCTTAGGGTCGTACAGGGGTCTTTACTTGCTAAACTGGGTATACCGTTACTATTCAGAAACCCACTATGATCTTATAGCAATTGTGGCAGGACTTGTACAGACTGTTCTGTACTGTGATTTCTTTTATTTGTACATCACCAAAGTACTAAAAGGCAAAAAGCTGTCGTTACCAGCTTAAATGCTAGCAAGTATTATAGAAAATAACATCAATCAACAGAGTGTCATCAAGAAAATGCTGATACAATCATTGATGATTGTGACATGAAATGTGTCAAAAATTTCAAGTGAGTTTGAGCAGTAAGCGCACAAAATGTAACTTGGTCAAGCCCAAGCGCCTTACATCTCTGCTCCTTAGAATTATCTCAATATTTCTACTTTTTTAAGTAGATATTGGAATCCTATGAAAAAAAAAGTAGTTTTCTAATCTTACTTAAACAATTGCTAATTTTATATTTAATTTGTTAAGTGTACATACATCAAGTGTCTTAGTCATTGCTCAAAAAATATTTAACCATAAAAGTGTACTGTTTTTAACAAAGCATGGTTTAAAATTTGATTTAACTACTTATGTCCAATTCAATTTAAATTATTGGATCTGATTACTATTAATTTACAGTTAGTAATTGTTTAAATAAGTTTTACATGAAAACTAAAAATGCTGATGGAAAAGTAGATACCAAAACTCCAGAAGCGCCTTAATCTTTTATAATCTGTTCTGAGTGTGTATGACTTTTTTCATTTTTGTTTTTTTTTTTTGTTTTTTAATCCTGAAAATTTTGTAATGAATAGAATGTGTTGTAATTAAAATTTGATTTCACTCAAGTGTTTTAAGATAAATAATTAAAAAACACTGGAGTTAAAAAATAAATGAAGAAACATGCATAATGAACAGATATAAATAAGAATTCATGTTAAATAAAATTTTGTCTGCCTATTGTAATTAAGTTGTTACTTTTATGATTTTTATTAATTAAAATGCGACTATGATAATAAACCAAAATAAGTGATTGATAAATAGTGTTATTTATTCATTTTTATAAGCACTTATACAAAATCTAATCAACAATAAAATCATTTAGAAAAGTTTAATCTGTAATATTTGTTAATCTAGTTGTTCAATACTATACACATAATTCATACATGTGTTTAGCTAAGTCAGTAATATGAACTATTTCTCCACACAAAGTTATTTGACTCACAACTTTAACCAATCCATTTTTTAAACTTTCTCTGTCAACAGTTATTATATATGGTACACGAAGAACCTCTGGTGTCTTTGCATGATTCATTATTAATGATTCCACTCCTTGTTCTCTGAGTAATTCAATAACATACAATGTTAAATCATATAAATTTACTTTTTCTGTTTCATCAGCATCTGGAGCTATGATAGCTTTGCAGTAAGCTTTGTAAGGTAACAGTCTTGAGTGGAGGTGTAATTCTTTAGAACCTTCTATTTCTCTGAAACCATCACACAATAACGTTAAACATCCCCAATCAAAGGATGTTATATGTTCAACAATTCTTAAGTTAGATGCACCTTGAACCTACAAATAAATTTATGAATGTTGAATACTATATATATTAATAAAGAAAAAATGAAAATTATTAACTGTATTTAGTACACAGCAAAAAGCTTACCGAAGGTAACAATTTATTTGCATTTTTTTTAAACGTTAATGTTTCCACAACAATATTTCCAAATGGAAATTGAGCCTGAATTTCAACATATTCCTTAAATCTATCTTTTTTAGTCTCAGTCATATAATAAATTGATGGATTTTGTGAAATTCTGCGCCACCATGATTTTCGTTCCCTTTGTTTTTTATAAAATAAATCTTTTATGTTTCCAACACTATCATCATTTTCATAAAAAGTGGTTACTTTAGCTATTTTATGATGAAAGGATTTACTTTTTGCTGGTAAAATGGGATCATTCCAAGTATTTTTAACATCATCTATTTCCACAATACCAAATGGTGGCTGAGTTAAACCTATGTTTGTTAAATCTTTTATATTTGCTGAAAGTGTATTAGATTGCAAATGAAATACATTATACTGTGTAAATCCAGTAACACATTCTGCAAACCAAAATTTCTCAAAATTTCTTCGAAACAGAGTACCCTGGAATCCATAAGCAAATCCAAATTCTTTCAAACTTAAGAAAGTACTACCAAAAGTCTTTAAAATTTGTTCCATTTTGTTTAAGAATTCTTTGGTATGTTACCAGGAGGTGCAATGAAGTATTCGTCTTCCAAAAGTTTAGCGCTTTTTAAAATTTTATCACGACAATTTCCTTCAGTTATTTTATCTTCTCTAAGCTCCAATATTTCATTTTCTAAAACACTGTACATAGGCCTAACATGAGGATCTAACTCAACTTCTCGAAGTTTTTGAGCAAATTTTATAGCTGCTTCTAATCGTTGAATGCCTCCTTCATTGTCAAAATCAACCAGTGAAATTCTTTCTAATTTGGAAATCGTTTTTTTGTCAATTTTTATTTCTACTGTGCTTTCGCGATCTTCTTTTTGAACTGTTCCTTTTGAATGAGCTAAACTGTTGATACATCTACTTCGATTTAAAAGTTCTCCAAATAAATTAGAACATTTCAAAAATCGCCATCTTAAAGAACAAGACATTAATATTGTTATGTTTATCAATCAATTTTCTTAAGTTGATAATTATTTTATGCAACTTACACTATTTGCCCGGTGTACTTTTGAGCGCACGACATTGTTGTTAAAGTGTTGAGGTTAGAAGATCTATATTCTTCGATCGTATATATATACTATACCTATACATAATATGTAAACACATCTTCAGGCGCATTATTTGATGACGGCATGCTAAATAATTCATCAATATAAGAAATGATAAAATATTAATTCATCAATTTTTTCACTCTTCATTAAAAATAATTAAATATTGTAAGTAACACATTTTAAATATTTTTTTTTCGTTTAGATTGTCCCTTATATACAATTTGAATTAAGCGAGTTGCGTTTTTGATTAGTGTTGTTGATTTAGTGACTGTAGCGTTAAAATAATGGTTATTTTCTTTAAACACTCGTTCTACTGATATAAACATAAAATAATAATTTGACGAAATTTAAAATTTTTGTTTTAATTATTTTTCTTCGCTATAACTATATAGGATAGCTGAATAGAATCACATTATTGCGAAGTTGCGACTGTAGTAGTAGTACCTTAATAAACTTCCGCTTTCGGTCTTTTACGTCGTGAGCCACGAAACAGAGGTGAGCGTTTTCATAAAATTTTCTAACATTAATTCACATTTTACTGTATATTCGTAAAAATAATTTTACTTTATTTAAGTCAAGAGAAAATTTATTGTTGGAGCAAAATGTTTGTAGAAGTTATGAACTTTTATGTTTATTAAAAAAAAAGAATCGAGAGAAAGAATTTTCACACGTGATTGTAATCGAGCATGGGCTGACACATGTTCAATATTTATTATTGGTTTTTCCTAAATTTTTAATACATAATATCCATTTTTTTTTTCAGGCAACATGCAGCTCCAAATCCGCGGGCAGGAGACTCACGTCCTTGATTGCCAGGGCGATGAGACCGTGGCACAAATTAAGGTTAGAATTACTTATCTTTATAGAGAATGACTCAATAGACTATTAAGTTTTTTTTAATTTACTTAACTATCGATATCAATATTGCCTTGTATGAGTCATATAACCACTTGGAATTTGTTTTTTACTTTTAATAAGGAAAAAAATAATTTTTTATATATTAGGAAATTAACAAGAATAATAATAATTAAATTAGTTTGATAACAATTATTTCACTCTTTATGCATTTAATGATAATCTGGCAATTGTAATTCCTTGCAGTGTCAGAACGAGCAATAATGCTAAAGCAAATGTGAATTTCAGGGAGACAAAAGTATTTTCTAAACTTTTATCTTTTCATAAATTCACTACAATATTTTACACAATTATTATTTGTTTATCTTAAGGACTCATCAAATTCTAAAATAGTTTATTTTCATTTTATAGGAAAGACTTACAGCATTCCAAAATGTTGAGTTTCATCTGTATTGCTCGGGTGTACCACTGAACGATGATGTTCTTGTTAGTGAACTTACGTCAGATACCCTTAATTTGACCATCCCACTTCTCGGAGGTGAGTTATTCTTGTCCTAATAAAATAGTTAACTTATAAAATCTGAGAACGTAACTTACATTTCATATGTATATTTTTTTAAGGTAAGGTTCACGGTTCATTGGCTCGTGCTGGTAAAGTCAAGGGACAAACTCCAAAGGTAAATTATTTAATTTATATAATTGTTTATTCTTTTTGTTTCTTTTAAAAGAAATTAACAGAAAAAATATACTGTTTACTATTTAGAATTTTTTATAAGTTATTTTATTAGAATTAGAATATTTTAATATTTGCAATTATTGCACTGGTTGATCTAAACTACAGCTTTAACTATTTTGAATTGTGGTAAAATAGCAGTGCTATAGAAAAAGACTAGATTAAAGTGAAGTAGAGTTGATTCCAAAAACTCCACTTTTCATTCATCTGGGACAAAAATTGATAAAAAGAAGTAACAATAGTTTTATACAGTTCTACTGCAAAATTAAATATAAAATAAAACTTTGTTAGGTTGAGAAGCAAGAAAAGAGCAAGAAGAAGACCGGTCGTGCCAAGAGGCGAATTCAATACAATCGCAGATTTGTCAATGTTGTACAGACATACGGCCGCCGACGTGGACCAAATGCTAACCCCAACCCATAAGCATTTTTTTCTTAACATTTTTTAATTGCGTTATTAATTTGTAATACCATGTAATGTAACCTGATAATACAAATTACGTTTCGCAGCATTTGTGACTTTTTTTAGTTCTTTAGTATTAATGCAAAATTACTTTTAATTAATTTATTACTTTAATTTAATTAATTTATTACTTCAATTTAAAATCAATTTATCGAAAAGGAAAATAAAATAAAAGCCAAATTTGAACAAAATTATTTATTCAAGTTATTTCTAAAAATTGGCGAATGATCATTTGGATTTTCTTTGGGAATGAATATGGAATTTTCACTCAAAGCCCTGATGGAAATAATAACTTTTGTGTAAAAATGTTCAAAAGTATTTTAAAAAGTTTAAAAGTTTATTTATGTTCTATTTCGGATCATATTTTTACACGGTTCTAAACATCTTTGCATGAAAAACATGGTTTAAAAGTTTATAAAATAATATATTTTTGAATTTTTTTGATCGAATAAACTTTAATATTTTTAAACGTTTATAAATTCATGTATTTTTTAAAACTTTTAAAATGAAAAAATTTTGGACACTTACACAGAAATAATCTTTTTTAAACTTTTGCTTTTGGGACTGCGATTCGGACCTGAAATGGAAATATTCATTTTTGTTTAAAAATAATTATTTTTGTGCAAATTTATGTAGAATTGCGTTCCGAAACACATTTTTACTCACTTATACACATTTATAAACATTTTTACACAAAAATTTTTTCCACCAGGTAGGTGAATCAATTTTATTACAAGCATCATTACTTTTCGTGAAATACAATAATTGTAGTCATTTTTTCATGTTGAAAAAACTTTATTCCACAAGTTAAAAATGATATAAAAAGCAAAAAAAAAAAAAATGAAGCAAAATACAAAATATCAATTTATTTAAATTTAATATGTCACAAAATTTTGTGGAATAAAATGTTTCTTCTAAACTTTCAGGTGCATAATATATGTAGGAAAAAGTAGGTAAATCCTGACAAACAATAATGTGTTATAATATAATGATACAATCAAAATAACATACACAATTTCGCAACATTTGAACATTTTACGACTTAGTAATGACAATCTTATAAACAGACGACAACTGCACAAGTCCCTCTTTGTTACTTTCGTATAAAAGCATTCATTGACTATAGAAAGTAATATTAGAATCGATTAAAAGTTCATGCCACATCCAACCTCAATCCAGTAGGTCCACAGTACATTAGAGCTAAATAATTTCTACATACTTTAATTACAAAATTTTGACCTTGAGATTTTTATCTTTACCATTATCCATTGTTACCATAGTGTAAAGGCAACATTATCCACTCTTAATCAATGTAATACTTTTATTCGTTTGCTAAGATGAGTAACTAATTAATCCTAATTTTGTTTCTGCCTTAAGGTAAAAGTACCTATTAATAAACGACTTCTGGTATTTAAATTTTATGATTGAATGCAAAATTGTTTTTGTTATAATTATTAGGTGCATTTTATGCGCTAATTTTTTCTGAAAACTAAAACAATATTTTTGACACTCTTACAGTCCTGCATAATTTATTTAAAGATTCAATGTTAAACTATTTAAGTTAAGATATTTGCCAATTTCGCGCTTACAGTGTCTTTATTATCAAGTATATCCGTGATTAAGGTAAAAGGAGAAAATGTAATTACAAAGTAATTCATTCACTGAGAGAAAAATTTAGTAATTTTAAGTAAATATTTACTTCAATAGTACTTGTTAAATATTTCTTTGAATCAATTAATCATTTTTTGAAACTACTACATTTGTTTAGAAACAAATAAATTCATTTAGTTTTAATGAAATATTTAGTTGATTCAAAGAAATATTTAACAAGTACTATCGAAGTAAATATTTATTTAAAATTACCAAATTTTTTCTTCAGTGTTGTTATTATAACACGTGCAAACAGTTTTAGTTTTAATTATTTGTTAAATCTTGAGTTTTAAAAATATGCATGTATTAAAATTAGAAGTTCACATTTCCTCATAGATTGATTACACAAATATACTACATTACGGAAAGGAGATTTAAGCCTACAATTAAAAGAAAATAGATTGCATACAGATATACAAACTATTATCTTCACCCTTAATCTGACAGTGTGTACTGCTGAGGCTTTAAAAAAAATATATATATATTAAAAAATATTTGTTTTGCAGTAGACAATTTTATTGATAGATTTGTTTTAGGCTCAGGTTTAGGCTTAGCTTTAATCTTCAATGTAGCTAGGTCTTCTCTTTACAAAGGACGTACTATAACATGTCAACAGCCTACTAAGTAGTATACAGAAAGTTACTTATTTTGAGTTCTTGTAAATGGATATTAATTCAAGATTTGGCAATGTGATTCAAAAATCAAAAGAATTAGATAAGTATAATTGTTTGCACTATGTAATTATATTCTCTTTTGTATTGTATTTTATTTTTTATAGCTGAAGTAAAAAAAAAATAAAACAATTGTATCATTTTTTTAATACATCTAAAAGAATATTGTGATTAATATAGACAACAGATTTAATAACAAAAATATGATGAGTCAAAAGAGAAAACAAATTACCATCACATTTTGTGAATAAATAATTCGGTAAAACATTAAGTGATTAATCACTTCTATAAAAAATGGAATATAGTAATCACAACTTTTAAATCACACATAATAATCGTCATTAAATAAATTCTATAAGTCCATAAGAGTATCAAAAGTTATTTTAATATGTTAAATAATTAAATTTTTTTAAATCTGAGTTATAAATTTACACAGCTATGTGGAAGATGATCCTTCTATTAAGAACAATTAATAAAGTTCGCGATACACATTATCTTTGCTACTGCAAACAAACCTATATTATCTTCTAAATATTTCAGCTTGTTCAGATTCATTTAATAGTGATGCATATTGAGCATACGTATTTGTAAATAATTAAAAAATAATGCATGTTTTAATGAGCATATTTAAGGTAAATAATATCCAATAAATGAGAGTTATTAAAAGTGTATTGAAGATAAATAAACTGTCACATAAATGTAATATTTTATAAATGAGAGTTATTAGCAGTAATTTGAAAAAATACCAAAAACTCTAAATATTAATTGGTCAATGCAATGACCTCGATTTATTTCTATTTTTCTATCTTTTAATAGTCATACTTATTTGTAGATCAATTAGAATTAAAAGAAATATTGTATGCTTATATGTAGGATAAGAACAAACTACTTTATACATATATTACATATAAAATTAGTACATAAAAGTATATTTTTTAAGTATGCAACAAATATTTTTCAGGATTAAATGATGAAGTATATAGCAAAAGGTATGGTATGCAAAAAGTCATAGTCTAAGTAAAGTTTCTGTGAAATCAAGATAGCAAATTTTTCCATGACCTCTAATCGCCATGTTTAAAAATGCATTTGAAAGATTTTATTTCAAGAAATATTTCAAGCTTTTATACAAAGAAATTAGTATTTTATTTATCAGATATTGAAGTTACACTGAAATCTGACAATTATAAAATTTGAAAGTTCTATTCTAAAAATTCTACCAAACCCTACTTGAAAATTGCAAACTTTTCCCATTTCAGGTATTCTACAAAAATCTAAAAGATTTCGTGATGAATACATATTAATAGAAACAATTTTTTTATATTTTGGAATTGATTATTGAGCAAAATTTTAAAGTTTCCGATAAATTAAGTAATTGATTTTCATAATTGGTATGACATAGCCTATTGATTTAAAATTAATTTTAGTTCATATAATTGTCTGTAAAATAAATTCGCTAATTCAGTACTTTTTTTATATATTTAGCTAAGAATTAGTAGCATTTTAATAACTTCTTAAAACTTTTTAAAAAAGATTATTATATAAAAATACTTACAAAGCAAATAGATGAAGTAATAAAAATAGTTTATAAATAATAACAAATTGTTCTTGTTAGCTTAAAGTACTGTTAATATTTTTATTCTGTCAGTTTGCAAATCGTTTCCAAATAAGGGCACACTTTGTAAGGTGTTTCCTAATAGGTACTTTTATCTTACATTTGGCTTATTAACGTGGTTGATATTGTTTGCGGCAGCGCCATTGAGCTCTTCGGAAATTTCATCACTGCTATCACTACGAATATCGCCTTCCATCTGAAAAAAAAAAGAAATTATAATGTTATGTTTACAAAAAAAAAAAGCAAAAAGAAAAACGATGTTTTAATCTAAGTTTACATTACCTGACCAGCGTAAAGTGCATTGTAAGCAATCTTTAAAATGAGTACTGTCCAAAAGATATGCAGAACTAACAGTAGACTCAGCAGAGAATTAAAAATATAGTATGCTGGAAACATTGGCACTATCTTTGGTGCTTTAATAGAGGTACTGTAATTCAGAGAATATAAATATGTATTAAATAATATTATGTAGCATTAAATATTACTATCTATTTTGCAATATAAAGAAAACTCACCTATAGATAATCCAGAATGGATAAACACCTAAACGAGTAACAATCCATAATATTGTAAAGATAGCAAAAATAACATCGCACACCCTTTGATAATTAGCATATTTACTCATTTTTGCAGCCTAAAAAATTGAGAAATTGTATCAGATATCTTTTTTGCAAGTTCAAGCAACACCTTAAATTTTAAATCAAATTAAATAATCTTACATCTAGAAAAATATCAGCACAATCATGAACTAGAAGTACAAGCGAGCCAATCCTTGTTAGATTTCCAACCCAAGAAAAGCTCATGAGAACAATAGTAGCTATGTGGTGTATAAACATTTGCCAAAAATCCTTTCGTTTCACATCAAAGAACTGAGAAATTCCCAGTGACCAATAATTGGCCATTGATATCATGTAATACCACCAGATATCGTTAGATACTGGGTGATAAGGGTAATTATAGTAACAATTGTTAATGTCCCACAGCCATGGTTTGTCCCAGAGAATATATAAGCCCCAGAGGAAGGAATAAGTATAATAGAAACATCTCCAGCTGCTTTCACAAAACTTTGTCAATGTTGACGGTTTGTCTTGAGCGCGCCTTAGTCTCAACCATCGCTCTACTTGTCTTTCAGTCCAGTCCAATTGTTTAGCAAGTGCAGTAATCTGAAATTTGAAGTGATTTTACAAAAATGCGTATAGATTCATTTTATAATACTAATTGTCCAATTGTACTACAAATAAGAGAAGTAATTAAGAATACAAAAAATATACCTGCTTTTGTTTAATCCTCTTTCCAGTATAGGCTTTGTCTAAAATAGGATTAGAAGGGGCTTTCTTTGTTCTTGTCGTCTTAATACCTAAACTCTTCCCAAATGGTGCAAAAAAATACCTGCAATTAAAATTAATTTGTGATTTTAATTATTTCTATACTGACTTTTTTTTTACTCAACCATAACGATTAAGTTAAGTCCAATATTAAATAGCAGTGATTCAGCATAATGGTTTATATTATTTACATATATTAGGTGAATTAAAATAATATCAGCAGAATTTATGTTAATGGAGTACAATAATGAAAAAGTTTATTTGTATGTTAATTGTTTATACAATTTTGTGTTTAGTATACTTTCTAAAATACAATAATAATTATTGCTTTCTGCCTTTAGTGTTCCTTATTAATCTGAAATATTACCTGCATAAAATTACTTTTATTGTGTAAATGTAAATTGTATATTTTCAAAGTATGTTTGACATAGTATTTTTTAAATAAACTAATTGTTTATGACTACCTACTTGTAAGCATAACATTACTGAAGACTATCTTACTACAGTTAATTCACAAGATAAGAATTAATCATCAAATGATAGGTCAAAGGTTTTTCTTCAGAGATGGGATAAAGAAATCCAAAGAAATCTGAACAATATTAAAAAATAATTTATTGAAAAAATATTATTTGAAATATTGTTCAATTGTTCAATCAATTTTAATGATGCATTAATCTTGGAAACAATTTATAACATTCCAAAACATAATAGTCTAGGAAAAATGATTATCAGACTTGGGTGGATTAAAAATTTATCAGGTAGATATTACATAAATGTTTTAAATTATTTATCAATCATGATAATAAGAAGAAAAAATATTATTCATTAATTTAGCTAGGAGGGAGTGACAATGGCGATGAGCAGTTAAGTTAAAAAGATTGTGCAAATTGTCTTTACGCTAAATTTTGTAAATTAATATTTAAACTTTAAGTAGCTAACAGACACAATACTGTTGAACGTGTATATGTATGAATATTTGACGCGCAGCGTTATTGATGTTTTGTAAAAATTATTGTAAAAAACCGTCAAGCTATGGTTACGAAATAAAATTAGACCTCGACGTCCTCGACTCAATTTTAAGTCTCTTTGCGAAAAAGAAGATGAAAAAAGAACGATGAAAAAGCGTCACCTCTAAAATCTCTACAATACAAAATCCACGCGCAATCCCTTGATTACGCGTCATATCGACTCATATCCCATGAATCATATTCCGAAGCAATCGAATGCTTTCAGGGCAAAACTCTGCGGCCAAGCCGCGCTGTGGCGTCGCGATTAAGTACTACGAAAAGCAGCTAACGAGTTAACGGAGTGGCAGAGATTAAAGAGAAAAAAAAGCGGAGCAGGATACACAAGCACAACTGCACAAGGCTGCTGACACCTGACACGTGACGAAGTTAACGCTGGAGAGATAGAAAAGAAGTAAGAATTTGCCAATGAGTGCATCACGTTGCGGCTCCTTTTAAGGGTCTCTCCCATGCCTCCTTTTTTCGCAACAACGCACCCATAGCTATGCGGGAACCTCACACCATCTCTCCTCCTCTCTCCAAGTGTCACAATAACCCTCGCGACGGAGAAAAGCGCGCACTCGACCTAACCTCCAAAGGGTGCCCATGGAAGCTGCGTACCCCTCGGAAAATCAGTCGAGTCAAGGTATATACCGTGTCCACTCATGGTTGGCTCGTCGGCGAAAGAAACCGACGAGCAGGGCGGTGGTCGCCCCGGCCTCACGTACCTCTCGAACGCGTATCGCAGGATTAGCACGACCAAGGACATCGGCAGCGGATAGGCAAGATGCCGGTAGTCAGCGTATCTGTTCTCCGGGGTCGGGGCTATGTTGCTCCAGGTGATGTTGGGCGGCAGCCAGACGTACGGCGACCAGAAGGTGTCGGAGACATTCTTGAGCAGCTCCATGTCCGGCGGTGCGGGCCTCTAGGGCTCCTCGTCGCGGTGCGCTGCGCTGCTCGCCGGTCGCGGAGGCGGCGGCGGTAGTGATCCCAGCTGCCCCCCGGGGATGAGAACTCGGCTCGCGCGACTGACCACGGCGACGCAGCACATGTACGCTCGCGATAAACCTCGCCGCCGTGCCGCCCGTTACTTCGCGCTCTCTCGGCCGCTCGACCGCGAGATAGACCAGAGACTGCCGCGGCCCCGCGGGCGGCCAAGCACCGCGTGCGCGCGCTCCTCGCTCGGGCCTCGCTCCCTCTCGCTCGCACGCACGCCGAGCCTAGTGGGGCCCGTTCACGCGACTGCCATGTTCGCGTTGGGATCGGAGCTGCAGTATCGCTTTTTCGAATTCGCGCAATCGCGCCTCTCGCCTTCGGGGCCGTTATTCGAGAGCCAATGATTGGGATTACAGGCTCGTCGCGCGTCCCCGGCACGATCACTGTCTTACGCGGCAATGCAGGCCTTACTACTGGCTCGGGCACACGCCGCTCGCGCGCAACTGCCGCAGCACTGGCAGCCGTCAGTTAGTGTGCTCCGTCTCGCTCGCGCAGCCGCCCCGCACGCCTATATAATGTACAATGTGCGCGCAGCAGTGCCACTGCGTGCGAGCGCCTGTTATACGACACGCTTAATGCGGCTTTTACACTTCTTTCACTCGCGACCTTCTCGCGGCTTTTAGTACTTTCTTTTTTTTTTTTTTTATTTTTTATTTTTTTGCTTTGAGTCCTTTGGCTGGCTGCGGATCGAAGTAGCGGAAGTCTACGCTGTGGTCCGACCGAACCCTTTTACCGGCTTTTTGCCGACGGTCTTTTTGTGGATGCGGTGAGGTGCGGTTACGTGCAGGGCAGCTGTATGTCTTCCTTATAAACATTTCCGATTGCTAACTAACGGGTCCGATTAGGTATGCGTCGCCGAATTTTTTGGACGAACCCCGGTTTAACGGTTTTTCTCTTCTTCAGCTCCGATGATATAGCGAGTCCTCGACCGGTGAATTAAAGTTCTTATATTAATATAAATTCAGGTGGCATACTTTTGAAAATGCCACAAATTATAGAAATGTTAGCTAATTCAATATTAGTTTACTTTATTTACATCTCCATTTAGTAGACTTGAAATTATTGTGTAATTTGCACGTTAATCGAATGTTTCAAAGTAAAAGGCAATTTTCGTGGAAATAAGAAAATGTACTCATTTGTTAGTGCACGTGTACACTCAGCGATAACTCATATTTCGAAGCGATAGGAATTAATTGATCGAATAGTCGAGCAAATAGCTAAATTTTTATTCGGAACTGCCGTTCACGGAGCACGTTTGACGCGAATCAGGAACCGCTGGATTAATCAATTTATATATATACATATATCCACGTTCTCGCCGATAAATAAAATCGCGGTGATAAAAATTAATACGACTGCTTTTTTCCGGAAAACTAATTAGAAGCATTAATATTCAAAAACGGACTCCGGGACTTGTGCGAACGAGCGAGAGAATATTTTCTTTGTAATCCCTAATATAATGATTCATGTCCCAGCATGACTATCCAATTAGCTCGGCAAGGGGGTTACCTCCTAAGGGGATACAGAGCCATGGTGAAGCCTGGATGTGTGCGTGGTAATAGTAATAACGAAGTCCAACGAGTGCAGGCGGGGTAAGAAAAGAAGCGCCCGATGTTTCCCCGGGCGGCAGTGAGCTTCACTATTTTCATTTCCGGTAGCTCTCGAGCGCGATTTCAATTCCGTTATTTTTTTTTATCTGGTCAATTAGTAATTTACCCTCTGTTTTGCCGGTATCAAGACGTTCGATAGCGCAGTTATCGAACATTACACTTGCGTGCATTATTACACTTTATTGATTTTTCAAGCTGGAGGGTCGCTTTTTTTCCTTTTTTAAACGATCGCTTCGAAGCGCCGCGTATAAACTCGGCTGACCGGCCGGCGACGTGTAAGCTGCCATAGGAAGCAATATGCGTGTCAACGACGTTCGAATTCTGTACACGGCGAGAACCTACTTGCCAACCTGGCACTTCGCGCGCGCATCCGCGAAGACGATGCTTAATTGAGAACGGACGGTGTACACTGCAGCCGTATTGTTTTCTTTTCTCTCTTTTAAAGCGTAACATTTTTATTTGCATAGTTAATTTTTCATTGGTGTAGTGCGAAGGTGCATTCGGAATATGACGCAACTGCGTTTAGAGCATCGTTTGTAATTGTTTTAGCTACGGGTGCTAATTTACGATAAGCATTTTGTTAAATTTGAAAGGAAACAATTATCTTTATTTCATTAATTAAGCGTGCATAAGAGATCGACTTTTTTTCGTTTGAAAAAAATTTGTTTTTTTTTTTGGAACGAAGTTCCTTATGTCGCGTTACGGCGCAGGGGCTAGGCCAAGAAAAGTGTAACAACCCAATAACCC
>JAWWEN010000048.1:8240291-8256002 GCA_035582955.1 Sycophila texana | reverse complement strand
ATTATTCTATATTTTTATTAATCATTTTTCATATCTTTTTAGGTACTTTTTAGAAGAAAAAATTAAAGGTGGTGGACGGCCTTAATGATCCTTCAATTTTGAAGGATATTTGAGTGATCGATAAAAAGATCAGCGTAGAAGATTAGATGTTGTAAACAATAAAATAAACTGAAATTTATAATACAGATCTTTTTTAAAGTACACGTTTAGGACTGTCTTTTTTCACTCGCCCATCAGCTTAAGGCAATTATTAACAATGAATCAGTATTAAAGTGATAATTCTAGCATTAATTCAATACAAGAGTAGCTTCTGCGAATCGTTGAATTTTAAGAAAGTAAAAAAAAAAAATGACAAGAGAAAAATTAATAATTGTAAGTTGGTGCGGCCTAGAGATCTTGGAGCGGCGGATGGAGCGTCCGCTATTGGAGTTATTGGATGGACTGGGCGGTTGGCCGATTCTGAGGCCGCGCTGGGACCCGAACAAATTCGATTGGCTGCTACTCGTCGCTCAACTTAGACTCTACAATAACGATGTTCTTATATCCGAGTGGGTCGGTCCCGACATTAAAAACAGCGACCAGTATGTCATTCAGGTGCTTTGAGATTTTAACAAGAAATTGAAAATTACAGTAGCTTAAATTTGATTTTTTTTTAATTAAAAAGTGAAATATTTTCTTTTTAAATTGCAGTTTGATCAGACGACGCTAGGATTACCGACGAAGGATTACTTTCTTCAGGCAACTAATACCATCTACTTGGTAGCGTACAAGAATTATCTGATCACAGTTGCGACTTTACTAGGAGCAACTGTGCGAACAGCAAGCAACCATGCCGAAGAGTTGATTCAATTTGAAATACAATTAGCGAACGTATGTGGTTACTACCCCATTGTTACTTTAGCATGCCGATCGTCAATCAAATTCGTATACATAATGTCGATCTTCTTGACGATAGATCACGATATCACCGGACGAGCGACGCAACATCTCGGATGTGTACAGGCGAATGACACTGGACGAGCTGCACTCGATGATTCCCCAGATAGATTGGCAGCGTTACTTGTCCATAGTGCTGGAGCGTCAGATAAATTTCTCCCAGCCGGTCGTTCTTTACGCCAGCAAGTATCTCCAAGAGCTGGTTAAATTGCTTTCTCGGACTCCTCGGAGGTACGTTATCTTTCTTTTCGTTTTTTCATCTATAAATTCTAATAAAACTGATTTTGATTTATCAAAATAAAATCTCTGTAGGGTGGTAGCTAACTACCTGTTCTGGCGTTTCGTGCGTCACCGAGTGAACAATCTGGACGACCGGTTCCAAGAGGCCAAGCAGACGTTCTACTACATTTTATTCGGCAGGGAAAAATCGCCATCTCGCTGGAAGAACTGCGTTGCCCAGGTGAATTCGAACATGGGTATGGCCCTGGGCTCGATCTTCGTCAGGAAATACTTCGACGAGAAGAGCAAAAACGACGTAATGAGTTGCATCGTAGTATCGGTTCTTCGAAGGTATAGCAGAGTTTGATAAAAAATAATTTCTTCGTTTAAAGACGCTGGCGATGACCCACGAGATCCAGAGTATGTTTCGCGAGCTGCTCAACCAGTCGAGCTGGCTAGACTCGATGACGAAGCATGTGGCCGGTGAGAAGGTCGAGGCAATGCAGCTGCGCATCGGTTACCCGGACTTCATTCTGGACAATCGGCAGCTTGATGATCGTTACAAAGACGTAAGACTTCGTCTAAAATATTTACACAAATTATAATTATTTTTTTTTTTTATAAGAGAAAATTTTTAAATGAATTATGTTTGAATTTTTACCTTGATCATGTTAAGCAACATGTAACCGACGAACAGGTAACTGCTTTTGACCGCAGGTCACTATTCACCCAGACATGTACTTCGAGAACACACTCAATATTTTGCGACACATGACGAGAATAGAGCAGGACAGACTGGACAATCCGGTGAACAAGAGTCTCTGGAACGCCGCACCCGCAGTCGTCAATGCCTACTACAGCCGCAATAAGAATCAAATAAGTAATTCCGTTACATTATTTTTTAAAGGGCAAACTAAAAACAAACAATCATTTAAAATTAAAAAATTAAAAAATTATAATTTAAAAATTGTTTACTTCAACAGTGTTTCCAGCAGGAATACTGCAACCGCCTTTTTATCACAGATATTTTCCACGAAGCTTGAATTTCGGCGGGATCGGTGTAGTGATCGGTCACGAGATTACGCACGGCTTTGATGACAAAGGCCGGCTTTTCGACAAAGATGGAAACCTACATCGCTGGTGGAGCGACGAAACTGTCAATGAGTTTGATCAAAGGGCCGCCTGCCTCATTGGTTACTCTTTTTTTCCTTAATTTGCGAAATTACAATCGGAATTATTTTTAAGATAATAAGAAAAAAAAAAACGCAACTTTCTAAAATTAACAAACATTGGAGAATTGTACATTTTTTCTTATCTTTCTACAATTAAAAAAAAAAATAACTACTTTTTTTTTAATGATAGAACAATTTAAGCGCTTAATATTTACATCTTTATTAATGTCAATTTCAGATCAGTACGGTAACTACGTTGTGAAAGAAGTATCGATGCACATCGACGGGGTCAATACTCAGGGAGAAAATATCGCCGACAACGGAGGAATTAAGCAAGCTTTTAAAGTATATATAAACTTAGTTATTAACGTTTCTTCGATTCGCTTAACAGAAATAAATAATAAAAAAGCGTTACTTCCCAGGCGTACGAGAAGTGGTTGTCGATGAACGAAAACGCGGACGAGCGACTACCAGGTCTAGACGCCACGGGCCGTCAGTTGTTCTTCCTAAACTTCGCCCAAATTTGGTGCGGTTCAATGAGGCCCGAGGCCATGAAAAACAAACTAAAAACTGCCGTGCACTCGCCGGGCAAGTACCGTGTCATCGGCACCCTTTCAAACTCCGAGGACTTCGCCAAGGTGTTCAACTGCCCCCTCGGCACACCCATGAATCCGGAGAAAAAGTGCCTCGTCTGGTGACCCCCGCGATGTCTCCGTACCTCTCTAGTTCAATTAGATACACACCAAATGCACGGAACAATTGTCGCGACCCCGTGAGAAAAGGCAAACGTTTACGGGTGCGCGGACAAACAAGCATCATTGTAGTAAACGTTTTCCTTTATTTTTTACGAAGACAGCTAAATTTATACAAAAGAAAGGTCGCGTTGCGAAACTGGCCGAGAGCGAAGTCGCTTTCTCGTCCACTAGGCAGTCTTCTCCTTGAGGCCGAGGACGCGGCGGAGCTTCGTCGCGAGGCCTACTAGGTAACCCTGGCGTTCGATCCTTTTGAGCACCAGTCGCTTCGTCGAGATGTTGTGCAGCGGGCCGAAGGCCAGGGCCACCGCGGTGCACGCCAGGCAAATCACGTTGTACGGCATGCTGAAGTCCGGCGTCGGTAGGCTTATCAGCAGCGACTCCGTGCGCAGCTGCACCAGGTATCCCTCTCTCGTCGCGTTGAATCTGTAAAAGATGTTACCGTTAACTTTTGCGTATCACGCTTTTCGCTTGTTAAACTTGAATGCGATGCCCGCTTCGTTCTTTTAAAAGTTGTGTTTACTTGGCTGGGCGAGGTATTGTTTTAAGTTCGTTTGAATTCTTTAATAAACAAATGTGTCTGTTGGGTCAAGTAACGCGTTGGTTTTTAAGCTTATGAAACGTGTATTGAGACAGAAATACATTTTTTTTTTTTTTTTAATTACAATTTGTCTGCAAGTTCATAAGTGATCGGAAGTTTTTAGTATATGCTGATAGTTGTTGAAACTTTAGATTAGTTAATTAATGAAATTTGTAACTTACACTGAAGCTATTGTACTGCCATCCAGTGGCAATGCAGTATAATTCCTAGTAATGGGAAGCATCGCGGTAATTACAGCAGGACCCATGTAAAATCCGTGATTTGCGTCGGGTGGATACTCCTGCCATTTTAAGAACATGTAATCTATATCCACGGAGAATTTAATTACGGAATGCGCTGGTAATCGTAAAACAAGTTCTAAATAGTAAGGTTGCTTCCTCTCCTTTCCAGGAATATATTTTTGCGCCACTAAAATGAAGAATGAATAATTTTATCAATGAAGCAGCTTAATTTTGTAGGCATGTCAATTAATAGTAAAAAATCCAATTTACATGGTTGAATATTTTCACCATTGCAAGATATTTTCATGGAATGCAAATAAAGTGGAAGATACCATGGTACGTTTTCTAATAAAATAATATCCAGAGCCTGCCAATGGTTGTTATATATTTTTGTCACTAATGATCCTTTTTCCTGTCCATAGCCTTTATAATTAAAATAAATATTTAGATTATTTTACTAAATGTCGAATTTGTTTGTAATAAATTTATATTTACCAATAATATATCTATTAGCATAGAGAATAGGAGGATAGTTAATACTGGGAGATGTTGGTGCACTTTTGACTGTGGCAATGCTAAGTGCTGCATTCGTTGTCTGTGTTCTGACATCAAAAGTTGCAAATTTGTTTTCTTGACCTCCTCTTAAACTTAAAGACGTTAAATCTGGATCAGGTGATATTTTGTATGTGTGTGCAGTACCATTTGATGTAAGATCAACATATATATTACTAAGAATCGCAAGAGGACAAGCACCTCTCAGACCCATACCAAATAATTTTCGAGTTGTCCAATCCTAAAATCATTGATTAAGTTGATTATTAACATTTTTTTTTTCTAAAAATTTTTTTTTTTTTAATTTTTAATTATATTTACCTCTTGATCAAAAGTTACAGTATCGTAGACTAAAGAAACACTTTGCTTCAACTCGAGAGATAACTTATTGCATTGAGAATTCCGACATACTGAACGAAATTGAATAGCTACTGAATGATAGTTTGTGTTATGAATGAATGCCGAGTTTAATAATGTTGCCAGTCCTTTCTGCAAAAGAAATTAATACTTTAAGTATAAAATTGTTAAATTTTGTCTAATAAAAAAAAAATTAAGTCATACTTTAGAATCACATGGCAACAGTTTTTTAAATGGAGTTAAATTTTCTGTACAAGCAGTCTCTCGAGGCAATGAAGAATATCTTAAATGACTAGATTTAGGTGTTCGTGCTACAGCACCAGTAGGCCGAAAGCTGAATTCTGGTGAAAGACTATTTGATGGATTTACAAAGTTTAATGATGCACACAAGAGACCAGATAGAGCATTTGTTAAACCTTTCCATTCTTGATCAACACTACAATAAAGTAATAAAATTAGAAGTTTTATATAAACTGTTATTTTTTTTTCTTAAATTACTAATGCTCACTCTATCACATTTTTGTTAAACCAGGCAAAAATTTCAGCACCAGGTCCAGCATTATGGAAAGGATATCCATATTTTTCATAATTCCAAAGACCTTCCGTCAAAGAAATTTGCATTTCATCGACATGATGCCTACTTATGATTTCGGCCAGTCCTCGAGGAAATAAATGAGTATGTTTCACTGTTTAAAAATAAGTATTGCATATAAATACTGAGTTTAAATTACAGTTTTACATTAGAATATCATTAAAATATTTTTACGTACAAATTTCTTCATTATTGTGAACATCCCACACTGTAGTAAATTGGAAGTAAGCGTAAACATAACCATTTGGTAAAGGCTTTAGCATCAACTCCTCATAGAATTCATCATTTTGTATTGGTGATGAAGAAATTAAGTCGCAGAAGGTAAAAAGCAATAAAATTTTTGGTAAGAAAATCATATTTAATCTTGCACTTGCACATTAATGTTTGCTTGTATTTACATTTGCCAATAAATCTGAAACAACATTTAATTAAATTCATAACGTTTCATGAGAAGAAAATTAGAATTTTACGAATAAATTACTACCACATTAGTCATGAGAAATTTATATCTTTAATCTTCATTTTTGCGCTCATGTGTTTGATGAGATTTCAGTTGATAAGGTGATGATGGTTTAAAAACACGATTATTATGTCTCACCGGAGAGGTTAATAAATCCGCGCCTTGGAAAGCGCCATATTGGATAAAAGGCGTGGCTTATTTTCAAATCACCGTAAAATTGTAAATGACTAAAAATTATTAATTGATTAATAAAAAAATAAATGAAGATAAGACTGTAGATTCTTGTTTACTTGAGTATTAAATTTTATAATTTTTCTTTAGTACAATAAATATCAATCAGTACACAAGTTGTTTTATAAAATAAAATTGTATATTCTCATTTTTTTTTCAAGAAAAAAATGTTCATGGGTCATTTGTAACTTAACAATTTTATCCAACTGTAGTACAAAATAAAAGTTAGACAGCATCGAAAAATAATTTATCTGCCTATAAATATTGTTTTTCTTGAAAATTGAAAAAATGTGTTGAATTGTGGTAAAAAACGAATCTATAATGAACTCCATAAGTTGAATTTATTTTCAAGTATTTTCAAAATCCCACTGGTAGTTCTCAAGATCCAGATTACCCAGTTCGGAAGCTATAGCTGCAGTTGGATCTCCTAAATCAAAATAAAAATAAATTAAAATATTTTCAATTGTAAAAATTATATTATTTAAATTCTTTTTTTACCCATGGTTTCTACAAAACGTTCATTCAAAGGTTTTATAGGCTTCAGGAGATTTAGAAGAGTAGTATCGGACTTTTTAATCTGTTTAAAAAATGTATGAGAAAGAAGTTGACTAATGCCTGGTCTATTACTTGGATCGCATTGTAAACACAGTTCTGTAATTGCATGAAATGGTTCAGAAAATTTTCGAGTAGCCATGACCTCAAGGTTTTGTGTAAAATTTTTATTTTGTTCATCACCAGCAGCTAAGAAATTTTATATAATTTAAAAATCTTCAATAATTATTAAATTTTTTAAATATAAAATGAACATTTACATTGCTCAATATCCATAACGTCTACTGGAAATGTAGATCTATCAAAAATGTGAGGGGTACAGCCTTTTACTTTTTCAGTCAGCATTAGAGTATCTGGGACATCCGCAAAAGGTACTATGCCATTAGCTAATTCACAAATTGTCATTCCAAGGCTATAAATGTCTGATTTTTCATTGTAACCACGTAAGTCTTGTTGAAGTAATTCTGGACTAAGCCATTTAAGATTATTTGTACTTGACTTTGGAAAATTGTAAATTGTTCGTTGCCATTTACCACTTTTAACTGTTTCACAAGCATATCTCATACCACACAGACAAGCTAGTCCTTGCCCAGAAATAAGAATGTGACTGGCTCTTATAGCTCTAAATGAAAAAGTGTTATATTGACAATTTATTAAAAAACAATATAATAATAGTAACCTTACTAATAATGTTGATTGTAATATATAATTCATTGATCTTACCTATGAATAAATCCTTTCTTATGTAAATAATCAAGAGCATATAATATATCTTTAACGATAAACGCAATAGCAAGCTCTGGAAAACCTTCATTAAAATATTCTTGTATTAAATTACTACATGAACCATAAGTCATAAGAGGTGAGATAACATAAATATCATGGCCAGATACAAATGCACTGAGATAAGGAAGGATATTTGGATGTTGCAATTGACGAGTAGTTATTATTTCCTGCTGAATAAGACCATATTCTTCAGGTTCTTTTTCATCAACATTGTACTTTTTAATAACTACATATGTATTCGATGTTCTGTGTAAAGCCAAATGGACAGAGGCCATTCCGTCAGCGGAAAATCCTAGAACAAATTTTACATTATCA
Source organism: Sycophila texana (assembly GCA_035582955.1). Classification (NCBI taxonomy): domain Eukaryota; kingdom Metazoa; phylum Arthropoda; class Insecta; order Hymenoptera; family Eurytomidae; genus Sycophila; species Sycophila texana. The sequence continues at coordinate 8,248,256 of JAWWEN010000048.1, read as the reverse complement.
ATAACTAGCAAACTTTTTAATAAACAAGAGATTAACTTACCCAAAGCCATTCCATTGCTATAATTGTTCAAATTGACATCATACATATTTGAAATACCAATTTTGCTGAAGTTTTAAAACACTTTAAACAATTTAACTTTAAAAAAAAAAAAAAAATTTCAATAATATAAATTCGAATTCCAATCTTCGAAATCACTGAACTTGCACTTTTCCCTTGAACATATTTTTTTTTGATTACTTAGATATAAGCATGAAAACAACGACTATAAAATTTGTTTCCTTAATGTAAGCTATTGCGAATAACTAGTGAATATTAAAGATTTAGCCATTACGACTCGATGGCTCCTTTCGCGGTCCTCACATTTTATTATTTTATTTAATAAAAGACAAATTCCACAGGTAGGTGTTAGGTGACGTACGTAATTACGTATAGTCGTATACCTGTTGAGAAAAACAAAACTTTTTCTACACTAACATAACCTCTATAGTACGTGTAAACTACTCTATACTCTCGGCAGTAGACCAAACTATAGTATCATAATATTTAATATAGGTACAAGCACAATCCGTTCACCGGCATAATTACGTGTCGATGTTAAGTAGGTCTGGGTTGGGCGAAACAATTGACGAAAAGTGGAACAAGCGATACAATCATTCAAATTTTTTATAAATTAAATAAATATAGGTAGATATTTATTCAACGCATATAAAAAAAAAGAATACCTAAATACACTTGCATCATTCTTCAAAAAGCAGACTACCTAAATTGTTATTATTTTACGTAAGAAAGAAATATAAAATATTACACTTTTAAAAATAAATGTTGTGTAAATAATTTATACGTCAATCTATATTCGATTAAATTTTAATACTTTTTGCCTTATACGATTCTGATTAATGTAATGAAGAGGCTTCGCGCTACTAAATTATATATCAAATATTTGCGCGTATTCGCGATTCGCGAATTTAGAACGTGATAATTTGCGAGTTGGCAGTACCTACGTTATGTGACCACCTTCAAGCGAAAATTTAAGTTTAATAAAAACTGCTTATATGGACATTCGGTGTTTTCAAACCTTTGCCGTTGATAAAGCGAGGTAAATGTCAAAGTGTCACTTAACATTTTATCAAAAATTTCACACTTATTGTAAATGTGTAACAAATAATTTGCACAATCAAGTTTATTCTTATTTAACAGATGTACTCAGTACTACATAGTGACTTTGTTGTTAACCTAAATATTTAAATAGTAAGAAGTGCCTTTATTTAGAAAAGTTAACGGTTTTGTTTATATTTTTTTCTTTTAGATTTCACCTGTGTCATCCTTAGTATTTAAATCAATATGAACGTTAAGTGATACTTTTGCAAAGTCTCAGAGACTGCTCCACTTGGATTTCTTGGCAAAGAGAGTTGTAAATTGATACTACAATAAAATGGCACTGAAAAATCGTCGGAATAAAGGAAATTTAAAAATTCAAGTGTCCGAAGAGACTCCTCCTCCTGTGTAAGTTTTGATTAGAATTTTAATAAGATAAGTTTTGTAGAAGAAATTGTGATATTTTAATCAGATGTGTTTTAACAGTACTCCCCCGAGAAATTTGGACAAAAGAACAACTATTACAATTGGCGATAAAACTTTTGAAGTTGATGCTGACGATTTAGAAATGTTATGTACTCTTGGCCGTGGGGCGTATGGAGTTGTTGATAAGATGAAACACAAACAGAGTGATACTGTTATGGCAGTCAAAGTAATAATTTTTTTTTTAATAATTTAATCTTAATTAAATGGAATATTTAATTATGATTTTTAATATTCCATTTTTTAAGCTATTGATATTAATAATAAAGAATTAATTCTTCAAAATTAAAAATGTTATTGAAATGTTTGTTATGTTACTGTTTAGCGAATCACAGCCACAGTTAACACACAAGAACAAAAACGATTACTAATGGATCTCGATATTTCTATGCGAAGTTCAGATTGCCCTTATACTGTACAGTTTTATGGAGCTCTTTTCAGAGAAGGAGATGTTTGGATATGTATGGAGGTTATGGATATGAGTCTTGATAAATTCTATACAAAAGTATACAAGCATAATCGCTCCATCCCTGAGGATATTTTAGGAAAAATAGCATTTGCAGTAGTAAGTGCACTGCATTACTTATATTCACAACTGCGAGTAATCCATAGGGATGTTAAGCCAAGTAATATATTAATTAATAAAAAAGGAGAAGTAAAAATTTGTGATTTTGGAATATCAGGCTACCTAGTTGATTCAGTGGCAAAAACTATTGATGCTGGCTGTAAACCATACATGGCGGTAATACAAATATTTACCATAGATTTTTATTTTAAAATACCTTATACCCTAATATTCATCTTTTTCTTATTATTACAGCCAGAAAGGATAGATCCAACAGGTAATCCCTCCAATTATGACATAAGATCTGATGTATGGTCCTTAGGAATTTCTTTACTTGAACTTGCAACAGGAAAATTTCCTTATGAATCATGGGGCACGCCATTTGAGCAACTGAAACAAGTAGTAAAAGATGAAGCTCCAAAATTGCCTCCAAACAAATTTTCCCCAAATTTTGAGGATCTTATAAATAAATGGTAAATATAATTAATAAACGAATAATTACCATTTAATAGATATATGTGAGTGAAACTAAACTATTATTATTCTATTTTAGTTTAATGAAAGATTACAAAGTAAGGCCTAACTATAATGAGCTGCTGGAACTTAGTTTTATAAAGGAACACGCTGAGAAGGAGACAAATGTAGCAGCTTTTGTTGAAGATATTTTAAATTTACCAGAAACAGAGCAATCTGCTTAGTAAAATATTTTTATTAGATAATTCCTTTAATGGAATTTTTACGTCATTATTTTTTCACATGAATTTCACTTATAGTTTTGCTGAGATTGCTACTGCCAAACCATTTTCTCTCTTATTAATTTTAAATCGGGTATGTGTAAATTTTGAAACAATAGTAGTATAATTTACTAGTGTAATTTAAAGATTTATTGATATAATCAACACTTTAATCATTGTTAATGAACAGTCATCTTTAGTTTTATAAAATCAATTTTTGCCATATAAGGTCATCGTGATTTTTTTTATACATTATATATATAATATTCATGTAACACCAATTAATTTTTAATAAATAAATAATTGTATTATTGCTTTAGTTTCTGTAAAATCTTGATTTAGCAAAACTTGTATTATTGGTTGGAAGCCGGTTACTAATGATCAATGTGGAACCACTATCTTTTTCATTATTTTTTACAAATTGCAGACTATATCCCTGCGGCATATTTTGTTGAACTACTATTTGATAGGTTTTATTCATGTCAGGTAATTTTGGAGGCTTGTAACGTTTATAATTTGCAGCGTACTCTAGCATGTTCTGGGTTCTGTTTTTTCTTTTAGAACTGCTCGCTGAGGAACCAATGGTCGACGGAGCATTAGAAAGGCGAGTTTTCTTCTTTTCTTTTTTTGAATGAATCGTCGAGACGGAATCTCGTTTGAGATCAAATTCTTCAGAGTAGGTAATGATATTTTTAAGGTAATCTTTAAAATTTGTGTAGCTGTCTTGCTCGTATTTACGTAGGCTTTTTTTCATAATACTTTTGCGTTTAAATAATTGATCTTCTTTAAATTTGGTACCGTCTTCCATTTTTACAGGTGGCTTTAGATAATAAAAGTCTCTCTCGTTTTGGTTGTCTACCCAAGAAGCAGTGTAATCATCTATTTGCAAATTATTCGGAAGATCATAAAATTCAACTGTTTTCAATTCAATCTGATTAAAAGATTCGTCAGGGTCTTCTTTTGAAACACATTTGCCTTTTTCCGGTTCAGTTAATATCACGTTAGTCTTTTCCGAATTTACACTTTCGCCTTTTAATTCGATGCTATTACTCGTAAGTGGAAGTTGAACACAGGCATTTTCTTTTTGCAGAATCAACTTATCGCATTTTTTCCGAGCTGTCCCATTGTGATAGTCGAAGGCTTTTTGAAGCAAAAATGAAAGCGGCAAAAATAATCCTATGTGATTTAGAATAGGACCATTCAGTAATAGCGTGCTTATGTTTTTCCAATTCTTTATATCATCTTTGTTTCGTATATCAATTCCGATAAAGCCCCTCTTTATAATAGGCCCTACTTTTGCTTTTGCAACGACTGCCTTCTGACCGACTTCTCTTTTATCTTTAGTATTATTTCTATTAAGAACCTCCTCGGCACATACTGGCTTCGCATCAGATACTAAAGAGTCCAAAGAATGATTTGAAATATTTTTCGAGATTGAATTTAGATTTGTCGTTTGATGAATATTCGTTAGGGCAAAAGGCAAGTTTGGCGAGTCCAAATTAATTAGCAAATTAAAATTTTGAGACCTTTCGTCTTCTGAAATAAAGTTCAATTTTTTTCCAGCATTTTCAACAGTTAATGCGTCTTTTTCGTGGGGCAGGGTTTGAGAACATTCTAAATTTTCTGCGATGATTTGTAAATTAAAATTCTGAGACTCTTCAGCATCCACGTCCTCTGAAGTAACATTCAATTTTTTTCCAGTGTTTATAGCAGTCAACGTAGCCTCGTGAGGCAAGGCCCTAAGATATTTTAAATTTTCTGTGACTGCGCCGTGATTAATGTACCGTGAAGTCGTATCATTGTCGTTACCTAAAAAGACAATAGCTGTTATGCAACGGAATACGTAATTCGCTAAATATAAAAATATCTAATTAAATCGAGATAAATACCTGCTGCTTCTAAGGTGATTATTTTCAATTTCGTTTTATTCGACACAGCTTCTAATTCTTGGAGAATGTACTCCAGTCCAGTTTTGAAGCATTTTTCTTCGACTCTTACATTTTTTATTTCATAAATTTCAATAGCTGGCGATTTTTTTTCTTCGATTACGATACTGTACGAATCGCTAAGTAATTGTTTTAAGTACTGATTTTCGTGAAATAGTTGCTGCTCTATTTGTATTGATCTCAAGTGTATTGAAATCGCTTTCTTTATCAATGCTAATTGACCTTTTACATTTGTTTTGCGACTTTTTTGATATTTACTTTTCGGTCGGTTATCGCATCTTCTCAATACTGGATTACTAAAAAAACTTAATTTCAGCACTTTCAAGGTAAATTGTTCCAATTTTGCATTATGCGCGTGAACTTTAGCTTTGAATTTTTTGTAATCATCCCAAAGTTCTGAGACATTCCGATTCTTAGGATAATGTTTTAATGTAGTGCACAGTTCAAATCTTATTTAAAAAAAAAAAAAGTTAAATTTTTACAAGTTTTACTTACAATAACCTGGTTACTGTTCTGTTTTTTGTTATCCGTCAAAATTTTCGATAATTTAGATGTCATCATGTAGCTTCAAATTTTGCCGAACGTTTTACCATCTAGTTTTGATGTACTTGAAATTTTTTAATTTAAACACCACATCACACTTTAAATTTAAATGCATTTTGTACGTTTGAAAGTTACTGGAAATTTTGACTGGTGGAATGAACATGAAAACAAATAAAAGTCAGTTTATATATTTTATAATTGACAGATTCAGTTCGAAAAGTTTGTAAATAATTGGTCTGCCAAATTAGAAGTGGTTACTGTTAACACAAATGAAAATGCCGAAAAAATCGAAAAAAAAGTCAAAAAAGAAGAATGAAGAGGAATACAATTATAACTTCGATCCACCGTTGAAATGTCGGTATCTACCCGGTGAGGTAAAAACGAAATAAATATTAACTTTCTCCTTGGTAATAAGGTAATTTACGCAAATTATGAGCAATTAGTAATAATTATTACACAGGCCAGCCCCAGCTACGTGCTTGCCGATTTTGAGAAATACAAACAGCATCGCGTGTTACTTGCTCAGGCAAAAGCAGTAGTCGATGACAAGCCTCCAAGAATCCGAGTAAAGGCATACTACGATAAAGACAAATTGGAGGAGGACGCGCGGCTTGCTATGATAAATATTCGTCAGAATTTAGATTTGGCTAGGGATATTAATACAAAATTCAGAATGGAAGTAAGCAGAATTATACAATAACGTCAAATCGATTCATTTTTTTATTCGCAAACAAATTTTTTAATTAATAAATAGCTCAATCTTATATCATAATGATTTAATAAGAAAGGTACCGTCTGAGTTATGTATTTTTAAATGTTTTCATTTGTTAGGCCAAAGTAGATTGCTGGAACCTCACGCAGAAGGTTATTCCTTCAGATCAAAGGATTCTGAAAAACGAGTACAAAGCGATTATGAAAATAAACAAGAGATTGTACGAGTGCATCAATGAATTAGGCAGTGAGTATTCTCCTCACCTCATGGCACAAGATTGGAAGAGACTGAAGGCTGTCATCGAACACCAATCGAGGTAATTGTACTTACACTCATGACATTTTTTTTTTTCAATTTGATCCAAGAAAAAAAGTCTCAAACGAAATTTATTTTTAGATATCCGTGGTTCAAGGACGAACATAAGCATTCCTCGATTACAGATCTCTCGATGGTAAAGCGAGAAGTGCCGGCTCAAAGACTGAGATGCTTCTTTGATCTCGAGCTGGATCAAACTAAATCTTACCTAGGCAGAATAGTATTTGAACTTTACTCCGAGTACGCGCCTCGGGCGTGCGCGAATTTCGAAGCGTTTTGCAAGGGATATAACGGCTTATGTTACAAGTAAAGTTTACCTTCTCTTTATCCCTAAAAGAAAAAAATGCAAAATTTTAAATAATGTTTAAATAATTTAGTTGAAATGTTGAATATAATTTGAAATTGCTTTACTCAAGGGGTACTCCATTTCACCGAATACTATCCGACTATGGATGTCAGGGTGGCGACGTAACGAAATACAATGGTCTCGGTGGTGCCTCGATCTACGATGATTTTGGCCGTGACGGACAAAATCCTCTAAAACACATGTGTCCCGGTGTCCTTTCTTCATACAATGACGCAGATGGTCCTTGCGATTCCAAGTTCAATATATCCTTCCGTCCGTTGAGGTCGATGGATGGGAAGAAGCTTGTATTTGGCAAAGTCATCAGTGGATTTGTCGTATTGAGTAAAGTAGGCCATCAACTGTTCCTTTGTGTTCCTGCATTTTTATTCTATTTCTTTTTTTATTAATAATCGTAATTAAATTATTATAATTAATTAACAGATCGACGCTTACGGGTCTAAGTTTGGTCGGCCGCTGCAGAAAGTGGTTGTCGCAAATTGCGGTACTCATCCTGATAAACCTCTAATAAATCGAAGTGAAAAAGTACTGGAATCGCATTCATTGGCCTCCAGAGGACTAAGGTCGCCCAAATGTGCCACGTCAAAGGTCGATCGTAATTAATGACTCGGCGACTAATTATAAAAGAAAAAAAATCTTCCGATCGATAAGCAGCTAGTGTATTTCACTGTAAAATTGCATTCCGAAATACCTGTAAATGTTAATTAAGTATTTCAGTTTTAGCTATAAAATGTATGTAGTTATACATATACAGAGGTGTACAAATGCACTTTATATACGAATTTTCATAAATTCAATTAACAAACCATTCCTTATATTAATAATTTTTTTACAAACAAATACTATATGTACCCAGTTCACCGTAGTTTCCACCGAGAGGCGATTATTATTATTATTAAGCAAGTTTCTTTCAATCCGGATATAATTATAATGACTCGGCGACTAATTGTGAAAAAAGAGTCTTCTTTCCGACGAACAACTCCTGCATCTCACTGTAAAATTGCATCTCGAAACACCTGTAAATATTAATTAAGTATTTCAGTTATTTTATCTATAAAAATGTATTATTTAGTACGTATTCAGTGGTGCATTATACTTAATATATACACTTCGCGAATTTTCGTAAATTCAATTAAGGGGGTCATATACCAATAAATTTAGAATTACAAAAAGACCTGCAAAAATAAAATTATAGAAATTAGTAAGT
>JAWWEN010000048.1:8228178-8240191 GCA_035582955.1 Sycophila texana | reverse complement strand
GAAGTTCTACTTTGAAATATAAATTTTTCAGAAAATCGAATTTTTCCAAGTGCTTATACCATACCCCCCCCCCTTAAATTAATTTTTTGCTGTCGTTTTTTCTTACCAATCAGATAATCATTCGTTGTCTTTTTTGTTTTAATTAACTTTGCTAGCAGATCAATTTACTATTCACATTATTTTTTATTCGAATATAAAAAATAAATTTTTTAGAGTCTTTTTTTACCAGTGATATAATGATTCGCAGTTTTTTTTTTTAAATTAATTTTGTTATAATAATTTTAACAGCTTTAAAATTTGCAACGATTACTTTTAAAAATTTCTGATTATTATAATTTAATTTTGAGCTCATCCCAGTAAATTTTGTAGAAGAAACAATACGATGCATCTTGATTGTTTTTTTTTCTTCGTTTACGCTTGCAGGTTCGTCGCTGGAGTGATAAACCGAGAGCGAATGCCGGCCTTCGAGCGCATGCTTTGGCGTATCTCGCGCGGTAACGTCTTCCTGCGACAGGCCAGTCTTGAAAAACCCCTTGAGGATCCCAGTACGGTGGGTACCTTCATTAGTGTACGACTCAAGGTTTAAATGGATTTTTAAATTCGTTTGAGCTTAGCCGCATTTTTACATTCAATTATCATTTTTCTTGACGTTACTCTTGAAGAAGTTATCGGTATGGTAGAGGATAGCAAAGTCCAAACATTCAAGATACTATTTTAACCATTCAAATTTCATTGTACATAATATATATTTATGATGTGGAATAGGTATAAGAGCGAAAAACGATTATTCAAGTCGATCCATCTGTCTTCTACAATAATAATACACCGAGAAAAAAAATATAATAAATAGATAAACAATTTGACTTTAAGATTTTACAGTAAAATTTGCCAAAAATATAGTAAATTTTGGCGTATATATAGGATTATTTTAACAGACAGACATTTTATAAAAGTAGTGTATTTTGACTCCTGATGACTCAAAAGACATTTATGTAATGTTTTCTCGAAAACTTTTTTTTCATCATAGCAAAGCTTTTTGGAGTAAGCAAACAAAATGGGTACTCAGGAAGTATTATCTCGATCACGCAATTCGCGGCAATTCACCGAGACATTAATACTCTTTGGGTGCCTTGGAAGGCCGTCGGAAAGAGCAGCGGAAAATCGACTTGAGAATCTCGCGGATAACGATAAAGGCAGACAACCACTTGAACGTCGGGAGGGTCTTAAATGTTTCGTGGTTGGAATACATTATCACGCTGTATTGCTCCGTTCAGCTGCACGATTTTTACGTTTATCTAACTCAATCGCCTTGTCAGCCTAAGCATTTTAAACCTCAATTACATTTGGATTATTGGAAAATATCCACTGAGTGTGGACGATCGAAGCTTTAATTCGCGACAATCTATCTTTATACAAAAAAAAAGTAAATTTATCGAAAGCAGACGAATATGTAAATCAACGCATGTATACTTTTTAACACTAAATAACGAGAATATTGCGTCTTTAGTTGTTTATCGATCGATTGAATAGATAATAAAAGTCTTGAAAATAATTTATAGAGATCGTTAAACGTACGATGATTTATGCGTATCAGTAATGCATTGCTTCTCCAACCGATATTATTTTTAGATTTAGCTTTGCGCTTTTCCTCGCGTTGATATGTGCCGTTAATAATTTAACTCATGCCACCAGACAAGACATGCAAATCATTGACGGAAACACGTAGGTGCTAAAAATATCATCGTATCGAACAATGTTTAATTAATGATAAGAAAATATGTCACGAATTAGTTTACTGATTACTGCGACATGATGTTTAAAGATGAAGAGATAAACGAAGGATTTCACTATATTTAACGGGATTCATCACCTTTAAATAAAAAAATGAAAAATAAAGATATAAAATGTATGAAATTGTTTGAATTAAACAAATTTGGATTAAATATTTAGAAATTTTTTACTGTGCATTCAAATTTAATTTGAATAATTGTAGTGTATTAAAAAGTAATATCCATCAATTTAGAGTAGTTTGGTCCACTCATTGGCCTCTATTTCAGGGCTTCGAAGAAGTCGTAGACCTCTCAAAATATATTAACTATTTTGTTTAATACAAACTAATTTTGTACAAATTTTGTATATTTTAAATATTTATTCTTCATTTTTTTAAAGGTGGTTTAACTGAAATCTCATTCGAATTAATTTATAAGAAATATTATTAAATTCTATCTCACGTTGCAGGGAAATGAAATTTACAAAACCGCCTTCGTCGCCTTCTTCCAAGGTGAACAACTGAAAAGTAGGATCAAGAAAGTTTGCAGCGGATTTCACGCCTCCCTGTACCCTTGCCCGAATAGTCACTCAGAGCGCATGGACATGGTCAAGGGAGTTCGAACTCGTCTTGAAGATTTGAATATAGTGAGTTATTTATACTTCTTCTAGAAATTTCGTACATCGTATCGTCTTCGTCCGAAAGCTGTTCAAACTGCAGTGTTCGATGCCTTAAAATCTGTAATATTACTAGGTACTGAACCAAACTCACGATCATCGTCAACGCGTACTTCACAATGTTGCCAAGGAACTGCCAAATTGGACGATTATGGTGCGCAAGATGAAGGCTATTTATCACACGATGAACCTTTTTAACATGGACGTATCGAAAAAGTGCCTTATCGGAGAATGCTGGGTGCCTATAGCAGATCTGACGATCGTACAAAACTGTCTGTCTGAAGGATCGGTACATATATAATTTATCATTCAACACTTTCGCTGTCACATGACTCGCATAAAGCTCATGATTTTTGTCTCCTACTGCAATCGAATATTTACATACTTACAACGTAAAAAAACATGTTTTTATTGTAAGAGACATTACAGCCATGCTAAAGCCAAATTCTGAATTGCGTAGTAGTGAAAGTGTTACTATTGTAAACATGTCCAATTTATATAATGACCGTTCCATATTTTTTTAGCGACTTTGTGGCAACTCCATTCCCTCGTTTTTAAATGTAATCCACACGGACGAAGATCCGCCAACGTTCAATAGAACGAATAGGTTCACCAGAGGTTTTCAGAATTTGATAGACGCCTACGGTGTCGCTTCATACCGCGAAGCTAATCCTGCCTTGTACACCATCGTGACGTTCCCATTTCTCTTCAGTATCATGTTCGGTGATGCTGGACACGGTACGCTCGACTTGATATTCCTACATTTATCCAAATATTAAGACGTAAATCCATTCTTTTTTTTCCAGGTCTCATCATGTTTTTGTTCGGAGCTTACATGTGCTACTTCGAGAAGAAGCTTTCTGCCAAAAGATCGACCAACGAAATCTGGAACATCTTTTTCGGTGGCCGCTACATTATTTTGCTCATGGGCATATTTTCCATATACACTGGCATTATATACAACGATGTGTTTTCCAAATCCGTCAATGTGTTCGGTTCGAACTGGCACCTCGAGGAAAATATTACCTCCGAGTTCATTGCTACGCAAAAGACGATGATGCTCGATCCCAAGAATTCGTACATCGGCCATCCGTATCCAGTCGGTATGGATCCAGTCTGGGCGCTGGCGGACAACAAAATCATATTTTTGAATTCTTACAAAATGAAACTTTCGATAATATTTGGCGTCGTTCACATGATCTTCGGTGTTTGCGTCAGTGTTATTAATATTGTGTAAGTTTAATGATTTCTATTATTAAATTGTTACTTGTGTAACGTTGTTATTTTAAAAAATGTAACGTTATAAATTTTCTACCTAGGCATTTCAAGAAGTATGCAAGTTTTTTCCTCGAGTTCTTGCCGCAATTGTTGTTCTTGCTGTTACTGTTTACGTACTTGGTTGCTCTTATGTTCATTAAGTGGGTCCTCTACAGTGCATCGGAGCAAGGTAACTTTTTACAATTAGCACAACAGAAAAAAGATAAGATTATTTTTAAAATCGTTGTTAAAAAAAAAAAAGAAACAGTAAAGAGCATCGTTCACTTTTACAACGAGGTTTTTACTCATTTTATGTTTTTAGCCTTCTCGAAAAAAAAGGATTCAAAATAATTATTTGTCAGTAATAATTTTCACAGCTTGAAAAAGCTTTAAAATTTCATTTTCCAAATGATTCTCATGGATTTTTTTTTCATGAATTTTCAGGACAGTGGTCCGAAGGTTGTGCCCCGTCAGTTCTTATAACATTCATAAACATGATACTCTTCGGCGAAACTAAGGTCTCCCCGGGCTGTGAGCCATACATGTTTGAAGGCCAGGGCATGGTTCAGAAGGTCTTCTTCTTCACGGCCATCGCCTGCGTACCAGTACTTCTTCTCGGCAAGCCGCTCCACCACCTCTGCACCAAGAAGAATTCGAAAGGCAAAGTATACGTGAGTCATTTACCATTTTTTCTTTTTTAATTTCTTTCTAGTAAATCAAACACCCCTGCCATATTAAGTTGAAATAGTAAAAATCTACTATCTAAATATGAAAGAGTGAAATTCACTGTGAAAAAGGGAATATTTACTCTTTCAACGTTATAAGTCGTTCACTTTTCCCAATAAGTGGACGAATTTTAACGTCAACGAGTGAACTTTTACTCTTTCGTATTCTCTTATTAAAATTAGTGGGAAATGTTCCACTAATTAAAAAATACTGGAGCTCCTTTCAATAATTTTTAGTAAAATCTCACTAATTAAAGTAGTTTTTTGTTAATTCAACTTTAGATACTATCGATAAAAAATCAAAGTCTATAGATCCATTGGAATCAATAATTTAACCTTTCTAGCGTCAAATGTTACTATTACCCTAGTCAAGAAAATAATAGCAATTTCCAGAAATAAAGTACTATCATTTTCAATTTCATGTTTTACTTTTAGATTTTTTATTTATTAAGTTAATGTTTTTTTTATTACTCATGAAAACCTAACATTATATTGAGAATTTTTCTTCATTAAGATAAAGACTTGTGCTAACGATTGTGCATCTTACTATTAAACTAAATAAGAATTTAGAAATAATTTAACATCGTTTCCAAGTTAATGTTTTTTTTATTACTCATGAAAACCTAACATTATATTGAGAATTTTTCTTCGTTAAGATAAAGAATTGTGCTAACGATTGTGCATCTTACTATTAAACTAAATAAGAATTTAGAAATAATTTTTACATCGTTTCCAAATTAATGTTTTTTTATTAGTCATGAAAACCCAACATTATATTGAGAATTTTTTTCTTCGTTAAGATAAAAAATTGTGCTAACGATTGTGCATCTTACTATTAAACTAAATAAGAATTTAGAAATAATTTAATATCGTTTCCAAGTTAATGTTTTTTTATTAATCATGAAAACCCATCATTATATTGAGAATTTTTCTTTGTTAAGATAAAGAACTGTGCTAACAATAAAATACCTTGATTTTCGCAGACTAACGGCTCGGCATCTCAGGACATCGAGCTGCAGACGAGCAACGGAGCCGCGAACCCGAGTAATCCGCCATCGGGTGGTCACGACGATCACGGCTCGTTCGGCGATGTGATGATCCACCAGGCGATCCATACGATCGAGTACGTCCTGTCGACGATCTCGCACACGGCATCCTACCTTCGACTCTGGGCCCTGTCGTTGGCCCACGCCCAACTCTCCGAGGTCCTTTGGAATATGGTTCTACACCAGGGCCTCGCCGCTGGCGAAGGTGAATACGTTAAGTCAGTTATACTCTTCCTTGCGTTCGGCGCCTGGGCCTTGTTCACCCTCGCTATCCTCGTCATGATGGAGGGGCTCTCCGCTTTCCTGCATACACTGCGTCTTCACTGGTAAGGAGATCTCATTACAATTGTTTTTCTTTAATGACATTTTGATGTAACAGCGAATTATTTTATTACTCGAAATCTCGACTTTATAGATACTCTAAATAAACTTTATTTATTTACTTCGATTTATCAATCTGCAGTTACTTATAAAACTGAGAGAATTTTTGCACAACAATTACGATGAAGTTTCACGTAAAAATTAGATAACAACAAATCGAGGGTTGATTTGCAGGCACTGGAAATTTTTACGGGAAAATTACTGATTTTTATCTAAATGTTGAATCTCTGGTTAAGCTTTCTAATTTTTATAGAAAAATAAAAGAATTACAAAGCTTTTGCAGTAGTCCTGGTAAGGACATCTCATTACAATTGCTTTTCTTTAATGAAATTTTGATGTAACGCTGAATTATTTTATTACTGGTAATCTAGACTTTATAGATACTTTATAAACTTTATTTATTTACTTCGATTTATCAATCTGCAGTTACTTATAAAACTGAGAGAATTTTTGCACATCAATTACGATGAAGTTTCACGTAAAAATTGGGTAACAAAAAATGTAATCGAGGGTTGATTTGCAGCGCACTGGAAATTTTTACGGGAAAATTATAGATTTTTATCTAAATATTGAATCTTTGGTGAAGCTTTCTAATTTTTATAAGAAAAATAAAAGAATTACAAAGCTTTTCCAGTTGTCCAAGATTGAGATAAAAATTACAGGGATTTTTCGGTAAACATTTCCAGTGCTTGCAAAGCTTTTTCAGTAGTCCAAGATTGAAATAAAAATTACAGGGATTTTTCCGTAAACATTTCCAGTGCTTCCCTTGATTACGTTTTTCATTTTATGCATTTTTTACGGGAAGCTTTACGAGAAAAGTCTCTCAGTATTATATATATCTTTGCTAAGTAAATAAGAAAGGCTAAGATGAAATAAATAACGTAGACTTACAAAAAAATACTTCAAAACGTTAATAAAGGAGCGTAAAAGTTAGTGTAAAAGAAATGTTTAGTAACAATTTGTACTTCTAGTAAAAAATAATATACTGTATGGGAAAGTGGTAACAGACTGGCATTACGAAAAAAATACTATACCGTTCCGTAAAATTTGCCATATGTAAATACAGTAAAAAATTGCAATAGCAGTCTGGTACAATTTACTGAACTTTTGGCAAATTTTACTATAAAATTTTGTAATTTTTTTTTTTTTTTCATAATGTCAGTCTATAACCACTTTCTCATTCGCTCAGCGCATACAATACAATTTAATTATCGTTGTTTTGCTTTGCAGGGTCGAATTTATGAGTAAATTCTACGAGGGCCAGGGTCATCCTTTCCAGCCGTTCTGCTTCAAGACCATCCTCGACGCGGAGGACACGCCGCAGGAAGATTAGCAGGAGTGGCCGGGGCCTCAGGAGATAAGTCGGTACTCCTGATCAGGCCTGCATTCGGCAGCAGTGCGCTTCGAAGAAAAAGCAAACAATCCGAAAGACTGATGTCGCTTCCCGATATCCTGTCACTTAGCGATTGGACTTTAATGTGGGTTATACTCTTGCACTTTAGTCGCGTCGATTATGGCGGTCCAGGCGCTTTCGAGCTGCAAATCGCAATTTCTACGATGAATTGTTCGACGGGATTACGACTGTTGATGCCCAATGTTGCCTTGCTTGATATTTTATACTGTTGATGTTATCTATTTCCAATGTTAGGTGTGACACCGTCGTCGGAGATATTCTTTAAAAAATTTAATAATTGAAATATTGTTTTGTATTTTAATTACTTTAAATAATTGAATAAGTGTTATATGCCTCCTCTCATTTGATTTAGGAGGAAATTATAAAATTGATCACGATTTGAATACGAACAGCTCGACGTTTTATTTTAGTTTTCAGTTTTGTTTATGACGAGCGTGGAAGTTCTAAAATTATTCCTATTTTAGAAGTATTTGTGATTCTTTTTTTTTAAAAAAAAAGAAGGAATAAAAATACCACACACAATCGGCTTGAATTTTTGAAGAAAAAAACTTTCTTAAAACGCAAGCAAAATAAAAAAACTTGTAGTACCCTATGTTTAATATTTAACTCTTCAATTGTGAAAATAATAAAAAAAACATCGTAAGTGTGATTTCATTTCCATTATCATTAAACAATACCTTTGTTTGTCGCAAACGGGAGATGAAAGTCCAATTGTTAAGTGGATCCACTCGAATGTCCGATGATTTAAGCACAAATCTTTACACCTATTTTTTTGTACAAGTAAAAAACAAAGTGACTGCAGTAATTTTAAATTACCCGCATTTATACCGTTCACTTGAAAAGTGCAAACGTTTAAAATCGACTCACGATTCGTCGAATCAACGAGAAACAGTGTTTTCCGGTGTGTGTGGCGAAATGCTAAATAAAATAATTTTTCCACGTGCGAATTCGAAAGTGGTATGTACATACTTAAATGTATGATATTGTTAAAAACGTATTTTTATATATACAGACGCACGAATATCCATAATATACGAGCTGTCGGATTATTCACTATTTTTCTATGATATTATTGTACATAGTTAAAAATGCATGTATAACATTTCTTCGAATGCACTGATGTTTCATAAAAAGAAAACAATCTGACTGTCTATTCATTCCTTTGCATTTAAAATTTGATGCTCTAGCAGTTGTTTACTTTGAGAAAACATTTAGATTCATCGATAAGTAAATTGTAAAAAAACGAATAAAATATTATAACGATGGAAATACTGTTCGATTTCAATAAATCACATTTTTTATTCATTTGTGACTTTTTTTACGTAGTGCATCCGAAACTCGTATTGACGTCTAGAGATATTTATTTCCCTTTTAGAGATGGCACACGATAAAAGAGGAATTTATTTTTCAGCTATATAAAATAAAATGTTTTAAGTTTCTTTTTATTCATAATCGAAGTCAACATTCTCGACAAGACATTTTCATTTTTTATGTCTTTACTTTTAGAGCTTATGCAATACTTTTTTATTACGATATTTTCAATTCAACGACAAGACATTTTCATTTTTTGTGTTTTTACTTTTAGAGTTTATGCAATACTTTTTTAATACGATATTTTTAATTCAAGGCGAGAACAGTCTACTGCCTATCATCGTTTAATTAAAAAATAAGGTGCAGACATTAAAAAATTGTATTTATTTCTTTTTTCAAATCTTGATTTATTATTGTTTTCAGTCGATAGCTCAAAGTTCTTTTCCCCAGGCGTCCATATAAGAAGAGTGAAATATTTACAAACGATAAGAATGATCTACCGCCCTGTAACGTAAAAACATTCCGTATTCTCGGTTTTGAAACGCAATCTTGAAAATCTAACCGAACTTGGCCATCAGTCCAGGTGCAATTCTAAATGTCAAAACTAACCGTGATAGTACCCTTGAGATTTTAATCTTCCCTGTCACGAAATGGGGCGGACTGTGCCAGTCCTTCGTGCTTTTCCGTCACGACTTGATTTGTGAAATATTCATGCAGTTGTTTTTTTACTTTTGAGGTGTACAGAGATGTAACTCTTTTCTCGGCGGCGCAGCCTTTGTACAGCGAGCAAAGCATTTCCTCATTGGATTTACCATTCAACGGCCGATAGAATGATAAAGAAGGACGTGTCAAGGTTGACCTGCATTCCTCTTACAATCAGTTCGAGTAATCATGTCAGGAGTGAGACATCAGAATTTTTTATCAATTTTTGATCGATCGAAGGTTCAATGCAATTGTTCAATCTTTTGTCGACCGAGACATTGAATGAAACTATAATAGCAGCTAATCAAAATTGCTTACTATTATCCTGATGAAAATATACGTTTTTATATTAAAATAAGTTTGAAGAAAATTAGATAAGCTTCTTATCTGAATTCATATTTAAAATCTCCCTTATAAATTTTCTCGAGAATCTAAATTAAAAGTTCTACCTATTAGATTCCTCCGTTTTCAGTAACTAATTCTGCGCAGTCATCCTTTGGGAAATAAGTGACTTTTCCACGAACTAACTTTGTGAAAAGTAGTTACAAATTTATTCAGTTTTTCTCCCATTCAACCGTTCGCGAGAAATTAAATTAAAAAAACAGACGAACAGAGAGATTTTTAATAAACCTTACTTTTTTTTTAGAGAAGAAAGGAAAGTAAGAAGAGCTAAATGAAATTTTTTGTGTCTTCGTAAAGAAGAATAAGAGCATCGAGTTATATACTCCGAGCGTAAAGAAGTCGTAAAACCTGTTTATTCATGGAAGCGGAAAATGCTTACTTCGTCCAACTGCACAGTTCTTACTGCCAATGTAAAAAAAGCCGATCTCGCGCCGGGCGAACTGTTATCCTCCGCGAAGTGTTTTCCCTTGAAAAACCGTAACTTGCGCCGTAAACCCGCCAAGAAAAACAGCACGACATCAACGACTGACTGAAAATTTTGCAAAAAGAAAAAGAAATTCTAACAAGTTATTTCGTCGTGTCTTGATAAAGTACGCTGAGTGAGGACATGGACAGTAGGCCAATACTTCTTTGGTGCTTTCATCTATAATTGAAATTTTATGAAATTACGAAGAAAAAATAAAAAAAAAATAGAATTAGTAGAAAAATTAATATATAATGTGAGGAAATAGTATATTAAATCCGTGATAATATGAGCTTAGGTAGAAATCTCTAGGCTCATTGTATGTTAAGTTATGCGTCAGTTTAAAAAAATTAACTTTGGTGACACCTCCAGGTTCAAATAATTGGTTAATTAACTTTGATGGGGTTCAGCTTAAATTATTGGTAATTGATGTCGTCGTTGTGTGAAGAGTTGTATGAATTGAAGTTCCTTGATTAAATATTTGAAAGAGTTCAAAAACTGCATGAACTCATAAAATTAAAGAAATTTTAGTGGTTTTTGAACTCTGCCAAGTGCTGAATCAAGAAACTTTAATCCTACAATACTTACCATATAATGACACGAATTACCAGTAATTTAAGCTGAACCCCATTAAAATTGATCAATCCATTGTAACTGGAGATGCCACCAACCCAATTTTTTGAAATTGAGAACACAAGATAAAATGAACCTAAAGACTTCTACCTATGCTCATTTTATTTTCTAATTTTTCTGTTCTAGGCGACTATATAAAAACAGAATTATAAGTTTAAGCTCCCGGTAAGGATAAAAAAAAAAATTATAAATGATAAATGATATTTGCGAGCAGAATTGAATAACAAATTTCAGTTTCTATTCTACTCTTAACTGAGTGAAAAGGCTCTAGAACGCCTTGCCCAGTAGTATACACTGAAAAAACATATAGGAGAAGGTTTACAATAAATTTTTTGAGACGGGGACGAACTTGGTAATCCAAGAAAATTACTAAAAATTTTGGAAAATTACAATTTCTATAGTAAAATTTGCTGTAATTGTGGCCAATTTTACTATAAATATAAGAGGGCAGAGGTGTTTGATTCGCTAGAAAGAAATTAAAAAAGAAAAAATGGTAAATGACTCACGTATTCTTCAGGCGATGGCCGTGAAGAAGAAATTTTGAACCGTGCCCTGGCTTTCAAACATGTATGGTTCACAGCCCGGGGTGACCTTAGTTTCGCCGAAGAGTATCATGTTTATGAATGTTATAAGAACTGACGGGGCACAACCTTCGGACCACTGTCCTGAAAATTCATGAGGAAAAAATCCATGAGAATCATTTGAAAAATGAAATTTTAAAGCTTTTTCAAGCTGTGAAAATTATTACTGACAAATAATTATTTTGAATCTTTTTTTTTCTAGAAGGCTAAAAACATAAAATGAGTAAAAACCTCTTTGTTAAAATGAACGATGCTCTTTATTATTATTATTATTATTATTATTTTTTTTTTTAAACAAGGATTTTAAAAATAATCTTAACTTTTTTCTCTTTTAAGTGCTAATTGTAAAAAGTTACCTTGTGTGAACAGTTTTGTAATTTTTTTGGCTTCCCGTGTCTGTCCCCATCTTACAAAATTGATTGTAAACCTTCCCCTACTATTTTTTTCAGTGTAACATTTCTTAGTTCTATTGGACCGTTTAAAAACTCTTTACGATTATTCACATGTAGGTTTTAAGTTCAGTTTCAAGATTATAGTAGTTTAGTTTAAGAATCATCTTTAAGTTGTTTCTAGATTGTACACTCGCCTCGAATTGAAACTCGGAGAACAATTCAAATATTTGCAACGTCGCATGAAAATTTTTGAATTGTTCT
>JAWWEN010000048.1:8198823-8219852 GCA_035582955.1 Sycophila texana | reverse complement strand
TACCCTTTACTCTTATTATCCCGTATACTTGGTTCCGTTTTCCAATGTTCTCATAGACCACTATGAAAGGGCCCTTACCTCCCCTCCTCCATTTCCGACTGTTTCCTTTTCTCTCCTACTACGTTTTTTTTCTAGCTGCGCTCACCGTCGTCTTTTAGACTTCGGCACTCGACCCATCAATTTTTCAACCAGTCGGCAGCTTTTCGCTCCTTCTATCTTTCTCATCCTTCTCGCGTATCACTTTTCAGTGTAGCCTCGATGCTCACTCCTTTTTAGACTCAACACGCTGAGGGAATTTTTCATGAGAGGAATATTTTTTTTTGGGAATTTAATTAGAGCAGCATTTGAAATATTGCTCAATCAGTCGGGGATTTTCCGTTTTGTACAAGTATATTCGGAACAAATATTGGAGATTCTATTATTAAAATTGAGAACAATTGTTTTTCTTTTTTTCAAGAGTTTAACAAGGACGAAAAAAAAGATACTTTAAAGTGCGCATATATTACTCCTAAATACACTAGTTTAAGAGATAATTGAAATTAGTATATTACGTACCTAGCCCTGTATAATAAGAAAGTGTCTCAGATCACATGTAATTGTCGACCGAGGCGAAGCCGAGGTTGACAAACATGTGATCTGAGGCTTTCTTATTATACAGGGCTAGGTATGTATACTATTTTTCACCAATAGCGAGCCGAAAGTACAAACTCCCGATGGGACGCCGGGAGGGAAATTGAACTTTCGGCGAGCGTGTGGTGAAAAATTCTTTTAGAACATTTGTACAGTTTTCAAAAAGAAGATTCAATTTCTTTTTTTGCCTTTTATACTTTTATCCTTTACACAAAATCGAAAAATGACGACAAAATCGAATCTTCTTTTTGAAATTTTCAATTATCTTCAGCAATACATGATTTGCAAAAGAACACAGGTGAATAGTTAACTTATGGAATTAAATTAACTTATGTAATTACTTATACATTTTCGCTTAATGATTTTACGTATTATTAGTAAACTACAAGATTATCCGAAATTGTTAAACGTTCTATTTATTCAAGTGATCCTTCACTTTAATCATTAATAATTTTTAAATTCTTTGATTGCAAGCAAACAAAAAAAAATGAGGCTGAAAATTTTGTAGTTTATTATGCTAATTGATATTATTTTATCAAATATTTATTCAATTATCATTTGTATATGCGTACTTGAGAGACGTAGTAGATACGGTATCGACACGTGATTACAATAAAATATTTAAAATTTGTTCTTTTATATACATATTAAAGTATTCATTGTTTACAAGACTTATATATAAACAAATCTTATAATAAATAAGCTAAAATTTAATAATAAAAATTAGTGTAATTATTTACAATACAGCACTTTGATATCCATATAACAAAAAAAAATTAAATTTTATATAATAGATTTGTCCTTTTTTCAGTATACAGAAATTCCAACTTCTCTACAAACAATATAAAACTGCCTACAAATGTTCATTTATCCATTCGGATTTCCGTTTCGCACACCCAACGCCTATATATACATGTGATCGCTTTTAATAAAAAAACGCCAACATTCAATAAATTTTTAATAAATTATGGCAGTATCACTGACCTTCGGTTTCTGCTCCACGTCGCTCATCTTCGGTCGACTTTGATTTGAGACTAGTGAGACCGTCGACCGAGCGTATTCATATAGTACTGACATGACTAGGTGAGGTGTTGCTTGGTACTCACTTTCGAATAATGGAGCTGATGTACGATAAAGTGATAATACTTCGCGGCAAGGATAAATACACTTAACTCGTGCATTATCTCACGACAGGTAATAAAGGTAATTACAAAGTGATTTTAGATACGCGTGTCTGTCTGTATTATTATGGAGAGTCAGTTAGTGGAAAATTGCCTACACTAAGCACTTAAACTTGGGATTATAGAAATAATTGATGGATTTAATACTAAAACAAATCTTCAGCTCATACTTGTCGAATGAATGGAATCTGTGCATACAATGAAAAAAGTAGTTGACATTGATTTCATAGATTATTTTAAACGTTGATTTTATCCGAGCCACGTTGATGAGATATTCGAATTATTTATTGCCGTGAATTCATTGAAAATAATTTACAAAGTAATAAAAGTTCAATTGGAGTTTTGAAAAATATATAATATGCATATCGTGTTGCTTGATATTTTGCAAGATTTCGACCACACGGTTTTTATTATGTATCATTTATCAAATGCAATAATTTTTTTTATTTAATCATTTTTTTTAATGCCATCGAGTGTAACAAACTTCATTTTTAAACGAAATGATATTCACTTTATATAATAAAAATATGTATATTCTTTTTCTTTAATGATTCTTCATTCCTGCCTGTCTATTATATTTGCATAATGTTTTCTGAAAATTGAAATTTTGTAAAAACTAGTAAAAAATTATTACTGTCAAACACTTGCTCGAACATTTTCTAGTTTTTTATATTTTGCATACGTAAAATAACTATATGGAAGAAATTTCCATTAAAAAATAATAATAAATACTGCAGAATACACACTTTTACACTTTGTATACAAAATATAATTATAAGAATTAAATTCTATTAAAAATAATAATAAATATTACATATTATCATTGCAATTAAGAAAACGATTTTTAAAAAAATTACAACAAACTGCATTTATTTAAATAATTGCGCACATAAAAATCGACTTTAGTTTAATGTTACGAATATTTGCAAGTAATAGTGCAGTTTAAAATTAAACCGAATCAAAATTTGTGAAGCTTAATAAAATTGTTTAGGAATATTTATTTTATTAAAGTTGTGTATTTAGCCGCATTATTATATTTATATCATTTTTAACGGTACAGTCTTTTTATAAAAACATTACTTTCTGCTACGATCAATACACACACATTATATTAAATAATATACTTTTTTTAATTAATTAAAAACTACAATTTTCATTTGAACTAGGCAAACCATATATAATTGTGATTTTATCGACGGTAAATTTAAAAGGTTGCAATGTTATCAACAGTCAATTCTCAGAAGTCTGCAGTAAGTTCTATGAATGGGATGCAGTGGCAGGTCAGTTGCAACTGGGATCTTCTGCTTTGGCTGTGTATAAAGGCTAGTTAAACGTCAAACGTTATTATACCTTGTGTGTATCTTTAAGATACACACACAGAATGACAATTCACAATCTTTACATTTTTGCGAAAAATGGTGTCTTATTATATTATACGGAATGGAATAGGCTGAACAAAACTGGAATGACAAGGGAAGAGGTAACGCTTTGATATTTTCTAACAATTGTAAACAAATTCATATTGAAATCTAACCTAAAAATTCCCTGTAAAATGCATGAAATATTATATATATATATCCAAATTGTTATAATTGACTTTAATTGTAATCAAACATTTGTTTTCACCAAAATAATAATAAAGCTTTTTCAATTTTTGCAAATTTCATGCATTATTAAACTTCTTTAAATACAGCTTTTTAGATTTGTACTACAATTAATTTACTATTGATTTTCAATTCATGTTGTCTGTACGACTTTTAGGAAGCTAAACTGATGTACGGAATGTTATTTTCTATAAAATCCTTTGTAAACAAAATTTCACCACTTGATCCAAAAGAAGGGTTCTTATTTTACAAAACTAGTAAATATACTCTTCACTACTTAGAAACACCATCAGGATTAAAATTTATCTTAAATACTGATAACGGATCTCAAAATGTTAAAGAATTATTACAACGACTGTATAGTCAGGTTTGTACTTACTTATTTTTTATTGATTTATATGTACAATTCTTTTTATAATGTTTTTATGTACATTATTTTCATTACAGGTTTATATTGAGTACGTTGTGAAAAACCCTCTGTGTCAACCGTACGAGCCAATCCAAAGTGAATTATTTAAAGCAAAAGTTGATGAACTTATAAAAAAATCTCCTATTTTTTTAAATAGATCCATATAAGAAATAATATATTATTTATTATTTCTTAACAACACAACATTAGATTAAATAAAATGCATTTCTTTTTATAAAGTCCTTCCACATGCAAATAAAACAATTTTGTTTTAAAATGTTCTTATTAATATTAAAGAGAAATTATGTAATTTACATCAATAATTATATGCTTCTCTCTATTTATAATATATATATATATAATTTTTAAAATGTGCCTTTTACTTATTATCTACTATATTCTTTCGTTATTATTATGAAGAAGGCGGCAGTTTTGCGTTGCTTTCAATCAAAGGATATAGTGAGGTATTCCACAGAGCCTTTTTTTGCAGGCAGAATAGTAGCTTACTTTGTATATTTTACATATATCGTTGTTCAAATTTTAAAACATTTATCAAAATTTTAAGTCAATTAAGTCTAAATTTTGTTTAACTGATGTAACAATTAAACAAAAAAATACTTTCTTAATACATTTGTATTTTAAAGCTTTCAGGATCGTGATTGCAAGCTAAGCTTAATAATTGCAAAATGAAATTGATGTATTCAATTAATGATTTACTAAAAACTTAATAGAAAGAGTTTTATGCATCCTATGGATATTTTATATTAATATATCTTTAATTCGTAAATAATTTCGCCGTTTTTTTCCATCATCGGACTTCTAAAACTTCTGAACATCACACAAGTTATTTTTGTAAAATGCGCTTCTCACTTTAATATCTTCTTTCAAGTAATAATTATATATTTATATGTATATATAAATGAATGGAGATATACATATATATGTATTTATGAACACTAATCATGTACAAAACCAAGTACGTCCCTGCAATTCAATTTTGACATACCCCCTATTTCACAGCTCGTGTTACTGTCTCATCGTTCACTCTTATTAAAACAAATTTCGTACAGTTTACCCACATTTCCTCAGTCTTCGATTTTTATTTTAGAAATTTAACCCTTAATTGCACACGTGATGTTTACTATCTTAATTAATAAAAACTTTCAATATGATTGAAAGTATAGTGAACTTATTTTGTAAATTTTGTATTCGCCATTGTTAAAAAGAAAATTCTTATTTTGATCTAAATTACATTTGTACAATTGCGCATTTCATAAAATGCGTAAAAATGAAAAATAAATAATTTAAACAAAAATAACAATAACGCATTGTTTACAACAAAAATTTACCGCAGAAAGGATTGATTGAAAAATCAAACAAACTATTTTGTTCACGTTGCATTCTTTTGCAAATTTTGTTTCCTCAAAATTCAAACTTTACTTTGAAACATCGCGTGTACGATTCCTAGATTAGAGCAATTAATTAAGGTTTAAATTTTCATCCGGCTGTACCTCGATCGCCGGGTCGATTTCATGTGTACCTATGCGTACAACATTCGCCTGGAACGTAATCGAAAAAGGCTCTTCAATTATCGGCAAACGTTTTTCACGATCTGCAGTAGATGAAGAGTTGTGGAAAAAGACGTTTTTTAATGTGGTGACGTTTACACGTTCTCTTGTCGTTTCTTCTCCATTAAATTCGAAGGAATTCAATTCACCATTTGGTGACCTATAAAAAGAACAAGAAACGTAAATTATTTTATTATTTACTTACTTATTTATTTATTTATTAAGCGGACAAGATATCCTTTATAAAAATTATACAAATAAAAATGTACATATGAATATTCGATACTTGTCAATGATTTACCAGTAATTTAAAGGTAATTAATCTATCATTAGTTAATGATAATGACATAAGTTTGAATTAAGACATACTTTGGTGAGAAAATTTAGAAATTAAATTCTTTCTCACGTGCTAATAATAATGTATTTCAGTTATTCGATATCCAGCATGTAATAAACAAAATAAATGTTAGTAGTAAGTAAGTAAGTCGAAATAAATAATAAACCACAAAAGCAGCTGTGATATAATGTTAATTCTATTCTATCTTTGAAAGCATAGTATTTTTGCAAACAAAGTATAGTTGATTTAATAATGCAACTGGCTATACAGCTACCAAAAAATCCCCTACATGTAAATGCTAAAAAAAAATATTTTCCCGCCTCCCGAGGAAAAATTATTCCAATTATACTTTGTTAAAGTACATTCACCTGTAAAAGCAGCGCCCCAAGCCATCCGTAAATCAAAAAGATAAAGCCTATGAAGGCGCAAAAATCTTACTTTTCTCACCAGAGCTCAAGAATCGCGTAAAGACGATTATCGTGAAAAAAGACGTCGGAGGAACCTCAGAGATTTCGGGGGCTCGCCGATGACCTCCTGTGGCTCCGCTTCCTTACTGCTCCTCTTGCGTCTGGAGTGTCCGCCTCTCGCGCCGCTGCCGGTCTCCTGGTCCGCCTCAATGAAGCTCACGTGATGGTCGAACCGCACCCTCTCGCTGCCGCAGTCTTCCGCGCTTGTCGACGTCCAGTTGCTGCTGGAGTCGCTACCCTGTTGCTGTTGCTGTTGCTGCTGCTGCTGCTTGTCTCCGGCAGGCCTGCGTCTCGTGCGTTTCTGTGCCAAGTTGCAAGGAGTCATCTCCTCGAAGGAGCTGAGCGAGGCCGCTTGGCCCGACGATGAACAGTCCACCTGTTGCTGGTTCACTGCGGCGGACTCGCTGCTCGCCTCGACCTTCATGTTCAGTACTGAGCCGGCAAGGGCCCGGGTTGAGGCGGCCCCGTCGTCCGGCGCTATCGAAACATTCACTGACTTTTCTGAGAGACTCGTGGCCGCCGACGCTGTTTCGCTGCACAAACTGAAACGCTGCGTTGACGTCACATCCGCTTGCACTTCCAATCTGTATAAACAAAATTTCCAGTCAGTAAATAGTCAGCAAACCTTTTATTTTTACAATCTTTTTATACAATTCGAGGTTTACTCTACCCTTAACAGAGTGAAAAGGCTCGGGAACTCCTTAGTGTAACTATCGGATTATTCAAAAATTCTCTTAGATTTCTCACATGTAGATTTTAAGATAGTTTTAAGTTTACATAAGTTTTAGTTTTTTGCTATTTTTAGTTGTTTCTTCTCTGTACTTAACGACTATATAGTCCGTTGAAATATTTAAATAAATAAATAAATACAATTGACATTGTTGCTTTTCTGTTTATTAAACGACGAAAATATTACGTTAAAATAAGTTACTGTGCACCTAAAACTACTTCAATAAAAAAAAAGGTTAAAAAAAAAAAAAAAAATTATTGAATCATAGAATCGTTTCTCATACCGTATATGAAAATCGATAAAAATAAACGCTAAAGGTACCCCAGAGGACTTGTCTTAAGAAAAATAAACGCAAAAAGAAAAACTGTGAGCCTTGCCTCTGGCCGCCTGGAAGAACGCTTGAGGCGATGCTGCCTGCGAGGCTGGTACCGGCGAGGGCGACGTTGCTCGCGCTCTCCCGATCGTTTTCGCGTCCCAGCTTTTCCAGTTGGCTACCGCTGCCGAGCGACAGCGAGGCCTCGCCTATTGACGGATTTCCGCCTCGGTGGCTCGCCACGTCTATGGAAGCTGCGTCTGTAAAGCACGGCCGAAGCGTCGATTATTAAAGCTGTCCCTCGACATTTCCCCCCGATCTGTTTTTTTTTTTTATTTCTTTCTTATTTAGTCTGTTCGTTTTTTTCTTCTTCTTTTCAGTTAAAATCGCCGGCGCGTCGGTCGGAGCGCCGGACGCACCGGCGGAAGTGCGACACTTTCCGAACGGCGAAATTGATGGCATTACCTCCGGTGTTCCTGCCCCCGAGCGCTCCCATCAATTCATTCTCGTCGTCGAACTCGAACCTCACGCCGGAGCCGTTAGTGGAGACGCCGCAGCCGCCGCTGCGGCAGAGCGACACCGGCACTACGCCGTACACGTAGAACAGCAGAATCGGCACACCGATGCCCACCGCTAGGCCAGCTAAGATTGGCGAGACCAGGACCTGGAATGAAAATGAAATTTATGAAATTTATGAAGTTTCATTGATATATGTATATATGTTTAGAGTTTATGCGAGGTTTATGCTTATCTTATGGTTTAATTAAAAAACACTGAGATAAATGGTCAGTAAAAATTACTCTACTTTCTGAGAAAGTGGTTATGTCGTTCTGAAAAAAAAAATAACTAAACTTTATAGTAAAAATTATTAAATAGTATCGTAAATTTTACTATAAAATACTGTAATTTTTTTAGAATATCAGTCTGTAATTACTTTCCCAGACAAGTAATATTTACGCACTGAGAAAAAATTCTAGTAAAAATTACTATCCTATCTAGAAAAGTGGCCACAGAGAGTGTCATGTAGTGGAAAAATCACCATCCTGTATTACAAATTTTACTAGAAAATATTATACATTTTACTAGAATAATGGTAAAGTTTCCAATAATTCTAGTAAACTTTACAATACAAGATGGTAACTTTTCTGTGGCCGCTTTTCTAGACAAGATAGTAATTTTTACTAGAATTTTTTCTCAGTGCGTACGTTTCTCTGAATTTAACAATGAGGAGATATATTTATTTTATATAATATATATGAAACTTAAATTAAACTTAATGTAACTTTATTTGACTTGATTTATATCATTGGGTGCGATATGCATTGAAAAGAAAAAAAGAAAAGAATTTCAGCCGACTAATGAATGTAGAGTAACTATAATAGTACATTCTATAGTAATAATTAGAAAATCAATGACGCTATAAAAGTTCACAAAAGTGAACAATAACTATAATTATAACTACTATTACAGGTTAAAAAAAAAACGTAAAAAAAGTGGGTTAGTCCTGCAAAAAGCAGCGACAACATAAATTATGCAAGCTCAAT
Source organism: Sycophila texana (assembly GCA_035582955.1). Classification (NCBI taxonomy): domain Eukaryota; kingdom Metazoa; phylum Arthropoda; class Insecta; order Hymenoptera; family Eurytomidae; genus Sycophila; species Sycophila texana. The sequence continues at coordinate 8,211,069 of JAWWEN010000048.1, read as the reverse complement.
ACTAGCAATTAATTTAAAGTAGATGCAAAACTATCCATCGAGCCAATTAACAATTAATTTCTTTGACTTTTAACTTTTCTCTCGACTTAAGAATTCTATAAAAACTAATTCACAGCTAAGTAAATCATTTATCGCTATAACCCGAGCCATAATTATGAAATATCTTAATCCGCCACAAAGCGGATGATCCGCAGAAGAAATATTGAAAAAGCACTCCGCTCAAGAATCCATCCGCAGACCAGTCCGATTTAAATTCCCCACCGTAACCCTCGGATATCCTGCAATCAATGACAAACCCGCCAAGTGAGGCTGTATCCAGCGTCTCGCATTACCCCGCGGCATCTCCACCCTCGCCGCCCGATTCGATAAATTTCCAAAGTCGCTCGAGTGCCCCGCGAGTCTCTCAAGAATTAAGCACCGAGGAAGAACAAAAAGAAAAGAAAAAGCGGAGGGGAGACGGCTGGAAGCAGCAGAGGCTTTTCCAGCGTGGGTATCGAGAAGGAGAGGCTCCAGCACAGGACCTCGGCTGCCTCCGACGGCGCGGGAGGATATTGATTCCGGGGAGTGCGAGGCGGCCGGCCGCGGTGTCCGGGAGCATGCGCGCTTGAGCGAAAAAGGGAGAGCCCCAGTCCCGCCCATCGGACGTGTGCACGCTGGGCGCGCGCACCGCGACCCCGCCGCTCGTGCGCGGCCCGCACGCAGACGCGCGTCAGCACCCCGACGGGAACGATGATGCCGGGCGCCGCCTGAGCCGAGCCGCGGGGCATGGGAGAGGCTTGCACCGGGACGAGGCCAGGACGATGATCCCGTGGGGGAGCCGTGGAACCAGCCAGCAGCCGCCGATCTGAATCGGTGAGAGGCGTCCAGTAATGTAATTTTTTTTTTATTATTATTATTATTTTCACTTTGCGCTATACTTTTTCTTCTTGTCCTTTTAAAATTGTGAATTATTCTTCGTCTCTTTGTCTTCTTCGCTTGCGTTAATTATTCGCGATGATTTAAGAAGAGCGCCCGTTGCGTCGGCGCTAATTAATGACATTAAGAGGCTCCGCGCCGCTGTTCTCGTAATTAGATTTTTTCTTTTTTGCAGCTTCACGCTGCGAGTGAATCTTCCCAGTCGCGGTAAATTAATTTCCTCTCGCGTATAGGAAAAAAAAAAAAGATTCGCGTAAAAAACATATGTATAAAAAAAAGAAGAAAAGAAAGGATCACCGGTAAAGGAGGCGGCACCAGCCAACGTAAAAGTGTTTGACCCACAGATCGCCGTCTTCAGCGACAAAAGGGTGAAAAAGGGTGGCGAGCGAGGAGCTGCGTCGCCGAGGGGTCGTTGTGTCGGGGCGCGCGGCGAAGACATAAAGAAAAGAAGGAGGAGAGTTGCGCGGGTGTTGCGAGGGAGGAGGTGAGCAGCCCCGCATCGGCGCGATGTCGGACAGCGAGGACACGGACGGCTCGTGCGCCGCCGACTGGAACATAACGAGGGAGTGGCTGGAGAGCATGCTGCAGGAGCACCACGGCAAGGAGGCCCGGCCGGCGGTGCTCGACTTCACGGTCAGGCCAGGCTGCCCCACCGGCGAGAGCGTCCTCAGCGACATACTCGCGGTGAACCTCGAGTACCGGCTCGCGTCCGAGCAGCCCGCGCGCGAGCTCAACCTCATCGTTAAGCGGCTGCCCCAGGATCCCTACAGCCGGTTCTTCGTCACCGAGGCGCAGTTCGACCTCAGGGAAATCAGGTTTTACACACAGGTAATAGGTGCATGCTGCCCTTAAGGGAAGGCGGTTTCCGTCTCCCTTTCTCTCTCTCTCGATTCTCTCCGTTTCTCGCATTAAATTTTACTACTTCGCGAAGGCAAGAAGCGATTCGCGCTGTGGGGAAGAGTGCTTTTGTTTCCTCGGCGCAATTGATGCGCCTGTGAAGGTAGAGCCCTGCGCGTGTGTTTGTGGAATGCGACAATTTGCCTTTTTTTACGCGGAAATTTGCTATTGGTGCTTCTTTTATTCCGCGGAGCAGAAGGAAAGTGGTATTGTAACTTTTTTTTGTTTCTTTTCCGCTTTTAAACGACGGGCTGAGCTTTTTCACTGGGAATAAATTCTATTGAAAGAGACTTAACAATCGAACATAAAACCTCAAAAAGCTATTAAAAATAGCTGGAAATACTCGGATTAAAAAGTGTCTTTTTGTAACTTTTTTTTTAATAACGGCTTTATGATATTTTGTTTTACACGAAAACATTTTTCTCCCGTTTTTACACAAAAATGCAAGAGAAAATATTGTTATTTGATGAAATTGAAAAATTCTAGCAAATGTTTATATAATGTTTAAATCATTTTAACCTTATACAACTAACTAATTTAATAAAATGTTCTTGAATTAAACAATTCATCGATTACATTATGACAGTAAGAACGATGCTTCTGACAAGCCATTTACTTCGCACAACAGAAATGTCATTCCCTCTGACACACCAATGGGTATTATATATACGTAGCCACTTGAGAAAATAAAGTACTCCTGTCGTCATTGCATATTTATGAAAGCGTCTACTCATTCAATGTCGTCCATTCGTAAATTCCTTTTTCTCCTTTTAACAACATTAATTAATGCCAACAATTATTTAAAGAATCACCAATAATTGAATGACAGTCTCTAAAAACATTTTCATCAGTGGAATGAATCGCTAAATGAACACATAAAAAACTATAAAACAAATTCTCGCTAAAAAAATTTTGCTCTTTACAGGTCGTACCGGACCTGGAGGTATTCCAGCGGCAGAATCGGTTGGAGTCGTCAGTGATAGAGCTGCCGATACCACGCTGCATTCACGCGCACTACAGCCCGGGCGGAGGCACCGAGGAAAGTCCGGAACTACCGGAGTCTTTTCTCGTGCTGGAGAACCTCGGCTCCCGGGGCTTCGAGGAGGCCGAGTTCTCCCGCGGACTCACCCTCAAGCAAGCCGAGGCGGCGCTCCATGCGGTCGCCCGCATACACGCTCTTTCACTAACCCTCAAGGTCAAGGAGGGTAAACCTCTCAATGAAAGGTACCCCTTCCTCTTCCAGACCGCTCGGGCCACCGACTCTTATCAACAGCTTGGTAAGCATTTTGACAATTAGACCCCTCTTCCAACAACAATTTACAAGATTCTTCTTTCTCTAGCCGTAGTCAATAACATTCTTCTCTTCAAAAAATCTCCTTTAAAGACGAGCATTATCCATCTTCTTAAATATTTAGCTTGCACAGACTTCAATTGTAGGTATTTCATTCATGAAATTTCATCTGCAGTGGAGCGAGGACTGCCGCAGCTGGCGCGTTTCCTGGAGCGGCGACCCGGACTGGAGGCAGTCCTGGAGTCGCTGCTGGCCCTACGGCCACGCACGAAGGAGGTGATAGCGAGCCTCCTCGCACCGGAGGATCCTCTCGCCCTCATCACGCACACGGACTTCTGGTGCAGCAACCTGCTGTTCCGCAACCTGGACGATGAAAACGGCGCCTGCGAGTGCGCGATCCTCGACTGGCAGATGGTCACGTACAGCCGGCCGACGAACGACGTGGCCCTGCTGCTGGTGAGCAGCGTTCCGACGGAGCTGCGCCGTCGACACACCGGCGCCCTCCTCGACGACTACTGGGAGACGCTGACCAAGACGTGCTCCACCCTCGGTCTGGACGTCGTCGGCCAGCTGAACTACAGCCGCTCGGACCTCGACCGCGACTACCGGCGCTCTCAGCTGCTCGCCCTGCTGCTCTGCATCGGCTCCGTCGACGTCGCCCTCGGCGATCCCATGACCGAGCAGCGACTCATCGACGTCCTCGAGGACCTCCACAACGACGGCGTGCTGGCCGTCGACGTCGTCGAGCAGTCCCGGAAGGCTTGAAGGGGCCGGCGAGCCTGCTGCTGTCGCTTCGCTCTTCGTGCGCGCACGTCATCCTGCTGCTGCGAGAAAAGATTAGAAAGAAGGAAAAGAAACTCTTGTCGAAATTATTCTAATTACACACTCTTGTACTGCCACTCGGTCAATCTGTCGCCTTCACCTTTTCGTTACTCCTGCGATTCGCAGCGGGCGAATTTGTGTACACTTGATATAATATACCTTGGAAATATACCTTTTACTTCGCTGCTACAAATCATTGTGTTTTTGTAATTCATCGACTGCTTTTTTGCTGTATAACATTTTTTCTCGCTCCTTTGATGATCGAGTATCGTATACTTTAGATAGATTATGTAGATTATGCTCTCTAGACACTGAGCGTTTTTCTTTACACGATAAAAAAAAAGAAAATCATCCGGTTACAACAATCTTGAGTCTCTACAAAAAAAAAAAGGAGTGTTTCCTTTTCGAAAGTCCAATGCGATTTAATTAACACGAAACTTGAAACTACCAGACACTATAGAAGATGCGAATTTTCAAGTTTTAGCATAAAAATCAAATAAATTCCGCAGGCTCATTCGCGGAGAAAGTCCGAGCCGAAAAAAAGCCTTTGAATATGCAAATGGAAGCCGCACGGCCGCCCGCGAGCCACAGAGAAAGGAGAAAGGCAAGGTTAATGGTAGCTTGCAGTCCGCGACAAGGTCGCTACCTCAGAGGCGCGTCCTTCCAGCTCGTGCTCGTCGGGGGGAAATCAGCGGAGCGATCGGTTTTCACGCTCCTGCCCGCGGAGACGTTTAAAGAATCCGAAGGAACTTTTCATGCACCGCGCGCCGTGACGGGCACCCATCGCGGAAGTATTACGTGTCGCCGTATTTTCGCCCCACTGGTCTGCGCGATCCTTCACGCTGATCGTGGAAAAAAAAGGCTGCTTTGTATCGCGCATTATAAATAGAGGAGAGTCCGTAGCCATCGATAAAATCTCGAGAGTACGCCGTCGGGTATTTATAATGATCCAGCGAAGTAATGTAAAATCGCAGCCACGGCTTAGTGGCGAAAGCGATACTCGAGGACGGCGTTTCTTTTTTTAAAGTGCGATAACGGGGAGTATGCACAGTGCGTTCTTGAAGAGACGAAGGACTTTTATAAATTATATACGCACACGAGGCACTTCGGGAAGTGTCGGAAAGACTTTTGCGTCCCTCTAAACACGTTGCTAATTCGCTGTTTACAAGTGAATTACCGTAGCATTTAGATAGATCGATCGTATAAGTAAGCGTTGGAGCTTTGAATATTTTCTTTTTTGGAAACTGCGTCAATCAGCCTAACCATTGATGTTCGCCACTGCCACCGTTTGTCGTACGATTAATAATTAATGTACACTCAAATGTTCTATCGACGTTCTTATTTGAAATGAAAGTACACAAGTCAAGCGATCATTATCTTCCTTAAATTTCGTCTCGCATCGAGCCAAATGGCCACGTCGAAGCGTATATCATCGCCGATAAGCTACAAGTTAATGCGCTGATAAGATCGAGTCACTGCGTTATTTTCATTTGTATATTGAGTCAACGGCGTGTCGTGCAATTTAATTTCTGTATCTCCTCGTGATAAAATTAAAATATCGTATGCATCGATACAAAAAAATAATAATAATAATGATGCCGTGAATCCAACGCTCGCCAAGTCGACGAGACTCTCGAGGAAGCGAACGATTGGAAGTGAAAGGAGCGGAAAAAAATAATAAAATAATAAAAATGATAAAACTATTAGCGCTAGCTCTTATCTGTGTATAACGCACGTATACACTACGCGAGTCCGCGCACGGTCAACGTCAAGGTTTTCCCGATACCTGCACCGATGGAAAAATTTTACATGCTGCCGATCGGCGAGCTTGACGTCACGCGCCGATAAATCATTTTTACACCGCGAACTCACGCGAAAACAATTTAATATGATCATTCGCTCTGGACGATAAAATATTTAGCGCAATTAGACACCGGCCGTAGGACGACTCGTTGTAAAAAAAAAAAAACGAAGGAAAGTAAACGTACTCCGATTGTCCAACCACTTTCTGAGCGAATGGTAATAGCGAGGAATGCTGCAGTAGAGTAACTTCGAAGTAGATGTATCCTACGGAGATTCTATCAAAAGGTGCACCTACACTGAGAAAAATGTCAAATAAAAATTTTAGTATACTGCCTGGAAAAGTGATTACAGACTGACAAACTATAAAAAAATTGCTATACTTTATAATAAATTTATATAATATTTTATAAATTATTCTGTAAAGCGTGGTAATTTTTCCAGAATGTCATTTTGTCACCAGTTTCGTAGACAGTATAGTAATTTTTACTAGAACATTCATCCCTGCGTTTAATATTTGAAGTATAAATATGTAAGGCAATTAGATATTGAGCCAGGGATTATTTCGATGGCTTTTGCGAGGCTCATGGAAGACTCTCTGTTGTACTCGTGTACAAGTAAAGAACATCGAATCGAAGTGGGCTTCGCGGCGAAAGCGCTTGGCGTGCTTGCTTAAGAGTAGGCTGCATCGAGTTCGAAATCCAATGATAATGGAAGGACATCGAGTCGTAAAATTCTTTTGTGTTTTCGACGATTGCGTTTTCTTTCTAAAAACGATTACAATACGCTTACGCGTCACTACGTTTGTCCAATGTAGGTAGGTATATTGATGATAATGTAGCGATTAAATATTTGAGAAAAGAAACTGTTCGTTTTGTTAATGGTTCTTTTTAAGTCCGTGCGATTGTACTTGTTTTCTTTTTTTTTTAAAGAATAGTTATATTCAAAATCAATGTCCTCTTTATTATTACTATTTTATTTACACCTGTAGTTTTTTTTTATTAGACCTGAGTATCGTTTTAAGTAAACCTTAAATAAAAATTTTGTTATAGTTATAAGTAAAAATGAAATTTGTTTAAATGCACCTACCTAATTATAATATTTTAAAGCACTCTCATTTAAGTAGTTATCGTACTTTTTGTAATTTGAAAATAAAGATAATAAATAATGTTACAAATTTTCCAATATACTTCATTTGTTTGTACATTGCCAAAGCAAAAAGAAGAAGAAGAAAAGCGAATAGTATAAAAAAACTGCTAATTATTTGTCGACATTGACATTTTTTTTATATCCGCGATCACCATCGGAATATTCTCAATGCTAATCATTACAATAATAAAAACGAGTATTTCTGATAAAACGATACCAGCATTATGATTATTCTCTTAACATTGACATAAGCTATTTCAAATATCATTTAATTTTTTTATTCTTTATAAATAGACATATCTAAAAAGAAATGGTTTTGGAAGAAAGCAGAAAGTTTATTACCACACAGCCGCTTACGCATTTTAATCGGATATTCGTATTGGCCGTAAAATGTGCCAGAGCACTCATTAAAAGAATCGCAGGCCACGGACGAGCGGTCGTGCGATGAACCGTTATTATCTGCACATGTCAATGGTTTGGCGATGACGAATGCAAGAAAATGACTAATAAGGAAGTATGAAAAAGCACCTTTCAAATAAAACGCGCTGCTGAATTGAAAACTTCAATTAAGAAGCTACTTTCGAGATAATTATACCAATCCACATGATTCGTTACTTATCTATAATAAAGGCAAAAAAAAAAAAATGAAATATTTTTAGTATTTCCTTTCAAATTATTAAGACTTGAACATTTTCTGGGTCTTACAAATTGAGTTAACTATAATATTACCAAAATTAATTATGGAAAGAGTGAAAATATATCTACTTGGGACAGGAAGGGCACGATTTCAATATGATGATAAAGAATTTTAATTATTAACTGATTCGTTGGGATCCCTTATTTTCCTTCCCACTTGGATAACTACCCGAAGGTTCAAAACTTTGCCGATTGGAATATATTTGTTAAACTTACCGATGCTGTAACACCTCCGGCGACAAATGCGTTTCTCTTGTGTTTATTGGCTTTCTCGTATCTCGTGTATATCTTTCGACCAACCCAAACGGGAATACCTACAACATTGATGTTAGTTTAGTACTTAAAGTCGTATAAGGGATTTAAAGGCTACTGTATGTAAGAGAGCTTAAAGTGGTTATATACCTATAACCATCGCAGGTACAGCAATGCCAGCTACAAGGCCAATGCCAACTGGAGCTCCCACTAGTGTACCTAACTGCCACAAAATTTTCTTTTTTCGAGACCATGGCTTCTTGCCCCAAAATGTACAACCGGACGGACTGTAATTAAAATAATTGTTTTGTCAAACACATTAAGCATTAAATGTTTATTGGGCAAGAAGCAGATATCAAATAAATCAAGTAGATATCAATTAATTTTCTTTAGTTCGTAAAGAATTGCAATATTGGGAGATGAAAAATAATAAAAATTTTAAAGACAATACTAATTTTTAGCAATGTTCACATTTGTAATACAATCTACATGAATACGTAATTCTTATATTAAAATAAAATAAATTTCCGCTTATGACTCATCTGATGAATCATCAAAAAGATATTAACACTGTAATTTTTAATATATCGCCTTTTTTTAAATTTGTGTATTAACCATATTCAAAAAGTGTTTTTACCTTAAATAATGAAGATCGCTAATTTCCTTCATACAAAGCCAACAAAATTCTGCAGCACACATAGCGCAAGTCATGTGATTGCAACTACCATCATCCATTTTAACTATAAGAACTTGGCATCGAGGACATGGCTTAATATCATCTCCTGAAAGTACAATAAATTTATTGACAGATAAATCAGAAACCTAAGCAGAAACATTTATGCAGTAGAATTATCATTAATCAGAAAAATGACGTACTATGTTGAGAGTCACTTTGGCTAAAACTGAGAGATGAACTACGTTCATAATATTGTGAACGTTGTGCTCTTGCAGCATCACATGTCTGATTAGGATGCCACCGTGCTTTGCAGTGATAGCAGAAATAAGAATCACAACCAGGTCTTTCACATCGAAGTTTTGGACATGAAGCACAACCTGCAGCTATCACAGCGAAACTGCAATCTGGTGCTGGACACCATCTTGCATCAGGTTCTACAGCAAGGACTCGCCTAACCATAAAATCCTCATACTTTTCAAGTTGAACTTGATCATTTAATATCATTCGAATATCTGTAAAAAATTAAATATTAGATTTTGTTTTCAGTTTATTAACATTATTATTTTTTAGTAAACTACATTATTTATATTATACCATTTGGATGTAGAGGTTCAGAACATTCAGGGCAAGCTATATTGACTCTGGATTCAGAAATTTCAACTCTGAGGTACTGTTGAAAGCAATCATAACAACTTCGATGATGGCATGATTGTATTACAGGAAATAGTTCTATAGGAAGTTCAGCCAAACAAAGAGGGCATTCTAATGTTCCATTTTCAGTGCTCTAATTTAGAAAAAAAATGTATTTATTGTGTTTTTTAATAAAATGTTTATTATTTAATTGAGTGAAAAATACAAAAACTTTACCTTTCCTGCTGTTGAAAGCACAGATCCTTTACTGGAAGCTCTTTGTAAATCCACATTGTGGAATTGAGAATGATTAGGGCCATTATTAATTTTGGCCTCACCTTTTTCCATATCTGGAAATTCGTTGGATGCATCCTTGGCTGTAATGAAATATTAAAAGTAAAGATAATAATCTTTTTTCCAGTACACTAGTAACAAATTATATCGTAATAATAATTAATGAATTTTTACTGAATCATATTGATAAATAATTTCAAGTATTTTACATAAATTCTACAAATTTAGTTTGTCAATGCAATGCAATAAACATTATTTATTTATATTTAAATTTTGTCTGTTTTGTGTACCTTTTTTCCTTTTGTTGCCAGAAGTGGAAGGCCTGGATATACGCCATCTTAACAACGGACTGGAGTATAAAAGTCTTCTCAGAGAAAATCGTGGCAGCAGCCTTTGAGGCCTATTCCACCCTGTAGAGGAAGTTATGCCGCTGCATCCTCCTGGTCCTGCCTCAACGTCCTTGAGCATTCTTTAATAATAATTAATTTACCAAACTACCATACTTGCCTCGCAGAGACAAGCATACCACACTGCAATTATGGCGTTACACTATCTGCAAAATAAAAATTTTTAATTATAATCTAGATTATTTCATTTTACTTAATAATAAAGATTAGCATTGCTAGCAAAACTATTAAAAATAATGATGCAATTATGAGTTATATATCTTTTTTAAATATCATTTGAGAATTATAAACATTAAAAAACTAATAATTGTTGAACTTGAATAATAATTCATATTTCAAAGACAGGATAATTGATCTATTACGCCAACAAAAAAATTTATGCAAATACGATTTTCTTAAAATCAATATTTCAAGGTTAGATTAAGTGCATAATCTGTAAAACAAAAGTACAAATAATCCCAGATTTTACCAGAAAGATGTTATAATCAGTTGTTTAATCAAGCTATAAATTATTAAGTAATATTTCTTTTACTACAGTTACAATGTAATCTGCATTTATTTAGGTCACCAAGTAAATACTTGTTATAAAAAAATGCTATAACAAATTTTCCCAGAAGTTTAGAAAAATTGAATGCAATAGCTAATATTGAAGCTAATAATCGTTCAAATTGACTTATCAATTGAATAGGAAAAGAATGGTACAATGAATGCACTACTTCTTAAGACACCGTATGAATTTAACATTTGCATAGTTTGTTCACTTTGTTCAATTATCACCATCTGTTTAAGCAAACAACAATCTTCACCATAAAGCCTTAACCATAACTCAATTATCTTTATTCTCGCTACACTACATTCGCAGCAAACAACGATAATATTGTACACAGCAAATTTTACTGACACTTCAATGTCCAGCACTTGAAAAGAATATACTCGTACCATACAATATACCTATATACACTCCATAAATTAAGAGCTACTCAAATATAATCTTGGAGAATCTAACTCCAACTGCACACACATACACATACACATACACACAACTCCCGTATGCATCGTCGCAGGGCGTTTGCTCCGAAACGCACCTTTTGGAGTCGCCCCTGCTTACTGATCGACAGTTTTTCACGAGACGAACAAAAAAAAATAAATAAATGAAATGAACAGAAAAAAAGCGAGCGTACGGTACACAAAACTTAAAAAAAAGAAACGAAAGTTTTCTCTCTCCGAAAAACTCCAGCATTTCGCCTACGTATACCTGATCGTAATTTCGTCGCACGTTGTGAAATGTTTCGCCTCGATGACAAGAGGATATACGAGTGCACAGCAGCAGCAGCGTCAGCAAAGCACACCTTCGCCGTCGAGCCTTCTCTTTCCTTCCTCCTTCACCTTTTCTCTTCCTCTTTCTCCTTCTCGCACTCCTCTCGTCGTCCTGCTCTTTCCCCCGCAGTCCCCAGCTCCGCTCCCGTTGTGAATCACGTTGCCCACGTAGAAACGGCCGCAGTGCTCGAGGAGATGAGTCACTTCACGCGGGGACTCGCACTGTACTGGTGGCGTCGTGCACCTCCTTGTCCAGGAGATGAAGAGAAAAAGAAAGAGAGAGAGGGGGAGAGAGAGAGAGAAGGAAAGAGTAAGCGCAAAGGAGAGAGAGACAGAGAGGGGAGAAGTTTCCAGGTCTCCTTGGCTCGCCGATTCCGAGCAATGCGAGCTGCACACTACTTAGCAGTCGAGAACTCGTCCCCCCCTCCTTATAAAAAGAACGACGTGCGTGTACGCGTATGTGTGACTGTCCAAGTCTCCACGCGATGACGATGGCTGCGTGTAAAACATACCTCAGTCCTCGCTCTCCTCAGCGCGAGCTCCCGACTGTATACGTATATGTACTTACTTGCGGATGTTTGCGTGGATTTATGCGTGTGCAGTTACATATATATACACAGGTGTCGCGTAAAATCGAAAGCGCGATAAACGCAAGAAACGACTCACGGGAGAGCGTACATATTTACATTCGCGAATTGCGTGCTCTGGAGATTAAGGAGGACCCGAGCAGAAACTCTCTGTAAACTGGCCGCACTATAATCTCCCACTCTTCCTTTTCTCTCTTTTTTTATGTCTTCCCTTACTTTTTCTCGGGAAATATCTTTTTAAAGAACAGCAGCAGCCGCGCGACTGCCGTTTCTTTTCAGATGCGCACGGACAGGCTATAAAACGCCTAACAGCTGACCGGATTTAGCATTTTACGAGGAGGTTTAAGCGGAAATAGAAGAGCTTTTTCCGGGTTTTTTTTCTCTATTCGTATTCGTTTGAATGAAATAGAAATGTAAATGTGGGTGTGAGTAATATGGACACACACACACACACACACACACACACACACACACACACACACACACACACACACACACACACACACACACACA
>JAWWEN010000048.1:8121525-8198723 GCA_035582955.1 Sycophila texana | reverse complement strand
AGAACTTTTTGAATGTGTTAATATCACATATTATGTACGTAAAACAAGTATAAAAAGATCTGATTATTAAAAATTTAGAATAAAATTTTTACAGTTAATAAATAAGACATTGTTTTTTAGTGAAATTAACTCAGGCTGGCCCCCTTAAAGTGCCTCTTCTGTTTAATTAATATTCTCCTTCTAATTCAGATTTAACGGGATTGTAATTTTTGACTGACTGAATTTTCACTTTTCTACATTATGAGAAGGATTAAATTTTAATCGCACTGAACGTTAACTTTTCCGTCTTATCAAACCAAGGTCAATGTGACTAAAAAATTAAACTCTGTAAACAAGCACTTATTTAACGATATCATTTGCAAATATTTTCTTAAAATCTATTGTAAATCCGTCATTAATATTAATATATATTAATAATTTAATCATAAAAATATTAATAATTTTTTCTTTTTTACTCGCAAGCGTTGTCTTTTTCTGCTTCTTCCTTGATGTTTACGAATAGCGTTATAGCATGGGCAATAGGTGCGTGTCCCCACCTTCTCTCCCTTTGAGGACGCCACTGTTCGCCTCCCACTATACAACTACCGCTGCCGCCTCGAGTCTAGACGAGACGAATCCTTCAAATCGCCTCGAACTCTGGAGCGGGACTCCCGCCAGCCGTCCTCCCAGTAGCTTGCCTTTCGCCGACGAGTGCGCTCCCGCGTGTGATCCTTCGTCTCGGCTGCGGCGTTTCCTCTCAAATCCGTTAAATCAAGAGCGATCTTATTTCTGTAAATTCTTCAATTGCAGTGGCGACGTAATTTCGCAGTGATGTGATCCGAAATATCTTAAGAGCATCGATGCAAGTGTCAGTCAGTAGTTGTAGAATGTCAGAGGGCCATCATTTTCAAATTCATAGCATTCCAGCTCGGGAGTCACCAAGTTTTCGATGCGGAAATTTTAAGAAGGTTAAAGAAATAATAAAAAAAAATGCGCCTCAACGGAAGCGAAAGTGTGCGATTTCCAAGGCGCGACAAGTCCTCGTCGGGCTGTGGATTCTACGATTTCGCCAACGGGGATGCTTAATAGCCGAGCCGGAGACGCGGCTCGCGGTCGTCTGAAGACGAACGCGAAATGAGGATGCCGGCCCTCGCCGTCTTTCTTCTGAGGTACCGCCTTTTCTGCTCGATCTAGCTTTTTTCCAAGTCGCCAATTTTTTTCACTTAATTTCACTTGTAGATTTTTTAGTATAAAAAAGTAACGACAGAAAAATCAATTTGAAAAATCATCGGTATTTTATTTATTATAGCGCTTTTCCTGTCCGTTTTCCGGAAATCCACCCAAGAAATTCGCGATCAGCGGTCGAAAATACATGGGAAAAACCTGGGTGGAACGAGGGATCTCAATCGCCTACGAAAACCTAGCGCCCGGACTATAAAGAATAGAGACTGAAATGACTTCCGATACATTTACGTTTACTAATATATTTTTGTAGGCTACTAATTAGTAACCTTGCTCATACCCTTGCTATCGTTCATTCATTATGCCAGGAATTCTTTTCAGTTTTGTCTCTGCATCAACGACCCTTAATTAACGTTGCGGAATTGTTTTTCTATTCGAAACATTAAGAAGGAGGCGAGTGAAATAGTTATCCTTTGAGGAAAATGAAATTTTTTCCTTATAATTTTTTGGAATTGTCGAGAAAAGGGAAATCTCCGATAGGACAATTGAAAAAAAGAAAAAAAAATTGGCTAGCGATCTAGAATTTCGTGGGCGCGCTGCAGAGAAGCAGCCAACGCGCGACGGACTGACCTCGTTTGCAGGAGGCGCGCAATCCGACGTTCGATTCTCATTAGGCCTGCCTGCGCGCGCGATACCCAAGGCCCCTTGGACCACGTCCAAGGGGGAGAGCACACTGCGGAAGACGTAGTTTCGACGAAAAAGCGCGGGGCCACACCACCGCCCACCTCTTCTCCGCTATCGCCCCCGATCGATTTTATTTTATATCTTTTTTTGTTCGCCAAAGATTCTGGCAAAATTATTCTTTGAAGCGAGAGTGATTCTGCTGATACACGATGTCGAGCTCGGTTATATACTTGGCTTCCACATATACTCCAGAAGGATAAATTGAGTCGCTGTAGTTGAAGCAGTATTGCTTTTAATTGCTCGTTTCACTCAATTGCTGGACAGTGGCGGGTAGGAAAACTGTAATTCCAGTCATGGTTCAAATAAATAAATTAGAAAGTAATTGGCTTATTTAAATTTAAAGACTAAAGACGGTATAGATTTACATTGAAAAAAAAAAAGAATAACTAGTGACTATCATATTGTTGTCGAAGGAATATTTTTATATCTCTTGCCCCACTGATCGAGGTAATTCGGTAATGTTAATAATACAAACATTTTCTCTGCAGCAATCTGGAGAAATTTGTAATTTATGGAGCATTAAGCGCGTACAGGAACACAGCTGATCCGATCTCTCGCGAACGGAAAAAAAAAATCATAGGCAGCGAATAAAAGAAAAATACATTTTCGCGCTTTATTATCAATAAAAGGATGAAGGCAGACTATAGCTTAACGAGCGTCTCGTTTATATTGTCAGCCTTCGGGCAGTTGGAGCCACGAGCATACGACGACGACCTCGCACAGCTTCCCTCGACAATCGCGGCGCGCGCCAAAGGCAGACTTTCGGTCGCCTGCATCCGCGGCTCCGGGCGAATGCAAATGCACTCGCGCGCGACATCCGCGATCGCTGGGTTATCGACTCGCCTTGAACTCACGCCGGCCGGGGAGACGAAAATAAAAGCACAGTAAATAAAAAAAAGGAAAGAAAGAGCGATGCGTCATCCAACGCAGCGCTGCACACTCTGATTTTCACGCGTTCACTTTTTAGCCTGCGTGCGCCGTTAGTCCCGCTTATTTACGCGCGCAACCGGAATAATGCAAATTGCCTGGAAAGCAGAGGCTGCATCTGAAACGTTCTTTTTTCTCACTTTATATTGGCCACGCTGTGAAATGTTCGTGACTCGCTTCTTTCTTCTTTCTAGGACGTGATCTACTAAATTTCTTTAAATCGCTTTTCTTCTTTAACTTTTCTAGTTTATTGGCTTATACTGATCAAATTAAACATTAGACTGTTATTGATGCTATGTGCATGAGAGCAGGGATCACTCGACATTTGAGTTGAATCGTGGCGTGACGTTATTGCACAACACGAGCAGCTGACTCTGAAACAGAGTTCCATTGAGACGGCTGGAAGATGGTCGAGATAAATTAACTGTGGCCTTCTTATCCGTCGTTTTCTCGCCCCTCTCAACTGCGGCTGTATGCTAGTCAAACAGAAGCGTTGACTTTTTTTCAAAGCCATACTAATTGGAATTGTGTGATAAAAAGATGGCTAAGATAAATAAAATAATGCAGAATTTTTTACTGGATACGTGCTCAGTAGCATAGTGTGATAAAAGGCGTATAATAATGCGTGTGCTGCCGATTGTTATTTTAGCGGCGAGAGGATCCTGCGATCGCGTCAGCACGAGCGAGGCACCAGCCAGGAGCGACGCTACAAGCGGTCGCACCGGCGCTCGCCGAGCAGCAGCCGCCAGCAACACTCCCATGCGGGCCATCGCGAGCGTGAGCGCGAGCGCGACAGGGAGCGTGAGCGGGAGCGGGCCGCAGCGGCCGCCGCTGCAGCGGCTGCGACGACGACGACGACGACGACGGCGGCGACGACAGATTCGGGCCGCGCGGTCGCCACCACCGGCCACATGTCCTCCTCGTCAGCCACGTCGAAGCGCCGGGGCCACCGGCACCACGCTTCGGATTCGCCCGGCCACGAGCGCCATCGACGACGCTCGCCGCACTCCAAGAGTCAGGTGAGTCCAAGAAACTCTCTACGCTTTTTTCGGCTACTTTCTTCTTTACTTTCCTCAAGAAACTCTTTCCACTTCTGTCCCCTGGCCACCTTTCTTCCACTCTTCAATTTTCACTTGTCCACATTGTCAACGTTTGACCAATCTTATCAACGCTCCAAGTTTCGGAAGTTCGCGGAATCCGTCCGAAAGCGAAATAAAAGCTCAATATATTGATGCGTGCCGGTACCGTTAAAAGCGAGTCACACGGAGGCTGTCTGGAGTTCGCTTCTCGGCCCACCTCATCCGGCGAGAATTTAGCACGCGAGCGCGTGTCCTGCATCCCCTCCACTCGGCGAAAACCGGCCCTCGAGAGAGAAAAAAAGCTGCCTCGAGATGGAGATAATACTGCAGCCCTCCGTGGTGTTGTACCAGCGGCCAGCTCTTTGTGAAGCCCTTAGCCCGCGAGCTTTGTGCGCGACAACTTTCCTTTTCTGAAATCTCCGGGCGCGCTTTGTTCGCTCAGCTTTTTTCGCGCGCACCGCGACTTCCGTCTCCCTGGCGATTGCGCCGATTGACGTGCGCGCGTTTACACGCCTGAGTCACGGCGAGGCTATACATGCGTCTCGCTCGACAATTTCCTACCCAGTCGCTTCGGAATCGCGTTCCCGATCCTCGAGCCATTGCGTCGATCGAGACGACAGGATGAGGTGGGCCGCGTATCCCTCGAAGGTGAGTTCGCACTCTGGCTGGCTTCGCGGTTAACGAAATACGTCGGACCCTCTACACGAAGAGTGCTTCACTTTTTTACTATAATCATTTTCATTTTTAGTATAAAAAAAGACGTATTATTATATCGCTTTTTTCATCTTTACTTATTATATTGTTACATTGTCATGCAGAATATTAAAAAAACTTAGTCAATAATTCGTATTTGTTGAATATGATTTTAAAAGTGCTATCGCTCTCGTTCCAATCCGTCTGCTTTTTATAAAAAAGCTACGAACTGACTGAGAGGCGCGCTTAGCCAGAGGCCCCGGGGTTCGGTATTGCTTTCATCGGGAATCGACTTGCAGTGCTTTCAGATAACGGCGAAAATACTGCATTTTGCAAGCAGCAATCGAGCTCCGAATATGGCCCTGTCCGCTTATTGTGCACCGCTAAAAAGCCCATATTCAACTTTTTATTATTATATTACGATGCCCTTAAATCAACATATCGATAAAGAGGTCATTTGATCTTAAAAATGTTCACAGTTATGAATTTTATTCATCAAAGAATTTAACTTAAAGGGATGTTTTGGTTCGATACATTAATTATTTCGCTTCGTTCGATTGTTGTTAATTATGGTTTTATATTTGAATGCATGAGGAGTATGGTGTTCTCGGGAAACGGAGAGGGGCGATGGAAAGAGCGAAGCGTAATTTCTTTTGTGCGACATTCGTTTCGTCATTTTCTATCTCAGAAGTTTACTTTCCACGCATTTTGCCTAGTCTTTTAGTCACGTTTGCACGCCATAATACTACAATGCCCAGGCACATGTAATCGAAATTTGGCGCGAACAGCCAGTATGTGTTACTAGCGACTATCATTGTTAAAAGTTCTTGGAAAGATTTGCTTTATTAATTTTAACATTCTCGTAAAATTTCCAATAAATTCTCTAAGAATTAAGAAAGAGACAAGTGACTATGAGGACTAGGAAGTCAATCAAAATTAAGAATTATAAGAAGTGGAAGCGTGTAAACGCATATTACATAGCGTATTCGAGAATAATGAAGGCAAGCTTGGAAGAGAAAAGAGAAAAAGACGTAACAGTAATTGAAGGAGCTTCGATCGCCAAATACAGCCGGATAAAAGAAAAGGAAAGGCTGGACGATGCTCGAGGAGGTACCGCGAAAGAAAAAGGAGAGCGAGAGAAGTTCTTTCATCCATCCTGAGCGCTGCGACCTCTACTGCCTTCGTCGGGCGGCTCTTGGCTATTTTGGACCGGCATCTTCGTCCCTCTCTCTCTCCTCCCAGAGTATCGCGAGCGCGCCTCTCCGGCAGTGCTGGCCCGACGCTGAAACGGGCCGTCGTGCCTCTCGGCGACCCTCGCGGCCCGTCCGGCCCTCGAAGCCCCCTTTCGCCCTCGCGAGCCCAGCCACCCCGGGGAGGTTGGGGCTCGGCGCAGCCGCGCAGGTGAGGTAGGCGCCGCTGCGCGATCGGCTACCGAGCGCTCGCACGATAATACAAGATAATAAAATTGCCGTGGTTCGGTTTGCGCGCGAGCGAGCGTTTGGGCGGCGGCGGAAGGAGGCCAACGCTTCCAGAAATACGCTCGTTGAGTTAGCGTCTGCCCCCGAAAAGCCCGGCGAGTCGCCGCGGCGCGCGCTCCCTCGGGGACGATGGCAAGGCAGCAGCTCGAGGAACCGAGCATGCCCTTTGAGCGCGGCATCCTGAAGGGCCTCGACGGATCCAAGTGGCTGCCGGACGAGCAGCAGCTGAGGGCCTGGTCTCCCTACCAGGCCTGGGAGATCTGGCTCCAACAGCACCAGCAAATGCTCCCGGTTAACGCGAAGCCGCCCTCTGTGCCCGAGGTACGCAAACCCCCGGCCGGTGACTTCCTGCCGATCGTGCGCCGGTCTAGATTTACAAAAGTCATGGTGAGTGCATACGTATTGAATCGATTGAAAACTGCATCGCTCTTTTTATTCAAAACTTCATCGTAAAGTTCACTCATGATAGGTAGGTTATAAGATTACAGGCTTATCGGCTCGATGCGCTGCCAAAGTTACGTGATACTCGAACGTGTACGGGCTCAATCATTTTCGCCTTCATTTTCCTACAGCCATTTAAAAGTCTCTCAATCAGTAGCTGCGCGCGCTCAACTTAAAATAGTATACTTTAAACATTGTGTACTCGTACACTTGTATAACTCTTACTTTTTTCTAAAGACCGAGTTCAAACTTCTTTGTGATATCTCAAAAATCTTAAACACTCACATGAATTTATTGTAATAGCATTTGGTTGTTGCGCAACTTAAATAACTATAGCATACTTTAAGCACCTGAATGACAAAAAAGAATTGAACCAAATCTATTTCAACTGCAGCGCATCACTCCGCGACTTTTGACCCGATAAAGTTACGATCGAAGCCCTGGTCGCGTACGCGCTGAGGATCGTTTATTTAAAAATTTAAAAAATTTAGAATACTCAAAGTTTGCCCCTCTTTGGCATGAACCTTCTTTATTTCAATTTGTTGTTAGTGCACTTTACTTTTGACTCTTATAACGCCTTGGTTTTATCAATCGTTGATAACGTTTAAACGGCCAGAGGGAATGCATTTCTATAGCGACTAGTATATATAAATAAATTCGAGATAGAGTCAATTACCGCGAAACGAAATAAAACAAATAGTTTAAGCTAACAGGTCGGGGAAGTAATTGAAAAAGCGAAAGCCCGAGATCCGTTTTTTTTTTGTTAAAGTTCGCTAAATCGTAATCCGAGAAAGCTGCCAATTTCCGTAGGTCCACGCGAGGTCCCCCGAAAGCGAAAACGGAAAATCGAGTTAAAAGCGCGCAAAAGCACGGGCATGATATGGAGATGCTCACCTCTCTTTTGCCTTGGCTGTCCGGTAGTCTGGTGGCAACGACTGTCGCAGAGCGTCTGCCAATGTCGCGAGTCGTCGAACCTCGCGTGCGTTCGGCGGGGAAGCTTTCTCCGCACTCCGCCTGGCTCCCTCGCGCGTTTCGCCAGCGGGGCTGGTATTTCGCAGTCGCCGACGGGGCCGCGGTCGCACCAAAACTAGTTCATCCGTCTGCGCTTGAGCGATTGACCCACTAATGATTTAAAACAATATTGTGAGTGCTGGGGATCGGACAGTACAGTCGTAACGAAGAGGGGGCAGGGGCGAGAAATGATTTGCACGAGAGAGAGAGAGAGAGAGAGAGAGAGAGTCCAACGTAAAGTAAACAATCGGCGTTGACACGCCCACGCCGACTTTTGACAGCCTGCCCGACTCTCGAATTTTTTTATGGATAGCTTTCAGAAAAGGAAATCCTGCGCAACGATTTGCTTGAGTAACATTTTATATCATGCAACGACGGTAGATATTGAAAGCATCAAATTAGTCAAATGCAGAGAATAATTGTCGGAAAAAATCTTTAAAAAGACGGCGTTCAACTGTGGCCAAACGATCGAGAGCGAGATGACTATCTGCGTTTGTTAAGGTAATACGCAGATACAAGTAGCGTTTGATGGAGAACTGCAAAGTAGGTCGCGTTATTCCTAAAATTAATGAGTCGTACAGGCGGGCACAATGACGCTTTGGCCGAATATAAGCGAAATCTAAATAATCCTGAGCGGCGCACTTAAGCAGCACGCGTCTCGCGTCTAATAACTGCATACGACTTAAGCGCAATATCACATTTCCCGTCGAGGTACGTGCCAAGTCTCGTTGTGTCAATAAAGCGCGGCCGAGTGGAGGGTGACCCATCGATATTGCGGAACGCCAAGGCCTCATCGAATCAGTTATTACCTGAAGTCAAGTCGTTGCTCGGACTTTATCTTCTATATTAAAGTTTTTGTAAAAGGAGAAGCCAGAATGTCGACCGACCTAAACACCCTGCTTTATTGCCGAGCGTCGACGAAGCATCACGACATGTTTAGAAGATGAGTAATTACGAAAAAAACAAGTCAAAGGCGAAACAGCTGCGAGTTGTTGTGTGTGTTGCGCCGAGGGTACGACCCGGTGGAAAAATATTTGTTTGTCAGGTTCCCCCTCTTATTTCGGAAAAAGACAGAACCTCTAACGTAGCCATTGCAGATTTCAAGTTCACCTCTCGAAACGCCACCTCTTCGTTTTCACGGTGAAGCGTCGAAATATCGCGCGCGCGATTCTCCTCGGGTAGACCCTCGCCTCGAAAATAGAGGCTTCCTAGCTCCGCAGGCGCTATTTATAAGCTTATTTATACCGAGTGATTCTCGGACATTCGCGGAAATCGCGCGCTGGCCCGGCGACTTTTCGAACCTCGTGGGACACGATCGTGGGCGGTGCGGACCCCGACAACGAGGAAGTGACCTTGCCCGCCACCCCCTTCTTGGCCGCATCTTCTTTCTGCTCGACGCTTTTCTGTGGAAAGCGGACTACTTGAGCGTCTCCAGAGTCGCTCGACAGATTAGGTGCGATCCACTGATCAACTGCTTCGTCAAAGCAACATTTATTTACTCCTTGTCTTCGTCAAGGTTTTAGTAGATTTATCAACGCGTCATCTGTATGCCTGCGTTTCATAAATTTTTGGGCCTTGCCCCACTATCGGATTGCACGCGCTCGCAAATAAAGCAAAAAGGAGAAGGAGCCTTACTCAAGCCGGGAAAATCTGTATGGGGTGCCCCTTGAGCTTTACGTAATAGCGTTCGATCGTCTTCCGCCTTGGTCGCTACGGTCCATTCCTATCGGCAGCGACACCACAAGAGGCGCATCGCCTTTCGTTCGTCATATCTCAGTGCTGCGCTCCGTTGCTCACCTCGCGCGCGGGCCTCGGATCGCGCGCTCCCCGGTATTTTTAGTTGGTTGCGCGCGCGCGCGCCTCTTTGGCGGGGTGCGATTATACGTCTTTCTCCGTCGCTCTTCCTCGGCCGGCCGAAGAAGTTGTCGTCGCCGTTCTCTCCCTCTCGACACGTAATACGCGTGTGTGCGAGTTTGCCTGCTTGTATGCGCCATACGAATTGGCCCGGCACGCACGCTCACGCTCCCAGTGACTCTCGGGCGATCGGCCGATCGACCGGCCTGCCGTGCGCGTCCGCTCTTCTCCGTCGGTCTCCCGCAGCCAGGGTCAAGGTTGCTGCTTTCCCATCGTCGTCGAGGAGCTGCCATGCCTCGGTGCTGCAGCTAACCGCCGAGTAGCCGATCTAACATGAAAATGCGAAAAGATGAGATCAAAATAAACTGAGGGGGCGCCGAGAGGTGAGTCTCGGAAATTGCCAACTGCGACGATCGTCGGGCATCGGCGCTCAAGAGGCGCGTCGACCGCCAGAGTGCCTCGGATGTCGAAGGACTGAGCGTGTCCGGAGCAGCAGTGCACCCTAGTCGATTCTCTCTGCCGAGAGGAAAAGAGCGCAAGTCGGGCTGCAGATGTTCATCTTCGCGTCCTCGCCGAGGGACAGCATGCAGCCCTCGACGCCGACGGCGCCGCGGCGCAACGCCAGCCGCTACAGCCGCTCGTCCACGACGAGCGTCACTCAGCTGCTGAGCGACTCCTGCTCCAATCTGCTGCAGCGGCTCACCAACCGGGTGCGCGGCCCTTCCACCGTCAGCGAGCGTGGCCTCGGCACCACCACCGCCAGCAGCGGCAGCGGCATTGTCTCGCCCTCGCGGCATCAGCACCAGCAGCAGGGCACCGCCAGCGGCGCTCACCGGCAGCACAGGCAGCACCGCGATGACGCTTCGCTCATCGGCAGCGCCAGGAGCCGCCTCGAGGAGAAGTACTCGTCGATCCTCGAGCGCAAGCCCAGCTTTCTCGGTGGCAGTCGACATAATCCGAGGCAGAGGGACCGCGAGCGCGAGCCCAGCCCCTTCGTGCGCGAGGAGCGCACCCTCGAGCCTTCTGTGCGGCGCAGCGTGCTCAAGAGCCCCAGCACCATTCTGCTCAGCGAGAAAGCTTATCCGTACGTCAGCCCCGTGAGAAGGGAGAAAACGCCCTGCGGCCACGAGAGGAGGACGCACCATCCCCGGAGGAACGCCGAGGGCAGGGCCAGCGGGTACCCCAACAGCTCTCTAGCCTCGATGCTCCCGCACGTGTAGTCTGGATCTCCCTTTTTGACTATTTTCTTATTATTTCCTTCAACTGCTTCAAGGACTTGGGCTTTTTCTTAACAATACATTCTTTCATTTTTTTCTCCTATTTCTTTCGGAAAGGTCAAATTTCATTTTCAAACTTGAAGCAGCAAAAGATATTTAGCTTTTCTTCTTTTCCTCCAAGTGCGTCACGCGTGTCAAGAATACATAAAAGCGATATAGGACCGCTGTATTATTATCCCATTGATCTATAAAATTCTAAACTGCTAACTGGTAAACATCCAGACTGCACGATCTTAACCGACCAAAGAGGTGACGTAATGTTTCTCTATCTCGCCTTTTTCATTTACTCGGGGAAAAGTGAATCTGTGAAAGAAAGCTTACGAACTGGTGCTTCGGCCAAAGCAATGAGATGTTTGCGTGGCATCGTCAGTGTTTGCTAACGCGAATTGCACGGCAACTACCAGCTGAGCATCGTCAGGAAAAAATGTAAGTTGCTGCAATTGTATCATGCGCACCAGCGCACGCGTTTACTTCTTCCTCGAGATTTCCAAATTTCTTTGGTCCGGCTGAGTCAAGGTCACTCAACGAGAAAGCGAAGACAGAGGCTGCGAAAGTCGCGGGAGAATCTTCGAGAGCGGCCGCAGTCGGGGATGTTACACGTGTAAAGAGGGGCCGCACGATTCGAACGAACAAGATTTGGCCAGAGGGAAAAATCAAAAATAATTTGGCGCTTCTTGCCAAACGCCACGCGCGCGCGCCATATAGTCCACCGGTCGGCCGGTCGTATTAATAAATGCGCGCGGCGGAGGAGGGCTCGATCGAGCCCTTCAGCGAGGGCTTCGCCGTGGCGATTCATCGGTCACCGTGCTATAAAAATAGACCGGCGACGCGCGAGTTTCCAATTTTTGTTGACATTACCGCGCTGTGCCGCTGACGCAATTAACAGCGGAACGGTTAATTTAAGAGCGGATTTTACGAAATTTGCCGCGAAATTCGATTTGTCGAGAAGGCTATTTGGCTAATACACGCGGGGAATGCCTTTGAAAAATTGTTCGAGATGCTTGAAAATTAATGCCAGCCTCGATGCAGTCCTCGCCCAGCTTATTAATAAGCAAGCGTCTCAGTGTGCCGATTCCTTAATGGATAACAAAAAAAAAAAAATACTCTAGTAGCTGCTACAATCGAGTGAAATGTCGATTTATTACTTAATCACCATTTTTCTATTCTCTTTGCTAATAACAGAGTAGCATTAGTCAAGGCCAAATGATTCTATTTTCACATTTTTTGCTTACCGCCAAAATTTCATATATTTTGCTGACTTATTTTTATCGGAAACGGTTATTTCTATCGAGATGATTTGCTGGCTACGCTCGACTGGTACTAATGAAGCGAAATGAGTGTCAGGAATCCTATGAAACGTTAAGAATCTAATAATACTGGAAGCATATTCATAAATAAGATGAATAACAAAAGAATAATGTAGCAGGCATATGAAAGAGAAGCATTGTTGCCTTTTAAGATCAGTTAAGCAATTAGCAGAATAAATGAGTTTAGCTGGAGCATCGAGACTAAAAGGGCTCGTGCAATCTTTGCTGCTCTCGTAAGAAAGGTAACGAACTGATGAGCGCGGAAAATCCGTTGCAGCCAATGCAACAGTCACAGTAACAGCAGCAGCGCTAACCTGACGGACAAGTACGGGACCTCGAGTCTGCAGGGCTCGGAGGCGTACCTGCGCTACGGTCGGCACAAGTCCGGCCACGCGGAGAGCCGAACGCGCAAGGTGCGACCGCAGGCGCGCTCCGGCAAGAGCGAGCAGCCGGAGTCGCACTCGACGGCCTCCTCCCTAGTCGACCCGGAGAAGACGCCTCTCGCCGAGGAGCCGGCCAGCCTGCTGGACGCCGACGCGGAGGACGACCCGGCGATCGCGGAGCGGGAGGCCAAGCGCAAGGAGATCCAGAGCCTGATCATGAAGTACGCCGCCCTCGACGAGATCTACGGCAAGTCCACCGCGGACGCCATCGCCAGCAAGTACCAGAAGCGAAAGGCCAAGAGGCGCGCCCTCGAGAACGGCGATCAAGTCGACGAGGACGACTTTGTCCTCGTCGCCGACACGAGCAAACGACACGGCAAGAAGGCGCCGATCGCAAGTGCCGACGACGTAAGGCCCTCTTCGGACCTCTTTTTCGTTCACCTCTAGAGTACGGCGCTTCTCTGCGATTTATACCAGCTCGTTGTGCGAGAGCTGCGCCCCTGCTCTCTTAATTTAGCATCATTTTTTTATGCCATTGGCTTCGGCCATTCGGGGATCGATGAAGCTTTTAAACTCGCGAGTACTTAATGGGAACCCCGGGGGCGCGCTCGATGCCAACTTCTCGGAGCGGCTCTGTCTCAAACTTTATTAGCTGGATTTTCGAGCTGTCTCTGGATTTTTTCGCATCGCTTTTAAAGCTCATTCACAGCAAGCTGCACGCGCAAAAGCTTTAAATGAAAAAGGAAGGGCTGAACGTGCCAATGGCCGCGATTTTGACAGTTTATATTTTGTGGGTCTTTTTTATCGTTGACCTTCGATCGGCTGCGAAACGAATTCGAACGAAGGCGAGGTCATCGTGTAGCGCCCCCCCCCCCCCTTCTCTTCTCTCCTCCGTGGCCCCGTTTCGAGTGCGGGGATATATTAAGCACCCTTCGATTGTCTCCCCCCGTGCGACGCAAACACACGTGCAGGCTCTGGGCCTTACATTTACTTAAAGTTTTCAAGCTTTCGGACGGAAACGGACTCGTCTTTTAACTTAATCCGCATTCAGATATTAACTTTAGCTCAAAGTCGATTGATACGCATAACCGTCAATGTTTTCAGCTAAAATTAATAAAAATATTAATAAAAACATTTGAAATTAAAATATTTCCTATTCGAGCATGAGCAGAAAGATTGAACATAATGCGCACTCCACTCTTCCTCCTTATTTATTCTTTATCCTTTACCACTTTTCGACACATATCTTTTTTCTAACAACAATTTATGGTGTGTATTAATTTTAAGAATTTGCAATTAAACCTATAAGTTTAACATACAAGAACACAAGCCGTTGCTAAAATCCATATGCTTGGGAGTTTAGCTCGAGTCTCATGTTTAATAGGAATTAAGTATGAGTCTGGAGCATGATTTGGAGCATATGGACAAAGGAGATGACACGAGAAACACGAGAGCGCGAGGCGAATGGCAAAAGCCCACTTACCAAGTGCAACAATGACGTTATTGATTTGTTTGTTTTTTTTCTTCGATACAAAGCACAGCCTAATATGCCATAGGTGACTGGGATTTTCGCGATTTCGCGTCGCGCGCTCGCCTGGTTGTAAAAAGCAGAGCGGCCGTACAGTACATTCCTAAGCAAATTAGCATGAAAAAGTTGAAAAAAATTAAATTAAGTTAAGTTAAGTGCGCTTGATAATACGATATTAATATTGCGCGCTAATATATAATATAGAAAGGATAAAATAAAAAGAATGTTGAAAAATATATAGAAAAAAAACATATAAGAAAAAGAAATGGCACTTCTCTTACTTGGCAAACCATTTTGCCCTCTCCCCTTTCTCTCTGATTGTTGGGTAACCATCTCCGTTGATAATGGATTATGGATACGGAACGGAATGGCACATATGGGTCTCTCTCACGCACACGGTGATGATGACGGTGGTGATGATGACGATGATGACACACACACGCGCGTCTTGTCTTGACACGTGGGGCCTTCGTTTGTCTTCTCCTCTTCCGCTCTTCCCGTTCCCGCCCGCGAAATCGCCCCGCGAATCCGCGAACGTCGCTGCCGCCTGCTGGGATCAACGGCCAATCAACCAACCAATCAATCGACCGATCCACTACGGCTCTTGGGACCTGCTGGATGTGGACCGGATGGGGACTCTGCGAACGACCAACGCCGCCTGGGATCATCGACCATCCCCCAATGAATCATTCTCACTCTGCGCCACACACACACCCACGTTGTGCCGTCCGCCATGTGTCGTCCGTCGTGTGTGCAAATGCGTGCTTACGACGGGTAGAGCCCACGAACGCCCTCCGTCGAGGACGACGAAGACGGCCACCTCGTTTACCAATCTGGCGACGTCCTGGCGAATAGATGTTCGTGAATACCAAATCTGAATACGTGAATACACACTCATTGTAGTTGACTTTTTATGAAACAAACATGAAAAAATGATTTTAGCTCATTTCAAACAAATCCTTACACTCACTACACAATTAAGACGGCAGACCGATTACTTTGGCGCACCTTATGGAGAAAAAATTTCAGCACTCATTTTATACACGATGCTCTCTTTCATTTACTGATCTTTTTTCTGCACTCGCCGGAGACTGTTCTTTTTTTCGTCTTTCATTCAAAGAGAGAGAAATAGTAACTGATTTCCGTTGTGCACCATATTGATCGGTCTGCGGCTAAAAAACTCTTTCTACACTTTATTTTATTTTTAAACTTACTACTGACACTTTTACTACTGATACTAGCCTTGCCAGTCACTAGTCTACTCATCCTACTCCTAGTCCCTAGTCCTTTCATTTATTTAGCCCCCTTTTCAATCGGTAAACTCACTTCTTTTTTCTTTACTATTTATCAAAGTTCATTTTTCAAAACTTATTTATTACAACATCGACTTTACGGAACTTAAAGAGTTCACTTGCACAAGTTCCACAAGTTCCAAGTCGCTTAAATCTAAAAGACGAAGAATCATCGTTAATGCAAAAAAGCTTTAATAATAAATAAATCATTTTTTTTAGCTTTTTCCCAATGTCATCCAAGATTCTGGCTCCCTCCCGTAACTCACACATACTTTCTTCATCACTTTCACACGTGACCACAAGTCGAGATTTGGCGACTTTTGTCTCGACTACTCAGTAATGTTTTTTTTTTTCAATAAGCTTTTTTAACTCAACGAAAAACTAATGAAGCGCGTGACAAAAGTCGCTGAAAACTCTTGGTCATTCAGTCACGATAAGTAGGGTCTTAGGGTCCTTGGAGCACGGCGGCAAACTCGCGCATGTGACTCCACGGACGCAATTGCATAAAACAAATAATCAAGTACAGACGATGCAATAGTCTAAAATAAAAAAGAACCGTCTATCTTTATTCTGTACTATCAAATTGTTGACATTTAGTTTTTAAACGAGCAGAAGACAGGAAAAAAAACTACTCTACTTTAACCGTTTTTTAATCTTAAAAATGATGATTGTGCCATTGCCCGGCCGAGCGGGCGCGATTCCGTCTGCGCTAATTTCCCCTTTGTTCCCCTTCTTTTCTCAAAGCGAAAATGACTCTACAGCTTTTAAATTAAAAATCGGGGGAACAAACGTCGAAAGAAAAGCGCAGCTTGCGGAATAGGCGCCGAGTTCGTGCCCCGCGTCGAGGAGCTTAATGGACTCACATTCACTTTTCAATTGCAGATAAAGTACTGGCCACCCTAGGAGAGGGTACTTTTGGAAAGGTTGTCAAGGTTAAGGACTTGCAAATGTAAGTATCACGGCTGCTATCTTCTTCTCCCTTACGCGAATTTTTTACCTCATTTACCTACCCACTTGTAATTTACATTTATTGCAGTTTAAAACGTTTTTTTAAAGGAAGGTAAAACTTGAATTTATAAAACTACAAGTAAATGCATAAATAATTTTGTCAAATTTTCATGCAGAGAAATATTATTTACTTTTCGATTGATTTTTTTCAATACGACTCGTAGCGAGAGAACAAATCTCTGCTATTTTTATCGTAAAATTTTTCATAAATTCATTTCATAAATTTTATTTCCGCCTAGGGATCACATAATGGCTTTGAAGATAATCAAGAATGTCGAGAAGTACAGGGAAGCTGCCAGGCTGGAGATCAATGCACTGGAAAAGATCGCGGCGAAGGATCCAGAGGGGCAACAGTTAGTATTAAAAAAAACACATACAGAAAGACCAGTTTTATCTTCCATGGGACTCGGCGAGCTGAACGAACTTGTCTAGAATAATCTTTGGAGATTTTATGTGTTTCTAATTAAAATTTGACTAATTAGTTGTTTCTTTTTCTCTTTCACAGCTTGTGCGTTAAGATGCTTGACTGGTTCAACTATTACGGACACATGTGCATCGCCTTCGAAATGCTTGGACTCAGTGTTTTCGATTTCCTGGTGTGTAAACTATTTTTTTTTCTCTAATAACGGAACTTTTTACAACGTCAAACTGATTCTAATTTACCTATACTTGCAGAAAGACAACGACTTTCAACCATACCCGTTGGATCATGTGAGGCACATGGGATATCAGCTTTGTTATGCAGTCAAATTTTTGCACGACAACAAGTTGACACACACCGATCTGAAGCCTGAAAACATTTTATTTGTCGATTCTGATTTCGATTCAATTTATAATAATAAAAGGGTATCAACAAGTGTTTTTATTTAAATAATAATATCGATTCAAGTATCGTAACGATAAATTGTCCATTTTCTTTTGCAGAGGAAGGAAATCAGGAGAGTAAAGAGGACCGACATCAGGCTTATCGATTTTGGAAGTGCTACTTTCGACCACGAACACCACAGTACTATTGTCAGCACGAGGCATTACAGAGCTCCAGAAGTTATATTAGGTAAAATAAAATAGCTTTGCTGAAACTTACGGCTTAAAATTAAAATTGTCCAATAATTTGACGTATGCTAATTATTTTTATAATTTAACAGAATTAGGCTGGTCACAGCCGTGTGATGTATGGTCGATTGGCTGCATTCTCTTTGAATTGTACCTGGGTATTACACTATTCCAAACACACGACAACCGCGAGCACCTCGCGATGATGGAGCGTATCCTTGGTCCGATACCTCACAGAATGGCTCGTAAAACTAAAACTAAATACTTCTACCATGGAAAACTTGACTGGGACGACAAAAGCTCCGCTGGACGTTATGTCCGTGACAATTGCAAACCTTTGCACGTACGTAAATTAAGTTATCAAATGAAAAATGAGAAAACTTTTAAAATGCCTGATTTAAAAATTAACGTTTATCATTTATTTTCAGAGATACCTTTTATTAGACGATGAAGAACACAAGTTGCTTTTTGAACTGATTCAAAGGATGCTCGAGTACGAGCCTTCTTCGCGAATCACCCTAAAAGACGCGCTTTCACATCCGTTCTTCGATGTGCTACCCGCAAGTCAGCGTCTGATTGACCCTCGTGCAGCCGGCGACTCGCAGCAGTCGCACGAGCGTTCACACTCGCTCTCCCGATGAAGCTAGGAGAGGGACCGCACGGCAGACTGCCCAATGACAGTGGCACGGTTTTCTTTTGCCTCTGCCATCAATCTGCCACTCGTCGCGCGATGACCCATCGTCAACGATTGCTCGTCTCGATTTCAAGGCATTCGCATAGTCGCTTATTTCTTTAACGCACTACGTCTCATAAAAATTTTCTTTATTTACATGTCTTTTTTAAGTTCTTTTTTTATGAAAATTCCATCAAAAATATGTGCAGTTGCGAATGAACTTGAAACTTTGACGACGTGTCGGTCCTGTTGATATTTTGCAAATGGATGAAAGAACATTTTTGCGTTTTTACGAAATTCATAAAACCAGCTTTTTCTTTTCTATGTTTTAAGTTTTTCTGCTAAATTTCAAGTTGCGTGAACATTGGCGTGAGTCAGTTTTGCAGTATCGAATTTGTAAAGAATGATAAAACACATCAAAGTTTAATTTAATTACATGTAAATTTCTCCCGAAGAAAATGTTCATTTATGAATTTTATTTTTGACATACGAGGAATTGCTATATTTGTGGTTTCTAGAATGAAATTACTACTTTGTAAGAGTCACTGTAAAGTCTGTCGAGGACAGCTCACTCGCGAGTCCCGCACATCTGTAGACGTATTTTGTATGAGAATCTTCTGTACATTTTATCCCTCAATATTTCTTAAGATTATATACTCTTATGCAATAACAACACAACATTAATGAAAATGAGTGAATTAGATAAACTTAGAAAAAATAAAAACAAGATTGCCCTTTTCATTTACATTCTCGAGATTGTTGTGTTGATTAATGACATAGAATCAATGACTAAGATAGGTCTGTTTATGTTTTAGTTAAGCTAAGTTAGAAAATAATTTTAGCATAAACTGTATTAGCAATTAATTAATCATTGGGTTAATTAATTCATATCGAAGCGAACGAGTGAGATTTTTACAAAGGATTTCCTACTTCCCTCTCGTTTCCTTTGGCAGAACAGAAAATCCAATGATAGTCCTATGATGGGAAAGAAGTCAGAAGTGTAAATAAGTAAAATGTGTTAAAATTTTAAATCATTGCTTTTTTCAGTAAACCTTCATATTTTTAAGTATATAAAAATATATCAAAAAATGGATTAAGCGGCAGGCTGCCGTTTTACAAGCTTTCAAAATTATAAAAAGAAAATTTTCTTATGTACTAAAATTGTAAATCTTATTTTCCAAATTTATTTATTAGCCGATGTATTAGTAGTGTATGCTACTAATTATATACATAATTTTTAATGAATAAATATTTTTAAAATAATTCACTAAATGGAATATATGGATTATATTTTAAAGGAAAAAAAAAGAAATTATTTGTGAAATAAATTGGGAGCATACTCGTGTTCCAAAATATTTTATATACCCCTGCTGAATAATCGACAATTTTATTCAATATTCCAAAATGAATTCGATACTTTTTCTAGATCGAGTGGAGTAAATATTTGGTCGATATTCGAGTGATTATAGTACTTTAACGCACCTTCCTTTTTTTTAGCAAAAAAACAAAGTTTGGAAAATAAATTAAAAATATTTTATTTTATGTTCAATTTAAAAAAATATGTAAATAAATGTTCATATCATAACGTGAACGTAACGTTGATTTAATTTATTAAATAAGAGATTGTTTGATATAGTTGCTTAATACTCTGATTTTTTTTATTAAAACTTGCAATCATCAATAAATAAATAAACTATGGTAATGTAATACATTCGCTATATTCTTTTTTTATAAATATCGATTTTCAAGTATATTGAAAATAGGTTTATATTTGCTAGAAGCGATATGCTGTATTTTACTAAAAGAAGTATGAATTATGCGAGACATGTTTCGACGCAAGCATAGGGATTGTTTATTTATTTATTTTTTTTAATATAAAAATAGTGAGGTCTGCACTAAAAAATGTTCAAACCATAGGTTTCCAAAAGTGTTGTTCTTCTGATCTGAAATTGTAATAAAAGTTATTAGCTGAAGAAAATACGAATGATATTTCAAATGAACAAAATAAATTTATTTTTAAAATAATACTTCCAAAGATTTTGAAAATTTGGTTCCTGTTACAATTTGAAATATTTAGGTAATCGAAGTTTAATATGTCCAGAAATATTAAACTTGGAAAACTTTAGTATATAAATAAGATATACCTTAATAAACGCAATAAAAATTGAATAATTAATAATTTACGCTTTCAGTACATTCGTGAGTTCATTTTTTAACAGTCATTTTTTTTATTTACTTTTTGGTTCGATATATTGATTCTTATCGATAAGACAATGTTTCTAACTAATTTTAAATAAAATTGCTTTATAATATATATCCATAACAGCCAAAATATACGACAATCAGTGCTGAGAGCCTCTTAAATTTACGTTCTTTCCTCCGCTTTCCTATAAATCACTATTTTTTCGGAGGTTCCGTATGTTATTTAATATAAAACTAATAACTGCGTGCGTTGCGGCCGCAATGTTAAATAAATGATAAAAATGGTTTTTCATTGCACAGGTTCTGCAAAAGTCTTTGAAAGAAGAGCTTGTATAAAACATGTAGCACGGCAGAAAGCTTTGATCCCTTTTTTGCAAGGCCCTTATAAGAGTAAATACGGTGTTCGGTGGCACGATCAACGGGCCCCAGACTTTATCTAGGCTGGATAACCGAAATACAGTGAAACATGAAAGAGAACAGGTTATAAAATTGTAAAAATGAAGCGTGCGCGACTCCAAGTGTTGCTTTATCCCTGTTTACATCTTAGGCCAGGGGTAGACTGGCGGTATCGATGAAGCGTAGCTTGTATCATACAACTGGGCTCGGATAAAATCTTCATAGCTGTTAGGCTCTGGATGTACGGTTGCGAGAGCTGCAAATAAATGTTATTTGAATTAAGGTAAGCAATAAGTGACGTAAATTTATAATTGCAAAGAGAGGAAGAAATGTACAGTTTGCATAAGCGTAGTCCATGAGTTTAACGGCAATGGCTATCGAGCATTTCTGGATATCCTTGAGAGGCGGGTAGAGGGTACCGCGCTCGAGGTCGCTATCGGTGACAAGTTCAGAGAGGGTAGTCGCCGCCTGGAGGAACGTCTCCTCGGGTATCGTCTTCATACCAGCGCATATTGCACCCAAAGCAATACCAGGGAAGATGTAACTGTTGTTACCCTGACCCGGGTAGAGGGTTTTACCTCCGTAGACGACCGGTTCAAATGGCGAACCACTCGCGAATATCGCCCGTCCCTGGCGTAAAAAATGAAAAATGCATAAATATTTGCTATCCTCCGGTAATAAAGTGCAACAAGTACCTCGGTGGCGTTGTAGGCCTCTTCGGCAGTGCACTCTGCTTTGCTGGTGGGGTTGCTGAGAGCAAAGATGACGGGTCTGGCGTTATTGTGCGCCATCTCCTCGAGGATCTGCCGAGTGAAGGCGCCGCCGATAGCCGCGGCGCCAATCAGCACGGAGGGCTTGGCGAGGCGCACGACCTCCGCGAGACTGTCCACGGGCTCGTGCTCGCGCGCAAAGTCCGCCTTGTGCTCGGAGATGCCGCCACTCGGCCGGTTCTTCACGATCAGGCCCTTCGAGTCTACCATCCAGATTTTGCTCTTGGCCTCGGCCTCGCTCACGCCCTCCTTCTTCATCGCCATGACGCACAGCCAGGCGATTCCTAGGGCCGCCTAAGGATCAGACGCGAGTTCAAGTGCCGTTATGGAGAAAGATAAGAAATAATAGTGGCGTACCTCTCCGGCGCCTTGGAAGACGATGGTGTTGTCGGAGAGCCTGCTCTTGGTAAGTCTCAAGGAGGCGAAGAGGCCGGCTACGGCGACGGCCGCGGTGCCCTGGATGTCGTCGTTGAACGTGCAGTAGTGCTCGCGGTACTTGTTTAGAAGCCTGAACGCGTTGGAGTTGCCAAAGTCCTCGAACTGGATGAGCGTGCTCTGGCCGTAGCGCTTGACAGCCGCCTTCATGAACTCGTCCACGAACTCGTCGTACTCCTTGCCCGTCACTCGTTTGTGCCGGTGCCCAATGTACAACGGATCATCCAGGAAAGCCTGAAAATTCCTTCGACTCGTCCAATTTCTCCTCCAATTTCCAATTGAACTTTGAGCGGCTCACCTGGTTATTGGTCCCGACGTCGAGGGTGATGGGGAGGCACTGGTGGGGCTTAATGCCGGCGAGGGCGGTGTAGAGCGAGAGCTTGCCGATGGGTATGCCCATGCCCTGGGCGCCGAGGTCGCCGAGGCCGAGAATGCGCTCGCCATCGGTCACGACGATCGCGCGCACGTCGTGCTCTGGCCAGTTCTTCAGCACGTCGTACACGTGGCCCTTGTCGTGGATACTGATGAAGAGGCCGCGCGGCCTGCGGTAAATCAGACCGAACTTCTGGCAAGCCAGTCCCACCGTCGGCGTGTACACCAGCGGCATCATCTTCTCCACATCCTCGCTCAGCAGCCGGTAGAATAGCTTCTCGTTCCGATCCTGCAGCAGAATAGTATATTACGTACCTATTCAGATCACATGTAATTGAGGCTTTCTCATTATATCTTACAAGCTCTTACCAGGAGGCCGCTCAGGTAGATGTACTTGGAGAGTTCGTCGGTGTATCTGTCGAGGTTGAGCCTGCAAAGCTCGATCTGCTCCTCCTGAGTCTTGACGCTGGCGGGTAGGAGTCCGTGGATACCCAGCGTCTGCCGCTCCTCAATAGTGAAGGCCATGCCCTGCGGAAAAAAAAACCATTCAGAAGAGTAAAGATAAAAGCTTGAAAGGCTGGAGGTGCAGCGTGACTCCTTGACCGTCAAAAGTAGCCCCGACCTACAGATAAATGATCGACGCGTGCGCGAGCCAACTCTGGCAGAGTGAAAGCACGTGATGCCTCGGAGTGTTGTTAAAAAAAAAAACAAAAAAAAAAAAACGGAGATAGAGACTATCGAGTATAATATTCGATACCATAATTACTTTTTTACGACTCACTCTGACTTGTACATTTTTTCCATTTCATAATTACTTTTCAATTGAGTGAAGTTTCACTAAAAAAAAATGCTAGAAAATATCTCGCTCTCTGCTATTTTGGAGCAAGGTCCGACTGCCTCCGGCCGTATGTCATTGCCGCGCTATAGCAATGCTCGGTGCGTGCGGATGAAGGTGAAAGTCACGCGATGACTGCAATGTCTTGGCCTTGATAAATTTTTGTTGTTGTTATTCCTTAATGAAATTATTGAAAACTCGCGAGACCCCCGCGTCATCCGATGGCTCGCTCGCTCCGACGATATTCCCGCTAAATGAAAAGACGCTTGAATAAACAATAGCCAACGGGATAGGAGGGGCTCGCACTCGCGATGATTTCCGGCGATCTTTGACCAGAGGCGCGGTGGCGACCGGCATGCATCTAATTAACCGCGCCACAATCGCTCTTTTCGCGGTCTTCCGTAACTATCTACGTCAATTGATTTAACGGATTTCACTGTTGGCACTTGAAGATATTGGTAAGGTTGCACTTGATATTGTGCAGGCATAAGAAAGAGCGCCGGTCCATTACCCGTCCGTCGATGGAGAGCAGAGCTTCGGGCACCCGGGGCAGCCTCAGCTCGTTCGGGACGAGGATCCACCAGTCGCTGTCCATGAGCACGGTGATATCGCCGACAGGCTACAGCCGCTCCGGAGCGAGCGTCGCGCGCGCAGGGGGTAAGACGAGCGGCGCGCACCTGCAGACCACCTGGTCGATCGATGCTTCGCCGGAAATTCAGGCCGATGCACTTTGCCTTAGATCGGAGAGCTTTTATCTTTCATTTTTTATTTTTTATCCTTTTCGCTTTACCATTTGTGCTTGTTGCTTTTGCGAGCGAGACTTATCGACTTGAAATCATGTTTATTTCGACTACTTATCAAATTATTCTTTAAATTTGTTTAATGTCGTTTAATAAAGACAACTATATAACACAATCTTCGGGTCAGGATAAAACATCGACAGCTACGTACGAATGCTGCACGAGTTAATTATCAACAGCTAAACATGAGGAACGTCTAAGAGTGGAAAATGAGATAATCGAAAGCTTTCGGTACATTATGAATGAATCAAAGGAAGTACGGCCTCATTTGTCACATCGAATATGTCAGTTAAAAGAAACGTAATGCGCCGGCAGCTGGATATCGTGTCACTCGAGAATGCGGGTTAGCCTTGAATATCTAGATAAGTTGCGAGCAACTTCGAACAACCTCGACGCTCAGTCTTCAATGTAGCTACTACGTGTATTTCATTTTTTCATACCCTTTATACTAGAATACTAATTATTTTATTTCTATTTCTAACACTACATCGATTGTCTTTAAATTGAAGCACTTAAATACTTAATCAAAGCGTCTTCTGTTTATCCATAATCAGCTAAGTGATGTAATAATAAAAAATTGTTTATAAACACAACAAAACTTTTCCAAGCCTTACAAGTCTCGATTTGCTGCTTCTATCAGCAGAGATAAGATAAATTCACAATGACATTTACTTTGCATGAATATCACGATCATTATGATAGCAATAAAAGTGTAAGCTCTTTTCTTCCATTTCCTCTGCTTTTTCTCATTAAGGGATGAATGATTTCCAGTAAGAAAAGTAGGAAATTAATAAAAGAGTAAATAATTAATTAAAATAATCAATTCTGAATGCAATCAGCGATTCGATAAATATAGACTGTAAATCAAAGGTACACGGCTCATATTGAAATCAGTTTGTTATTGTGAATTAGAAAATTTCTTAAGTCAAGGCCTTCATGGAAAAAATTATAGTTTTACTGTCTCGTGAACGGCACGTGCATATAAAAAAAGATTGTTATATAAGAGTATAAAAAGAAAAAACAACTCATACTCACGCTAATTAAGTATTTAAACTTAAGCAGTTTTCCATACATTACGACGTAGATTTGAATTAAACAACAAGCTTTAGTGTAAATCAATATTATTTCTCGTAAAGAGAAGAGCTACAATAAAGCAGATTGGAAAAGTTGCTGTCAATGGATATGAAGCTAACGTAAATTTTTAATCGACAAAAAATAGCCTTTTCCTTAATATAATGATTAGTAAAAAAAAATCCTAGAGAATATTAATTCATCGAGAATAGCAGTAGCACCCGCAGCTGACTGCTCCTTTCTTACTATAAGGTAATAAAAGAATCGACTGGTCAAAGAACGCCTCGCTCGAAAATAATGATGTTTGCTCAATGTAACTGCACAGTGGAAGTCACACGTGTACGTATTACTTTCGTTTTTGCCGGCACGCCTGGAAGTTTCCGCGGAGGCCGAAGAAGCCCTGACGTCAGCGGATTTTGCCAAACGTCTGTCCGTTTCGTCCGTGACGAAATTCCCATTTTCAATGCGTTTTTTCTGTCTCTCTTGCCTTTCACGTCGAAAGTTGACGGATTTATAAGCCTTTCTTTTGAAGAAATTACATTTTTTTCCTACAATCCGCGAAATCTGAGGGGGCATTATTTACTGCAAGTTGCGCAAGGGACCCGAGCTACGAATCAAATTACATGTGCAGTGTTTTTTTAATTATAAATTATTTTGAGACTGTTAGAGCGGTTCGCTTGCTACTGCTTTACTACATTCACTGGCTGGAAAAGAAAAGCTTTCTTTTTATCAATATTTTTTTTTTTTCAATAGAACCCAGTCAATGAAATTCACCGTTTTACGATTTATAAATCAACGGCACTTTTATCTACTATCGCCTGTGTGCGATAATTCAAATTCTAGCAAAATAAAGTTTATATTTACAAATTGCCGAATCGAGGATTTTTTAAGAGATTTATTAGTCAATGTTAGTAATGAATTACAATTAAAAATACTGTATCGAAGCTTGTAATGAGCGAACGACGTTTAATATTTAAGTAGGCAGAAGCGATGCCGGCGACCGTGACGCGAGAATATTTAACGGTCTACTGGTCAAAGTACACCTTGAAAACTATTGAATCATCTTTGCAGAACAATGACTGGCTTCGGCTTTTTCCAAGTACACTTACTTCATAGTTAGTGCAATTGTCTCTTTTTTAGAAGTTTACAGAACTGTGAATGATAATAAAAATTGTCAATGTATAGTGCAATTATAGCGCGTGTTAACCCGCGAAAAATTGACGTCGGCGCACGCAGTCGCGCATTCGCTCATCGATTGCAAGGTTACCACGGCGCTCGGCAACAAAGCCGCAGGAATGAGGAAGTTACCTTATTCAGCTGGGGGCTCCTGATGTGATCGAGGCCGCGCACTAGTCCGGGCGTGGCCGGGTCGGCGATGGGCCGCTGGCCCAACTGGTCGCGCTCCAGGGTGTACATCTTGTGGGCCTTGCTAATTTCGGCCTCGGACCTTCTCGTCTGATGGTGCTGCTCAGCGCCGCGGTACTGCAGCCTGCGAAACGAAGCGAAGCTCTGTGAGAGCGAGGCGGCCGGCTGACGGAGTGACGGCTGGGGCCCTGGGCGCAGCCGCAACGAACAGCTGATCGCACCGCGGTAATAAATGTGCAAGAGCAAGCGGAGTAGCGCTGCGAGAGAGCGAGAGCCTGCTGCGCCGGCGCGTAACACTAACAGTGTACGAGGTGAGCGCCGAGGTTTTTAAAGAAGGTGGACGAGTCCCGCGAGTACGCCGGAAGCGCCGATAATCGGCCAACCGATGGAGGGGCGCACTTACAGACTTGCGGTTTGGCCTGTAGCGCATAAACATATTTTTTCGGCCAAAGTGGACAAATATTTTTAAAAAATTACAACTTTGGAAAAACACTTTTTTATACCTCCACTTTATTATCGCTGGAATAGATAAATCTTTATTTCTTAATATTATCGATTATCGAGTACAAGTAAAAAAATGCTGTTTACATTTACCCCAGACAATGTTTTCATAAATAATGCTTTGATTTTGCGGCGATTTAAACGTTTGAATTGATCATTTGAGGAAATATAAAATCCAAATATTTATCATACGGCCGATACGTTATCTTCGCTTTTCACGTCGAATCGTTCGATCGTCCGATCATTCAAGTACAAAGATCGAATAAATGAACTCATCCCTTCTCGTGATTCTAATAATATATTAAAAGAATAGCAGTTCTTTTATTAGATACGGATCATTGCTGTTTTAACCCGGCGCGCTCAAGTATTTACGCGAGCTTGTGGAATTTCGATGAAAAAGCGCATTTGAGCTTATCCGTTCTGGTTATTAAGGTACTGGTAAAAAAAAAGTAGCGACCGAAGGGGCCGATAAGCGCATCGCGGTTTTGCGAAAAATAATAAAAATATAAGAAGGCTCGGCCTAAAAAGTATATAAAAGCGCACTTGTGATTCATCCGGTCATTCTTCCAATTGTTGACGTTCTCTTCGGTGGGCTGCTGTCGCGCAACGGCGGAGAACCGGGGCTCCTTTCTGCGCAGCTCGGTGAACAGCCTGGACATGGCGAAGCGTCCCGGTGACATGACGAGCCTCGGACGGCGCGCGATTCGCGAGGAAAAAAACAATAGAGAGGCGCGCGCGGCTGCCAAATTCAAACGTTAACGGACGAACGCACGGCGCACAACTGCACGAGGAAGATGCGCGCGTCATTCAATGGTTGCGGCCGCTTGCGTAACGGAGTAACAGATTCTCCCTCCTTATGTCTATTACACGACTGAAACTCCACTTTTATAAAATCCCCTTTTTTATCGCAGGATAAAGAGTATGACTGTTCGACGGAAATATTGTCAAAACTTCGCTTTTACTTTTTGTATACGGCGTTGCGTAAGGCTAGAAGTATTGTTTTTTCGATTTTTCGCTTATTGTTCGATCTTAAATGGCGCCTATAAGGACTTGTATACTATTTACTATTGATTATAAATATGTTGTGCTATAATATTTCTTTTTGCTTGTTAAAAGACTTACGCCTTGATGCCGCCGAAGCTGCGCTGGTCCTTGAAGCCCTTGGAGTTTTGCGAGCCCATGGTCAAGGATCTTGGGCAGTACCTGCAACAGCGTTACGCACAGCTCGTGAAAGTTCTTTTCACCCGAAAATCATCCAGTCGCCCCGTGGACGCACAACCGCGATTATCGTCACGGCCGATGGCTAAACTGCGATAACGTCGAGTCCGGCGATTCTTTTGCTGTAGCAAAAGTTATACTCGGCGAAAGTCCTATAATTGAGGATTCGCAGGCAACTTCGCAGGTCTCACCGATTTCAGAGTTTCAGAGAAAAAGGAAATTTTTTATTCAAATTTGAAAATGCTTTGTACAATGCTCTAATTGAAAGGTATAGCAAAGTGCTGCTAAATTAGAGAAAAAAAAAACGCGTCGTCGTTTCAAAGTCTTTTAAAAGGCTCACATTACTTAACCTACTTATTTAAAAACTAGTTACTTTCATAAATGCTTTGAAATATATATTATTATTTAACGAAAATAAGGCTTTCTAATAATATAAAAATTCTCGTAATATTCGTTAAATTGAATGTCTCCTAAAATATTTGTTTGTATACATACTACATACAGCCCATCATACAGGCAGGATAATGTTCTTGCTTTTCGCTACATGAACAAACGCTAACGGAACGAATAATTAAGCGACGTTACGTCAATTTCATAATAAAAGTTTTCTTAAGCGCGCCAGATAAATTTTAGTATGCTATATACGAGATTTCCAGTCAATGAAGATGTGAATAACTGTAGAAAAAGTAAAGTTGCTGAGTAATGGATAGAAACAGTAGCATACATCAAACAACGAGTCACATCGCGCAAACTTGAAAAAAGGTTTCGTTTAACTGACTGACGTATTTGTATGAAAAGTATTAAAAAAAGTTATAAATATTCACCTCGATTCGAGTGTTTAACAAAAGAATAAACGATTCACGTCTAAGGCGTCCGTTGCTTCGTATAAAAATTGTTGCTCAGTCAGAATTAGGCACGGGACAGCGGAAAGTCCGCGAGTCAAACTGTGCGCGTCGCGATGAAGGATGCAGACTGACCGCGAACGCGCGTCAGAATCTCCTCTTTCTCTCCCTACTTACCGACTTACGCCGTCCTCCGAAAATCCCCCCTCAGGATTCTCGGAAGAACGGTGCTCTCGCACTCTCCCTTTCGCGAGCGCGCGCGATGCTAAGCTGCTATTATAAGTATACCTTGTAAGCAATTATACAACGTTTTGCACCTCGATGCATTGTATGTACACTGTTTCGCTTTTTTTCCTAAATAAAAGTTAATCAATGTAATACTCTCAAATGTGCGATGAGATTAAAAAGCAATAGAACTATCTATAAAATATTAACCGCGACTAATTATAAAATTTCTATCAAGTATAATTAGCTTGTTAAAAAAGCTCCAAAAACATTATATTAGCTGAAAAATGATACAACTAGCTCACTCTTGCAAGTTTGGTTTGAATGAACTAATTGCCCTGTCGGTACTCGTACACAGAGACACGAAACCATATTCCCACTATATGGGATAGAATTACACCAAGGATGTCAACAAGGTTGTCTACAAATTTTTGGAAATGGAATGAACTTTATAAATAAAATCATATTTTATGCATTATTTTATTCAATATTTATTACAAATTTAACTTAAAGAGAACAAATTTCAAAAATAAATGAACAAAACTTACTATTTTTCACTGTATTCATTTTAAATTACATCACTTAGTAATCACATGATTCATTCTAGTATTCTTACATATTAGTTGTTTACTGATGCAATTGATGATTGAATATTTGTAGCAGAATACTTAATTGTTTTTTTTTTTTTTTTAATTTTCTTTTGTACATACAATACAAATTGTACAATAAATAATAGACATATACATAGAGCAATATATATAAAATTTTATTAAAAAAATATTTTTAACATTTTTCGTACATCTGTACATTGTGATGATGACAACTTGAATAACGATAATATAATTAAAATAATAAAATAGAAATCATAATAATGAAATGACAATTGTAGAACAGTCCTATCATACATATGAAGCTTTGCACATATCATCTTTGATTCCTTAATAATTAAATATTTCAAATCTATTCATTTAAATTTACAGATAAATTGACAAAATAATTACTGTACATAATGTATACAACGTAACAAATTCTTAGTGAAGTAATCACGTACCATTCGTTAGAAGAACTAACATCAACTTAGCCACTGGGAAAATATGCGTTACATTGTACAAACTTACTTGATACAATAATGACAAGATAAAGACCACATACATAAATCTACTGTCTTAAAGATATCAATCAATCTTTGAT
The DNA here is from genome assembly GCA_035582955.1 of Sycophila texana. NCBI lineage: Eukaryota > Metazoa > Arthropoda > Insecta > Hymenoptera > Eurytomidae > Sycophila > Sycophila texana. The sequence continues at coordinate 8,168,591 of JAWWEN010000048.1, read as the reverse complement.
TAATCCAAAGTGATGTAATTGTACTGGTTCAGACCCACAAAGGCTTCTTTCACTTTTTAAATGATTTAATAGAAAGAGTTCATTTTGAAATCTTGAAAAAATCGATGTTCAAAGACAATGCAATATATATTTTTCAATCGAAATAGATTAACAGAAGAAACTAAATCATTTGACAATAAAGCTTTACAATTTATGATTGTGAAGAAATTTTTCAAAACATCTAAATTCTAGTGAATGTATGTAAAACTTGCCTTTCTACCCCTATTGAAATAGGCACTAATTTATTATTTATACAAACTCTTTGTAAATTAAAATTTTATAAAATTACTGACATAATTTATTTGTAATGAAAAGTTTTCTCAAACATTTACGTTTAATTTATCTAGTAAATTTTAATAAAATCATCTTAATAGTATCACCAATTTTTTTAATACTGATTAAAAATATATGTCGCAATTTTATTATACAGTGCTTATTTTCAACATTTCAAAATATTACGTATAATAATTTAAAAATGCTAAGTACATTATGTTGACACAATGAATGAAAAAATAACTCTTTTAAATATAGTTCATCTCATCAAATATTTCAATCCAATTTATAACTGGTTGTACAACAAGTACAATTTAGAGATTTTATATCAGCATAAAGTGTTTATCGCAAAACAGATTGTTTTTCTAAATGCTTTTCATACTCGAATGAACCTAAACTAACTCTGAACCAACCTCAATCTATAAATTTTAAATACACCTGCTGCTGTATTATCAAGTAACAAACCAACAAGAGTTTCAATCTTACTGTTACCAGATAAATGAAATTCCCTTTTATCACAATAAGATGTATTGAAAAAAATTTATCTTTGTGAAGTATCACTGCACTTACTGCAAAGTATTTATATAAAATATAAATTTTAACACGATAATGTAAATAAACTAAAAGTGTCATTTCACAACGACTCAAGATCATCTGGCACGCAACCTAAGATTCAAGATTAAACTGGAGCTAAGGAGTACCATTGATGGTAGTCCGTTCCAAAGGAGCGACACCGTCGGAGAGTGACCTTTTCCTTGGCCTTGAGCACTGCGGTGACGTTCGTATTTGTATGTGACAAACTGCACTTGGATTTTCTTCCAGCGCATTGGCCTCACATGGGCTCTGCTTCTTAGGTGTTGATGGCACCTCTTGCTGGCTAGGCGATGCTTTTCTCTTGAGGCCACTAGATTCTAGCTTTGTTGCGGCGACCGACAATCTCGTTCGCCGAGGTTGGTGGTCTGGCGTGGCCTGAAGTTTTTCAAGAGCCGCTCGGAGAGGCAATAGGCCTACAGCGAAAGGAATTTCGGCGCTCGTCGAGTATTCGAGGAACTCCTCGCTCATCTCCCCGTCTTCGGCGACGTCCGACATGTCTCCCCACAGGGCTCTATTCACAGAAGCCGTAGTGTTAGTTTTAATAGTCTCGGTGGTGGAGTAGTGCTGATGCGCCTCCGCGGTCTCAGAATTCGTCATGGCCTTGTCGCTTGTTTTCGTCTTGCCAAGCTCCTTCTCGCTCTTCGGCAATTGATGGTTCTTACTGGCACATCGGCTCGCGAGTTTCGGCGTCTTGCGTAACGGTCGCGTGTGATTTTTCCTTGCTGCACCCGCCATTATTAATTTTACATTAGGAACTCTGCGCTCTAGTTCTTTGTTCTTGCGCTTCGCTCTGGAGAGCAGTTTCATATTTGCGGCGGATTTACTTTTCTTGTCATCCCGCAATTTCGACCTTAGCCTCGGTGAAAAAGATTCCTCGGTCTCTTGCTGATTGAGACGTACGCTTCTCCTAAGGACCGGAGGCCTGTCTGCTTCCTCCTCTTCACCCTCACCTTCATCCTCTTCTTCGACGCTATTCTTAACATCAACACCTGCACTCAAATGGGTTCGTGCGTTTAGCAACTCAAATCTCGTAGAGGGACAGAAATCACTCAAGGAACAACCTACTATGGACTGTATGCTCTCGCTGTTAAAGCTCAGAAGATAATCTGGACTTTCCTCGTCAAGATTAGTCTTGAGAGTTACGGGTGCTTTGTCGTTGGATGATTCGTTAATCAAATCTATGCGATTGGACGTAAGGGGTGCAGGTACAGATTTTGCAAAGTGATCGTGTCTGCTAGAAGTGGCGGCGCCGTTGTTCATTTTTCGCTTTTTGTGCGTGTAAACCTTCGAACATTGGCCCACTCGGTTGATCTCACTCTCAGTGCATTCGGATCCTAAGTAATTTTGAGTACACTCTTCGCTTTTGGCACATCCGTTACTGACAAACTCGCAACAACGTTCGTACAGATGCTTGGATTTAGCCTCCTTCTCGCCCTGCTCCGAGTCCATCATCGAAGAGGAAGTGGAGGACGGTACCGAGGACGAATCACTTTCGGATTCTATTGATTTTTCTCTGTGTGCGTGCTTTTTTCTCAGCGAGTTTTCGTTAGGTACTTCGCCGTTCCTATGCATTGACGAGTAGGAACCATTTTTGTTCTTTACACAGTCTATTCTGTCCTTAACAATGTGACAAGGTTCTTCGTAAAGGCATCGCTCATTGGGGCTGTCCAAAAAGTTTCCAGTTATATTTTCCTCAAGATAATTTATTTCACATTCCGAATCACTGCTCTCTGTGCCATCAAACGTCGATTGACCATTACCCGAATGTTTGTTAGTAAAACTCACTCTTATACCATTATCGTCATTGTTTAAAAGTCCATTAACACGACCAACTTCTTTACTTAGGAACTCTCCCTCATTGTCACTTTGATCTTGAGTATGCAATCCTACCATTTTTTCGACCAGAGATTCTAGTTCTTTCACCTGCAGGATAATTTTCTTTAATAGTAGAAAAAAAATATCGTAGTCAACTTGCTGGATTAAACTGTGCTTACCTTAAATAGTCTAGCTGCTGCTAATAGCGACGGTAAGTGTACATGAGATACAGTAGTCTCACCACAGTACATAAATTCAATCATGGCTTTAAGGATGCTAAAATTTAAATCTCTAAGAAGTATGACTGGTTCTGCACCAAGATCTTGCGCCAATATTTCCTAATAAAAAATTATTTTAATGTAAGCACCAAGTGTAAATAAAAATAGATTTATACGATTAAATGTACCTCAAAATAAAGGCTGCACGAAGCTAGGACTAGTTTGTGTACTCTTAACTTTTGTTCTTCACATATTAAGGTCACATCAACCAGTGCTTGCCTTGCTAAAAGTCCACTGAATCGTTCTGTGACATAAGCTGCATGGCCAGGCCATTGCAACACATATTCTCTACCATTCTCCACCATGGTTACTGCTTCGTTTTTCTGTAAAACTATAAATAAATTTTAAATTAAGAATTTTCAAATACTCGAGCTCTTAATTAACTTATTATTATTGATTTATAGATATTATCCATTATAATTTACGAGTTAACTCAGTCAATATAATTTGACCTGGATTTGCTTGAAAATAGTTTAATATTAAGTTGATAAATTGTGCAAGTTTATTTTTAAAACATATACATAGTATTACAGATTAAGAAAGATAAACTTATTTTTTGTAAATCTAAAACATTTTTTAACCGATTGATAAAATATTAATTATGTACCATATGCTCGATGATAACCTTGGATTTGAAGAAGAATTTTAAGCTGTGGTGTCATGACAGAAACAAGATGGAACTTTGTGCAATAGTCACACTTAATTAGCAATAATATTTGTTGTGGTTCAACTTTAAAAAAACTGAATTGGTTTAATAGATAAGCAAGAATATTAGGCTTAAGGTTACCAGCACAATTTGACGATACTTTTTGGCCAATTTGGACGAATTCTATCAAATGAGTTTTGTACAAATTCAATAACAGAAGTGTAAATATCGTTAGAAGAATTGTTGCTAGCCATCTCCTGGTTGCGCTTAACAGTTGCAGATGCTCCAATCGTTAAAGGATGTCAGTGGAATATCTGTTCCAAGGCTGCTGTTCCGATGTAGCATCCAGCAAAGTTTGCAAGACTATCTTTTTGTGAGAAAGTAAACAAGTGCCACTAGGGCCATTCGGTGTGCTCTCTCTTTCTCTCTCTCTCTCTCTCTCTCTCTCTCTCTCTCTCTCTCGTGGATGAGCGCTGACGAAAATAGACGCCTCGTACTTACGTTAAGTCGCGCCAACGAAGGAGAATAAAGCGGATACGATCTGGAGATGGAGTCTTTGGCTCGGCCTAAAAAAGAAGGACTCGAGGTGCAACGTACTCACCGAGAGTCGACTCGAGCGTTCGTCAGAGGCCGAGCTCCGGGCACAGTAGTTCGGCTGGCTTGGGTTCGCGCTGTGACTGCTGTTGCTGCTGGTGCTGCTGACGGAGATCGTGGCTTCGGCTTAGGGGACGCATCAAACGGCCGTGCTGCTGTGCGGCGGCGCGACGTCGACGACGTCGCCGTAAGTACATGGAAGAGCCCCGGGGTTGCGACTGGACGGCTCGGCTCCTACTCCGCGGGGAGAATCTCGGTGGCGCGCGCGCGCACCCTGCTCCTCCGTGAGTGCGAGCGACAACGCGCTCAAAGTGTGCGTCGTTATTAGTGGCTCGCGCTCTGAGCACGCGACCGATCAAAATTCGGCCATGTTTATTAGTAAGCCATTCGGCTCGCGAAACTGAGACACCGTCGCTGCGAACAATGCAAGCATCGGCAACCATCGGCCAGGCACCGACGATCGTCCACTCTTTTTTCGCTCTCTCCACCTCTGGCCGCGCGTAGCTTCCCCCCACTCAGCCTCGCGCTCGGTCGCGCTCAGTCGCGGCGCGCGGTTAACTACCGGGTGATGGCAGCACAGATGCCAAAAAAAGGACGAAGAAGAAGTCGCGGCGCGTCGGCGCGTCTTAGCGGAAACTACTAGAACTTTCGGCCTTCTATAGGGTAATTATCGCCTTTACCGACTGTTGCTACGTCGGTACATTATTAGTGCAACTTTGAATAAAAACAAACATTTTGGTACATCCTAATTTATTCTCGAAAGATATGTTATGCTTAATACATTAGGAACTTGGAGGTTCATATACATATAACTTTAACTAAACATTAGTAGAGGTAAACGTCAAGTGAGAAAAAGTTTATAATTTGTTTAAAAATGTCTCTAAAAGAAATTCTGTATGCTTAGACTAATTCTTAAAAAATAAATGATAAGACATTATCTTAAAGCTAGATTTTATACATAATTGAAAAAAGGGATCGTTAAAATGCTCTTTACAAGTAGTGTATTGTACATTTCTAAATTGAAATGATAAAATGGCTGAAATGGCTGAAATGGGGAAAATGGGCAAAATGGATGGGGCAAGATTGAGCGCTTAGCTGGCTGGCGGTGCGGTGGTGATAGTAGGACACAGCAGCGCCGTCTTCCAGTAGGCTAGGGCGCCCTGGTCGGCGGGCATGGGCTTGGCGAGATTCTCCTCGAGCCACTCGCCGATAGTCGGCAGATTCTTCTCGCTCCAGCGGGTCTCCTGCTGGATGTTCTGGAAGGCCTCGAGGATGATTGGTAAAACGGCCTCCAAATCCATGCGGCGCTCTTTGAAGAGCTTCTCCACCATCTCGTGGCCGTCGCTCGTCTTGAAGAAGCCGGTCGCCGAGTGCACGATGCCGGTCCACAGGTTCTGCTTGCCCGCGAACCGCTCCTTCACCGTGTCCCAGTGACTCGATAAGAACTTGAAGAGGGTTGTGTAGCCATTCGCGCTGCCCGTCAACATCGTAAAGATTAGATGCACGTCCGCGTCCGAGAAGTTTCCATTGCGCTCGATTATCGTGACGCTCAGCAATCTGTTCCATTATAATAAATGAGGGGCTTATTCAAGAGACTATCGAGCAACTATTAAAGAGCAACTGCTTTTTATTTATTTACCTCTCGATCTTGGCCGGATCTTTCGGGCAGCCCGCCAGCGTTTTCAAAAGGTACGTCCTCTCGCTTTGTTTCCTTTCTAAGCTATTTTTTGGGAAATTGATAACTCGCTGCAAACCAAAGTTCCACTCTTCATCCGTGCCCCACTTGAAGACTGGACAGAGGAACTCGTTTGCGACCCTGCTCAAAAATAAAGTAGGCTACGTCAATTTTTGCTCAAATGGAGTGCCACTTAACTGGCCGGGACTTACGGGTTTCCCTTGTCGGGTTCCTTGTCCGTCATCCACTTGTTGAACTGCTCGCGGGCCTCGGCTATGCAGGGCTCGTAGCCGGCGCGGCAGAGGAAGTACCTGGCCAGACCCCTCAGGTGCGCCTTCCAGGAAGCCTCGCCCGCTGGCGGATTCTCGCAAGGTTCCGTGTACAGCGGCTCCAGCAGCGAGCGCGAGTACGCCTGCAAACGATAACACTTCCATTTATCCACTCCACTTTAACGACTTGATTTTCTTCGCTCGATTTCTGCCCTCGACTCACTTCGAATTTCGTGAAAACGTCCGATCCTTCGAGGCGCTTGCCAATGTGATCTATCATCGTGAAGAACGGCTCCCAAACAACGTGGCTTTTCTCGTGCTTGAGGAAGAGGGTCATGTCGAGGGCAATTTTGAAGCAGAGCTCGTCGGCGTAAGCGAGATTCCAGGAGTCGTGGAGCAATTTGGCGCGGGTGAGGGTCGGTATCGTCTCGAAACTCGGACTTCGCAGATACTCCGCGAGCAATTGCCAATTGTGCGAGTCGTAGTTTACCGGGAACAAACCTGTATATTCAACGGGTTCAGTTTTTTCATAAAATTTTTTACGCATTTTTTCATTCCCTTCTCACCAATCTCCTCGGGGTTCACCACGACGAAGCTCTTCTCGTCGTCGATGTCGGGGACGTTTATGTCTTGCTTCGTCTTGCTCTCGAGGAGCCAAGCCCTCGGTTTGTAATCGCTGTAATTCCAGTTGTGCTGGGACCTCATCACCAACGGAATATTCCAGCTAAAAGCCAGCGAGCTTTCCACGTTCTTGTCCCACGTCTCGCCTCGGGTTTTGGCCCTCTCTCTCACGTACTTTTTCTGCCGAGACATCATTTTTACAGCTAATATGAAATCTCTCTTGCTTACTTATTTATACTTATTGTACCTGGCAGAAGGTAATCGTCTTGTTCTCGTAATTACGAGTGACGGTGACAAGTGGCAAACGGTCCTGATCCGTCCACGTATTAGCAACGGCGTTTATCGTTAGGCCTTCCGGAAGCAGGTTGCTTTTCTTCGCCACAAAGTCCATACTGTCGAATATGTCTTTGTCGACGAATTGACGCGCCTCGCGCTCTTCCGGCCTAAATCAAGTTTACCTTATCTTTATTTCCACGATAATTATTTACTTTTCACACGCCTGATGAGCTCGCTTAACCTTACCTGGGGGAATTTTCAAGACTGTGGATCAGATGCTGCATGCTCGCCTTAAAGTTGTCCTTGCCAAGAATGTAGTGGAACATACGGAACATTAGTTCAACTGCAAGATAAATGTTAACTGCTTTTACATTTACTTATTATTTAAATAAAGGGGTAATCATGGACATTCCGATGTGTGCAACAATGTAGCCTTTGCTCTTTCGGGCGTTATCTCGAGCGACACGAGCACGCTTTAGAATCCGCTTTTATTTCCCGTCATTCAACTCGCTTGGAAATACAAGACAAAGGACTAATTTTAAGCAACTTTTAACGAGATTCTTTTGTCCGCCTATTCTACTGTACTGCTTTTTCTCCTTGACTAGCCAATTATGCTAACGAGTTTTCTCGAGTAGCGAGCTTTTCATGTGTCAACTTACTTTTTGCAGATTTAGCATCGCGCATTATGCCGACGGCCCGATTGGCCCGGGAACTCTTGCCATAGCCGTAATACAGGGAGTAGAGGATGTTCATGGGCCACTTGCCCTTCAGCTCGTCCGGATTGATCTGAGCTCATTCAAAGCGATTCATTAAAATTGCAAACTTTTAAATTATTAGCGTTGCAAGTTTCGCACTACGAAGGAAATAAAAACTCGAGCACTTACGTCAGTGGTGGTCATGGATGCTAGGAAGGAATTGAGCCCTTTGCTAATTTCGGCATCCATCAGGCGGTACGGGGTCACGAATTGGCCGATCCATTGGTAAGTAAGCTCGTAAGCCGTGTTCCAGACTAGCGGGCTGCTTAGCTCGCCCTCTCTGAAAAAGCGAAACCTTTGGCTATCCAATTCTTTTGTAATTCTACTTTTCAATGTTATCTTTAATCACATCTCTAAAAGGATAAGATATTAACATACAAACAGAAATATGTATGCCCTTTTATGTAATAAAGCTTGAGAGCAATTTATTAGAGTCACTTGGTGAACGGTCGAAGTGGGTCAAACCTTATCTAAGGCCTGAATAGGCCGGTTGACGCGTTACGCTCGCGCCGTAGCCCTGCATTGGGAGGGAGAGAGAAAGAGAGAGAGAGAGAAAAGCTCACTTGAAGATCATGAGACCCCAATTGTCGGACGCTTTGCTGGCCGTGTACATGGGCATGGCAACTACGTCGAGCTTCGGCACCATGACCGAGCTGTTAAAGTACTCCTGGAGGTAGTTGAGCACGCTGACGATGCGATCGGGCACGTCTTTGAGTGCCTCTAGGTAATCCTTGCGGCCCCAGACGCGCACGTTCATCGGCTGGCCACCGTGGATCGGGTTAACCTGCTTTTTTGGCGTGATACTCTCAAAGTCCGAGATGACGAAGGCCAGCTGGTACGACGTCATGTCCAGCGTCCGTTGGAAGCGGTCTTGCACCAGCTCCTGCTCGCCCGGCCTGGCGAGATTTCGTTGTTACATGTAAACAGTAATTTTGATCGATTCCATCTTTGCAAGGCATAAAAGGCATGCTTGGAAAACTTACACGGCTGTGCTGCTCTCGATGGGGGTGTTGGACAGAGCTGTCATGTTCTTGGGCCGCGTCAACAGCAACTGGAACTTGGACTTGAACTGGAGTTCGTCGAAGCTGGGGAACATCTTGCGCGCATTATTCAGCCTCAGGTAAGTGGCCACGTAAGTGCTGTCAGGAGGAAGAAAGAAAAAAATCTGCAGTAAGCGCCGTGCTATCCTATGATCGATCGGGAACTTACTGCTTCTGCCCGGCGGAGTCCATGTAATCGTTCATGAATATGCCGGAGGTGTCGTTGGTCGTGATGTTGCCCAGGTAGCTGATGTCGACTTCGCAGGTCACGTTCTCGCGCAGCCTCTTCTCCAGGTGGATCATCAGCTTCTGCGGGTTGCGCTCGATTTTCGCGACCTTCACCACCGCCGGTGCCTTTTCGTCTTCTCTGTTTTCATACACGGAGAGAATTGAAGAGCTTTTAAGTAATATATTCTCTTCGGCTTTATTTACTCGTAAGCTTACGCGCTGCCGTCGAATTCGCGGGGAATGTCGTTGAGCCTGGTGACTCGGACGTTTGAGTGGTCGATCTGCAGATCGGGATGAACGTGCAGGCTGATTTTGTCGGCGGAGGCGGTCCAGGTAATGTTGATCCTAACGCGTCCCTTAAATTTAGCTTCCTGCAGCAGGGGCTCGATCTCCAAGGCGTAGCTCAGCGGACGCAGCTTCTTCAGACAGATGCAGTCGGAGCTGAGGTTGTGCCATTCGTTTATGTCCACGCTGCGCTCCACCCTTTGCTGCAGTCACGCGCACGATCGAATTTACCCATATTTCTAGCTTTCATTATAATATTCCTACAGATCACTGTACTTTCGAAACTATTCGAGGTACATCTTTTTAACGAGATCGATCTTCTGGGCTTACCTTTGGTAGAGCGTCAATGGCTACGATGAGGAAGAGGGAAATTCCTAATTTTAAGGCGGATCGCCTCATTTTGTTGGATATTTAGAATGCTTAGAGTCTCTGAAAAAAAAAACTCTAACTGAAAATCCTCTTGCGCTCAAGAGAGCTGAAGTCTGATGATTTTCAGCAGGATCTCTCGGCGGCGGAGTAGAGCTGAAGGCTGTCCGGTCGCGCGTCAAGGGGGTGAAAATACGCAAGCCCGATGCGCGATCTTTGGCGGCCGTCCGTTGACTGTCGGCTGCGGCTCCTTGGCCGGAGACGCGTGCCTCTGTCCCCGCAGCCGATCGGGAATCTTCGACGATCGGTGCCAAGCGAGGAACGCTCGGTGTCAGGCCGTCCGGCCGGCCTTTAACGATGCAGATCCGTAGCCGGTGATTATCCAATTGCTCCCAAAGGGGATCTCCCCTTCCTGGAGAGCGCCGTATACGAGATGACGTCAATCATCAATGCGCAAGTTTGACCATTTAAAGGACCGCTGCCGAGGCCCTCCGCTTTTCTAGAATAGAATCTCGAAAAAAGTAAACAAGTAAACCGAGAAATTTGCGAGACGATCGTTAACTTGCAGCCCTTCAACGCCTTTCAACAGATTTTCACTAGATCTGTTAGAATGTTGATTGTTGTCCTTGGAAAAGTAGCCAGCACGAGGTGAACCCTATAAGAACCGGTAAATCGCATAAACTGCCGACTCTACGCGGCCAATGACAAAACGGCGCAGCAAGTAAGCCTCGCGGGTGCGAAAGCTCCTACGGGAGGAGGGGAATCCAAAGCGGGCCGCCTGCTATAACCTTCGCCGTGGATTACCCCCTAATTGTCACTTGACGACAAGCGGCGTCGCACCGGTGGAAGATTTTTCAGACGCGCGTGTTGCTTGTATATATTGCTAATGAGGCCGTTTGCTACCGTTGGCTCAATATTTGTCAGCGGCTCGCGCTCGATTGGAGGACACTTTTATTTTCATTTTATTCTTTTTTATTTCCAGCATAGAGTACTGGATAGAATTTCAAACTGTCCTGCTGCTAATTTCAGTACCAATTTCAAAGAGATACTAGAGTCATTTTGATAACGAGATGCATTATAGCTTGTCATCTCAAACTGCATACTTTGACTTCCTGTAAAGTTTTAATGCACGCAGAAAATTCGCCGGTGAATCGCATGACACGATGTAATTATTTTAAAAATTTTCGAAAACAGTTGCAATGATTTTTCTAACGACGAAAAGATTTTCGGTGGCTCTGAAAAGGCAATGATGCATCTGAGATTAGCTTACGATTACGCAAGCCATCATTTACAAGCACGTAAGGAATAAAAAGTTGAAAAAAATCGGAATATTGTATTTGTTTTTTCTGTACTTTTGTCTGGAGTAACAGCTGCTTCGAAGTAGCTTATCGCTCGTTCATTCTTAAAAGAAACGCGTAGAGTAGGAAAAAATTTCCATCATCTTTTGAGAAATGTCTAAAATGTTAAAGAGTTGCAGAGTTACTGGTTAATTTAGCGTAAAAGGAAGACAGTGGTTTCTCTCGAGTTTTATTAAGTATTCTGAATAAAGATGAGCAATAAAAAAATGAAAATAAGGCGCGAATCGGCGTGACAGCTGCGCTCGTCCGTAGTGAAAAGCTCCCCGCGTTTACAGCGCACGTGCTCTTTGCTGATGAATAAAGGAAAAAAAGTCGAGGAAGGAGAGACTCGAGAAGGAAAGAGTGGGAGAGGCTCGGATCCTCGGGAGCTCGGCGACGGCGCAGGTGGAAGCGCTAATTGCGCTCTACCTGCCGTTGCGCTCGGAGTCTCGGAGTCTCGGTGGAAAAGCGCCTCGCGGCCCTCGCGCGGCCCGCCGATCACGCGAGTAAAGAGAGCTCGATGCGAGCCGGCGCCTCGCGCCCTCCCCGCAGGCACTACTCGACGAGCGCAGGCAGCCCGCAGCAGCATGAGGCGAGGCAGCGTCAGCACCTTCGTCGACGACGGACGCCGGCACTGTGAGTCCTTTGCGCCGCTTCTCGACTTATTACTCGGCCCTTTAAACGATAATTAATATTCATTTTATACTCGCTAACTAATCTTTTAAAGCTTGCTTCACAAACGAGCAGGGCTATACATTGGCCAGCAATAACAATGCTCTAATGAATCCTTCCGATAATGATAACGACTGATTGCTTACAATAACCGATTATTTCAATTTAATAAAAATAATTTAAACTCTAACGCGTAAGAATATACTAGATAGTCTGCCTTGTGGCTTTTTCATGGCTGTGATAAAAGAGTCGGAGAACTATCGTATCTAACGTACCACTTTGTGAGTGAAACTAATTGAATAACTATCGTTATAAGTAAACAGCCTTTGTAAGGTTTCTTTTATGTTTCCGACGCTGCAACACAGAACGTCAACTACGCAACTTTAGTTATTGCTCTTTTTGAAATATTAAGTGAAATATTTATTTTTAGCACGTTGACGGTGCAGAAAAAAAAAGAAATAATGCTTAGCTGCTTATTCTGTAGATCAATGAAAAGTGCGGCGTTATCAGCATCCGCGAGGCCGCAATAAACTCGAGCGCTGGATTTTGCACGTGCGTTCGCGCTCTAATCTAATCGTCGTGCAGGCCAGATCTCGGCTCGCCTCTGGACTTGCCTTTCTTCTCTTCGCTTTTTTCTTCCAGCGGCGCCCAGCTGCCCTTCAAGGCCAATTTTCAAATTTCAATAAAGGCCTTTTCTCTCGATCCACTTATTTGTCATTCAGCCGCTCAATCTGCGCAACGAGCTTGAATTGCGCGCGAGGTTCAACTTTATCGCTGCACCGCAATGTGAATTAATCTTACGCACGCTCGATTCTCCATTTCATAGATCCGTAGCTAAATACTCGCTTGCTTTCTGCTTGCCGGACGTCTGGGATTTACTATTTCCTGAAGAATCAACTTGATCGATTTTCTCAAATCAGTTAATATAATATGTTAAAAGTTAATAAATAAGCTGTAGGTCGAGAAAAAGGAAAAATTGGAGGCGTTATCCTCAAGCTTGGGAGATCAGTACGGATCGGCATGCACCGTTAAGCAGGAGGTCGCGTCTATACCGCTCGGCCTTGCGTTGGGCTCACGTCACTGCTGGAGCGGCGCTTCCGGACGATAGAATCACTTCTGAAAAAATGACGCTGGGAGTTGCCCAAATTCTTCCCCATTTCTTTCTTCTTGACAAATACTGTCTATTCGAATGTGCATTACAGAATAAAAGGCTCAAAGTTGAAAGAGCAAGTCACTGTTTGTACGATACGTCCTGTCAATTCATGAATGAACTGCATTAACGAAGGCTATTTTCTTCTTTCATTGGACTGACATGTGGAATATTTCTAAAGGAGCGAAATAAATATTTGGAACTTGCTGAACTATCGGATACTTTTGGAGATACTTTTAAGTAAAGTAGATTTGAAATGTCGATGAATATATTTGACGCAAACGGCTTAGGAAAGCTAGTCGATAGTTTGGCAAATTTTAAGTTGCTATTATAAATCCTCAGAGTGGAAGTTAATATTTTTCGCTTCGCATCCCGCGCAGGCTTACTATCGAGCGATCGCACGAGCGCGTTAATTACATAATAAAAAAGAACGTAGGTTGCGTAACGTCGCCGCCGTGCGGTCTCATCAGCCGAACGGAAAAAAAAAAATAACACAGTGAGATGCCTCGAAATCCAGTTGCTTCCCGCGTGAAAAAAATCGCTATTCTATTCTCTGGCGGATCTCGAGCGGTGCGCTTGCTTCCACAGCGGCAGGCATGGTGACGCCGGAGGTGCATCGAAACAGTCGGCAGGAGTTTACGATGCAGGACGTGGCGAACGAGACAGTGGGCGGCTGCTTCGTCTCCTACCGGAAAATCGCTTTCGCCGTCGTCTTTCTCATCGGTCTCCTCGTTGCCGGCGCTTTCGTCGGCGTCTACATGAACCTGCCGGTCGACAAAGAGGTGAGCAATAAAGTTAAAATTTTCACGAATAAAAGTAAGTGCAAAGAAGCTTTCATGCTTAATTTGGCGCGAGCTTTCGAAAGATGCCGGACAGTCTGACAATCCTGGCGAAGGAGGAGGAACCACTGGAGAAGTACGTATTGGCGGACTCGATCAAGGCCCTCGAGTACCGCGTGACGCTCGAGCTGGAGGCGCAGCCGGCACGTGGCCGCACGCGGGTCAAAGGTTACGTCAGCTTGGAGTTCGAGCAGAAGAGAGTCGAGGGTCCCAGCCAGCTCGTTCTCGACAGCAAGAATCTGCGGATGAGGACGCACCGGATTTTTGACTTAAACGCAGTCGAAAATGTGACGCAAGCCGAGGATACTGGCGAAAAGATTGTCGCTGGTAAGCGATACTTGCCGAAAAGGCAGCATTTTGCTTGCCAGCTATGTTTTCGATGATCCTTTAATCGCTTTCAGAATCGAGCGACGGAACGGTCGCGTCGTCGCTGCGCATGCTGAATGAGTCGAGCTTCAGGATGGAGCTCAAAATCAATGGCAACAAAACGGATGTGGCTGGCTCCGATTACGTCATCTTCCTGGAAAAACCGCTGCGCCGCGGAAATTACTTGTTAGAAATTGAGTATGAAACCGAAGTGGACGATAGGGTAATATTCTTCAAGGATTTTTCAAAAAATAACGGAAGCAGGTAACCAACATTTTGTTCCTTTCTATTCTATGAATAAAACTGCTTATATAGCTCATAATACTTGATTATCTCTTTCTAAAAGCTGCAATCTTTTTTAATATTTCAAGCTGACTTTAGCATATTTTCCAAGCGCAGACAAGTGTCCCCAAAGAGATTAGACTCTCGACACATCGAACGGCGGATTAACTTTTCCATCAAGCATTTTCTAATACTCCATTTCGCCGGCAGGCTGCTTTTAGTGTCGAAGTTGAAGCCCTCGAACGCGCCTCGACTCTTCCCGACGCTCGATGAAGCGAAATTGAAGGCAAGCTTTGTCCTGACGCTGCTGCATCCGCGCGACACTAAAGTGCTTTCAAATACTCCTCTGATGAATACGAGCTACTCGTAAGTATACGGACACTTGACATTTTTCTCGGGAGCCACTCGGCGAAAGAGTTTAAAAATGCAAAATGCGCGAGCTTTTTTCTGACCTGCTTAAAATTCAATTGAAATTAAAAGAAAGTTTAATATGTTTGTTGCGTAAAAGATAATTAATATTAGCTTAGGAAGTCTCCCCCCTCTCCCCCACGAGCTGGATTAATGGTTCATTTGCAGTTCGGCGGAAGTGATGGCGGACACTTTCGCCGCTACTCAGCCAATGTTGCCGTACAACTTGGCATTCGTCGTTGCCGCCAGCGAGCTTCTCGGCGTGCTGGAGTCACTGGAGTCAGAGGGAGGGGCCGTCACGTGTTACGGCGATGTCGACCGTGAGCCTCGGGAGCTGTACTTGCTGCACAAGATCCAATCCACTCTCGAGGTGTGCGCCTCTGCCCTCGGCCGAGTCGATCGGCCAGTCGAAAAGATTCAGCTCGCCGCACTTCCCGCTGACTTCGATGCTCTCTCTGCGCCTGGATTAATCCTCATGAGGTAAGCTATGGCTCTTACAAAAAAAAAAATCTTTTATTCTTTACGTCCGATTGTTGCAGAGATTTATTGTTCTATACCGAAAATGATGCACTATCGTTCGAAAAAGCCAAGGCCCTTCGTAGCCTGGTAGGCCTTGTGGCCCATCAGTGGCTTGGAGGTTTGGTCAACGCGAAGAACTGGACCGACGCTTGGTACATCGAAGGTTCCGTTCTTTATCTGCAGTACGCTCTCCTCAACAAGGCAAGTTTTTGCGCTTTTCTCATCTTGTCGTAACTATTTGAATAAAAGGCCGAAACGAAAACAAGTTGCTATTTCGATAGTGCAGATTGACCAGAGCTTGGACGGATCGGAAGATTTCATGGTCGACGTCTTGATGGAGGCGATGGAGAGCGACGGTTACCGAATCTCCAAGGCCCTCGAGTCGGCGGTCAATCGCACTCGAATTGAAGCCTTCGATCTTTCCGATACTTATAAAAAAGGTATAGTACCAGTGAAAAAGTAATTTTTCTGCATCTCTATGCACGCTTTCCTCCTGCTACTTTTATGCTTGCTCATCCTGCGAAATACGAGGCACTAACTGAGCATTACGCGTTTTCCACCGTAGGTGCGTCTTTGATAAGCATGCTGCATGGCATCCTAGACGAGGGTGCAGCCGGAACTGGCTATGCCGATTTCCTGCGACACTGGTGGGTCTTGACGTACTTTATTCCAGCGTCTTCATCCGTCTCCTAATTGGCCATTACGAGGGGGATAAGGCGCGAGGGCTTTTTATGCTAATTTTAAGAGAGCCGAGGCTTTTATTTTCTTCTGTCGCGAGAGAGCCGCGTGTGCATGTCAGACTTTATTCGCTGTGTCGTCTTTTTAGGAGCTACTCGAGAGCCGACTCGACTGCCTTCTTCAAAGCGATGGCTGCCAGTTCCAGCCTCGACGATAAGACTAATTTAAGCGAGGCGCTCGCTGGATGGACCAGGCTGCCAGGCTATCCCGTACTCAACGTCACGTGGAATCAAAACAATGAGACTGTCACCGTCCGACAGGTAAGTAGCGCGATGTTTTAATGGGGAATTTATTTCTGTATTGCAAAAATATGCACTAGATGAAATTCAATTTCGATGAGTGGTCAAGAGAGGAGGAGGAGGAGGAGGAAGAGGAGGAGGTGCCAACGCACAGTGGTCCGTTTTGGTGGGTGCCGTTGACTTACAACACCGCTGCGGACGATTGGGCCAACCCTAAGTTAGTCTGGCTCAAGGGCAAAGAAGAGATGACGCTGGAGAACATCACGTCGGCCGGCAATGGTTCTTGGATCGTTTTCAACGTCAATCGAAGTGGTCCTTACACATAATTTTATTGATTTGCATAGACAAAATGAAAGATCCCGACGAGTTTTTTAAACGATTTTTTATTTGCTGCTTCGAGCCAGGTTATTACCGAGTGAACTACGACGAGGAAAATTGGAGGGCACTGAGCGAGGCGTTACTGCGGAAGCACGAGGATATCCCAGCGGCGACGCGAGCCTCCCTCGTGGACGACGCGTTGAGCCTCGCCCGGCAGGGCAGTCTCGGCTACGAGACGGCCTTCGAGCTTCTGAGGTACCTCGGATCCAACGAGCGAAACTACGGACCTTGGCGCGTTTTCGCTTGGCACGCTCATCAGCTGAACTTTGCCCTCTACGAGAGTCAAGCTTACCCAAGTTTTCAGGTATTGGAGAGATTTCATATTTTTCAAAGTTTCAGCATTATTTAGAATATTTCTCTTCGATACAGGAGGCTATGAGGAAGTGGACTTGGAAGCTTTTCGACGATGTGGAAGCTGAAATCGATGAGGGCCGACCACTTGCGCTTTTGGCTATGCAGTTATCTTGCACGTTCGAATACCAGAAATGCACTGACTGGGCCAAGGATAAATGGAATAGCGTGTACAATAAAAGCGAGTCCGAAATAACGTAAGGATAATCAGATTTTTTTTAGTGAAATATGGAAATTCCGCTGTGATTTAAAATTCAGCCTGGCGAAACACGTACGCGAAACGGTGTACTGCATCGGGGCTCAGCGAGGTGGCCAAGAAGAACTGTCCTACTTGTCGAGCAGAATTGCAGCGACCACCAACAGGCTCGAGAAAGATCAACTCTTGTCGGCATTAAGCTGTTTTCAGAGATCTTGGATATTGCACAAGTGAGTCCTATCCTTCGAATCCTTTCAAACTTGAAGCTCCTTTAGATTTTTAAACTATAATAAATAAATTTTAGGTTACTTAATGACATTTTGGAAAGTGATAAGTTCGAGGAGAAGGATATTAAGGTGATATTGCAGTCGTACGCCAAGAAGCCTGCGGCATCTAAAGTTGCGCGAAGATTTGTGCAAGAAAACTGGGAGCAAATAGTGCGCAGGTAAATGAGAATAGAATGAAATTGAAATGATAAACGGTAAAATAAACTAAATTTCAGGTTTTCGAATTCTTACTGGAGTATGAAGGCATTCGTCGAGGCTTCGATGAGTTTACTCTTCACGGATCGAGACTTGAGAGAGGTAAAGATAAAAAGGTATGCTTATTTAGTGGCAGTGATACGCTTTCCTTTTGCAGTTCAATACGTTTCGAGATAAAAACATCGAGAGCTTGAAGGTGATGGGCCACTGGGTGGCTTTGAACGAAATGAAGGCGATCTCCTGGGTCTCCAGACTGAAACAATCCTCCAGCAGCATCCGAAGATGGCTCGAGAGCTACAGCAACTCCTCCGATTAGCTCCGATTAGCTCGATTTAAGCGCACTCATATCAGTCCCTTTTGTCTTCGCTCAAAGAACAAAGCAAATTATCATCGTTCATCTCGAAAGTGACGTATTACAAATAGAGGAGAGGCTGTGTGAAAGAAAAGTTAAAAAGACAGTTGAGGCCAAATGTTCTACCACAACAATTTTTATTTCTTCCATGCTTTTCTCAAGCATAATTATAAAACGAAGCAACAAGTTCTCGTTTCGATTATTTCCTAGAACGGCGCCCATCATATTATGATAGTACATATTTAACAAATCTTTATACGATTACGCATAAGAACCGTATCTAACGATCACATAATTATCATTGTTTACTCTAACCGGCTATCGTTATTGTGCCTGTCGTGCCTCCTTTTCTCTCTTGTCGATCGCGCGCTACAATGACAACGACGGAAACGAAGGGGAAGGGAGCGAGGCAAAGAAAAGCAAAAAAAGTGATCGGCCAATATAATATATTGTGCTTCGCTGATATTTTTTGGGCACATAGACTCCAACGTTAAGATTTACGATTACTAAATTGATATATTCATAATCATCTACGGAGTAGTAGAGCTCGCACTATCTACACAATCTATGATTATTACGTCGACAATTTGTTATCCGGTCGTTACTCAGCGATAACAGCAGCAATTAGCTCCTTAACTCTCTTTTACGCGGAGGCGGAATTTCGAGGCGTTATTTACACGTTTATGTACAACGTAATTTCAAATGGACAGACGCGTGGCCTATTGCTTTTTTCTTTTTGATTGAGTGACTCTTGAAACATTCTTCCGCCTCGAGTTTTCTTATTTTTGGCGCAATGAATTTATTAGCAAAAGCATGTGCGTTTTTTCTTCGTTTTTCTTCGTTGCGGAGAATAGTTTAAAATTGGCGTGGCGCAAGTTTTGAATGTTTTTCATTACACATTGTCAAGTAGAAACTTTTCGCAGCTTTGCGAATACATGAATGTACAATGAAAGTGCGTTTTCTCGAGCACGCGAGAAGAATGAAAGCTTAATGTACGCAATCGAAGAACGTAAAGAAAGCGCAGAATCGAAAATCGAATCTTTTATTGACTCCTACAAGCCTCCTGCGGTATAGTTATGTTTGTCACACAGGCGCGCTATATAATACTGTCAAGTTATAAGGCGCTTAATACGCGATTATCGTCTACGATGGCTACGTCAGACACGTCCAACACTCTCAAGCTCCCTTTCTCACTGCTCGCTGACACAGCCTCACCGCGTCTTACGGAATTTACGAGGCTGCCTGAGGATTTCACGTTTTATCGACGCCTTCGCTGCGGGTACTTACTTGCCTTTCTCTTTTTCGCTGACTTTGGAGGTTCATCTAAACAAGTGCCCTTCCGAATTGCTGCACACTGGTTTTTGCAGGTACTTTTGAAAAAGGCAAGTACAAGTACCCGAGTTCCGAGCGGCTATAATTAAAGACAGGGCGCGAGCGGGGAGAGGAAGCGGGGAGCTGCGAGAGTGGAGGATCCTACCGCGGCCGAGGCGTCACCCGTGTCCCGCGCTCGTCCCTACAGCTAACGGCTTTAGAATTCGTATGCTTTACTTCCGCCTTGTACGTCGTGTCGAACCTAGCGGCTAAACGTACGCCTTAACGACTACCTACGCTTTAATAATATTTAACAGGAGAAAAATAACGGCGAAAGAGAACTCGCGTCGCATTATTTTCTTTATTTTCATTTATAAACTAACGCCCTTCTCTCATTCCTTCCCTTTTTTCGACAATCTTTCGGCTCTAGGACAATTTTAAACTGAGCATTTGCTATGTACATTTTATCACTGAAAAATTCTCGGAAAAATTCTTCTCATAGACATTATATAACGCACGCATAATAGTTTTAGTTGGAGCCTCGATATATACCGAGAGAAAATAAAAGCGCAAGCGTATAGTTGTGAAAATTTACGACTCGGTCGAACAAAATTTAACAAGCAGAGACAAAAGCTCCTTTGGAAAGAGTGAGACAGACAAAGATGCACTGTGAGAAACTTGTTGTAAAAATTACGGCAAAGTATAGTACATATAAAAATTGTCTCTCATTCTCCGAGTGACTTGACTAAAGAAAAATATCTTTTAAATATTAATCTTTTCCTCGTGTGCTACCGCTGCCTTTCTCGCCGGTTGGCCATCGGTAGAGTTTGATTTTACGGTGGGCACTAAATCTTTGATAAAAAAAAAAATACAAAAGGAAAATAGCGCGCGTAAAGGGATGCATTTTATTGCGTAGCTCCCGCGTCGCTGCGCGTTTTACATGAATACAGATTTCTTTACTACCTGGCTAAAGTAAGACTCTATAAAGTACATATATAAAACGCCTCTGTAGTTCTCTACACTTCTTTTATATATATTAGTTTGAGTAAATTCTCATACGTTTGTACGAGCGTCCGCCAGGGATGTTCAAATACATTTGTGGCCGTGGTTCCAGCTTGACCAATAATCCTTTCAAGAGCTTTCGGATTATATAGACATATATTTATAAAAAAAATTAGGCAGTAGTCAGTTTCTTTTTCTGATTAAAATAAACATTCGATAGTCTCATAAGATAAAATATCTGGAAGCTTGGAAATGAATGAAGTGAAAAAGAGCAGTATGTCATTGTAGCCCTGAACGAGGCCGCACTCCTGTGATCGTTAAAAAGACTCGAATGTTTTTTTTTTACACACGATACGCTTACGTCTAGCACGCATTTCCTTCCACTGGTAATAATTATATAATAATGGCAGCTTTTTTTTATTTATGTATGCGATATACGCGAGGCGTCCTCAAATCTGAGCGCTCTATGCAACTGTAGTTTTATGCGCGGAACCGTCGTTTCGCTAAGTTGAAGAACGATAGCGCATTCGCCTGAGTAAAGGAAACGTCGTTGGCACAAATCGAGGACCGGAAATATCCCTACAACGGAAGTTTACGTAACGGTGCGTCCAATATAAAGTTCGCTGCTCTCTTTTCAGGGATTTCACGTTTTTAAGGAGTACACGACGTTGCTTCTTTACATTTTAAAAGTTTTTTGCTTCTCCCAAGCTCAAGTTGCGACACGTACGAGAAGCTTCTCGTTTTATTTTCTTTTTTACAAAGTTTTCTCTAAAAAAAATATGCGGTTAAACACGTTCGGAATCCTAAAAGTTCATTTATTTCGGATTGGCGCTTTAATCGTTTCGCTACGCCAGTGTCCGCACAGGGCGTCGCTTTGAGCATTTTCGAGCGATCGAAAATCGATTTCCTCTTCGCCGCAGCTTGCTGGATTCGGGCGTTATAGAGGAAGGAGGGCTGGAAGGAGGCTAACTTAACGCTTCTCGGAGGAATTCCACCGGCAAAGGTAGACACCGCAAAGAACCGATAATTTCTATAATGATCTTTATACATCGTTGGAAGAATGCATAAGGGAAGCTTCATTTATATCTCTCCGTCCGGTTTTTAACTGCTTTTACAAATTATTTATTTTTGTCCGCAATGTAGCTGTCGCTTTCCTTTATTATTAGAAAAACTCTTTTTTTCGATTAAAATTTACCCGAAATATATTTACATACCACTCTATAAACTAGAGCCTCTAACAATTTTTGCCTTTAATTTTTTTTTTTTTTGTTATTTTAACAATAATTATCTATTTAATTAATATATGATTTGATGACACGAAGTAGCTCTATCCTCTCGGTAAAATGAATGAAAAATTCTAGAAATTTGTCTTTGTAAAATAAAGAGCTGTCTCTGCACTAAGTCAGAGGTCTGCACCGAAGCGAACAGGTAGATGGGCGTCCAGTCGGGTACTTCTGCGAGCGAGAATACCTCGAGCGAGGACTACTGGGGCGGGCACTTGACGACCGTCGTCGTCGCGAACTCGCTGAACTTTTTGTCGATAGGAACTCTGTCGTCGTAGAGGGTCGGCGCCTGCAGGATTATGCCCGCCGTGCCGACCAGCACCGCCAGAGTGAAGATCCACAGAAAGAGACGGTCCAGCACCATCGCCACGTACTTCCAGTCCTCCTTGACCTGCGGACACAAGGTTCGAGGTGCTTTCAGCCGCGGCGATTGCAAAGAATAAAGAAGAGCCGCTGAAGCAGCGAGTGAAATAAGGACCTTGGTGGAGTCTTCGAGCATTTTCGTGTGCTCGGCGATGAAGCGCACGCAGATGCAGGACCTGTGGATCTCGGGCGGGCACTTGGAGTGGGAGAAGGTGGAGGAGGCTCGTAGCACCGGGCTCTTGCTGCCGTCGAGGGCGGCCGCTGCCTCCGCGGCCATCGGCAGCTCCTCGCAGGCGCCGTGCAGCCGCGGCAGGCTCGGCCCGTGTATCAGGCAGCTGCCACCGAACCGCGCCCCATCCGTCAGACTGGAAGCACGTTTTTACGGATTTTATTTTAATCGTGCGATCAAAGGCTTTATTTTACACAGCTCTACCTGGAGGGCGACAGATCGTCCTTGGAGGAGGTCCGACTGTGGAATCTCTTTGAGGGCGTTAGATGCTCGTCGCCAATGTCAGCAATGTGGCCCGACGAGTGATACGGATTATAAAAGGACTTGTCCTTGCTGCCTCTCATGCCTCTCATAAGGGCTCTCGTCGAAGTGAACCTGCAATCATGCCAAAGTACACCGAACTGCGGCAAACTCTCCAGCAATTCATTCTGCTTTTCGAGGTCATTTGAAATTTTCATAAAACTGTTAACTTACCTCGTCGGCTCGAATTTATACTGGGGCCGACGCATTACGAGGAGCCGCGGCAGGATGTGTATGAAGACCCTCTTGACCCAGGGTGCCATCTTGTGCGTTTGGGGCGAGCGGAAGTGGACGTTGAGCACAACCACCGTCACGCATATGCTGCAAGTTGAGTTAAGTATTTGAGTGCTAGATATAAGCTGTTGTAATCTATGAATCTGACGCTGCTTGCTCGAGTCGGCCTCGTTCTCCTGCGGCATTCGATGGAAAAGCGATAGCAACTTCAGCTCAAAAATATAAGCAAAAGCTAACAAAAGAACTGCTGTTTATCCTTTTATAACATTATTTTCATTAATTCAGAGCTTTTAGATAAGAATGCTCAGCGTAATTCGGTGCAGCTTGAAAAAGTCAAGTTAACCGAGAATGCAATAAGCGCACTGACACCTATCCAATGGTAGTCAGGCATCGACTGGGAATTGGAAAATATTCCGGACTCGAGCGCGAAAGGAAGCGGAATAAATTTCCAATAACGAGCCGGCGGTACCTGTCCATTGTGCCTGGTGCGCCGACGTTAGGTAGCGAGCAGGTAGACAGGACTCTTAAAATGGAAATTGCGAGCTGTTAATTTTTTTACTCTTTGTCGCCAGTCGATGCGACCTGGCCCCACTTCCGCGGCAAAAAGTCCATGCATAAGAATGAATCGGTCACCGTGACTAATGCTATCATGCCCTCATTCGACTTTTTCCAGAGGCACTTATTTATTTTCATTTTAGTTTAATCTTTGCTTTTCGAGCCGTCTCGAGCAATAGGTCAAGTACTTGGAAAACTCCTTTCTTTTAAGGTGCAAGCTCAACTACATTTCTGCCCGAACTCTCCTCTTTTTACTTGTGCCTTTTCAGAACACGCTCAACTTTATTTTTTCATCTTCTCCTGCGCAATAAGAACTTGCCAATATGCCAATGTCAATAAAATTTTTATTTCAATTAACTCAAGTTAAAAAAGTCTTTCATCCTTTCATATTGGTGAATTATAAATTGTGCACTCTTCGCGACATCGACCGCTATCAACATTTTTCTGCTTACGCGCGACTCCATACCGAGCGATTTAATTAAGGAGCCGCTGGAAACTGTTAGCCTCGTTCGCAGGGCGTACGCGTGAAATTCATTAGGGCCGCATCCAACGGAGGTTTGCAACTCACGGGAGAACCGCTAATGGCGCATCCGTCTTGCGCGAAAAAATCCCGAGCTCAAATCTTCCGTATATTAAAGCAAAGCCCTATAAAGCCTGATAAGACGTCTAAGATCCTATTGGAAGCATCAAATAAATATTTGCTTAGTGCAATAAAGCTTGATAGTTAAGAAAAATCGATCGGGTGAAGCAATCGCGTCACTGCAGAAAAAAATCGGTCAAATCGTTGAACGACGAGCTGTCTGGATCGTCTCCTATAGCGTCTAACCACGGAGCATCTGGGCTTGGCACGGTAGTCACGTACTCTGGACTCCTGAAAAATGTTGCGCCCCCGAGGCTCGGAGAGTGCCCTCCATAAATCTCCCCGGGGGTCGGCGACGGCCCGTCGAGTCGTGCAAAAGCGCGACGAGCTTTCAACGCGACCGCTCGAGTGAGAGGAAAAGTCGCGCGCGCAAAGAATATAAAGGCCGGCGGTGGGGAAGGGGCGACCTGGGCTCGAACGCGCTCCGCATTTTCGTTGGCCTTTTGTTTTCCCCTCTTTTCGCTCTTTTTTTTTTATTCCGTTGACGCGGCGAAAATTCGATAACAATGCGTCCCGACTCTTAGCCCATAGATCGCTGGATGGAGTTCTTTCCACGACGCGCTACTCATCGTGCTTGATGAGCGTTTCTCGTCCGCCCCGTATATGTAATTATTGAATTGACGTAAAGAGCGCGAAATTTTGCTTTCACCAGCGCATTTTAAATGAAAAACTATGTAAAATAGGATAAAATTATGTTATAAATCCTCCGGGCGGGGGTACAAAGGCAGAGCAAGCAGGAGACTCGTTACGTCTCGCATACTTTGACCGGCTCGAGATTGACGCCCGCTAAATCTCCCTACCTCAGTAATGCTGGCCATGAGCGTACTCTAGTTATGGATCTTCCAGGCTCTTTTCAATCTCAATACCGACTGAATAACATAAAAAAAGGCTTGCGCTATTCTCAAGTTTTTATCAGTTTTTCAAGATTATTTTCTCCGCGTCCCTTTCGTCTCCAGTATTGTTACAGTGTTCTTTTTGTTCTTTTCAGTGCTGTGGCGCGAGCTTTGTCACCTTAATTAAATATTTTCCGGACTCAGTCCGCAGTGCCCGTCTGTTTAAAAATTCGTCAAAGGCTCGGGGTTTAATGAGTGCCAGTGTAAATGGTCCTGCATTATTCATTGACTTACTTAATCATGAGCGAATGTCAATTTCCTTTTTTTCATTGAATATGATACATTTATATAAAGATACACATTTATATTCTATACTCTACATAAAGAAAACAAATGAGAAGAAGATGAAACGAGTGTAAAAAGGAATAAATGTTCTTCGGATTCCCGATATCTCGACTTGGGCAGTGAGGAAGTAAAAAAAGAGCAGTAGGAGAAAGAATAATTTCAATCCACTCGAGGAGGAAGGAGACCGATAAAGATCCGCAGCATCATTCGGCACCGTTACCGAGGAGAGAGAAAGACAGCCCGACGACGGCGGTAATGCAGAGTGCCGCCGAAGCGTCGATCGATAGAGAGCACGACACTCACTTTCCCCGAGATAAGGAGTGGAATTCGTTGAAAGCACATACTCGCTCGTGAGCCTCTATTTATTTAAGATTTTCGGTGAATTAAAATAGCCTTACATCAGAAAATCTGTTGACCGAGTTACATTTGGCAAAAAGAAGCGCAATTGAAAGATGGAAGAAAAGAAGAAAAAGAATGAATTCCGTTATAAATGAAATTCCCTCTATCTCATGCGCTCCAATTTCAGCCTGTCGGAAAGAAAAGGAAAAAGCGTTTTTAAATCGGAGGCACGCGCGCGATCCAGATAAGTTGCAGGCAAAAGCGGGTCGAGAGCGCGCGAATAAAAACGTCGCGGTGGCGCTGTAGGTTCGCGATCGTTGCCGAGGACGAGGAGGGCGAGGACGGGCGAATTCATTTTGTGCGCGGGAGGGAGATCGCCCCACTACTAACGAGAGTCTATACACTCAGGAGGGGGTATCTGGGTGTCCGCCCGATGGATAGCACCCTCTTCGGATTTACCCCGACCCCGCCGCTGAGAAGGAACGGCGGCTACGAGCTATGGAGGATTGCGCAAAGGCAATCGTTTACTCTGACTTTTAGGGGCCTCTACAACATTTTTCACTATTTTAAAAGAAACAGAGAAGGCTCGTAAAATAATCACGTGATTATTTTAGACTGGGGACCTTCCGAGCACTCTGCAATCCGAGCGGAAAATGTCGATAAGGGCCCGAGATCAGTGAAATTTCAGCGATTATTCAAAGTCCAGCGCAGCTGACGTCAACGAGCAGCTCTTTTTTTGGTGGGAAAATTTGACGTTAGCCTGTTATCTCGTATTTATACAGCTTAAACGCTTTGAAAGTTGACTGAAAACAACTTGTTTAAAATAAAAATGCAAGATTTAAAGTTTATTCGATAGAAAGCAACGCTGCTCGAAAATGTCGCTTACAGTTTCCGGAGATTCCAGTTGGAAAAGTTTCGCCTTGGATCGCTAACGAAGCGCTCAAGCCGCTCTCGAAATGATCTTCAAGCGTTCGAGCGGCGCGAGTAGATCGCTGATTGCGCGTCGACTTATTGACGACAAAAGAGCCGAGAGGAAAAAGTCAACTGTGGCTTAATCGGGGCAAGCAGGTCGCCCCGGACATTAATTTCGAGCTAGCGCGTTACGTTTTTATTACGAGTACGGGGAGGTCGTACCGCTGGCCGCTTCTCTTTTTCGCTCGCTTCAATATTAATGGGCACTCACTGCGCCCAAGTGCCGGCGCTCTTTTCACTTGGACGCTACTCACAATCAGCCTTCTATGCAAAATAAAAGGTTTCAGGCTAACGAGTGTATCCGGCCTCGTTGATCCGTGCCCTTTCTCTTTCTAAAGCCCTGCTATTATTCATCTAACATTTTGCCAAAATATAATGAAATTATTCCCTTGGAGGTAAGCGTGGACATAAAAAATAAAAAATGTGCGGACAAAGCAAAGGTTGGCTCGTGAGGCCGCTCAAGTCCCGTCACGCGAACGACGCGCAGCATCTACCCAACGAAGCCTGCTACTTATATTAGAAGAAGCCAGCCTCGCCGCTCACGTGCCTTTTCGTAAGCGTTGCGCTCGGGGCTTCCACGAGACGCCGTCGATTTGACGATGTCCAACGTTGACTACTTCATTATTGCGATTATGCTTCATTCTTTACTACTTAAGTAGTAGTTTGTTAAATTGAGCAATTAAGGAATATACAAATGTGCTTTAGAGAGCGTTCCTCTGAATTGTTTACGTTTTTTTGACTCAATGACAATAAGAAAGATGGAAATGGGGAACGGCGTCGAGACGGCTGGTTAGCTGCAAGCTAAACTGAAATTGCACGCTTATTCTTGATATTTTTGCGGGCACCGCGCCGTTCGCGCGTTTGCTCGATAGGACTACTTGCAAATGCAGACGGTGGAGTTGGGATTTATTTTGCGGATGCACCGGTAGAGCGAGGAGCGACAAGAAACACTTTTAAAAATTTTCATCTAAATCGTCTAATAGTAATTAGCAGCAAACAATCGCTCGTCGGAGAACAAATGCAAGATTAGTTTTCGGGCTTTTTCATCTCATCGCTTTGTTTTTCGAAGGCCGAAACAGTAGTCCCTTTCCCGGGGATTGAATTTCCCAATGCGTTGTTGCATAATAATCGCGGTTAATAAACTTTTCAGCTTTCATCGACCTGCTTTTCGATGTAAAAGACAATATCTAGTACAATTACGGAATGGAAGCTTACTCGACAACATGAGTTTATGCCGTAAAGAGACATGACCTACATTGGAGCGAATATTTGTGCCTGATTATTCGATACTCTTTCAGACGAAGTCAAACGAATAAAAATAAAATAAAAGATTGAATATTAAAATAGTAATTCGAAAGCATTAACAAGGTAATCCTTTGTCTTTTTTTCGGCGAATATCTCTAGGAGAGTTGGTGCAGACGATCGATTACCGGCCCTCAGCCAGGGCCACGCCTTATAATCGACGAGAAGGATGGGCCATTTTGTTCGTCGGACGAGATAACCCAGATCGCGACGGCAATCGACATCGCTCCACTTCCGGTTCGCGGAATAATACATTGCGCGAACCGCGGGATTAGCGCCCGCGAATGAGCTCGCCGCTTGAATCGTGGCATTAGCTGCCTGACTTTGGTATAGACCCGATGAATTTCGCTACAGCTGGCGTACGAAAATAAAAATGCTTATATGCAACGTGTCTTAAGTACTGTTATATTTGCACTACCTCTCATTAACGTATAGTAAACGAAAGAAGTTCAGCACCTTTCGATTATTCGTCTTAAAATTACCCAGAAATATTTATTATTTTGCTATTTCTGCTTGGTTAATATTTTTCAAATTAAATAAATCTCTAGTAAATAGAATAGAATATAAACTTACCTTATCGAGACGAGTATCATGGCAAATATGAGGTATTTCCCGAGAAGCGGCACCACCAGTGAGGTAGGCGGTATAATTTCAACAACCAACAGGAAGAACACGTGGAGACTAATGAGAATCGAAATGGAAAGCGTCACCTGAAACATGAGAAATTTTAAATGAATGAAGAACGCTTCTGTTTTTACTTCTTTTTACGCGATAATTTAAACAGATTTGTTTTGAAACTTTATCCTCGGTATTTATTCCCTCTTATGCATAGAAAGGATAAAAAAAATATTTTTAATCTTTTTCATTGTTGAGTACGCGATCATGATGATGTCGAAGTAACCATATTTTTACTTTGTCGTCAATATTTGCAAAAAGTTAAATTGTACTGTTAAAAAAAAGTAAATGCAATGAAAATGAAATATGAAAAAAAAAACTTTTTCCATAAAATATTTGGGAATCCGAATAAAAGAGGGCACCACCAAGTAGTGGGTGTACCGTGAATCTGGGCCATTAATCAGGGGCCATCAATAGGGATGAAAATTTGCCGAGATTGCAACGAATGTGTAGCACCTCAAGCGCCACGCATAGTTCGCTCAAGGCTTTCCGAAGGAATCGCGATTTTCCCCGCGGCTACATGAAGATGTCGAAAGTTCCGCGGCGTGACTACTTGATACTTGGTCGGTCGATAGTAGGGTAGCTACTAAACACATACACATTGGCGCTTAACTAAATTTTAGCCTGGCTCATTTAATCGGAACAGCGGAGGCCTTTTTATTGCGATTTTTTTTATTTTTTCCCTATACAAATATTTGCCGAGCATGTAAACGCAATTATTTCGCGAAATTGAATGAAACGTTATTTATGTTTGTATTTCGAGTGTGGAGTTATTATCTCAGATAAGTTTATTTGTTTTCGAGCATTTGTAATAAATTGCCAAATGCATATATTAATTTGAATAATTAATTGGCGTGGCTTGAATTTATTATTGAGACTACAGTCGTGTGGTATGCATTATAAAAATTGGAAATAATAAATTATTTGCAGAAAAGCTTCTAAAATGTTGTTAATTTTCACAAGAAGAATGTTTATTGTGGTATAAGTAACGTTTAATTCATTGATTTTCAAAATCGTTTTCTTGGTAGAAGCCACAAGCGGCGATTTCTGAAGCACGTTGCGGTTTCCGCAAGTTTGAGCTCGCGCAACGTCCGTCAAATAGGAGGACAGCAAAGCTTGGGTTGGGCAATCGGTAGACAAGCTCCGTCATCCCCTCTGCGGTCGTCCGACGCAGCGTCTCGGGACGTGGTTAACCAAAGCAATTAATATGGGCAATGCGTTGCCGAATTCTCGGAGGCAACCCCAGACAGATTTATTATCCTAATTACGCATAAAGTTAATTCTCATTGGCTGCAATTTACAACAAGTGCAGTGGAGTATTGTTTCAACTATCATTTCACGTTTTGTCGCAGTGGATCTTGACATTTTAATATTACCAATTGTTCAAGTCTACTATTATTTCTATAGCTCACTTAAACTCAGAGCAATTATATGTATATAACGGGAGTTAAAAGGCAAATAAAAAATGTTGTTCGATGTTTGTGTACCGCTGGGATACATTGATTTACCGATCCCATCATGAAGAAAAGAGAAGAGAAAAGGGAACAGAAGTGTTAGCACAGCGAGTACAAGCAGTTCGATTTCGTGTCATGTTGGGCAAAAAAATTCTGGCACGATAGAAAGAAATGTCGTGGCCGCGGGTGAGGCCAGAAAAAGCGTACAACTTATTTGAAGCGTTGAAATACAGCTCGCTACCTTTTTTGCTGAAAGTGTGATGACAGAAATTCATTCTCCTTTTGCCCCAAAAGAAGCACTTAAATCTAGCTCTTTTAACTTTCTAGGCGATGGTCAGAAATTTTTTACTCACCGCAGTTGTCGGGAGAAAGCATATTAAACGTGTTTTTTCTGGAAAATTTCTGCATTAAAC
The DNA here is from genome assembly GCA_035582955.1 of Sycophila texana. Lineage (NCBI taxonomy): Eukaryota > Metazoa > Arthropoda > Insecta > Hymenoptera > Eurytomidae > Sycophila > Sycophila texana. The sequence continues at coordinate 8,138,278 of JAWWEN010000048.1, read as the reverse complement.
TTACCTTTTCTCCGCTATCGCTGGGAAGATAAAAGGTAAGCACCGTAAGAAAGGAAATCCCCATGCATGGAATGATGATGTTGACCGTGTAGAAAAGCGTTTTTCTGCGCATCGTTATGTTGAACGTGATGTCCAGATAAGGCTCGTCGCAACAAGTGTAAAATTTTTCGTTCCTGCAAGATGAAGGAAAGTTCGCTCGCCGTAGACAGAGGTTTACTTAAACATTTTTAAAGCGTTGTCTGCGTCGACAGAAAAGAGTTACTGTCTTTTAAGGCAGGGGATTTTAATGCGCTGGCTATTGTTTTTCCCGATCGCAATGTGTTATTAGCTGGGCTAAAAAGTCTTTAGAAGGAGGCCGCGAAATGAATGCTATAAACGCCGCCGCTCAAATGTATATATATTTTTGTTCGATAGATGCTTCCTTCTTTATGTCTATTTGCTTAAGATTTTATTAAAGTTTATGGAATTCAGTCTTTGGCAAATAAGGCACATAGTTCAAGCTTGGGTAGAGATGGAATTAGAAGCTCACCTGACGGCAGGAACCTCGAGTATGTCCCACTCAACAGACATGTAGAACTCGGATAGATCGACTCCGACGTCAACGACGTTGCTGCCGGTCTTCTCGTCCATGTGTCTCAGGTCTACCTGCATAACAGCCAAACAGAGGCGTGATTTTAGACAAAAGTCTCGAGCATCTGCCAAGCATGCGGCGACAACTTTCTTTTTATTCTCTTGCGTGAACGAAATATCGTTTCTTGGTCTACGCTCGTGTATATGTGACTGAATGTAAGTACGTGTGCGCGTGTGTAAAAACGCGTCGGAGCAGCGGTCAGGGGCTGTTTGTATTTTATTTGCTCATCTAGAGGATCTCCGTTGCGCGCTCCCGGCTGTTATTCGAAGCCTGTGACGTGTATAGATACTTTAGCGCACTTTCGCATCGATAAAAAAAGTCACTTCTGCTGTCCGTTCTCTCCCTCTCTCTCTCCCTCTCTCTCTCTCTCTCTCTCTCTCTCTCTCTCTCTCTCTCTCTCTCTCTCTTTGTCTCAGCATCAGTCTCTCTTTTATACATCGAGAACAGACTATTCAATCGACGACTCCGTCTGTCACGAGACTGAATAGTTTATTAATAAAATATTGCCGACGGGATGCATCGACCGCAAAAGCTTTTAAGCGCTCCGTCACTCCGCAACGCACGAACGGGGTACACGCAAGAGGAAAGATCCTCGTGGACATAATGAGTCCTGGCTAATCTGATTAGCGCGCGTTTTCTTCCATTTTTCTTCGGTCGTAATTTTTTTGTGCTCGACAGGTCGGCTAGCGAAAGAGAGAGAGAGAGAGAGAGAGAGAGAGAGAGGGGAGAGAGAGAGAGAGAGAGGGGAGAGAGACGGTACTCCGGTGAGCGGTAGCGGGTCAAACTTTCGAGTCAGTCATCGTTCACGGGCTACTCTCTACCTCGTGCTTGGGCCTTTGTGTCGCCTTCGGAAAGCTCTCCGCGGGCCAGCCGGATTATGGGGCAGAATGTCCACCCGCGCCGGTTCAGCGAGTTACCGCGGGCTTTCCGAAGTCGTCTTATCGCACCCCCGGAGTACGGCGCTTGCACCAGCGGTAAACGAACGATGTTATGCGAATAAGCTACTCGCGAAAGAGTTGTTCCTGCTTTCGCTTTGTTTTACCTTTCCTTTATTTTTCAGTGCGAGCGGAAAAGTGGTCGGCTCTTTTTTAAGCTCAGCCGGGCTTACTTCCTCGCTCAGGTTTCAGGTGCGAGACAGTAAACCAAGCGATCGCACGAGGCGTCGAAAGAAAAAAGCTTTTTACACAGAGGCAATCGTCGCAATGGCAATACTGTGTTCCGGAAGTGCGATGCGTGCTGTGCTAAAAGATATCTATGTAGGTTGCGCCTGTGCTCAACACATACAAGAAGAAAAAATTAAAAAAAAAAGAGAATGCAACACCAAAGATACAAACAGTGAACTGCAGGCTTGCGTTGACGCGCACATAGAAAAGATAAAGGTGGAGGAGGAAAGAGAGAGACAGGTTTGCAAAGTTATAAAATGAAAATCCACTCGCAGATTCAGGCAGACAGTCTATTACAGTAACTCTCGTACAAATGTATACGTAATAAAAGGTTGCGCCACTAAAAACACATTGACACTTAAAATACAGTTCAATGCAGCATTGGCATGTTAGCGTTCGGGTGCGTTTTTATTATGTTTGAGAGTCGAATGGGGCGTATGGGATGGGTCGTTTAGTCGGCGGTATGAGTGAAAAAGGCAAAAAGGAGAAGGTTTAGTATAGGGAGAGACCGCGAGGTACTGGTGTGACAAGAGTCGGATCGCAGTGTATCATCGGTTTCGTGTGCGTTCGTCGGTCGGGTCCGTCAATCAACAGTTGCGCTCGCTGCAGTGCCCGAGGCGTGCACCTGGACTTTTTCAAGGGGCAGAGGGTGCTACACTGAAAAGTTCGCTTGTCGCGACTCTCGACGGAGACTCCTTTTTCGTGAATCTTCGCAAACGTTCCCATTATACGCCTATCGTGCGCAAACGTAACCCTTTTCGACCCTTTTTAGTGGATACTTTATTTTCATCGCTTTATTGTTGACTTGATAATCGAACGGTCGTTGTTCGATGCGTGTTGAACTGATCTTGCACGACTGTGTGATGGCTCTACAAATTTTTACTTCAGTTCAAAATTAAAGTTTACGTATAATGCTGTACCAAAGGATTAGCTCGAGGATTTAATAGTAATATAACTTTTGTAGGAGAATTCAAATAGAGAGACAAACTAATTATTCCCCAGTTCCCTTCCACAAAGCAGAAACTGGCAATTTGTTGCTCTAATTTTCTGGATTTGACGCTTGGAAAAATTGTTGTTCAATGGACTTGATAAATATAATGGCATTGAAAAAATTGCTTCGCTAACTATTAAAAGTGCAAAGGAAAAACTGTTTTTAAGCTAATTAATAAACAGAAAATGAATGCAACCAATAAACCACATGAATTTATAACGACCGGGAAAGTTTGGACTGCCTTGGCAGTACATTGCTCCTCGGATCTTTGTGCACGGTAATTCTTTTCGCGCCCAAGATTCTGCAGGCATATAGTCGCATAGATTTCGCGGCAACCTAACTGGCTCGGGCGATCGATTTCCGCTCGTACACACGATCATACGCACGGACATATACGCGGTAGACCGTGTTTTTTTTTCAAGCCAGAGCCGCTCGGAGGAGTAGCCTGCCTTTTCTGGCCGCGCTTCTTCTTTTCAACAAGCCTTCGACAGGCGCCTTTATATTCGCGAGCTTTTCTACCTTTTCTTTTTTATTGAATCGCCCGTTAATTCGGGCATTCCGGTGTGAGTTGCGAGGCGGAACGGAGGGGATCGGATGGAAAAAGAGGGCAATTTTGGCTGGTTGTATCAGAGATTGGCTGACTATTTTCCGGCGGACTGCAGTCGCGCAGCCTCTTCAATTCTCGTTGGCGACGCGTTCTTTCACCTACTTTTTTCCGAGTCGTGACCGTCTGTCCGTGCGCTTCACGTACGACGACCTCCGAGAAAACGAAAAGAGCCCAGCCGGGTTTGCATGTCAAAAGTGCCAAACTTTCCAAAATGTTTTCGACGTTGCACGTATGAACCGCGAAAAATGGCGTCAAATTAAAATTTTCAAATTGCCGGCAAAATTTGAATTTCGCTCAAAAAATTAAAACAAAAATACCACTTTATAGAACTCGAAAAATTCCACCAAGTGCGAACCCGGCTAGGCTCTTTTGCAAAGTCACTGCTGGAGGGACGCTAAGACGGTGATGGATGCCACCTTATTTTGCGACTTCAGCGCGGGCCTCAGCTCGGTACGTGCGAAAAGTGTCTTTTGCTCGATCGATTTTTTCGGTAGAAGGCTGCTAAGAAAATTGCAAATTCTTTAAAAATTTTCGGAAATCTTTTAATCTTTAAAAAGCACATATTTGCATTTTCTGGTGCAAAAATGTCATATTAGCTTCGCAGAAACAGGATTAGTTTTTTTTTACAGGTAAAATTCAATAAATTAGAAAAGAAGGCCTGTCGTAGCGTAATCAACAGGTCAATGTGAGTGGGCCGGAACTAGCATCCAAAGCAAATCCCTCCTGAAGCCTTTTTTCTCCGTTGAATTGATTGCTCAGTAGCGCGAGTGATTTACGAGCCAAACGCAAGGAACGGTGTAGGCGCGTGATAAATCATCAGGACGGAGATTCGAGTTCGCGCTTTCCGGAAAATTCTTATACTTTTTTATCGTTCCCACAGCTCTGATTCGCACTCGCGTTTCTTTCTTCAATCGGATAATGCTGAAGGCGCGGTCGATTCCCTCGCTTTTTTTATTGTGGATTCCCTCGCTTTTTTTATTGTGAACTCGCGAAGATAAGAATTCGGTAAGAGAAGAAATGATATTTGTAATTTGAATATTGTCCATATTATTGACGCTGATGTGAAATTTTAGCTAATCATTTATAAATTTAATTACTTCTCGTGCAATTGCTAATGCTAGATTTCAGTTGATTCCATGAACCTGTTTACTTAGTCGAAAAATAAACGATTAATTAGCAAACGAGACGTCCGCGGGCGAAGTCGATAAAAGGTTTGCCCCTTGTATTATCGCAGGGCTGGTTACTGGGGAAAAAATGAGACGAGCCACGCGTGGGTAACGAGCTCCGGCGCACATACAATGGCCTTCTGTATCGGACGTGTAATTGCTATAGCCGCGGTGCTGCGAAAATAAGATACCGGCTTGGAAAATGTTTTTTTTTCTTGACCCGTGCTTTTTATTCGGCTGCGACTTCCACTGTGCTCAATCTACGATTTACGCGCTGAATATTAATGCCCCGCGCTTCGAATTGTTACGATAAGCTCCCGTCCTTTCATATCATAGTAATTTAGTAATTATCGCCTTTTCTATTGTTCATTTGCTTCGCACAATGCAACGAGTCTTGAAATTTCTTTGAATCACTTGCTATAAACCAACTTAACTTTCTTTTCATTTTTTCACGAACAATCCCATTTAGATCTTGTCACTAATCTTATATTTTTTTCAAGCCGCTGTTGAGAATCCAAAAGTATAAAAGGTTCCAAGTGTTTTGAGAAAAAGATAATTATACCATTTGCGTGTTGTAGTTTAGACGGGCTCTGCCGGATCGGTGCTCATCGGCTACGGATGTCGCCCGATCGATCGCTCGGAATATTTCTGTCGGCGTTCATTTTGCGACGGGAGGCTGCGCGAGCGATTTATGCGAATTTTGTGGTTCGCTTCCGACGTCCGCGAGTCCGGTGTATTAGCGCACTGCCGGTGCGACATTGCGGTGCATAAATTCGTACAGCTTGACTAAACTCGACATTTTTTCCGCCACGGGATTGGGCGTATTTACGAGCAAGCCCTTACGCATTCGATTAAGTTCTGCTTCGTTTTTTCAGCATAACAGAGAAAACGCATATACGTTCCGTTGGCTGCACGATGACGGATACTCGCTCCTTTTTAATTGAAAAAAGGGAAGAAAATGACATTTTTACGTTGCGGCTCGTAAAAATTTATGCGTAAGACTTATCTACTCAAGCGGAAGGCTGTTGTTAATGCAGTCATCGGGTTAATTGCGCACCCAGTCTGCAAACACAGCAAACACTCCAATTACGGAGGAAAAAAACAGATCTATAAATCCTCTTGCTGAAGAAATGAAAAATGTAGTGTACGGAAAGAGTTGCAGTCACTCGAAAAGCTTGAATAATGGAGCCAGGAAAATAAAGTTGAGGTGGCCGGGGGTACAAAGCTCGAGGAGGCACAAAGAGAAGCCGGCGGAGACGCAAGGTTCTGCCAGATTTGCGTATCGAGCGTCGTTTTAGCGGAAGACGCGAGTCATTTGTAAGTAGTTGGGATTAGAAGCGAACCATCTGGGCTATAATTCTTATCTTATCCGTGATGATCCCTCAACTATGTAACTGACGTTGATGACTTTCGATGTATCGCGGCTGACCCGAAAAAGAGCTTCGGTCACTGCGGTTACCGTCCAAAGACGGAAGATAAAGAAACGTTGAACTGTCGCTCAAAATAACTGCCGAATGATCGCTCTTTCGGAGGTAATTCCACGTAGCTATGTATATCTCCAATGTAAGTCGAATGTTGAAATTGACATTTATTTTTGCACGGCGCGTCCTATGGCGTGAGACTATATTTGAACGCGCAACCAAATCGGTCATTGTTTATAGTCGCACGCAGATATGTAAATCTGCAGGAAGAGGCTGATCAGCTCCGTCGCGATATTTTTTTTGGAGAAAATCCAACGAAGAGGAATGACGGTAATAAATTGAGAGCCTTAAGGAGTAATCGGGGGTCGTGAGGATTGCGGCGGCGCCTTAGCTTGTGCGCCGAGAGGACGCGCGGTACACTTCTGGTGGAAACGATAGCGCCTAGCGGCAGTGCTGAACCGAAAAATATAGGAGAGGATCCAAGACGAATCGGGCTAATGAATTCTGCGCTCCGAAATAGCACCGGCAGATCGGACGATTATCGATCGACCCAGATTCTCCTGGGCGTTCGCGGACCGAGGCTGCCCGTGCCGTCGGCTAAGTGAGAAGGGGACAAAAGCCTGGGGTAGGGCGTAGGGCGGTGAACATTCGAGAAGCTACGACTTCTCGCCACGAGATAGAGCGCGAGGGCTTTGAAAATACCACTGCGGAAATGCCAACTTTTGCGATTGCCGCGGACGCGGACCTTATGAGAAGCTGTTGCTCCGTAGGTGTTAGAGAAGCCGTTGGAGTTTGACAAAACATTCATCAACAGCCCAATGTACGATTTCAATGACTGACGGACTCAACATTAATCTACTTTTAAAGGGAGCAAGCCTTCAATCTTTGTTGAAATAATTTCGATTAATGTCATAATACATTTTAATAAAAATTTTTTGACTATAAAAATCATTACAGAGTAAATATATAATCAAGCCAGTCTCCTCATTAAAAGTTACAATTTTATTAAAAGTTAGAAAATGGCAAAAAGCTTCATAAGAAAACTTTTTTTTAAGACATCACCGTTACTTGAAGCGCGAACGGACGGCACTGGTTGAATAAGCGTTATAATAAGCTTTACATGGTTGTCGTTGTTCGCTCGAGCCTGATCAGCTGAGGTTTACCACTTCAATGAGATAATCTCGAACGATCTATAATAAAAGTACTCCAATTTTCCCGTAAAAGAACGTACTTGTCAAATAGTTTTTTCGATAAAATTTTTTATGGGAAATAATCATCGAAATTTTCACTGTCAAGTTCTTTTCAATTTTATGATAAAAGTCTCTCTGCACGTTCATGACGAAATCCACAAAAAATCTTGCAAGCAAATGCAATCGCGAGAAAAAAATGTGTCAGTTTTGTCTCCTCCAAAAATAATAAATGAAAATAATGTTAAACACGCTATTAAAATGTATTCTTTTTGCAATCAAATTCTAATTGCGCTTATTTACTACCGAGCCGCCGCAAGTTTGTGTCGAACCAGTTCCCATGGGCGAAGTTAATTTGCGTTATCGATCGTTCCACTCTAGCGATTTTTTTATTCTAATACATTAAATCCAACGCGCTTCGCGCGTCCACGTTTTTCACGTCCTATTTTTGAGGTTAGATTTTTAAATTTAGCGCCATTTAACCGCATATGACCGTGAGCCAATCAAATCGCGTTTTAAAATACTTCACAACATCCTGCCATCCTTTTATTTTTAAGAGAGAATCATTGAACTCCCTTTAATATAGGCATCTCATGCTTACCAGGCAAACCGAATTAGGCGGCGACGTATTTTTTGGGAAATAGAACGGAATCGCCTGTACCGATTCCGGGTCAACATTGTGAGATTCGGAACTTTAGGGGTTCAATGGCTCTCTTGGGAAATTAAAGGGCGATAATACGCGTTGAACTTGATCGAATTCTTGAGGAATTTTCTCAAAACAAATGTATAGAAAAAATGAAGGAAAAAAGTTACGAAACTTTGAACAAGTTTCGAATGTTTTATCCAAAATTAAAAATATCTTTTATTACGTTAATAATTTTGGGAAAGAAGTGATAAAAGGTAGAAGTAATCTTGGAAAGGCAAAGTTTAAAAGCAAGCACGGCATATTCGAGCAGAGTGTCCCCACTGGATATTACGCTTCCAGCGCTTGAGTGACCGCGAACTCATACCCGCGTCCTCGTCGCACTCCATCTTTCGTATTACTGCTCAGCAGTCGAGTTCGAGCTCAACGAGGACACGCATTATGCCTCCCTCCAGTATCCTTTACGACGCTTTCTGTATATTTCTTATCTTTTCTGATAAATTTGTCAAATCAAAATATTTTACTGATATCAATTATAATACTTAATTATTGTTATTTCTTTAAAACTGCGGTACCAGCTCAGACATTCGTGTCTAGACAATATATGCGTTTAACTAGTAAGAAAAATGATGTAAAAATATTGGGTATCGACGAGTTTACGAGTTTTTCAGCACAGTGCATCGCGGGAAGCCGCGCGTTTTAACTACAGACTGACTCTTCACTCAGAAGAGGCTAATCGTAGCAGGAAAATTGCTCCGGCAGAAGAAAAATCGATTTTTCATTAGGAAATACTGTAACACTTAAAACTTTTAAATGAGAAGCCCGAAAATATATTCGCGTTTTTAATTTATTTACAATTCATACTAAAAAACTGCAGCAGTAATGCAGTCTGATATTCATTAAAAGTGTCTATTTAGATACTGTTTTGAAAGATAAAAGATAAAAGAAATATTAAAAGCTAAAAATAGAAGTATACATTATTTTATTAACATTGTTTTTATCAACATCTCAGAATGTACAGGAATAAACACTAGCATCATTAACAAAATTTTGTATTAGAGCGAAAGCTTTCACGCGGCCTTCTGACCTGCACTATAAAGTTATGAAGAAAGAGTTAACGAGTTCACACGTTTAAAAAGTTTAAAAATAATTATAATCAACGGTATTTCTCAGTAATTGTAACCTCAGCCAGTCCTTTCTTCTCAATCAAAATTAAAAAAAAATGATTTGTCTAATTAAAAGTTTTGATAGCCGTTTGCGGCTAAAGAAAAAGAAGCTAAAAAGAAAAAGAGAGATGCGCCTTTTAGCCCGTTATTTGTATTACTGCGGATATACATATAAGGGTAATGTCGAAAAGAAAAAAGGTTGCGCAGGAAAATGTGGAAATATCTTTAAACGTTATCTCGTTAGCCTTGAACAAATATATATATATTCTGTTCGTTCATGCAAAGAGTTAGAATTTGTCGTGTAGTAAGGTGTAAGTGGATCGTCCGCGTTAAGGGTGTACGGGTGATTAATAGCTCATCGTTACAGCTAACTAGAACTTATCGTTATAAAAAAAGATCACGGAACTCCCTAGTCTTGTCTCTCGAGAGAAATGGGACGGGGAACTTTTTTTCTCATCTTTTGGTGCGCTCGCCAATATTGGGGACACTTTTGCCCGGGGAGCATCGAGTTTTTCACTAGCGGAACTTTCAGTCTCGGTCCAACGAGCGCTTCTTTGCTTTTTTTTCTCCAGCAAATGATGAATGGCGGAGTTGTGTGTTGTCAGTGTATGTGGTAACAGAGTTGGAAATCATTTTCAATAATCTTCTTCTTTTTAGCTTTTCTTTTTTATATGGCCATTTTTATTGTCAAGCTTTTATTTACTGTTTATAGATATGGTATACCCGAGATTATACGTATTTTTCTCTTATTTTTTATGTTTTCGAATAATAAGTAAACTACAGTGCAAATTTATTAGTTCGAAATAATATTTTTTACCAATTTACTAGTATGTAAATATAAAATCGAGTATACGACATCGTTAGATTTTTAATTAATTGAGTTTAAAATTTTCTTTTAGATTAATAAATTAACAGTTACTAAGTTTTACAAAAAAAAAATAATTATATTCGCTTTCTCATCGATGCTAGTTCTAGACATCAAGAGATAACGACGAATAAAAAGTGTAATCCACGGGCATGCCTCATTATGATTAATAAACGAACATGATATTTTTTAACGGACGATTTCAATTAAATCTAGTAAACAAATCATTTGCATGATCAAGGCAACTGGACTATGCTATGTATGTAACATACACACATACAATTTTTATCAAGCAGCTGCAGGTGTGAAACTATGTAATATAACTCCAAAGCATAAAGCAGCATTATATTATTACTTTTCTTTTATTTCATTAATCGTGTGCAATTAATTCTTTGTATCTTTACTCGTTCTCGTCGCATATCAAGTACTAATCAAATTGTGAAAACAAATAAAAAGTTATGGAAATTAAAATTTTGAGGACTCAGTTTAGTCCTCCAGTGCATGTGAACGTAATAGCAATTTACTGTTTCTCGTACCTAAATAGGTAAAATAAAAAGTTTATCAACACTTGCTTTATCATATCTGCAGTCGACTGATAAATACGTAAGATCCAAGCAGCGCCTCAAAAAAGGGTTAAAAAAAACTTTGAATTGCACGTTAAGTATATAAATAAACGTGGCAATGCACCTACTGTATGAAATCGCTGAATTAACACGAAAGTCTACGACATCCATTATCCTCTCGTAAAACTCCCTTAGGCGATACCTTCATTAAAATCACAATTGATTGCTCAAACAAATTGGATAAGAATTAAAAAATAAGATACAAAAACGAGTAACGTCGATGACAATTAAATAAATACAAAGACGATTACAACAGAAGTAGAAACAATGAACGATGCACGAACGATGAACGCCAAAACGTACAAATAAAACAATATCATTACAAAATATAAACAGGAATGCAATGTATATGTATATATTATATATATAGACATATACACACATATAAAAATATTTGTATGCATGTTATATAATAAGACGTTCAACAGCGCATCTCACGAACGAACGAACGAGCGAACGAAATCAATCGTTATAATATATATAGAATCAATCCAGCGAGAGAGAGTGATACAAGTGCGTTCAATAGTATATTCAATCCATAACTTGAAACATAATTATTTCTAGACTCTCATTACAAACAGCGAAGGCTATTTACCTGTGAGATGCAATTCTTAATACTTATTTTAGCCGTCGATATAACACTAAATATATTTTGCATGCATGACATTTTTATCAGCTATAAATGTCACCTCGTTTTCAATTAAACATTTAAAAAGAATTGAATATCCAAGTACTATATAAATAGCTAATATAAAATATTAAAAAGTATTTAAAAAACCAGTTGTGTACATTGTTAAACACCGAAAAAAATTAGTTGTTCATGGTCTCAAACTTAAGAATCCTACAATGAACGTGTGAATGGTTGCAAATAAACAGTTTAACCAGACAAACTGATAAGTTTTTTGCTGCCCAACAAAGAAAATAAAAGACAACTTAGCAAGCAATAAAAATGAAATAAATAATGAAACCCTGCTTGGCTGCAAAATCACAGGTATGTAGCCTAAAGTGAAAAAAAATAGTATTAAAAAAAAGCACGGGCAAGGTTAGAAGAACGCTGCCCTTAAATAAGTACGATCATCACTCCAAACTCTTCTAGACGAAGAAAGAAAAGAGAACTAAAAAATGAGTAAAAAAAGATTGACACAAAAAGAAGGACTTTAATTATCTGCTGCTTTTTTGCATACTATATATATACTGATAATAAGTAGAACAATTAAATAAAAGGAAAAAGGCAGAAATGAGAATTGTCTCGCATTGGAGCGGTAGGAGCTATCTGTCGACACCTTGAAGCCGTCATAGGTCCAGGAGCCTAACTTCAAAACGCAGGTCTGTACGTCGTAGGGAAAGAATTCGACGTCGATGGAGCAGGAGGACTTATAGACTGCCGGCGGCTGCCAGACGACCAGCCCGGAATAGTAGACGGTGGCCTTGGTCATCAGCGTCACCTCGTAGTTGCCGTCGGCGCTGCGAACACCGTAACAGAAAAAACAAGCCCTGGGTGATACCTCTCTCGCTCTCTCTCTCTCTCTCTCTCTCTCCCCCTTATCGTTTCTTTTTTTTTTGCAACTCCCCGTCGCTTTCGTTTTGAATCCATAGTGCGAACCTCCTGGATTAACATTTAATTTATACACATCTTAAGTAAAAACTTGTGCTTGTTCATCGATTTGGACTTATTGATTTGTTTTTTAAATTTGAATTGAATCATTACATCCAGGAGATTGCTTAGTTATCTTAATAAGTACTTGGAGTTTTCGCATCAGTAAGTTTGCGAAAAAAGAAGTAGCCAATGTTCGTCTAGATGAAGAATGTCTTTTAATTATTTTAAAATTGTAAAGAAGAGCTCATATAAGTAAATGATAAAGCTTGTTGCAAGAAAGTTCAGCGTAGTTAGGCACTCGATAAGAGTATCAACTATCGTTGGGCTAGCGTCATCGTTTCGTTCGTGTAGGGGGGGTCGAGGTTGTTCCAAGGGGCTTTGGTTGGAGGGCCTCAGGGTAGGAGGGAACAATATACACTTTTCCCTTTAGTTTTACGCAGCTTATCCCCAAATATAGTGGATGCGGAAGAGGCGCGTTCGCTCCTCACCTTCGCCGGTCGTGTTGGAAGGGAATAAAGGGGTATGAAAAAAAAGACTATGAAAAAGAGTGGTGGTGATGGTGGTGGTGAGGGTGATGGTAACAATATATACTGTGTGCATTGTTTTGCGGCGTGCTTAGCGTTCCGCACCTATAGACATTTGCACCGCGTGTTGTGGTGGTGGTGGCGGTGGTACTGCTAGACAGTAAAGAGAGACAAGAAGAGCGCTATAAACGTACATACTGGAAAGAGAGAGAGAAAAATAAGTATAAGACACGTATAGGTAGCCGGGCGGGTAGACAAAGTCTCTTACGCAGGGTTTGTTTACAGGGTGGCTGCCATCGTGTCCGATGACTGTTGCTTGACTTGCTACACTTCCTTTTAAAAAATTCATATGTTCCTCGATCGCACACAGAGACATAGCGTGTAAGGGTCAGGTTTTCGGGGCTGGAAGGGGGGTGTTAAATACGGCTGGTATATTAATACTATATATAGATATATCCAAACAGACAAGTACGCAGTAATCACAGATTGATAAATGAATGATAAAGAAGAAGAGAAACTTAGCGGTCTACCATGCACACGTTTGCGGGCTCGTTTACCTTAAAGCCGTCGTAGGTCCAAGAACCGAACTTGAGTACGCAGGTCTGCTCGTCGAAGGGGAAGTACTCGACGTCGATTTCGCAGGAGGACTTGTATATTGCCGGTGGCTTCCACTCGACCAAGCCCTGGTGGTAGATGGTGGCCTTCGTGGCCAAGGTCACCTCGAAGTTTCCGTCCGCGCTGCGAGCGAGCACATTAGTGGTTCTGGGCGCTGCGACGGTCCAGAGAGCTTACTTTGTACTTTTCGCTCATTCGCACTTGGGCCGCGGCGTCGCGAGCACACTTTTTCATTCGACCCTTTCTTCGCAACTGCTTTCTCGGTGAAATATTCTTTCGCAACCAAGTCGAGACATTTGCTAAATTTTACACTCTCTTTCTTAACGAATCTTCTGTACAATCGCTAAATAGCTAACGCCAATTAATAGAGACTAAATCAAAATTTCTATACGTTTGGATATTTATTGAAATATTTATTAAAGCATGCAGCAAAGAATCTCTTTGTTAATTTATTGAAACAATATGTTCACCGGGACATTGTCGCTAGTTTTAATTCGCTATAATTCTCACTGCTCCATGTCGTATTTCAACTTTTTCGAGTTTCATAACTGCCGCACTTTTTGTCACATCGCTATGCTGAATGCAATCGTTTCTAGTCAAGCAAATTAACAGCAGCGCGAGCATTTTGGGATTGCTCGTCGAAGCTTTCATTCAAGGTAACAAATCGTCAATGTCCGGCTGAAAAAGTAGAAAAGCAGATGACGCTGCAGTTTGTATAGAAAAAAAGCACCGATCATTGATGATTGATGATCTTTCCCTCGCAATCGCGCGGAGAAAGAAAAATCTTACGCGGTATGATAAATCATTGATGGACAGAGTGTGGGGGGAGTGGCGTGAAGCCGAAAAGACCGAAGAAACGCGGACAAGCGAGACTCCGCTTTACGTCCGACTGAAGTTGAAAGAAAAATTATTAAAAAACAGCGTGGTGATTAAAATATGCACTCGATCAATCAAAGAGAGACGAGGCTGAAGAATGCGATAATTTACATATTCAAAGTTGTCCCGCCCTCCGACGCTCATAATAAGGACGCGGAATTGCAATTTCCCGTCGCACAAACTTCCATTAGTTCTCGCGACAACTCCTCCGAATTTCGATTTAGTTCCGGTCCTTAATACTTTGCATTTCTTTTGCTCCGTAGCAGCTCCGTAGCCGCGCTCCTTTCGGTACGAGGGACGCTCGGATATCTGGCAAATTGAAAAGTGATTGGATTCGCCGAGTCTGGGAGAGGTGCTTTCTTCGCGTGGCGATTACTATAGTCGTGACGCTGCAGGCTGTACAACTGCGGAAACTGCATTGTGATGGCGTCCGATAATTCAAGAGTGCGCGAAAAAGGATTTTGCTTATCTTTGCACAGGCAAAAATACAGATTTTACGGACCGAAAAATAGTATCGTGCCACTTTTATACATCAAAGATTAATCTCGGAAAATGGACCTTTACTTCCTAACTAAACTTACACATGTTTATATACATCATATTGCAGTAAAACTGTGCCTTATCCTCACTTATCCTAGCCTATCCTGATTTGAAAAAAAAAGACTTTTATTCGTATTTTTGCGGGGTCCCAATTTTAAAAGTTTTGCCGTCGCTTGCAGTATCTCGTGACAAAATCGCAAATATAGCTAGAAACCAGAGTGCAAGAAAGGAGGGGACGAAAACGATAAATCATTTTGTCCAATAGGAAAGTTCCTTCTGAAACAAGAGGCAATTTATTTAGCGGATTTTGCGGCCATCCTGCGGTACTTGTTTCTTTTCTCAGTATTTCTTTCCGCCTTTTGTTTGTTCTATCTTCTGACTGACTTAATCTCTGAGCACGTCGAATGGCAAGCGACGCGCTCGCGAGACATTTCTTTCGGAAAATGGATTCTTTGCATGGCCAAAGTCCTTCTGAGTGAACTTGAAAATCAACTGTAATGGACGATGAGTGATTGAGATCGAATAGCGAAATTTGTTGCTTCCCAGTGAACCACAGTCGAGGAGGAAAAGGCGGGAATTGGCAAAGCATCTTGGTAAAACAAACGAACGGATTTTATTTATTTTATTATTGTTCATAAAGTTAGAATTTTTGCTGTACGACATTTGGAATGAAAAAAAAATGGATGCCCCATAATATAAAGAGTAAATTGATTAATTTGTATTAATCGTACATAAAGGTGCGATTTTTTTACTTACTTTTGATTTTATTTCTTTACGAAATTTACACCTGCAGGTGCTTGCTTTGAACATAAAGCTCCTTTGACGGCATTAAAAGCACAACTTTTATTTCCTCGCATTAAAGCTAAGTACATAAGAGACCTTTCTTTACTGAATTGGTTTACTGATTGACGTCGCGGATGAAAATGGGGTAATTTAAGTAGTGAGTAAATGAAAAAAATGTTTTGCCCAAGGCTAAAGCCATTTAAGAGGTTGCGCGAGCTCGTCAAGTCTAAAAATCTCGTAAAATTTGCCGACGAGGCCAGGCCGTCCGAGGTTCCTCTTAAAAAGTGTCGTGTTATCGCACAGGGGAGCAACTGGGAACGATCCTCTCATCCGGGCTTTATTAAAGGCGACACACGCAGCGGCGCCTGAAAAATCTCGTCTCGTTTCGAGGAGATTCGATAGCGAGGCACTCAACCATTCACGAACAATTTCCGCCGACTGTTTATACGGAAAAATATTTATGGCTCGTCCGCTTTATCTTCCCTTCCCCTTTCCAATGAACACCAATCGAAGGCTCGCTCTTCAAGTTCGAGCTTCGCGGGAGAAGCGGGACTTTGTCGGCGTTATACTTGAGAAACAATATAAACTTTCGGAGCTGGGATGAAACGCGGCAGGCCTTTCAATCGAATAGCTGTGCGCCTTCCTCATCTATATAGAGTTAAAGTTGTGCCGTGGAAAATTTAGCAGCAGTGTTAGTTTAACTTTCAGATTAATACTGTGCAATTTTAATTTTCTGATTTCAAGTTGAAACGTTCTGGAAAAGATTATGCACTTTTTATTTTAGTTTAGGACTATATGCTTAGAGCATTAGGTACTTGATAACGCATTTATCACTAGAAAGAGTGGAAGAAGGCGATCTTAGCTTTATTAGCCAGACCTCCGACGTCCAACGACTTCACATTGGGCCCACGATGCCCACTGAGCCTTCGACTAATGTCGCTTTCTTTCCTCGCGTCCTTTTTGGCATCTTTTTTCAACATCTTTACGGACTTTAAGTTAGTTTAAGCGACTTTTAACCGCGTAACGGACGAGCTTAAGCCTCCACGTTCGGTTATCAGCGCGGCTGACTCGGCCCTGCTCCCGAGTCCTAAAAAGTGCGCATAAAAGCTGGGAATCCAATGGAATGGCTTTTTCCGCATCTAGGTTCTCTCGTAAATCTCCACGAAGACCGCCACCATCCGGCCTTTTCTCTCCCGCTTTATGGATCAAAGGAGGGAACTGCGAGGTTATGAGGGGCAATCGTCAAAAAAATCGCCGGACGCAGAATCACGATTAATCCTTACTATGTAAATCTGAATTAGTGAAATTTTGATGTATATAGTAATACATTGCAGGTTAAAAGTATCCCACTAATT